>LR738559.1:222500-957500 GCA_902685375.1 Neostethus bicornis
GATTCACTGGGGTATCGTTTATACGTTTATTTATCATCTATTTACGTCTAGAAATTCTTTTTAAACCTTAGAAGTGTTATTTTTTCTTTTTAAATCGAGTTTTCTTTTTTTTATTTATTCCATTTCATCCCAATTCAGTCGCTTCAAATCAAAAATTTACTCTGCTTTCCGTTTGATTCCGTCCACTTTAACTTAATTAAGTCTGAATCTGGAAAAAAGAGAATTTATGAAACAAAAATATGCATCGTTAAAACATCTGGAGGCTGAAAAAAGGAACCAATCCAACCCCAGTTTTAACCAGTTTATCAGAGGAAGTGAAAAACCAAACAGAACGGGGTACGATGAGTGCATCGATGGCGCTGCCAGGAGCCAGGAGCAAGGTCTCTACTCCGAGCTCCTCCTTCTATCTCTAAGAGAGAGCCCTGCCATCCTGCTGAGGAAGATCATTTCAGACGCTTGTATCTGTATTCTCGTTCGTTCGATCATCACCCACTCTGGTTACCATGGTGAGGGTAGGAACATAGATCCTGGTTACCATGGTGAGGGTAGGAACATAGATCCTGGTTACCATGGTGAGGGTAGGAACGTAGATCCTGGTTACCATGGTGAGGGTAGGAACGTAGATCCTGGTTACCATGGTGAGGGTAGGAACATAGATCCTGGTTACCATGGTGAGGGTAGGAACATAGATCCTGGTTACCATGGTGAGGGTAGGAATGTAGATCCTGGTTACCATGGTGAGGGTAGGAACGTAGATCCTGGTTATCATGGTGAGGGTAGGAACATAGATCCTGGTTACCATGGTGAGGGTAGGAACATAGATCCTGGTTACCATGGTGAGGGTAGGAATGTAGATCCTGGTTACCATGGTGAGGGTAGGAACGTAGATCCTGGTTATCATGGTGAGGGTAGGAACATAGATCCTGGTTATCATGGTCAGGGTAGGAACGTAGATCCTGGTTACCATGGTGAGGGTAGGAACGTAGATCCTGGTTATCATGGTGAGGGTAGGAACATAGATCCTGGTTACCATGGTGAGGGTAAGAACGTAGATCCTGGTTACCATGGTGAGGGTAGGAACGTAGATCCTGGTTACCATGGTGAAGGTAGGAACGTAGATCCTGGTTATCATGGCGAGGGTGAGAACCCTAGGTAAAGTCCCTGACCTAGTTGCTGGTGTAAATTGAAATTGAGATGAGGGAGCAGTTTCAAGAGTGCCAGGGGCGGGATCATCCTCAGATGGAGGGGTGGGATCATCCTAGTAATTAAAACCTCTGATTGGCCGTCGTCCTGTAACAATGACGTCTCCTGCTTTCATCCCAAACAGGTAATAGCATCATTTTTCACGGCTGTGCCAGCCTCCCTCTCCTCCCCCCGCCTCTCAGACCCTCATTAATCTCCCTAATGGAGACGTAAACGATGGGAAATCCAGGTTGTAACCGTGTTTCCTCTGCTGGCCGTTTCCTCCTTGTTGGTTGGTTTCCTCTGAACGCTCCGTGTGTCGGTGTAATCAGAGCTGGTACCATGTGAGGCAGCAGGATGAAGGCGGGCATGGTGAGAATCTCTGCCCAATTTTAGGCTTAATGAACCCTAAAACCGCCTCAAACTGGTCCAAAAAACTAAACATTCTGCTTCTAAACGAGTTTAAAAACACATAAAATGAATGTAATTTTGTTTGAATTGGTTTTTTATTGAACTTTTTGATGTTTTTTTTTTTCTGCTTGTTTTTTTATTGGTTTAGTTTTTTCTGCTTCTTGTTTATTTTTTCTCAGCTGTTGTTTACGTTTCATTCAAATGGTAACTATTTCGTTCCGTTCAGTCGTCTTCCGCTTATCCGGGGCAGGGTCGCAGGGGCAACAATGTGGGTTTCTAAAGGAATGAAGGAAGGAAGTAAAGCTAGGGAAGAGGGAACGATCTGTTCAGTATTAGTACCAGGGTTCTGGTTACCATGGTAACTAGGATCTACGTTCTTACCCTCACTATGGTAACCAGGATCTATGTTCCTACCCTCACCATGGTAACCAGGATCTACGTTCCTACCCTCACCATGGTAACCAGGATCTACGTTCCTACCCTCACTATGGTAACCAGGATCTACGTTCCTACCCTCACCATGGTAACCAGGATCTATGTTCCTACCCTCACCATGGTAACCAGGATCTACGATCTTACCCTCACTATGGTAACCAGGATCTATGTTCCTACCCTCACCATGGTAACCAGCATCTATGTTCCTACCCTCACCATGGTAACCAGGATCTACGTTCCTACCCTCACCATGGTATCCAGGATCTACGTTCCTACCCTCACCATGGTAACCAGGATCTACGTTCCTACCCTCACCATGGTAACCAGGATCTATGTTCCTACCCTCACCATGGTAACCAGGATCTACGTTCCTACCCTCACCATGGTAACCAGGATCTACGTTCCTACCCTAACCTTGGTAACCAGGATCTACGATCTTACCCTCACCATGGTAACCAGGATCTACGTTCCTACCCTCACCAGGGTAACCAGGATCTACGTTCCTACCCTCACCATGGTAACCAGGATCTACGTTCCTACCCTCACCAGGGTAACCAGGATCTACGTTCCTACCCTCACCTTGGTAACCAGGATCTACGATCTTACCCTCACTATGGTAACCCGGATCTACGTTCCTACCCTCACCAGGGTAACCAGGATCTACGTTCCTACCCTCACTATGGTAACCAGGATCTACGATCTTACCCTCACTATGGTAACCAGGATCTACGTTCCTACCCTCACCAGGGTAACCAGGATCTACGTTCCTACCCTCACCATGGTAACCAGGATCTACGTTCCTACCCTCACCATGGTAACCAGCTGTGGGCGGTGACCGAAAGAATGATATTGTGGATACAAGCAGCTGAGATGAGCTTCCTCTGCAGGTTGGCTGCAGGAAACCAGAGGAAACCTACACATACACTTGGAGAACATGCAAACTCCACACTGAAACCTGAGTGTTTCAATCCGCTACTCAAACCCCCTCCCTTCTTGCTGTGATGCCACCATGCCACCCACTGCACCACCGTGCCACCCGCTGCACCACCGTGTAGCTGGAAACTTATCGATGCAGATGAAGCACTATTGAAGTTCTCGGTGGGCACGTTCACACAGAGAGATTCACATCTACTCCGCTCTGCCAATCCTCCTGTGGTCCTCCATTACCGAGCTGGACACAGTTGCTAGGAGATGAGAGGTGCCCCCCCATCTTTATTCCCCACCACGTTTGGATGCTTTAATTTCAGGCGCTCTGCTTTTCCAACAATCCCACCGAAGCTGTTTCTCTCTCCGTCCTGTGTGTGTGTGTGTGTGTGTGTGTGTGTAATGGTGCCCGGGTGGCTGATTAGCTCTCAGGTACAATATGGCCAGAGACAGAATGACCCATTGATTCCCTAGGCGGAGCCAAAATGGCCGCTGGAGTCGAAGCTGAAATCTGAGAGGTTTTTTTTTTTCTCTAAACGATGTAAAACTACAGGGAAAAAAAAAACGATCCGAAAACAGTCGACTCCCCCTGGCATGAAACGGAGTGGGCGATACGCTTCCTCCTGTCCTCCATCAGAGTTTACTAGTTCATCTATAGATGGTACATGACTACAGAGGCTAAAACAACAGGGGTCTCCAGCTCCAGGAGACACGGGCACCTACAGAAGCCACCTGTCTGAAGCGAGGACCCGCTTCACCCAGGTGAGTCAGACCCCCACAGAGAAGGACCCACACCATCTGGGCCAGTCAGACCTGGAGGAGGAGCTCGGTGTGGAGCCGCCCCTCCTCCAGATCGAGAGAACCCAGATGGGGTGGTTTGGTAATCTGGTCAGGGTGCCTCCCGAAAGCCTCGTTGGTGAGGTGTTTGAGGCATGTCCCAACAGGAGGAGACCAAGAGGCAGACCCTGGACCTGCTGGAGAGACTATGTCTCATATCTGGTCAGGGAACACCTCAGGATCCTCCAGGTGAGCTGGAGGATGCAACCGGGGTGAGAAAAGCCTGGGCTTCCCATCTGGGGCTGTTGCCCCCGGTGACCCTGCCCCGGATAAGCGGGTGAACGAGTGAAGCCTCCTTAGCACGAGTGAAGCTCCATAGCAACCAATAAGGCGTCCCTAGCAACAAGTCAAATGTCCTATAGAACGATTTATGTTTCCTAGAGGTGAATAAAGGCTCCTGTGCCCGCCTCTATGCCAGTCTGAGCTCTCATGTGCATGAAGGCCGCGGTGTGATGGGTTTTATTTTTCTCTCTCTTTAGTCCTTGGTATAAAATGGGCTCGTAGAGAAAGCCTGGATGGCCGAGCGTGCGCTCTTTCTGTTTCAAGGCTTCAGGATGAGTTTTTTTCTGCAGATTCAGCCTCGAAAGTTTCATTTATTTTTCTAATTGAATCACTTTCTGAACAAAAAACAGAAAAATATAAAATAATATGAGATTTAATAGGATTTAATTTGAGTTTTAAAGGAGCCGCCATCTTGTTTCTTTCCGTTCTGTCGTCCTCCGCTTATCTGGGACCGGGTCCTCGTGGGGAACAGCCTCAGACGTGAAGCCCAGGCTTCTCTCACCCCAGCTGCATCCTCCATCTCACCCAGGAGGATCCTGAGGTGTTCCCTGTCCAGCTGAGAGACATAGTCTCTCCAGCAGGTCCAGGGTCTGCCTCTTGGTCTCCTCCTGGTGGGATGGAACACCTCACCAACGAGGCGCTCGATGGGCATCCCGACCAGATGTCTGAACCACCCCATCTGGCTTCTCTCGACCTGGAGAAGGAGCAGGTCGACACTGAGCTCCTCCCTCTGTCTCTGAGTGAGAGCCCTGCTACCCTGCAGAGGAAGCTCATGGATCCTTCCCCCTCTCATGTTAAAAAAAAAAAAAAAAAAAAGAATTACTCTATTCATCCCTCACCGGGGAAATTTGTGTGCTGCACTCCTTACACCGCAGCAGGCTGCCCTTCAACGGCGCCCATGGTGGGAGAAGTGGGGGTTAGGTGTCTTCTCCAAGGACCCTAGACGTGCTCTCCGTGGGACGCAAACCCGCGACCTTCCGGTCCGCGCGCGAACGCTCTAACCACGCGGCCACCGTCTCCCCATGTTAATCAGTGCATCCAACTCTACTTCAACACAAAGGAAGAAAGCAGAAACACACCTTTTTAATCTTCACTATTTCTTTATGTGCGTTACATACGTTAGAAGGCTGCCCCTGGTGCCTGCCTGCTGCCCCTTGTGGCTGCCTGCTGCCCCTTGTGGCTGCCTGCTGCCCCCAGTGGCTGCCTGCTGCCCCTTGTGGCTGCCTGCTGCCCCTTGTGGCTGCCTGCTGCCCCTTGTGGCTGCCTACTGCCCCTTGTGGCTGCCTGCTGCCTCCGGCGGCTGCCTGCTGCCCCCGGCGGCTGCCTGCTGCCCCCGGTGGCTGCCTGCTGCCCCCGGTGGCCGCCTGCTTCGGTGTCTCCTGTTTTTTTGGCATTTGGTCGTCTATTTTTACTTTTTTTACACTCGGTTTCTGTCTCGTCTTTTGCGTGTGTTTGGTCTCGTTCTGGAGATGTGACTTTGTGCTCTCTTTGGACGTCGTGTAGGACCGTATCGTTTCACTTCGGACGGTTTTTTTAGGCTAGGCTTTTGGTTTCACTCTCCGTTTTGCTGGTCATGCTGTCATTTCGCTTTGTTTGCGTGGACTCGGCCAGCTGCTAGGTCTCAGAACCAGATCCACCGTGGTTGGAGGAGTCGGTTCAGTCCTGACAGAACTGAGTAGGAGACGATCAGAAAAGAGGCGCTTTGAGCCCAGTGTCCCTGTGGTTGGCATGGGTAACATCCGGACGCTCGCTGGCAAGATGGAGGAACTGGAGACGCTCGCTTTGACCCAGCAGGAATGTGGAGGGACCATGTCTCCCAGCTGGACAGGGAACACCTCAGGATCCTCCTGGGTGAGATGAAGGATGCAGAGTGGTGAGCAGAGCTCGTTCTCCAAGAGGCTCAGACAGCTCCGCTCAATACCGTCTGGTACCTGAAATCTATCATTCTCTGTTTGTTTCTTTCATGGTCACTGTGCTTCTGTAACACACACGTGTAAGTCCTCCTGCTTCTGAATCACAACGTGTGTGTACAGGATATGGTAAAACCTTCTTTTTTAATGTCTGTCGACCCTGGAACACGTCAAGAGAAAAATAGACATGGTTATTTCAAAATCATAAAAAAAGATTCAATACAAATAATTATTTATTTTGAAGCTTCTAAATCTGAAGGTTTTTTTTTTCTTTCCTCCGTTCGGTGCGGAGCATGAACTCCATCTGCAGTTTATTATTGAGGTGGAAACCATAGCGTGCGTGTGTGCGTTGCCGTGGCGACCTCCCTTCATGGCCATCACGCGCCACTCTACCTCAATCTGGATGCAAATGAGATGTGGAATCAGACGTCCAGCCGGAAGGAGATTACAATGTGAATGATGGAGACGTTCAGGGGGGTGTAGGGTCAGCGTGAAGCTGGTTTGGGTTTTATTTTTACAGCCACGCCGTCTCCGAACCAAAAAGTTTGGTTCCACTTTTAAATCCCGGGCCGGGTCACGGCGGTAGGACGGGAAACCCAGGCTTCTCTCACCCCGGCTGCATCCTCCATCTCACCCAGGAGGATCCTGAGGTGTTCCCTGTTCAGCTGTGAGACATAGTCTCTCCAGCAGGTCGGGGGTCTGCTTCTTGGTCTCTCCTCCTGGTGGGACGGAACACCTCACCAGAGAGGGAGGCATCCTAATCAGATACCCGAATCACCCATCTGGGGAGCAACAGCTCTACTCCAAGCTCCTCCCAGATGTTTAGAGCTCCTCCCTCTATCTCTAAGAGAGACCCCGTCCACCCTGCAGAGGAAGATCATTTCAGCTGCTGATGTTTCTCAAAGGGCTTTTTTTCCGCTCCTAAAGTTTTGAGCTGCACAATCTGAAGGGACGTTTGGGACGGGATGGAGACGTAGATCGACTAGTAAATCCACAGCTTTGCTTTCAGCTCTTTTTTCACCTCGACGGACCGATGCAGTGTCCTAGTTATTGCTGATGCTGCACGTTCAACAAGAAATGTTCTGAAAACTAAAAAATTACGTTTCACAACCATCATAACACTTTCCATTTGAACCTTTAAAGAACCAAAAATTACCTTTAAGGAACCTTCTTCTTCTCCTTCCTCCATTTTCCTTCAGGGGGGCGCCACATCAAGTCAGTTTCTTCCATCTAACCCTATCTCCTGCATCCTCTTCGGTCATACCAACTATCTTCATGTCTTCCTTCACTGTATCCATGAACCTCCTCTTTGGTCTTCCTCTAGTCCTCTTTCCTGGTGGTTCCAAACCCAGCATCCTTCTTCTGATGTACTCTCTCTCTCTCCTCTGCACATGTCCAAACCATCTCAGTCTGACCTCTCTGACTTTAAAACCTCTAACATGATCCTGTCCATCCTGGTCACTCCCACAGAGATCCTCAGCATCTTCATCTCTGATACAAACATCTCTGTTTCCTGTCTTTTCCTCAGTGACACTGTCTCTAGACCAATCAGCATGGCCGCTCTCACCAAACTGTCTCTATACCAGCGGTCGGCAACCTTTTACACCGAAAGAGCCATTTGAACCCGGTTTCCACGGAAAAGAAAACGCTGGGAGCCGCACATCTAAAATGAAAAAAAAAAAACTTCTACTACTTTACCGCAGCATGTTTTCTTATGAAATCCACGCGCTACAGAGAAAATTATATTTTATTCATTTAATGAACACATTTTGAACATTTTGAATTCTTGAAAAATAATAACAATGAATGTCTCTTTCAAATAAATTAAAAAGCTGAATTTAAATTGTGCATGCAGCAAACAAAAGGGAAAAATCCGTGAGCCGTCATCCTTATATCGCCTTGGCCCAAGGCCCTTGGGCTTTCAAAGTATGCAGCGGAGCCTTGACTTGAATATATAAAATAAATTGGGGGAAAAAGCACTGTGTCACTAAACAATGAAAATTAAATATTTGCAAAATATCTGCATAAATATTTATTTTACCTGGTTAATGGGACTTCTGCTCCTGAACCTCTGCGCACAGCTTCTGCAAATCGGGGCTGTACGAAGTCACTTTAATCTTTACGCAGGACTGTAAGCTGTCATCTGTGAGCCGTAAGCGGTGTTTGTTTTTAATGCAGTTCATGGTGGAGAATAGCTGCTCACATACATATGTGGATCCGAAGATCGACAGGACTCCAAAGGCATATTTCTTCATGTTCGTGTAGGTGTCGGGGATGGCATTCCATGTTTCAAATATGAGTTTGTCCGGTCTCGGGAGGTTCTCAATATCACTCCATTTGTGATTCTGAGCAAGAGTGGCCTTCTGACGGGCAACATCTTCAAGGTCCTCTGTCAAGCGTTTGAATTTGGACACCCAAATGTCTTTGTCAGCTATGTCAGCCAGCTCCAGCTCCAGAGCAGGTTGACTTACACCTGCAAATGCAGTCACGTTTAGCAGGGATGGATCAATGGTCAGGGGAGTGACGGGGAAGGACAATGTGGTTTTTTCCTCTCTGAACTCACGGAATCGTTTACCAAACGACGCTTGCATTGTGGTGATTGTAGACTGCAAATACTCTGAATTGATCACTCTGTGAGCTTGTTTGAACTCCCTTAAAGAGGGGAAGTGAGACAGTGTGCCTCTCTGTAAATCTCTGGCTAAAACTGTCAGTTTGCGCTCAAACGCCAACACCTCCTCCAGCATGTGCAGCGCTGTGCCTCCTCTCCCCTGAAGCGTTGTGTTCAGCGTGTTTAGTTTCGCTGTCATGTCCACCATGAAGTGGAGTTTTTCCAGCCACTCTGGCTGTTCCAGCTCAGGAAAGGTGAGCCCTTTGCTGCTCATGAAAGTTTTCACCTCTCCCAGACATGCAGCAAAACGTTGAAGCACCTCTCCTCTGGACAGCCACCGGACTCTGTTATGCAGCAGGAGATCAGAGTATGCGCTCTCCACCTCATCCAGTAATGAACGGAACTGGCGGTGATTTAAACCTTTTGCCATTATTTCATTGACAATCTGAATAACAACATTCATGACCTCTGTGCATTCTGGAGGAAAACTTTGCGCGCACAATGCCTCTTAGTGCAGGATGCAATGAAAAGTCAGCAGCTTTCTATCCAGTGATTTCTGCAGCAAAGCCACAAAGCCCCTGTGCGCTCCAGTCATACTCGGTGCCCCATCGGTAGCCACCGACACGAGGTGGGTTGTTTTTATTTCTTTGGCTCGTAAACAATCAAGCACAGCCTCACAGATGTCCTCCCCCCGTGTCTGGCATTTTAGTGGTATCAGCTCAACCATTTCTTCCTGTGGTCCAGCAGAATTCACATATCGGAAGAACAGCGCTATTTGTTCAATGTCCGTTTTGTCTTTGGACTCATCACAGGCGACTGAGTATGCTGCTGCTGAATTGATGTCTTTGATTTGCTGTTTTGTGATATTTTCTGCCATTTTTATGGTTCTGTCTTTGACAGTTTTCGCAGAGAGAGGCATCTCTCTGATTTTCTGCACAATTTCGTCTTTGTTTTTAAAGTCCGCAAATAAGTGTTCTGAAATCTTAAGGAATGATTCTTTCATATATTCTCCATCTGTGAACGGTTTCCCATGCCTGCCTATTTCCTGAGCGGCCACAAAGCTTGCATATGTAGTTGTATTTGCAGACTTCACCCACTTCTTGAATTGATTTTTCGTCCGGTCATCCTTCTGCATAAGTTCCGAAACAGCTTTTTTCCTCTCTTCTCCCTCTGGATATTTTTCAGCAAAGGCTCTGTGTGTATTGTTAAAATGTCTTGCGACATTTGACCGTTTATTGTTAGCCAGTTTTTCTCCACAAATTAGGCATACTGGTAGGCCAGTCTCGCCCGAGGTAAATGCAAATGAATCTGCCCAGGCATCATTGAATGTTCTATTTTCTTGAGATATTTTTCTTTTCTTACATTTCTCCATTGGTTTTGCCGGGATTGAAAGTCGCTCAAAATAGACGACGTTTCAGCGGGTATACCAGCTTCCGCAGTGTGACGTCTATTTTGAGCGACGAAAAAATAATATCAAATTATTTAATTAATATTTTAATATTTCAAGATCACAATAATCTTCAAATTTAGAACTAAAATAATATAAAAACTAACACAAATAAAACACACTTCAATTAAATACAAAAAAAAATTTTTTTAGTAATTTTTTTTAGATGGGCCAAGAGCCGCATTATAAGGATGAAAGAGCCGCATGCGGCTCCGGAGCCGCGGGTTGCCGACCGCTGCTCTATACCAATCAGCATGGCCGCTCTCACCACACTGTCTCTAGACCAATCAGCATGGCCGCTCTCACCACACTGTCTCTAGACCAATCAGCATGGCCGCTCTCACCACACTGTCTCTAGACCAATCAGCATGGCCGCTCTCACCACACTGTCTCTAGACCAATCAGCATGGCCGCTCTCACCACATGTCTCTAGACCAATCAGCATGGCCGCTCTCACCACACTGTCTCTAGACCAATCAGCATGGCCGCTCTCACCACACTGTCTCTAGACCAATCAGCATGGCCGCTCTCACCACACTGTCTCTAGATTAATCAGCATGGCCGCTCTCACCACACTGTCTCTAGACCAATCAGCATGGCCGCTCTCACCACACTGTCTCTAGACCAATCAGCATGGCCGCTCTCACCACACTGTCTCTAGACCAATCAGCATGGCCGCTCTCACCACACTGTCTCTAGACCAATCAGCATGGCCGCTCTCACCACACTGTCTCTAGACCAATCAGCATGGCCGCTCTCACCACACTGTCTCTAGACCAATCAGCATGGCCGCTCTCACCACACTGTCTCTAGACCAATCAGCATGGCCGCTCTCACCACATGTCTCTAGACCAATCAGCATGGCCGCTCTCACCACACTGTCTCTAGACCAATCAGCATGGCCGCTCTCACCACACTGTCTCTAGACCAATCAGCATGGCCGCTCTCACCACACTGTCTCTAGACCAATCAGCATGGCCGCTCTCACCACACTGTCTCTAGACCAATCAGCATGGCCGCTCTCACCACACTGTCTCTAGACCAATCAGCATGGCCGCTCTCACCACACTGTCTCTAGACCAATCAGAATGGCCGCTCTCACCACACTGTCTCTAGACCAATCAGCATGGCCGCTCTCACCACACTGTCTCTAGACCAATCAGCATGGCCGCTCTCACCACACTGTCTCTAGACCAATCAGCATGGCCGCTCTCACCACACTGTCTCTAGACCAATCAGAATGGCCGCTCTCACCACACTGTCTCTAGACCAATCAGCATGGCCGCTCTCACCACACTGTCTCTAGACCAATCAGCATGGCCGCTCTCACCACACTGTCTCTAGACCAATCAGAATGGCCGCTCTCACCACACTTTCTCTAGACCAATCAGCATGGCCGCTCTCACCACACTGTCTCTAGACCAATCAGCATGGCCGCTCTCACCACACTGTCTCTAGACCAATCAGCATGGCCGCTCTCACCACACTGTCTCTAAACCAATCAGCATGATCCGAACTTTCTGGGAACGTGAGATTGTTAGCTGAAGTTCTATTCTGTCTCTTTCAGAGCATCAGTGTGTGTGTGTGTGTGTGTGTGTGTGTGTGTGTGTGTGTGTGTCTGTGTGTGTGTTTTATCGTCTCTGAGCAGAGACATTCACACAGTTAGCATGACGTCCTTTTAAAAGGTGGAAAACATGATAATGAGAACAAACCGTTCTGCAGAATCTGAGCTGTTAGAAAACAAGCAGCGTGAGGCTGAAAAAAGACGAAGAAAAAGGAGGGAAAATGAACGTTTATACACGATTCGGGTCGTTTTATTGGTGCTCCATGTCGTTCATGTTACCAGACTAGTGTGACCTGTAATGGTATTCTTAAAGTGGACATACGTGAGGCTAATCTTTCAACACACTGTGATTTTGAAAGCTCTCCCACTTAGAAAGTCTGTTCTGTTCCATCGTCTTCTTCTTATCTGAGGAAGGGTGGCAGGGGTAACAGCCTCAGATGAGAAGCCAAGGCTTCTCTTACCCCTTGCTGCAGGGTAGGAACATAGATCCTGGTTACCATGGTGAGGGTAGGAACATAGATCCTGGTTACCATGGTGAGGGTAGGAACGTAGATCCTGGTTACCATGGTGAGGGTAGGAACGTAGATCCTGGTTACCATGGTGAGGGTAGGAACGTAGATCCTGGTTACCATGGTGAGGGTAGGAACATAGATCCTGGTTACCATGGTGAGGGTAGGAACGTAGATCCTGGTTACCATGGTGAGGGTAGGAACATAGATCCTGGTTACCATGGTGAGGGTAGGAACGTAGATCCTGGTTACCATGGTGAGGGTAGGAACGTAGATCCTGGTTACCATGGTGAGGGTAGGAAGGTAGATCCTGGTTACCATGGTGAGGGTAAGAACGTAGATCCTGGTTACCATGGTGAGGGTAGGAACGTAGATCCTGGTTACCATGGTGAGGGTAGGAACGTAGATCCTGGTTACCATGGTGAGGGTAGGAACGTAGATCCTGGTTACCATGGTGAGGGTAGGAACGTAGATCCTGGTTACCATGGTGAGGGTAGGAACGTAGATCCTGGTTACCATGGTGAGGGTAGGAACGTAGATCCTGGTTACCATGGTGAGGGTAGCAACGTAGATCCTGGTTACCACGGTGAGGGTAGGAAGGTAGATCCTGGTTACCATGGTGAGGGTAGGAACGTAGATCCTGGTTACCATGGTGAGGGTCTCCAGATCGATGAAGCTCTTTATTTCCCACGTGTGTAAATCTTAGTCTAGTTTATTTTAAGATGTGAAACGATGAATAAATTTTATGATAACAGATTAAAAATAAAATAAAGAATGAAGTTTCTAAAGACTGATTGTTTCTGTGCCAGCATCGAGCGTCGGCATCGCCCGCTGCATCGCTCTCCCGCTCTAATGGATTCCATGAATGTCAGACATCAGGACTAAAAGCCTTAATGATCCCCTGCGTGTCCGTACGTCTGAACATGTCTGGATGTGGGAGATAATCACAGACGATCAGGACTGGTTCTATTTTTATTTTAAGAACCAGAAACGACGTCTAATTCAATTCCTTATGGTTTGAAAAAAAATTCACCAGATAATTTTTGGTATTTAGTTAAAAATGATCATAAATAATAAGATTTACTCATTAAGACTCTTGTTAATCTGTAAGTATATCGATGGATGCTTCATTAATCCTCTCCTAGGGTCATTCATGTGTCCGGTGGCTCCTAAGGAGAGCTCCAAACAGCTTCAGAACAGCTGCTAGGTGGTGCTGAGTTGGGTGCAGCTGGAGATGGAGTAGCGGTTGTTGGGACGAGCAGCATTTGGCTCTGCTTTGTTTCAATGGAAGCTAGCTTTAGATAAAGGTGATGAACGGTTACATCACTGCTACAGGAACCCGTGTTCGTGTGGTGTAACCAGGGTCGACCAAAGAGCAGCATGTTTAAGTCACCCCATGAAAGCTCATCACTCCTTCAATCGAAGCTCTTCCTGTTATTTTTTTGTTAGGTTTTTTCAGTAAACATCGTTTCACTCTTTAAAGTTTGTAAAGTTAATTTAGTTTAACGTCATCAAAGCGGATGCTGATCGGAGCCAGGAGATGAGGAGCTCCACGTTGGAGCTCCACATCGGAGCCAGATCTGATTATTTTATCCACACGTGGAACTCCGTTGGGAGGAAATGTTTTGGAAAAAAGAAGAAGAAACGCTGTCAGGCTTTTAATTTGTTCTATTATTTATCATCTCTGGAGTTTTATTTTGAAAATATGTTTTTTTTTTAAACAACGTACTGAACAAACGGGTTCATTTATATTGTTTATATAATAAATAAAAACCTCTTCAGATTGGATTTACAACCAACTTAAAGCTGGAAATTAAAATGATATCATTTTTACAACACAAATCCAATCCAGAGAGACTCCGGTTGGTACCCTCTTGGTGGAATGGAGCTGGAACAGGCGTTAGTGGTACAAATGATAGTTGAGTTCTGGGCGTAATGTGGGTCACTGTGCCAATGATGTTTGAAGTGTCATGGTCCCGCCTCATCTGGAACACTCCTTCCCTCCTATCCTGACCTCAGCCCTAATTTGGCACACCTGGTCCCAATCCCCAGCTCCCGCTAACCCAGGAGGATCGTGAGGTGTTCCCTGTCCAGCTGTGAGACATAGTCTCTCCAGCAGGTCCGGGGTCTGACTCTGGGTCTCCTCCTGGTGGGACGGAGCACCTCACCAGCGAGGCGCTCGGTAGGAATCCTAACCAGATGCTCGAACCACCCTATCTGGGTTCGCTCAACCTGAAGGAGGAGCGGCTCTACTCTGAGCTCCTCCCGAATGGCAGAGCTCCTCACCCGATCTCTGAGTGAGAGCCCAGCCACCCTGCAGGGGAAGATCATCTCGGCCGCTTGTATCCACAATCTCAGTCTTTCGGTCACCACCCACAGCTGGTTACCATGGTGAGCGTAGGAACGTAGATCCTGGATCGACCGTCCCATTGGAGTACCAGGGGTTCCAGCAGTCTTCCATCCATGTACTGTCCAGACCCAGCCTGCTTAGCTTCTGAGGTGTGACGGGATCAGAGATTGACAGGCTGGTATGAGCACCATGCCAGCCTAGTATCATACCAGTTGGCATGGCCAAAAATTGTAGTAACTTCCATTCTGTCATCTTTCACTTATCCCTCTATCTCTGAGTGAGACGTCAAGAAACTTCCAAATTTATCTTTAAGTCTAAACAATCCAACACCATTAGTTTCAGATCTGGTGGAAGAATATCGTAGACCAGAACTTCCTGTGTTGGTATGTTTGTGCTCCAGCGGGTGTTCAGGATGGCATGGAGGTTAGAAAGGATCCGTCTGGGTGGTGAACTGTAAAAACTCCTCCTGATCCGAGTCTTCATGTGTAAATCTGAGAAATCACTCTCATCTTTCATCTTCTCAGGCCTCTCACACTGAAGGTGTCACACACGCTCTTAGACTGAAAAGCCTCTAAGAGGATGAAAACTTGTCACCATGGCAACGTGTTGAACACGGTCAGAAGGGTCCTCACAACAGAACAGGAGAGAGCTGGTTTATCTTGGAATTAAAAGAAAAGAGCTCCTTCATCAGCGAGGAGTGTGGAGTCAGAGTGGACGTGTGGAGATGGTCTGAAGGAATGAAGGCGGGATCTTCAGAGTGATCAGAGCTGATTCCTGAATGATCCTGGTTACCATGGTGAGGGTAGGAACGTAGATCCTGGTTACCATGGTGAGGGTAGGAACATAGATCCTGGTTACCATGGTGAGGGTAGGAACATAGATCCTGGTTACCATGGTGAGGGTAGGAACGTAGATCCTGGTTACCATGGTGAGGGTAGGAACATAGATCCTGGTTACCATGGTGAGGGTAGGAACATAGATCCTGGTTACCATGGTGAGGGTAGGAACGTAGATCCTGGTTACCATGGTGAGGGTAGGAACGTAGATCCTGGTTACCATGGTGAGGGTAGGAACAGAGATCCCGGTTACCATGGTGAGGGTAGGAACGTAGATCCTGGTTACCATGGTGAGGGTAGGACTGTAGATCCTGGTTACCATGGTGAGGGTAGGAACGTAGATCCTGGTTACCATGGTGAGGGTAGGAACGTAGATCCTGGTTACCATGGTGAGGGAAGGAACGTAGATCCTGGTTACCATAGTGAGGGTAGGAACGTAGATCCTGGTTACCATGGTGATGGTAGGAACGTAGATCCTGGTTACCATGGTGAGGGTAGGAACATAGATCCTGGTTACCATGGTGAGGGTAGGAACAGAGATCCTGGTTACCATGGTGAGGGTAGGAACGTAGATCCTGGTTACCATGGTGAGGGTAGAAACGTAGATCCTGGTTACCATGGTGAGGGTAGGAACGTAGATCCTAGTTACCATGGTGAGGGTAGGAACGTAGATCCTGGTTACCACGGTGAGGGTAGGAACGTAGATCCTGGTTACAATAGTGAGGGTAGGAGCGTAGTTCCTGGTTACTACGGTGAGGGTAGGAACATAGATCCTGGTTACCGTATTGAGTGTAGGAACGTAGATCCTGGTTACCATGGTGAGGGTTGGAACGTAGATCCTGGTTACCATGGTGAGGGTAGGAATGTAGATCCTGGTTACCATGGTGAGGGTAGGAACGTAGATCCTGGTTACCATGGTGAGGGTAGGAATGTAGGTCCTGGTTACCATGGTGAGGGTAGGAATGTAGATCCTGGTTACCATGGTGAGGGTAGGAACGTAGATCCTGGTTACCACGGTGAGGGTAGGAACGTAGATCCTGGTTACCATGGTGAGGGTAGGAACGTAGATCCTGGTTACCATGGTGAGGGTTGGAACGTAGATCCTGGTTACCATGGTGAGGGTAGGAATGTAGATCCTGGTTACCATGGTGAGGGTAGGAACGTAGATCCTGGTTACCATGGTGAGGGTAGGAATGTAGGTCCTGGTTACCATAGTGAGGGTAGGAACGTAGATCCTGGTTACTATGGTGAGGGTAGGAATGTAGATCCTGGTTACCATGGTGAGGGTAGGAATGTAGATCCTGGTTACCATGGTGAGGGTAGGAACATAGATCCTGGTTACCATGGTGAGGGTAGGAACGTAGATCCTGGTTACCACGGTGAGGGTAGGAACATAGATCCTGGTTAGCATGGTGAGGGTAGGAACGTCGATCCTGGTTACCATGGTGAGGGTAGGAACGTAGATCCTGGTTACCATGGTGAGGGTAGGAACGTAGATCCTGGTTACCATGGTGAGGGTAGGAATGTAGATCCTGGTTACCATGGTGAGGGTAGGAACGTAGATCCTGGTTACCATGGCGAAGGTAGGATCTAGTTGAAAATGAAACAGAAGGGCGAGTCCAACGTGGACCTAAAATAGTTCCTGGTTTAGTGACTAAAGTCTAAAATTACCAGCTGAGGGTCTGATTATCTCTCCCGTGTGGTTCACGTGGGCATCATCCTGACTTCAAACATGAAGACATGTTGTTTTAGACGCTCTGTTTTCTTTCAGAATCAAAGTGAGAGTAAATGTCTTGCAGGGTTTTTTTATGTTCGTTTCCTCCCACATCAGCAGCTCCAAACACGTGTCCTCCGGCTTTACTTTGAACATGCCAACCAACCTGACATGTGCTGGAAGATCTGCTTCTTCAGCTCTTCATCCTTTCATGGCTCGTTTTTACACGACGCGATGCCACGGTGTTTCTAATCTCACTCTGCCCAGAACCTTCAGGTGAATGTTTGAAGGAACGATTCATAAACAGATCATTAGGAGACGAAAACGAGTTCTTTTATCACTGATAGATGACTTAAAACTGCAATGTCTGTACCCGATGGTAGACGATTAGCTCTACGCTCTTACCCTCACCGTGGTAACCAGGATCTACGTTCCTACCCTCACCATGGTAACCAGGATCTACGTTCCTACCCTCACCATGGTAACCTGGATCTATGTTCCTACCCTCACCAGGGTAACCAGGATCTATGTTCCTACCCTCACCGTGGTAACCTGGATCTACGTTCCTACCCTCACCAGGGTAACCAGGATCTATGTTCCTACCCTCACCGTGGTAACCTGGATCTACGTTCGTACCCTCACCATGGTAACCAGGATCTACGTTCGTACCCTCACCATGGTAACCAGGATCTATGTTCCTATCCTCACCATGGTAAACAGGATCTATGTTCCTACCCTCACCATGGTAACCAGGATCTATGTTCCTACCCTCACCATGGTAACCAGGACCTACGTTCCTACCCTCACCATGGTAACCAGGATCTATGTTCCTACCCTCACCATGGTAACCAGGATCTATGTTCCTACCCTCACCATGGTAACCAGGACCTACGTTCCTACCCTCACCATGGTAACCAGGATCTCTGTTCCTACCCTCACCGTGGTAACCTGGATCTCTGTTCCTACCCTCACCATGGTAACCTGGATCTACGTTCCTACCCTCACCATGGTAACCAGGATCTACATTCCTACCCTCACCATGGTAACCAGGATCTACGCCTTGCCCTTACTGCGGGACTTGAATCCTGACCTTCTTGCTGTGATGCCACCACCATGCAGGCTTAAAATCCTTATTTTTTACTTTTAAAACATGTTAAAAAAGTAAGAAAAACTGTTTAAAAACCAGACATGAGTTTTTTTTTTTTTTAAATCTCTGTTTTGAGTTTCATCAGAGTTTTTTTTTTCCGTTGTTTGGTTCCAGCGGGCATGCAGGAGTCCAGCACCCGGGGGGATTAGGGAGTTAACTGGTTTACATTACGCTCCGATGCCTCCACTACCACCTCACTGGCTTTAATAGCCCCGCCAACAAGCATTAACAGGCAGCAAGCAGGGATGGCACACCAGAGACAGACTGCTTTTAGCACCATGCTAATGGAACAGACCGGCATCAGACCCACGAGGACCGATCCGCGCAGCTCTCTCTGGTTTGAAAGCAGAAAATTGCTATAGTTGTTTCTGTTGAAGCTTCGAGCTGGTTTGTTTTTCTGAGTTCTTGTTTTAACGCCACAGAAAAGGTTTTGAAATGAAGCATCTGCTGCCCACAGGCTGGCAGAAATAATCAGTTCTCCCTTCAGCGCCAGTTAGATGTGAGAGATTGTGTTTGTACCAACGAGCTGCTCAGATTTATAGATCTGCATGTTCGGGCAGAAACACGGAGCGCGACGGGAACCCAGCAGAGAACCTCCAGGGAACGTTAGCCAGGGGCTTGGTACACTCCGAACAGGTCGCCAGTCTGTCACGGGTCACCACACACTCATTCCTAGCAGCCAATCAACCTAACATGTGTGGAAACCAGAGAAAACCCACACATACATGAGGAGAACATGTAAACTACACACAGAAAGGACAGTGTTCTAAGGCTCGGCCTCACGACCTTCTTACTGTAGGGCCTCTGTCGAAGGAGCCCCAACTGTCTCCGACTCAAGACGTTTTGACTTCAATCCAGAAATCATTTTCAATCTGATGGAAGGAATTTGAGAGCATGTCGTTGTCTTCCGCTTCTCCAGGGCCGGGTCACCGGGGTAACAGCCTCAGACGTGAAACCCAGGCTTCTCTCAGCCCGGATGCATCCTCCATCTCACCCAGGAGGATCCTGAGGTGTTCCCTGTCCAGCTGTGAGACATAGTCTCTCCAGCAGGTCCGGGGTCTGACTCTGGGTCTCCTCCTGGTGGGACGGAACACCTCATCAGTGAGGGAGGCATCCTAACCAGATGAACCACCCCATCTGGCCCCAATCTTCCTCTGCAGGGTAGCAGGGCTCTCATTCAGAGATAGAGGGAGGAGCTCTGCCATCCAAGAGAAGCGTAGAGCCGTTGCTCTTCCGGGTCGAGAGAAGCCAGAAAGGATAAGTCGGCCATCGAGGTAGGAAGCCTCCTGAACACCTCGCTGGTGAGGTGTTCCATTACGGGAATTTTCCATACCGGGAATTCCATACAGGAGCCTGGACCTGCTGGAGAGACTATGTCTCACAGCTGGACAGGGAACACCTCAGGATCCTCTTGGGTGAGATGGAGGATGCAGACGGGGTGAGAGAAGCATGGGCTTCCTGTCTGAGGCTGTCGCCCCTAACAACGCGGCCCGGATAAGCAGAAGACGCCGGACATTTTGGACTGTATTCAGTTGCTAGAAAAATCTGACAATTTCAAAGGGAATCCTTAAATTCATCTATAGTTGGTAGTGAGTAGATGCTGTTTAAATCAAACCTGACAGATGATAAAAAAAACATCATAAACTGGTTGAATTTATTGTTTTTTTTAAAAACCAAACAAACAAAATCTGAAGGAATTATTGAGAAAAGTTTGTTTTTTCAGCAAACGAGAAAAATAATTGGACCAAATCAATTTCAAGCAGCTGGTTTTTATCAAACCATCATTTTTCTGAATGAATCGTCTCGGTTTGTTTTTACAAGAAAATACAATATGTTTAAAAAAAGACAGAAAAATACTGTCTGTTTATAAAAAAATCAGACCGTGTTTTTTAATCCTTAAAGGTACAGTACGTCTAATCCCTGATCTTTATTCCTAATGGGGTCGCAGGCGTGTATTGGAGCCCGACCTGGGTAAGGCTCAGTTTATGACAATTGTAGTCGGGCTGGCACGTGAGTGGTCATGTGATGACTCAGGTACAAAGCTGTGCCCGTGCGCCATGCGTACCTTTAAATAATGTCGGGCACTAAACGGGTTCGGGCTACATTCTGTTGGACTCCAGCCTTTTCTGACGGAAGTTTTCATGCCCGGTTACAGCTCTACCGAAGCCTATCCTGGTTGAATCCAGGCGAGAGGCAGGATACACCCCGAACAGGTCGCCAGTCTGTGGCAGGGTCTCACAAGTCGTAGATCGACTGGTAGATCCGCTCTTTCGTCACCGCGACTGATCGATGCAGTGTCCTAGTTATTGATGACGCTGCACTGATCCTTCACTCACTCGTAAACAAGAACAAACTGTAGCTGAATTTTATTTTCATAACATTTCTTTTAAAAATGGCCGCTCTGGTTTTTAACGATCAGTGATTGACGTCTCATTAAAGCATCTCTTCGTTACGGGTTGATCATGAAGGACGGGTTGATCGTGAAGGACGGGTTGAACGTGAAGGACGGGTTGATCGTGAAGGACGGGTTGATCGTGAAGGACGGGTTGATCGTGAAGGACGGGTTGATGTGAAGGACGGGTTGATCGTGAAGGACGGGTTGATCGTGAAGGACGGGTTGAACGTGAAGGACGGGTTGATCGTGAAGGACGGGTTGATCGTGAAGGACGGGTTGATGTGAAGGACGGGTTGATCGTGAAGGACGGGTTGATCGTGAAGGACGGGTTGATCGTGAAGGACGGGTTGATCGTGAAGGACGGGTTGAACGTGAAGGACGGGTTGATCGTGAAGGACGGGTTGATCGTGAAGGACGGGTTGATCGTGAAGGACTGGTTGATCGTGAAGGACGGGTTGATCGTGAAGGACGGGTTGATCGTGAAGGACAGGTTGATCGTGAAGGACGGGTTGATCATGAAAGACCTGGGCGTTAGGGTATGATCACCAAACGAGCAAGTGAGATCTAAAACGTGTGATTACATAATTCACCACGCTCCAGCAGCAGCCTCCGTTTCTCAGATTCCAGCATCAGCGACTCGGCCCGACCGGTCGGCGAGGTGCTGATGAGGTATTGATCCGCTGGCCGAACGTCCAGTGAATCAAAGCGGGAGACAGAACCAGGCTCTGCTAAATATCGAGTGGGTAAACACCGCGGGTATTTTTAGACTCTTAGATCTCCATCCTAATTGTAAGGGATGAATGGAGGTCACTGAGGTGGAACGACATGCAACGGGAGCTTTTAAAGATTCATATTCCCAAAACGACCGCACGCCAGTCAAACAGGGCGATAAAACCGGGCTGGCACCTGAACACATACGACTTAAAGCCAGGATGGAAGGTTTTAAAGTAACCATGGTAACCAGCATCTACGTTTCTACCCTCACCATGGTAACCAGGATCTACGTTCCTACCCTCACCATGGTAACCAGGATCTAGGTTCCTACCCTCACCATGGTAACAAGGATCTACGTTCCTACCCTCACCATGGTAACTAGGATCTACATTCCTACCCTCACCACGGTAACCAGCATCTACGTTCCTACCCTCACCATGGTAACCAGGATCTACGTTCCTACCCTCACCGTGGTAACCAGCATCTACGTTTCTACCCTCACCATGGTAACCAGGATCTACGTTCCTACCCTCACCGTGGTAACCAGCATCTACGTTTCTACCCTCACCATGGTAACCAGGATCGACGTTCCTACCCTCACCATGGTAACAAGGATCTACGTTCCTACCCTCACCATGGTAACCAGCATCTACGTTCCTACCCTCACCATGGTAACCAGGATCGACGTTCCTACCCTCACCATGGTAACCAGGATCTACGTTCCTACCCTCACCATGGTAACCAGGATCGACGTTCCTATCCTCACCATGGTATCCAGGATCTACGTTCCTATCCTCACCATGGTAACCAGGATCTACGTTCCTACCCTCACCATGGTATCCAGGATCTACATTTCTACCCTCACCATGGTAACCAGGATCTACGTTCCTATCCTCACCATGGTAACCAGGATCTACGTTCCTATCCTCACCATGGTAACCAGGATCTACGTTCCTACCCTCACCATGGTATCCAGGATCTACGTTTCTACCCTCACCATGGTAACCAGGATCTACGTTCCTATCCTCACCATGGTAACCAGGATCTACGTTCCTACCCTCACCATGGTATCCAGCATCTACGTTCCTACCCTCACCATGGTAACCAGGATCTACATTCCTACCCTCACCATGGTAACCAGGATCGACGTTCCTACCCTCACCATGGTAACCAGCATCTACGTTTCTACCCTCACCATGGTAACCAGGATCTACGTTCCTACCCTCACCATGGTAACCAGGATCTACGTTCCTACCCTCACCATGGTAACCCGGATCTACGTTCCTACCCTCACCATGGTAACCAGGATCTACGTTCCTACCCTCACCATGGTAACCAGGATCTACGTTCCTACCCTCACCACGGTAACCAGGATCTACGTTCCTACCCTCACCATGGTAACAGGATCTACGTTCCTACCCTCACCATGGTAACCAGGATCTACGTTCCTACCCTCACCGTGGTAACCAGGATCTACGTTCCTACCCTCACCATGGTAACAGGATCTACGTTCCTACCCTCACCGTGGTAACCAGGATCTACGTTCCTACCCTCACCGTGGTAACCAGGATCTACGTTCCTACCCTCACCATGGTAACCAGAATCTACGTTCCTACCCTCACCGTGGTAACCAGGATCTACGTTCCTACCCTCACCATGGTAACCAGGATCTACGTTCCTACCCTCACCGTGGTAACCAGGATCTACGTTCCTACCCTCACCATGGTAACCAGGATCTACGTTCCTACCCTCACCATGGTAACCAGGATCTACGTTCCTACCCTCACCATGGTAACCAAGGTCTATGTTCCTACCTTCTTCTGTTTTAAACGACCAATCAGACTCTAATTAATCATCCCAGGTTTTCTGACCACATCTTGTTCGTTCTGAGGAGGGTTAACCTTAAATAATCCGTTTTTTTTCTCCGGTCTGCGTCTCTTATTCATCTCACAGCGTGACGGAGCTTATTAGTTTCTACAGAACTCCACCACCCGAAGCCGTTTGAGAAGATTTATTCACCCGCACGCTCAACGTACACAAACAACACAAACAAGCCATGTAGAGTGTGATTGGATCCCCCCGCAGCCTTTCAGCCTGGAGGTGTGAGTCTGATGGGTAAACACCACACGTCCTTCCTTTCTCCCCAACGGGAGAGATTGTGATTTGTGTCGCTACACGAGCGGCTCTGACACTCTGAAGTGAACAGGATGTCGTAAACAGTCGTGTCCCCGATTTTCCCGTCTTCCATTCACCTGCCAATCAGCGAGTCCGCCCGCATCATCGCCCCTCTTACCCCTCGGGCTGAGCGCGGGGTTGAGGTAGAGTCAAACCGCCTCGTGTACGGCTCATTAACCGTGAGCAGCCGGATCCTTCCGCTGCTGGTTTGAGTTGCTGAAGATGTCAGAGTGATGTCTCCACTAAAAGGAGCTCATGTTTTTATGGAGGAGCGTGGAACTCCGACAGAGTTCAGTGTTTACAGATGAAACACGGTAAATAACAACAAAAAAACTTCATGTTCAGTTTCAGAAGATCCTCATGACGGACGAACCTCCAGGGAACGTTAGCCTGAGGTTCTCTAAAGGTTCCCTAAAGGTTAGTTGGTGAAGTTAGTTGGTGAACTTCCCAGAACGTTGTGGGATGGTTACATCGTTAGCCGGGTGAGCTCTTTGCGTGTTCAGGATCCTCATTACTGATGATAGGATGTTTTATTAATGCCCTGCTGGAGGAAATCATCCGCTCCGTAGCTCCAAGCAGTTTAAGAGAGACCTCCAAACAGATTCAGAGGGGGCTAAGATGGGTGGGTGGAGGAACAGGAGTTTGGTGGAGCAGAGATTGGTTGAAACCATCACAGTTAGTTCTGTGTTACTGTGGCGAAGGACGGATCCAGGAAGGGGAATGGCGGCGCACGCCCTCTGCCCGGAGGCGCATCCCCTCTATACTGGCATGCACCCCCTTTAGAAAATCCTGGATTCGCCCCTGGTGGCTGTCCATTCGTACCTCTTCAGGAAGCTTATTCCCTGATGGGCAGGGTGTGTGTGTGTGTGTGTGTGTGTGTGTGTGTGTGTGTGTGTGTGTGTAAAGGTCACCCTGACAGGTGTAAATATCCTTCTGATGTGTGATTTTTGTTATGAGATAAAAAGGTTCTGAACTTTAAAAAAAAAAAAAAAAAAAACGACCTCATCAAGAAAAAGTCTGGAGATCATCGAACAGATTTTATCCTGACCTTAAGTAACCCCTCAGAAGATCCTGAACCCTCACCATGGTAACCAGGATCTAGGTTCCTACCCTCACCATGGTAACCAGGATCTAGGTTCCTACCCTCACCATGGTAACCAGGATCTACGTTCCTATCCTCACCATGGTAACCAGGATCTACGTTCCTACCCTCACCATAGTAACCAGGATCTACGTTCCTACCCTCACCATGGTAACCAGGATCTACGTTCCTATCCTCACCATGGTAACCAGGATCTACGTTCCTACCCTCACCATGGTAACCAGGATCTACGTTCCTATCCTCACCATGGTAACCAGGATCTACGTTCCTACCCTCACCATGGTAACCAGGATCTAGGTTCCTACCCTCACCATGGTAACCAGGATCTACATTCCTACCCTCACCATGGTAACCAGGATCTAGGTTCCTACCCTCACCATGGTAACCAGGATCTACATTCCTACCCTCACCATGGTAACCAGGATCTAGGTTCCTACCCTCACCATGGTAACCAGGATCTACGTTCCTATCCGCACCATGGTAACCAGGATCTACGTTCCTACCCTCACCATGGTAACCAGGATCTAGGTTCCTACCCTCACCATGGTAACCAGGATCTACATTCCTATCCTCACCATGGTAACCAGGATCTACGTTCCTACCCTCACCATGGTAACCAGAATCTACGTTCCCACACTCACCATGGTAACCAGGATCTACAGACCTGCTGGAGCATGGACAGAGAACACCTCAGGATCAATGTTCCCTCTAAGCTGCTGGCAGATTAATAGCGCACAAGAAAACCTCTGCAGCACAAAATAAAACTCAATTTAAACCAAAGATGGTAAAATGAGAGAAAACTCTGCAGCACATCTCTTTCTTCTTTCTTTCTGAAACAAATAGCTTCAAATCGCTGCTTCGGAGTTTGGCTCATCACTACTGGTGATGTCACAAAAGAGTACAAGTTTTAGCTCCGCCCCCTTCTGCTCAGGAAGCTTGTGTATTTGCTCAGACACATAAAAAATTAGAGGGAACACCTCAGGATCCTCTGGGTGAGCTGGAGGATGGCGTCTTAAATGAACCTGGTTGATTCTCACGGTTTATCTCATCTCCTCTGGGTTTTACCAGCTTTACTGATCACCGAGGTTTACTAGGTTTACTCAGTACCACACTGTTTGCTCTGGAACTCAGAGAGCTTATCAGCTGCAGGATTATCTCCCAGTGGGGAAGACCCCCCCTCCGCCACCTCCTGACTCACTGATAACCACCCTGCTCACTCGGAAGAACCTCTCATGCCCTGATTGGTACAACAAGAAACAGTGGGAATTCTACAACACTGGTCTTAATCAGAACATGTCCCAGATATGTGGATCTAGGATTTTCTAAAAGAGGGGGCATGAGGTCATAGATAAAACGACCACCTGTGGTGCTCACTAGCATAGGGGGAGTGGGGGCATTTCATCCCCTCCACCCCCAGAACATTTTAAAAAATAAGAGTCCTTTTCCTTCATTTTGGTTCATATTTTGCCCAAAGTTTATAATAATTAAAGCAGTGATAACACTTTTTTTTGTGAACCAAAACAGAGGCACGCTCCCCCATAGATCTGCCTCTGATATCCATATATAGTACCGCCCAAACAGTTTGTTTTTTAGACCAAATACAATTTTAAAAGTCCAAAAAAGGCAGATTGAGCTGAAAAATTGGACGATTTGATTTCAAAATTAAACCTCGATTAAGAAACTACTGTTTATTCACAAATTTCCCCGGTGAGGGATGAATAGAGTAATTCATTTATTTATATTAAAAAACATTTTGTCCTTGATGGAGTCACCAGTCTGTTGTGGTGCCACACACACAGACGACCATCCACACACAGCCAATCTACCTAACATGTATGTTTTTGGAGGAAACCCACACATACACAGGTAGAACATGCAAACTACACACAGAAAGACCAGTGTTTTAAGCCGCGTCTCCACTCCGGGACTTGAACCCCTGTCCCTGTGCTGTGAAACCACTGTGCCAACGACTCACCCACTGTGCCTCTGTTGCTAACTAGAGCTCGTTGACGTGTGTCCATGCCCTCCCTCTCTCACCCGGTCCTTAATTTTCTGATCCGCTGCCCGTTGGCATTAGATTTACACGGGTATGTTTGCCCAACCTGATTTTCCTAACGACGTACAGAGCGAGGCAGCTGGCACCAGAAAGTTTAGCTCCTTATGAGAGGTGGCGTTCCAGCAGAACCCCGTACGTGATGGTTTTCTAGATGCTTCGGGTCACCAGCGCCGACTTTAACCCGTGTGTGTTTTCTGTTTTTGTGCCCGCAGGCGGTGGAAACCAACCTGGCCTCCAAGGACAGCCACTGGGTGTTTGTGAACGAGGTAAGACGATAACATTCTGAAAAAAATCAACCTGAAATCCCAGAAAAACAAAATATTTCTTCTGCCAATTTATTATCATCCCTCCCAGACGTACGAGTGCTTGGCACCTCCTCTAGATTACAATGTCATCTCCCTCTTATCCAGGGCCGGGTCGTCAGGGGCAACAGCCTCAGACAAGAAGCCCAGGCTTCTCTCACCCCAGCTGCATCCTCCATCTCACCCAGGAGGATCCTGAGGTGTTCCCTGTCCAGCTGTGAGACATAGTCTCTCCAGCGGGTAAGGGCTCCTGGTAGGATGTAACACCTCACCAACGAGGCCTTCAGGAGGCATCTTAACCAGATGCCTGAACCTAAACTTTCTGGCTTCTCTCGACCTGGAGGAGCAGCAGCTCTACTTAGAGCTCCTCCCTCTATCTCTGAGAGAGAACCCAGCAGAGGAAGATCGGGACCAGATGGGGTGGTTCAGGCATCTGGTCAGGACGCCCAAGCGCCTCACTGGGGAGGTGTTTTGGGAACGTCCCACCAGGAGGAGACCAAGAAGCAGACCTCAGACCTGCTGGAGAGACTATGTCTCCCAGCTGGACAGGGAACACCTCAGGATCCTCCTGGGTGAGATGGAGGATGCAGCCGGTTGAGAAAAGGGGTTTGGGTCTGACCCCAGCACCTCTGGAGAGCAGGTCCGGGGTCTCACTGCTGGATGGGGAACGACTCTGGATCCTCCTGTGTGAGATGGAGGATACAGGCGGGGTGAGAGAAGCCTGGGCTTCACGTCTGAGGTTGTTGCCCCCGCGACCCAGCCCCGGACAAGCAGAAGACGACGGAACTGAAAAACAAGCCTTTAGAGAACCTCAGTCTAACATTCCCTGTCTGCGTTCCTGACCCTTCTCTGTCTGCTGTCCACACGCTCCACATCCTTCCTTCTATGCTCCTCGTGGATCCTTCCTTCTGTATTCTTGGAGGATGGTGTTCAATGTGTGATTAGATGTGTTACTCCATAAACCCTGGCATGAACTCTCAGATTAAACCAGACCGCCCGCTCTGCCCGCTCTACCCGCTCTTAGTTCTATAAAATCAGACAGCTTGTCAACGTCCAGACGTCCCTAAACACTCTCCTCATCCCTCTCATCAGCTTCAGTGTGTCTGTGGGAAGCAGTTAGGAGTCTGAAGACGTGCCGCTGCGGGTGTCAGCGCGGCCACCTGAGAGCGCTTACCCGAACCACCAAAGAACATGTTAATATTTTTATTCAGAACAAGAAAATAATTGTAGGGACGTAAATAATGCAGGATGGCATCCATCTGCAGCTGGCGTGTTCGGAATATTAAAGAGCTCAGACTCACAGTCAGATGAAGATGCTGAGGATCTCTGTGGGAGTGACCAGGATGGACAGGATCATGTTAGAGGTTTTAAAGTCAGAGAGGTCAGACTGAGATGGTTTGGACATGTGCAGAGGAGAGAGAGAGAGTACATCAGAAGAAGGATGCTGGGTTTGGAACCACCAGGAAAGAGGACTAGAGGAAGACCAAAGAGGAGGTTCATGGATACAGTGAAGGAAGACATGAAGATAGTTGGTGTGACTGAAGAGGATGCAGCAGATAGGGTTAGATGGAAGAAACTGACTTGATGTGGTGGCCCCTGGAGGTAGATGAAGAAGAGAACAGGAGGAGGTATGAAGGGAGGAGCATAAAGAGTCTGTCTGACTCTCTTGATTCAATCAGGAGTCTCATGACTTCAACCAGATTCTCACAACGAGTGGAAAAAACCGTCAAACAAAAAAACATTTTACACGTTCATATAAATGTTCATTGCGTTTTATCTTCTGAACTGTTTATTCGTAACGGGGTCACGCAGGGGTGGCGGAGTCTAAGGTTAGGTTCTAACATAACCACCAGCTGATCTTCAGGGAACCTTTAGAGAACCTCAGGATAACATTCCCTGGAGGTTCTCTGTCTGCTGGGCAGTCTATTACAGGGCCCCAGACACACACACACACACACACATTCCCAGCAGCCAATCTACCTAACATGTATGTTTTTAGAGGAAACCAGAGAAACCCCACACATACACAAGAAGAACATGCAAACTCTACACAGAGACCTCGTCCCCACTCCAGGACTCAAACCCCTGACCTTCTTGCTGCTTTATTAATTGTGCTCAAAGCAGCTCAAGAGAGAGCTTCAAACAGCTGCTAGGTGGTGCTGAGTTGGGTGGAGTGGAACAGCTGTTGGTGGAACACATGACACTTGGCTCCATGCTGCGTGGAATGTGTGTTACCATGGTAACAATGTTTTTCATCTCCATTGAATCCTGATAAGATGTTAAAGCTCCACATGTTGACCCTTCACCAGCAGTCCACCATCTTTAGTTCAGACAGGAATCACTGATGAAGATCCTGTCTTCATTCCTTCTGAACGTCTCCACATGTTGATCCTTCACCAGCAGTCCTCCATCTTTAGTTCAGACAGGAATCACTGATGAAGATCCTGTCTTCATTCCTTCTGAACATCTCCACATGTTGATCCTTCACCAGCAGTCCTCCATCTTTAGTTCATACAGGAATCACTGATGAAGATCCTGTCTTCATTCCTTCTGAACATCTCCACATGTTGATCCTTCACCAGCAGTCCTCCATCTTTAGTTCATACAGGAATCACTGATCCTGTCTTCATTCCTTCTGAACATCTCCACATGTTGATCCTTCACCAGCAGTCCTCCATCTTTAGTTCATACAGGAATCACTGATGAAGATCCTGTCTTCATTCCTTCTGAACATCTCCACATGTTGATCCTTCACCAGCAGTCCTCCATCTTTAGTTCAGACAGGAATCACTGATGAAGATCCTGTCTTCATTCCTTCTGAACATCTCCACATGTTGATTCTTCACCAGCAGTCCTCCATCTTTAGTTCAGACAGGAATCACTGATGAAGATCCTGTCTTCATTCCTTCTGAACATCTCCACATGTTGATCCTTCACCAGCAGTCCTCCATCTTTAGTTCAGACAGGAATCACTGATGAAGATCCTGTCTTCATTCCTTCTGAACATCTCCACATGTTGATCCTTCACCAGCAGTCCTCCATCTTTAGTTCAGACAGGAATCACTGATGAAGATCCTGTCTTCATTCCTTCTGAACATCTCCACATGTTGATTCTTCACCAGCAGTCCTCCATCTTTAGTTCAGACAGGAATCACTGATGAAGATCCTGTCTTCATTCCTTCTGAACATCTCCACATGTTGATTCTTCACCAGCAGTCCTCCATCTTTAGTTCAGACAGGAATCACTGATGAAGATCCTGTCTTCATTCCTTCTGAACATCTCCACATGTTGATCCTTCACCAGCAGTCCTCCATCTTTAGTTCAGACAGGAATCACTGATGAAGATCCTGTCTTCATTCCTTCTGAACATCTCCACACGTCCATGAAGACTCCACATGAAGGAGCTGATGATGGAGATCAGCTCTTCAAACTACAATAAAAAGATCCGTTCGTTCCGTCGTCTTCCGCTTATCCGGGGCCGGGTCGCTGGGGTAACAGCCTCATACTGGAACCCCAGGCTCCTCTCACCCCGACTCCATCTCACCCAGGAGGATCATGAGGTGTTCCCTGTCCAGCTGGGAGACATAGTCTCTCCAGCAGGTCCAGGGTCTGCCTCTTGGTCTCCTCCTGGTGGGATGGAACACCTCACCAGAGAGGGAGGCATCCTGACCACATGCCCGCTCCTCCCACCATTTTCATTTTAAACACTAAAACATCAGCTGTTTTTTTTTTCAGATATTTGTTTTGATTCTTCACCCTCTCGCTGCATAAAAGCAGGGCTAATTGTTGGATTGGATCTGATTGGATGATTAAAGTGAGACGATGATTAATGCCCACGAATCCCTGATTATCCCGCTCGTTAATAAAAGCTAACGGTTAGAAGAAGCAAACAGAAGAGGACGAGACGGTTCTGATGAGATAATTATCACTATTCATCTAACGAACAGTCAAGCTGTTTCCTGTAAACACGCCGACGTTTATACCACGTATCTACCACCTTTATACCACCTTTATACCACCTCTACCACCGTTATACCACCTTTATACCACCTTTATACCACCTTTATACCACCTCTACCACCGTTATACCACCTCTACCACCTTTATACCACCTCTACCACCTTTATACCACCTTTATACCACCTTTATACCACCTTTATACCACCTCTACCACCTTTATACCACCTTTATACCACCTCTACCACCTTTATACCACCTTTATACCACCTTTATACCACCTTTATACCACCTCTACCACCTTTATACCACCTTTATACCACCTTTATACCACCTTTATACCACCTCTACCACCTTTATACCACCTTTATACCACCTCTACCACCTTTATACCACCTTTATACCACCTTTATACCACCTTTATACCACCTTTATACCACCTTTATACCACCTCTACCACCTTTATACCACCTCTACCACCTTTATACCACCTCTACCACCTCTACCACCTTTATACCACCTCTACCACCTTTATACCACCTTTATACCACCTTTATACCACCTTTATACCACCTCTACCACCTTTATACCACCTTTATACCACCTCTACCACCTTTATACCACCTTTATACCACCTTTATACCACCTTTATACCACCTTTATACCACCTTTATAACACCTTTATACCACCTTTATACCACCTCTACCACCGTTATACCACCTCTACCACCGTTATACCACCTTTATACCACCTCTACCACCTCTACCACCTTTATACCACCTCTACCACCTTTATACCACCTCTACCACCGTTATACCACCTTTATACCACCTCTACCACCTTTATACCACCTCTACCACCTCTACCACCTTTATACCACCTCTACCACCTCTACCACCTTTATACCACCTCTACCACCTTTATACCACCTCTACCACCTCTACCACCTTTATACCACCTCTACCACCTTTATACCACCTTTATACCACCTTTATACCACCTTTATACCACCTCTACCACCGTTATACCACCTCTACCACCTTTATACCACCTCTACCACCTTTCTACCACCTCTACCACCTTTATACCACCTCTACCACCTTTATACCACCTCTACCACCGTTATACCACCTTTATACCACCTTTATACCACCTTTATACCACCTTTATACCACCTCTACCACCTTTATACCACCTCTACCACCGTTATACCACCTCTACCACCTCTACCACCGTTATACCACCTCTACCACCGTTATACCACCTTTATACCACCTTTACCACCTTTATACCACCTTTATACCACCTTTATACCACCTCTACCACCTTTATACCACCTTTATACCACCTTTACCACCTTTATACCACCTTTATACCACCTTTATACCACCTTTATACCACCTCTACCACCTCTACCACCTTTATACCACCTCTACCACCGTTATACCACCTTTATACCACCTTTACCACCTTTACCACCTTTATACCACCTTTATACCACCTTTATACCACCTTTATACCACCTCTACCACCTCTACCACCGTTATACCACCTCTACCACCTTTATACCACCTTTATACCACCTCTACCACCTTTATACCACCTCTACCACCTTTATACCACCTCTACCACCTTTATACCACCTCTACCACCTTTATACCACCTCTACCACCTCTACCACCTCTACCACCTTTATACCACCTCTACCACCGTTATACCACCTCTACCACCTTTATACCACCTTTATACCACCTTTATACCACCTCTACCACCTTTATACCACCTCTACCACCTTTATACCACCTCTACCACCGTTATACCACCTCTACCACCTTTATACCACCTTTATACCACCTCTACCACCTTTATACCACCTTTACCACCTTTATACCACCTCTACCACCTTTATACCACCTTTATACCACCTCTACCACCTTTATACCACCTCTACCACCTTTATACCACCTTTATACCACCTCTCCACCACCTTTACCACCTTTATACCACCTTTATACCACCTCTACCACCTTTATACCACCTCTCCACCACCTTTATACCACCTTTATACCACCTCTACCACCTTTATACCACCTCTACCACCTTTATACCACCTCTCCACCACCTTTATACCACCTTTATACCACCTCTACCACCTTTATACCACCTTTATACTACCTCTATACCACCTATACCACCTCTACCACCTTTATACCACCTTTATACCACCTTTCTACCAGGACTAGAAGAGAGGAGGTCGACGGTGCCACTGCTTGAATCACAAACCGTATTAATAAGCTCTACTCATGATGGCAGGAGGTCCACATAGAGGCTTTTATTTTGAAGGTTTTCATCTGATTTAAGTCATTACATTATTTGTTATTTATTTTTCCAATCAGAGGGCAATTTATGGGCAGTATTGACTTTTTAGAGCACTCTATCTTGGCATTTTATTGACAGTTGGTGAAGGATAGAGCGGAAGATCGGATCGGTGCATTGTCTGCACTAATTAGGACGCTGCATTGATCTGTTGTGGTGAAGAAAGAGCTGAAAAACAAAGCTCTGATTTTACCAGTCGATCTGTGTTCCTACCCTCACCATGGTAACCAGGATCTACGTTCCTACCCTCACCATGGTAACCAGGATCTATGTTCCTACCCTCACCATGGTAACCAGGATCTACGTTCCTACCCTCACCATGGTAACCAGGATCTATGTTCCTACCCTCACCATGGTAACCAGGATCTACGTTCCTACCCTCACCATGGTAACCAGCTGCGGGTGGTGACCAAAAGAACGCGATCACAGATACAAGCGACTGAAATGATCTCCCTCTGCAGGGTGGGTGGGCTCTCTCTCAGAATTAGAGGGACGAGCTCTACCATCTGGGAGGAGCCCCGAGTAGTGCCGCTCTCCAGGTCGAGAGAAGCCAGATTGGCAGATTCGGGCAGCTGGTCAGGATGCCTCCCTCTCTGCTGAGGGGTGTCCGTTCCACCAGGAGGAGACCAAGAGGCATACCCTGGACCTGCTGGAGAGACTATGTCTTTCAGATGGACAGGGAACACCTCAGGATCCTCCTGGGTGAGATGGAGGATACAGCCGGGGGGAGAGAAGTGCCCCCTTGTCCCAGCCGTGGCACAAAACACGACAAAATAAAACTAAACAATAAATCAGATTGTTTTTATTTGTTATGCGACCGAGAAAAAACTGTGTTTAAAGTTAAAAAAAAATCCTCCATATTGTGAATTTCCTGGTGAAACGTTGGCATTTTGTTCAAAAACACATTAAGAATCAACACGGACGGATTCACACATGACGGGTGTGATGTGGAGCCATGTCAGCATGGCGTGCACGTTGGCATGAACGCCAACATGCTGACGTCTTCATATGTGCAGCTGCTGACTCGGTGGTTTTATTACTGGTAGAGTTTTACTCATATGAATACAAGTGTAAACATACACACACACACACACACATATACACACACAAACACACACACACATACATACACATACACACATTCACTCACATACACACACTCAGTCACTCACAGACAAATCAAACCTGGTCGACTGACGGACACTCTACCACTGACCCAATGCCACCAACTTTCAAACGACGTTTGTCTCAACTCTACCAAGTGTCTGTTCCACCGAGCTGCTGTTCCACCTCCAATCAACCAAGCAGCATGGTACCACCTAGCAGCTGTTCAGTAGCTATCTGGAACTTTCTCTTTGACTGCTTGGTGCCACGGGACATGGGCCTTTAGGACTGAGCCCAAAAAACCGTTATACAACCAAAGGGGTTAGGGACCTCCTCCAGGTCGAGAGGTCAGGATGCCTCCCTCACTGGTGAGGTGTTCCGTCCCACCAGGAGGAGACCCAGAGGCAGACCCCGGACCTGCTGGAGAGACTATGTCTCTCAGCTGGACAGGGAACACCTCAGGATCCTCCTGGGTGAGATGGAGGATGCAGCCGGGGTGAGAGAAGCCTGGGCTTCCAGTCTGAGGGTGTTACCCCCGGCGTACCCGACCCCAGATAAGTGGAAGACGATGGAACGAAACCAATAAAACCATATGTAGTCCACTCATACACACTCGTACACACACACACACACACACACACACACGTTCCAGCGTGATGAACAGTACCCAGTGTTTTTGACCATGATCTTTGCCAGTCGTGCCCACTCTGTGGTTCCGCAGCTCGTCTCTTTCTGCCTGAATTAAAGCGATAGCGTCGGTTTTATCAGTGAGAGGGATTATTCTGTTACACACACACAGGATTATAAACACACTCTGAAGGAACATGGTGGATTACAGTCTGAACGTTACTGTAAGAAGATTAATGTCAGATTTAAGAATCAAAACATTTTTACAACAAAATCAATCAGATTAAATAAAAAAAAACACGGTCTGAGAAATTAAAATGAACATTTTGTACCCTTGTTTTTATGTTTCTGAACAGAAACATTTGGTCCCACTCCAAATGGAGGAGTTTAAATATCTCTGAGTCTTGTACGTGGGAGAAGGATGGAGCAGGAGCGGTGCAGCATCTGCAACAATCAGGACGCTGCACCGATCAGTCGTGGTGAAGAAAGAGTTGAACCGGAAAGCAAAGCTCTCAATTTACATGTCGATCTATGTTCCTACCCTCACCATGGTAACCAGGATCTACGTTCCTACCCTCACCATGGTAACCAGGGTCTACGTTCCTACCATCACCATGGTAACCAGGATCTACGTTCCTACCCTCACCATGGTAACCAGGATCTACGTTCCTACCCTCACCATGGTAACCAGGATCTACGTTCCTACCCTCACCATGGTAACCAGGATCTATGTTCCTACCCTCACCATGGTAACCAGGATCTACGTTCCTACCCTCACCATGGTAACCAGGATCTACGTTCCTATCCTCACCATGGTAACCAGGATCTACCTTCCTACCCTCACCATGGTAACCAGGATCTTCGTTCCTACCCTCACCATGGTAACCAGGATCTACGTTCCTACCCTCACCATGGTAACCAGGATCTACGTTCCTATCCTCACCATGGTAACCAGGATCTACGTTCCTACCCTCACCATGGTAACCAGGATCTATGTTCCTACCCTCACCATGGTAACCAGGATCTACGTTCCTACCCTCACCATGGTAACCAGGATCTATGTTCCTACCCTCACCATGGTAACCAGGATCTACGTTCCTACCCTCACCATGGTAACCAGGATCTACGTTCCTACCCTCACCATGGTAACCAGGATCTACGTTCCTACCCTCACCATAGTAACCAGTGTGGGTGATGACCAAAAGAACGAAATTACGGATACAAGTGGCTAAAATGATCTTCCTCTGCAGGGTGGCAGGCTCTCTCAGGAGGAGCCATGCCATCCAGGAGGAGCTCCGAGTAGAGCCGTTGCTCCTCTAGGTCAAAAAAAGCCAGACGGGGTGGTTTGGGCATCTGGTTAGGATGCTTCACTCACTGGTGAGGTGTTCCGTCCCACCAGGACGAGACCCAGATTCAGACCCTGGACCTGATGGAGAGACTATGTCTCACAGCTGGACAGGGAACACCTCAGGATCCTCCTGGGTGAGATGGAGGATGCAGACGGGGTGAGAGAAGCCTGGGCTTCCTGTCTGAGGATGATTTGTTTACATCTGAAAGTCAGAATTTAGTTGATCCCAAACTGATTTTTATTTTCTTCCTGATCTCGTTAATCTCACCTCGTCAGGTTTTCTTCTGCTCACGTCTTCAGCAGGTTTTAGTTTCTCACTTCTCAAACTGCTCGCTTTTAATTGGACAGAGAATCCTTGCAGAGAAATGAAAGAAGCAGATTGACTGTCACGTCGGATGTGGGCGCTAATTACGCTCAGAATGATAAAACCTCATTCTGACTGAGACGGAGGAGCTGTAATTATTCTTGATGGAACAGGTGCTTCTTCAAAATAAGTTTCTTCAAAACAAACCTAATTAACATAAGCGATGATGTCATCAGAAGGATGTGGGTACGAATACTCACACGTTCTGTTTGCCCTGCAGGAAATCAGTGATGCGGAGATCTTGGAGCTGACCCACAGCGCGCTGGGGCGCATGACGGTGATCCGGCAAATCTTCCCCATGTGGAGGGACAGCAGCATGCGGTGTGTGCGGCAGAATCATCGCATCTCCTCGCTGCTGTGCGACCCGCAGGAGGGGTACCTGCAAAACCTGGAGGTAAAAACACTCTAGTCCTCTTTAGGAAACCCATCAGATGCCACCCTTATCCTCGTTTAACCAACTGTAAGACCCCTCCTACAGGTGGTGAGCCCACTGGAAGGGCAGCCCATGTCTCCTGTTTGGTGATAAGCCTGGCTCGATGGTTACTCGCGTCCGGGCACAGTGTTTTTTTTTCAGCCGCACATTGTCTGGTCCCCGTCTTAGGACCTGTTGCTTTGGTAACCCGGCCACGTTCTTTGTCTGGGGTTGGGTTACCGGGGCAACAGCCTCAGACGGGAAACCCAGGCTTCTCTCACCCCGATTGTATCCTCCAGCTCACTGAGGAGGATCCTGAGGTGTTCCCTGTCCAGCTGAGGCGTAGGTGCCCTCCAGTGAGGGTAGGAACATAGATCCTGGTTACCATGGTGAGGGTAGGAACGTAGATCCTGGTTACCATGGTGAGGGTAGGAACGTAGATCCTGGTTACCATGGTGAGGGTAGGAACGTAGATCCTGGTTACCATGGTGAGGGTCGGAACGTAGATCCTGGTTATCATGGTGAGGGTAGGAACGTAGATCCTGGTTACCATGGTGAGGGTAGGAACGTAGATCCTGGTTACCACGGTGAGGGTAGGAACGTGGATCCTGGTTACCATGGTGAGGGTAGGAACGTAGATCCTGGTTACCACGGTGAGGGTAGGAACGTAGATCCTGGTTACCATGGTGAGGGTAGGAACGTAGATCTTGGTTACCATGGTGAAGGTAGGAACGTAGATCCCGGTTACCATGGTGAGGGTAGGAACGTAGATCCCGGTTACCATGGTGAGGGTAGGAACGTAGATCCTTGTTACCATGGTGAGGGTAGGAACGTAGATCCCGGTTACCATGGTGAGGGTAGGAACGTAGATCCCGGTTACCATGGTGAGGGTAGGAACGTAGATCCTGGTTACCATGGTGAGGGTAGGAACGTAGATCCTGGTTACCATGGTGAGGGTAGGAACGTAGATCCTGGTTACCATGGTGAGGGTAGGAACGTAGGTCCTGGTTACCATGGTGAGGGTAGGAACGTAGATCCTGGTTACCATGGTGAGGGTAGGAACGTAGATCCTGGTTATCATGGTGAGGGTAGGAACGTAGATCCTGGTTACCATGGTGAGGGTAGGAACGTAGATCCTGGTTACCACGGTGAGGGTAGGAACGTGGATCCTGGTTACCATGGTGAGGGCTGGTTACCATGCTGAGGGTAGGAACGTAGATCTTGGTTACCACGGTGAGGGCTGGTTACCATGCTGAGGGTAGGAACGTAGATCTTGGTTACCATGGTGAGGGTAGGAACGTAGATCCTGGTTACCACGGTGAGGGCTGGTTACCATGCTGAGGGTAGGAACGTAGATCTTGGTTACCATGGTGAGGGTAGGAACGTAGATCTTGGTTACCATGGTGAAGGTAGGAACGTAGATCCCGGTTACCATGGTGAGGGTAGGAACGTAGATCCCGGTTACCATGGTGAGGGTAGGAACGTAGATCCCGGTTACCATGGTGAGGGCAGGAACGTAGATCCCGGTTACCATGGTGAGGGTAGGAACGTAGATCTCGGTTACCATGGTGAGGGTAGGAACGTAGATCCTTGTTACCATGGTGAGGGTAGGAACGTAGATCCCGGTTACCATGGTGAGGGTAGGAACGTAGATCCCGGTTACCATGGTGAGGGTAGGAACGTAGATCCCGGTTACCATGGTGAAGGTAGGAACGTAGATCCCGGTAACCATGGTGAGGGCACCTCACCGTGGGTACATCTACGTTTGTGTTTAATCTGAATTTTTTTTCCATTTGTTTCTTAACTATTTGGAGAATAAAATCTGTCTCCCATTTCTCACACTTTACTTCCTGCTGCTGGAGAACTTCCTGATCCACATCCATATATTCATGAGTACAATCTCAGCCACCAGGTGCTCATACTGTGCGTATGGGATGTACCCGCGCTGCCACTGCTCATTTTACCAACTAAACACGGACATCCAGACAGATGTGAGCAGAATACCAGCCTGTATGCAGGAACACTGTACCTGTTACATACTGATTAAACCTTCAGAATAACATAATCCTCATGTCACAATGTGGGCGCAGAACGAGGAGGAGGAGCCAAACATTAAAGCAGTAAAGCAAGGGAATGTCTCTTGGTCGGGCTGCCAGGAATACCAGGCTAGAAGGGGTGATGACCCGACCAGGAAGTCAGGGCAGACTGCCTTTAAACAGGAAGCAGGTCAATCCCCATCAGGTGTCCCGAATCAGGGAGATGAAGGAAGGTCTCGGGCTCCCTCTGGTGGTAGGCGAGAGAGCCAGCAGCTGGTCGCCCATGTCAACAGCAGAATGACCTCATAACCAACTAGCCGTTGGGAGCTAACCATTGAGAGCTAGCCGTTGGGAGCTAGCCGTTGGGAACTAGCTGGACGAAAACATCTGTCCGACACAAAACAACAAAGTTCAAAATGACGTCCAAAATGTGCTCAAAATGAAATCTACAGAACGAGACAAAACGTATCAGAAGAAGGAACAAAAACTCAGAGAAAGAGCACTGCAGCAGGCAGCCACACAGTGCATTATTTTCCCAATTTGTTTGTGTATTGCACAATCTATTCAGTTCCTGATTGGCTGATCTGTTCGGCTGCTGATTGGCTGATGACCACGGCGATTCCCATTCGGTTCCTGATAGAATACGTCATCAGGAGGTCAAAATGGCGACTCTCATTGACACGGCTTCGCTTGGTTGCAAAAGCCATTTACCGTAATTTCACGACTATAAGGCGCATAGAAACGTCTTAGATTTTCTTCAAAATGAGCGGTGCGCCTTGTGTGTGAGAAAAGGCGGACCTAAAAGAAAACGCGGTGTCTGTGAGGCGGACCTGAAAGAAAAGTCATGAGAACGTTAAAGAGTGAAGTGTGGGCGTGGATTGTGTATAAAAATGGTATGTGCTGTATGAACAACATTACTGTTTTAACCCTGAAAATGGCAGAGACACGATTATGACGCTCAGTTTAAGCTACGTGGAGGAACATGGGAATCGAGCCGCCGCGAGAAATTTCAGCATTAAGGAGTCGATGGATTGTAGATGCTTGGACTAACGTGTCTGCTGGTACTGTTATCCGAGCTTTCTCAAAAGCTGGTATCCTTTCTGAGGAGCCGCACAGTACAGACAGTGACTTTGACAGCGAGGAGCGAAGTGGACCTGCTCTGAAACAGAGGATGAGGACTTTGATGGATTTGAATAAAGACTATTACCGGTAATGTGTTTGTTTAGTATCGTTACTACTTAAATAAAACACAACCAAACTCAGTTTTGCTCACGATCTATTTTTTAATACACACATTTTCATGCTAGCGTGTGTGTTGTTGTAAGGCGGTGTGTGACTGAGACGGTGCGCCTAATGGTCGTGAAATTACGGTATATTAAAAAAATGATTTTGTTGAAGCATTCATACAATAAACATATATGATTTTTATGGATAATGGTCATCATTTAGCTTTTGTCGTTTTTGTGGACGTAAGGATAGCAAAGCATAACCACAGCGTGAACCGTGGCAGAGTGGCAATGCCAGTGGACTTTTAATTTCTCTTTGTCAGTTTTTCTTTTTTCTCTTTTTTCATCTCTTTCTTTTTAATTTTTCCTTCATTATAATGTTCCTAATACGACGGCCAGTTTTTTGTTTTTTTTTACATACACTATTGAGACAGTGACTTTTTTTTCAATGGATTGAAACATTTAAAATAAATTCCTCAAGCTGTTTGTAAGTCAGCGTACCCACAGATACTGGCATAGGGTCGGTTTATAAACGCTTCTGTGGAGAAACAGTGTCCACCTTCTACGGGCGCCACGAAGGATTAGAAGGTGTTGTTCTTTCTCACTCTGATTGGATTGAATTTGTTTGGCCCTGCTTTGGCCGACACTCTAACAGAGAAACATCTGTACTGATGTTAGACTGCAGAGCGATCACTGTAACCCACTCTGACAGGGCATACGGCGGTCCTCCACTCTCCCCGCTTCCACACATCTGTCACCCATCATCACTCCTCTACCTTTTTATCCTCCTGCTTCCACACCCATTAAATCTCCTGGTTCTGTCCACCTGTCAGCCCGCCATCCTGTCTCCGGTCTGACCCGGGCACGTCGAGGAAATGAAGACTTCTCAGTAATTCATGCAGAAAAGGATAACTGTGATTTAATGAAGGACGGTGCCAGCGACAGTACCGGCGATGTTCAACCGAAGGATTTTTTTTTTTTACCTTTTTAGGAGGAAGTAATGAAAAAATGAGCTGATTCTGAACCAACGGGTACTTTACCACTCACTCTTAGAATGTGGAGGAAACGTTAAGCACTGCGACTGTCCAGCTCAAGATCATGGTACTCACCAGGAAGAGGGTGGAGTGCCCACTTCAGGTCAGGGAAGGGGTCCTGTCCCAAATTGAGGAGGCAGTTAAGTATTTCAGGGTCTTGTTCACAGTGAGGGAAGGATGGAGCGGGAGATCGACAGACTGATCGGTGCTGCGTCTGCAATAATTAGAGCGCTGTATCGAGGAGTCATGGTGTCAAGAGAGAGCTGAAAAGTAAAGCTCTGGATTTACAAGTCGATCTATGTTCCTACCCTCACCATGGTAACCAGGATCTACGTTCCTACCCTCACCATGGTAACCAGGATCTACGTTCCTACCCTCACCATGGTAACCAGGATCTACGTTCCTACCCTCACCATGGTAACCAGGATCTACGTTCCTACCCTCACCATGGTAACCAGGATCTATGTTCCTACCCTCACCATGGTAACCAGGATCTACGTTCCTACCCTCACCATGGTAACCAGGATCTATGTTCCTACCCTCACCATGGTAACCAGGATCTACGTTCCTACCCTCACCATGGTAACCAGGATCTATGTTCCTATCCTCACCATGGTGACCAGGATCTACGTTCCTACCCTCACCATGGTAACCAGGATCTACGTTCCTACCCTCACCATGGTAACCAGGATCTATGTTCCTACCCTCACCATGGTAACCAGGATCTACGTTCCTACCCTCACCATGGTAACCAGGATCTACGTTCCTACCCTCACCATGGTAACCAGGATCTACGTTCCTACCCTCACCATGGTAACCAGGATCTATGTTCCTATCCTCACCATGGTGACCAGGATCTACGTTCCTACCCTCACCATGGTAACCAGGATCTACGTTACTACCCTCACCATGGTAACCAGGATCTATGTTCCTATCCTCACCATGGTGACCAGGATCTACGTTCCTACCCTCACCATGGTAACCAGGATCTACGTTCCTACCCTCACCATGGTAACCAGGATCTATGTTCCTACCCTCACCATGGTAACCAGGATCTATGTTCCTATCCTCACCATGGTAACCAGGATCTATGTTCCTATCCTTACCATGGTAACCAGGATCTACGTTCCTACCCTCACCATGGTAACCAGGATCTATGTTCCTACCCTCACCATGGTAACCAGGATCTATGTTCCTACCCTCACCATGGTAACCAGGATCTATGTTCCTACCCTCACCATGGTAACCAGGATCTATGTTCCTACCCTTGTTGTATCTGACTTGTGTCCTCGGCCATCCGTCCGATACCCGAAGAAGTCGTGGATACGGCAAATAACCAGGACAGGGACTGGTTTTCCAGAGCAGGCTTTTATTGTTAGAAGTCTGTACACACACTCACGCTGGGGCACAGGCAGACAGGAGAGCCCCGTTATTCGTGATCATCTTGCTTATATCATGGTTGAGAAAATGGGGGAGGCTGGCGATCACTCTTAATTTCTCCAAATATGGGCTGTACTCTGCCTGTACTCTCATTACCAGCCACCTGGGAAAAGATTCATTAACATTGCTTTCTTAATATCAGTGCCTCTCAGTCTGCTAATCTTAGCCAGGGACTTTGCATGAAGACATTATACTGACCCACAGTACATAGTCACCTGTTGTTTTCCCCCTGACTCTGGGTCAGGCTGACCGCCTGATATTGAAGCAATATACCACACCCTCACCATGGTAACCAGGATCTACGTTCCTACCCTCACCATGGTAACCAGGATCTACGTTCCTACCCTCACCGTGGTAACCAGGATCTACGTTCCTACCCTCACCATAGTAACCAGGATCTACGTTCCTACCCTCACCATGGTAACCAGGATCTACGTTCTTACCCTCACCATGGTAACCAGGATCTACGTTCCTACCCTCACCATGGTAACCAGGATCTACGTTCCTACCCTCACCATGGTAACCAGGATCTACGTTCCTACCCTCACCATGGTAACCAGGATCTACGTTCCTACCCTCACCATGGTAACCAGGATCTACGTTCCTACCCTCACCATGGTAACCAGGATCTACGTTCCTACCCTCACCATGGTAACCAGGATCTACGTTTCTACCCTCACCATGATAACCAGGATCTACGTTTCTACCCTCACCATGGTAACCAGGATCTACGTTTCTACCCTCACCATGATAACCAGGATCTACGTTTCTACCCTCACCATGGTAACCAGGATCTACGTTTCTACCCTCACCATGGTAACCAGGATCTACGTTCCTACCCTCACCATGGTAACCAGGATCTATGTTCCTACCCTCACCATGGTAACCAGTGTAGGTGGTCACTGAAAGAACGAGATCACGGATACTAGCGGCTAAAATGACCTTCCTCTGCAGGATGGCTGGGCTGTCTCTCCGAGTTAGAGACAGAGGGAAGACGGGTACCCCGGTTTCCTCCCAACCTCCAAAAACATGCCTGCTAGGTTGATTAGCCTAGCATACATGATTACCCCTAGGAATGTGTGTGTGGCCCTGTGACTGACTGGCATCCTGTTCGGAATGTACCCTACCCCTCGCCTTGAATCACCAGGGATGGGCTCTGGCACCCCCACCACCCTGTAAGGGACATAAAGATAAGAGGGTGACTGACTGACTGGCACGTTTGTCCTCGAAACTCCCAGTTTTACGTTGATGACTCGTGCCCATCGTTTTTCCTTCGCTTCTCGCTTCTTTTGTTTTGACCCCTGTCGTGTAAAAACTGCCCGTTTCATGTAATGGCACTCCGTGATAAAAGAGGGCATGAATGGATACGTGTGTGTGTGTGTGTGTGTGTGTGTGTGTGTGTGTGTGTGTGAGACGCCTGAGGCAGTGCGTTCATGCCAGTCAGCAGGACTCATCTGGACAGAGTGATGCTCATGTCGTTCGGCCGTGCCCGCTGTCATGGTGTTCGTTTGTCACTACGAGTTTCTGCTGCCGGATCACATGACTGACTGGCATCGGCACACCACCCAGCTGGCACTGTGTGTGTGTGTTTGTGTGTGTGCGTGTGTGTATGTGTGTGTGTGTGTGTGTGTGTGTGTGTTTATATGTGTGTGTGTGTGTGTGTGTGTTTGTGAGTGAGTGTGTGCGTGTGTGTGTGTGTTTGTGAGTGTGTGCGTGTGTGTGTGTGTGTGTTTGTGAGTGAGTGTGTGTGTGTGTGTGTGTGTGTGTTTATGAGTGAGTGTGTGCGTGTGTGTGTTTGTGAGTGTGTGCGTGTGTGTGTGTGTAAAACAGTCTCCATTCAAAAGATTCTTCTTTCATTGTTTCTGAAAAAAAAAAATACTTGCCTTATTTTATCTCCATGGAAACAGAGGGGGCGGCACGGTGGTGCAGTCGGTAACACAGTGACCTCACAGCAAGAAGATCGTGCCCACCCGGAGGCTTGGAACACTGCCCTTTCTGTGTGTAGTTTGCATGTTCTCCCTGTGTATGTGTGGGTTTTCTCCCACCTTCCAAAAACATACATGTTAGGTCGTTTAGCCGGTGCCAAACTGCCCCTAGGAATGAATGTGTGTGGCCCTGCGACAGACTGGCGACCTGTTCAGGGTGTACCCTGCCCTTTTTCCTTGAATCAGCCGGGACGGGCTCCGTTACCCCCCGTTACCCTTTAAAGATAGACGGTTAAGAAGGTGACTGACTGAATCACAGAGTGTTAAATTGTTTTTACGTCGTTCTTTCTAGAGGAATATTTTCATCGTCTTCCACTCAGTTTGAGTCTTTCTGTCGGAAAGATGCCCGCTGCCCGCTGGGAGAGCTGCTGGGAGAGTTGTTAGATGGCATAAAAAAAAAAACCTACCAAAAACACTTTAATTAGATAGAATATTCACATGTTTTTGTTTCTCTGAGTGCGTTTAAATAAAAAAAAATTAATCTTTGAAAAGCTGTGCTTTTATTGTGAAAAGATTTCTTCTTTAATTTAACAATAGCTGTATTTTTTTCTGCTGAAATGATTTTTTAGTGTCCTTGGCACTGCCAACCGGATGATGTCATCTTTAAAAAAAATTCTTTGTTTTAAAAGAATGTTTATATAAAAACACAAGTTAGCGTGATTCAATCCAACAATTAGCCCTGCTTTTGTGGAGCAAGAGGGTGAAGAGAAAACAAATACCTACTTTAGAAATGGTGGGTGGAGCGGGCATATGGTCAGAATGTCTCTAGACCCCGAACACGCTGGAGATACTATGTCTCACAGCTGAACAGGGAACACCTCAGGATCCTCCTGGGTGAGATGGAGGATGCAGCCGGGGTGAGAGAAGCCTAGGTTTCCTGTCTGAGGGTGTTACCCCTGGCGACCGTGCCCCGGGTAAGAGGAAGACGACGGAACGAAACAAACGGAACAGAAAAAAGTGCTACTTGTGATGGCAGCAGGTCCGTGTAGCGCTCCTTCATCAGCTCCTTCATGTGGAGTCTTCGTGTGGAGACGTTCAGAAGGAATGAAGACAGGATCTTCATCAGTGATTCCTGTCTGAACTAAAGATGGAGGACTGCTGGTGAAGGATCAACATGTGGAGATGTTCAGAAGGAATGAAGACAGGATCTTCATCAGTGATTCCTGTCTGAACTAAAGATGGAGGACTGCTGGTGAAGGATCAACATGTGGAGATGTTCAGAAGGAATGAAGACAGGATCTTCATCAGTGATTCCTGTCTGAACTAAAGATGGAGGACTGCTGGTGAAGGATCAACATGTGGAGATGTTCAGAAGGAATGAAGACAGGATCTTCATCAGTGATTCCTGTCTGAACTAAAGATGGTGGACTGCTGGTGAAGGATCAACATGTGGAGATGTTCAGAAGGAATGAAGACAGGATCTTCATCAGTGATTCCTGTCTGAACTAAAGATGGTGGACTGCTGGTGAAGGATCAACATGTGGAGATGTTCAGAAGGAATGAAGACAGGATCTTCATCAGTGATTCCTGTCTGAACTAAAGATGGAGGACTGCTGGTGAAGGATCAACATGTGGAGACGTTCAGAAGGAATGAAGACAGGATCTTCATCAGTGATTCCTGTCTGAACTAAAGATGGAGGACTGCTGGTGAAGAATCAACATGTGGAGATGTTCAGAAGGAATGAAGACAGGATCTTCATCAGTGATTCCTGTCTGAACTAAAGATGGAGGACTGCTGGTGAAGGATCAACATGTGGAGATGTTCAGAAGGAATGAAGACAGGATCTTCATCAGTGATTCCTGTCTGAACTAAAGATGGTGGACTGCTGGTGAAGGATCAACATGTGGAGATGTTCAGAAGGAATGAAGACAGGATCTTCATCAGTGATTCCTGTCTGAACTAAAGATGGAGGACTGCTGGTGAAGGATCAACATGTGGAGATGTTCAGAAGGAATGAAGACAGTATCTTCATCAGTGATTCCTGTCTGAACTAAAGATGGAGGACTGCTGGTGAAGGATCAACATGTGGAGATGTTCAGAAGGAATGAAGACAGGATCTTCATCAGTGATTCCTGTCTGAACTAAAGATGGAGGACTGCTGGTGAAGGATCAACATGTGGAGATGTTCAGAAGGAATGAAGACAGGATCTTCATCAGTGATTCCTGTCTGAACTAAAGATGGAGGACTGCTGGTGAAGGATCAACATGTGGAGATGTTCAGAAGGAATGAAGACAGGATCTTCATCAGTGATTCCTGTCTGAACTAAAGATGGAGGACTGCTGGTGAAGGATCAACATGTGGAGATGTTCAGAAGGAATGAAGACAGGATCTTCATCAGTGATTCCTGTCTGAACTAAAGATGGTGGACTGCTGGTGAAGGATCAACATGTGGAGATGTTCAGAAGGAATGAAGACAGGATCTTCATCAGTGATTCCTGTCTGAACTAAAGATGGAGGACTGCTGGTGAAGGATCAACATGTGGAGATGTTCAGAAGGAATGAAGACAGGATCTTCATCAGTGATTCCTGTCTGAACTAAAGATGGAGGACTGCTGGTGAAGGATCAACATGTGGAGATGTTCAGAAGGAATGAAGACAGGATCTTCATCAGTGATTCCTGTCTGAACTAAAGATGGAGGACTGCTGGTGAAGGATCAACATGTGGAGATGTTCAGAAGGAATGAAGACAGGATCTTCATCAGTGATTCCTGTCTGAACTAAAGATGGAGGACTGCTGGTGAAGGATCAACATGTGGAGATGTTCAGAAGGAATGAAGACAGGATCTTCATCAGTGATTCCTGTCTGAACTAAAGATGGAGGACTGCTGGTGAAGGATCAACATGTGGAGATGTTCAGAAGGAATGAAGACAGGATCTTCATCAGTGATTCCTGTCTGAACTAAAGATGGAGGACTGCTGGTGAAGGATCAACATGTGGAGATGTTCAGAAGGAATGAAGACAGGATCTTCATCAGTGATTCCTGTCTGAACTAAAGATGGTGGACTGCTGGTGAAGGATCAACATGTGGAGATGTTCAGAAGGAATGAAGACAGGATCTTCATCAGTGATTCCTGTCTGAACTAAAGATGGAGGACTGCTGGTGAAGGATCAACATGTGGAGATGTTCAGAAGGAATGAAGACAGGATCTTCATCAGTGATTCCTGTCTGAACTAAAGATGGAGGACTGCTGGTGAAGGATCAACATGTGGAGATGTTCAGAAGGAATGAAGACAGGATCTTCATCAGTGATTCCTGTCTGAACTAAAGATGGTGGACTGCTGGTGAAGGATCAACATGTGGAGCTTTTAGAGACAGTTTAACATCTTATTAGGATTCACTGGAGATGAAAAACATTGTTACCATGGTAACACACATTCCTACCATCCATATTTGTAGTTCTTTAAGCGTGGTTGGGTCAGCACCTGTCTGAATTATTTAGCGGTGGTTTTAAATCTCTGACCCGTCACAGATGAAGGACTCTTGCCCCACTGATCGTCGTCTTACAGCCTGGTTGATTGACTTCTTTCCAAAGTGGTTCTAACATGTTCTAGTTGGCGTTGTCCTCTTAGACGCGCCAGGATCACCCAGAGCCACATCCTTTCACCCTCATTATTCCTTTTAAACACAAATGAGTTCTGCAGTCACGCGGGCCGTAACCTTGTCAAGCGGGCGAGGACTCAGTTAGTGTTTCATACCAGTGATGAGGAATACCCGTGATTCACACACTGATGAAGGATTCACTCCATGCCAACGTTTGGATCGTCTCCAATGACGAGCTCTGGGACAAAATCAGCTATTTGAATGGTGAGGGTAGGAACGTAGATCCTGGTTACCACGGTGAGGGTAGGAACGTAGATCCTGGTTACCATGGTGAGGGTAGGAACGTAGATCCTGGTTACCACGGTGAGGGTAGGAACGTAGATCCTGGTTACCACGGTGAGGGTAGGAACGTAGATCCTGGTTACTATGGTGAGGGTAGGAACGTAGATCCTGGTTACTATGGTGAGGGTAGGAACGTAGATCCTGGTTACTATGGTGAGGGTAGGAACGTAGATCCTGGTTACCACGGTGAGGGTAGGAACGTAGATTCTGGTTACCATGGTGAGGGTAGGAACGTAGATCCTGGTTACTATGGTGAGGGTAGGAACGTAGATCCTGGTTACCACGGTGAGGGTGAGAACGTAGATCCTGGTTACCATGGTGAGGGTAGGAACGTAGATCCTGGTTACCACGGTGAGGGTAGGAACGTAGATCCTGGTTACTATGGTGAGGGTAGGAACGTAGATCCTGGTTACCATGGTGAGGGTAGGAACGTAGATCCTGGTTACCACGGTGAGGGTAGGAACGTAGATCCTGGTTACTATGGTGAGGGTAGGAATGTAGATCCTGGTTACCATGGTGAGGGTAGGAACGTAGATCCTGGTTACCATGGTGAGGGTAGGAACGTAGATCCTGGTTACCATGGTGAGGGTAGGAACGTAGATCCTGGTTACCATGGTGAGGGTAGGAACATAGATCCTGGTTACCATGGTGAGGGTGGGAACGTAGATCCTGGTTACCACGGTGAGGGTAGGAACGTAGATCCTGGTTACCTTTGGTTCCATGCAGCATCCTAATTATTACAGACGTTGCACCGATCCATCTTTCGATCTTCCGTTCCATCCTTCGCTCACTGTGATACTTAGACCCCTCCATTTGGGGCAGCACCCTGCATATTTATCCTCTTTGGGAGAACTTGGCAACTGACTTGTTTTGATTGGTTCGTTGCCAAACATTTCGATGATGTCACACTCTATGATCCAATAGTATCAGCCCAAAAATAATCAACAAGTTTTTACATCATGTCGTCAACTCTGTGAATGTTTTCTTTCAGATGGTATCGTACATGATGTTCATTCTCACGTCTTCCTTCTCCAGGTGTCAAACCTCTACCTGTATGACAGCGTGCTGATGTTGGCCAACGCCTTCTACAGGAAGCTCGAAGCCAGGAAGTGGCACAGCATGGCGAGTTTGAACTGCATCAAGAAGTCTACCAAGCCGTGGAACGGAGGCTTGTTGATGCTGGAGACCATCCAGATGGTGAATCAGCAAACATGGAATTGTAATAGTTTGTAATCATTCTGGGCGGCACGGTGGCATCAAACCAAGAAGGTCAAGGTTTGAGTCCAGGAGTTGGCGCGAGACTTGAAACACTGGTCTTTCTGTGTGTAGTTTGCATGTTCTCCCTGTGTATGTGTGGGTTTTCTTTGGTTTCCTCCAGAAACATAGATCCTGGTTACCATGGTGAGGGTAGGAACGTAGATCCTGGTTACCATGATGAGGGTAACCAGGATCCCCTCATCCGGAAAAATATCCCCTCACCAGGAACATAAATCCTGGTTACCACGGTGAGGGTAGGAACGTAGATCCTGGTTACCACGGTGAGTGTAGGAACATAGATCCTGGTTACCATGGTGAGGGTGGGAACGTAGATCCTGGTTACCATGGTGAGGGTAGGACCGTAGATCCTGGTTACCATGGTGAGGGTAGGAACGTAGATCCTGGATACCATGGTGAGGGTTGGAACATACATCCTGGTTACCATGGTGAGGGTAGGAACATAGATCCTGGTTACCATGGTGAGGGTAGGAACGTAGATCCTGATTACCATGGTGAGGGTAGGAACATAGATCCTGGTTACCATGGTGAGTGTAGGAACATAGATCCTGGTTACCATGGTGAGGGTAGGAATGTAGATCCTGGTTACCATGGTGAGGGTAGGAACGTAGATCCTGGTTACCATGGTGAGGGTAGGAGCGTAGATCCTGGTTACCATGGTGAGGGTAGGAACGTAGATCCTGGTTACCATGGTAAGGGTAGGAACATAGATCCTGGTTACCATGGTGAGGGTAGGAACGTAGATCCTGGTTACCATGGTGAGGGTAGGAACGTAGATCCTGGTTACCCTGGTGAGGGTTGGAACATAGATCCTGGTTACCATGGTAAGGGTAGGAACGTAGATCCTGGTTACCATGGTGAGGGTAGGAACGTAGATCCTGGTTACCATGGTGAGGGTAGGAACGTAGATCCTGGTTACCATGGTGAGGGTAGGAATGTAGACCCTGGTTACCATGGTGAGGGTAGGAACGTAGATCCTGGTTACCATGGTGAGGGTAGGAACGTAGATCCTGGTTACCATGGTGAGGGTAGGAGCGTAGATCCTGGTTACCATGGTGAGGGTAGGGAATTGGATTCCTTTTTTTCCACATCAAGTGTCTCAGAGTGAAAACGTAACGGTTTTCATGCAGATTAGCTCGTTTAATCCGTTAATCACTGGATCAAGAAAACAATCCTTTTATCCTCTTCATCTGGTTCCTTTTGTCCCTCTTCCAAACCGTCTTGTTTCTTTTCTCCGTCTCTGATGCCCGTCTGAACTCATCCTAACAAGCTAATTACACAGAAACAGCTGGTAAGATAGAAGGAATGAGGGCATCACTTCCTGGGTACGTTGTGACTGCAATAAAGCTGACGAACTAAACAACAAAAGAGAGGTTTAAGCTAGAACTGGCGTGAGATGAACGTTTGTGAGCGGCCGTATCGAACTGATGGAGTTTTGGTTTTTCCGGATGTTGGTAGAGAAGTTCAACCGCTCCATGGTGGGCAGATCGTTCGCCAGGTAAAACAGTCTTAGAGGGAAAACCCAGGCTTCTCTCACACCGGCTGCATCCTCCATCTCACCCAGGAGGATCCTGAGGTGTTCCCTGTCCAGCTGTGAGACATAGTCTCTCCAGCAGGTCTGGGTTCTGCCTCTTTGTCTCCTCTTGGCGGGACGTGCCCAGAATACCTCACCAGCGAGGGAGGCATCCTAACCAGATACCTCAACCGCCCCGTCTGGCTTCGGTCGACCCAGAGGATTCGAGGCTCCTCCCGGATGGCAGAACTTCTCACTCTATGTCTGAGTGAGAGACCAGCCACCCTGCAGAGGAAGATCATTTCAGCTGGTTACCATGGTGAGTGTAGGAACGTAGATCCTGGTTACCATGGTGAGGGTAGGAACGTAGATCCTGGTTACCATGGTGAGGGTAGGAACGTAGATCCTGGTTACCATGGTGAGGGTTGGAACGTAGATCCTGGTTACCATGGTGAGGATAGGAATGTAGATCCTGGTTACCACGGTGAGGGTAGGAACGTAGATCCTGGTTACCATGGTGAGGGTTGGAACGTAGATCCTGGTTACCATGGTGAGGGTTGGAACGTAGATCCTGGTTACCATGGTGAGGATAGGAATGTAGATCCTGGTTACCATGGTGAGGGTTGGAACGTAGATCCTGGTTACCATGGTGAGGATAGGAATGTAGATCCTGGTTACCATGGTGAGGGTAGGAATGTAGATCCTGGTTACCATGGTGAGGGTTGGAATGTAGATCCTGGTTACCATGGTGAGGGTAGGAATGTAGATCCTGGTTACCATGGTGAGGGTAGGAACGTAGATCCTGGTTACCATGGTGAGGGTAGGAATGTAGATCCTGGTTACCATGGTGAGGGTAGGAACATAGATCCTGGTAACCATGGTAAGGGTAGGAATGTAGATCCTGGTTACCATGGTGAGGGTAGGAACATAGATCCTGGTTACCATGGTGAGGGTAGGAACGTAGATCCTGGATACTATGGTGAGGGTAGGAACATAGATCCTGGTTACCATGGTGAGGGTAGGAACGTAGATCCTGGTAACCATGGTTAGGGTAGGAACGTAGATCCTGGTTACCATGGTGAGGGTTGGAACGTAGATCCTGGTTACCATGGTGAGGGTAGGAACATAGATCCTGGTTACCATGGTGAGGGTAGGAACATAGATCCTGGTTACCATGGTGAGGGTAGGAACATAGATCCTGGTAACCATGGTAAGGGTAGGAATGTAGATCCTGGTTACCATGGTGAGGGTAGGAACATAGATCCTGGTTACCATGGTGAGGGTAGGAACGTAGATCCTGGATACTATGGTGAGGGTAGGAACGTAGATCCTGGTTACCATGGTGAGGGTAGGAACGTAGATCCTGGTAACCATGGTTAGGGTAGGAACGTAGATCCTGGATACTATGGTGAGGGTAGGAACATAGATCCTGGTTACCATGGTGAGGGTAGGAACGTAGATCCTGGTTACCATGGTGAGGGTCGGAACATAGATCCTGGTTACCATGGTGAGGGTAGGAACGTAGATCCTGGTTACCATGGTGAGGGTAGGAACATAGATCCTGGTTACCATGGTGAGGGTAGGAACGTAGATCCTGGTTACCATGGTGAGGGTAGGAACATAGATCCTGGTTACCATGGTGAGGGTAGGAACGTAGATCCTGGTTACCATGGTGAGGGTAGGAACGTAGATCCTGGTTACCATGGTGAGGGTAGGAACGTAGATCCTGGTTACCATGGTGAGGGTAGGAACATAGATCCTGGTTACCATGGTGAGGGTAGGAACATAGATCCTGGTTACCATGGTGAGGGTAGGAACATAGATCCTGGTTACCATGGTGAACGTAGGAACGTTGTTTGACTGGTAAATTGAAACTCCTCCTTACAGCCGGGTATAAACATGGCATCTTTGAGCTGCAGCTCGTCCATGTTGAACATCCCTTAGATTCCTCCATCAGGTTCTTGAACCCACCTCCATCGATGAGCTCCTCCGTCTTCATCTCCTCAGATGTGAGACTCATTACGAGCCTCAGAGTTTCTGCAGTCTGGAATGTTCTCATCAGCGCTGCGTGTTTATTAAGCAGGATGCAGGAACGATGAGTAATGAGCTCTCCGGTTGCTTCTCCGCTCCACGTCGACCGGGCAAACTGCTGTTTTCTAATAAAACCCAACCCGTCCAGCTCGGAGGGACTCATCAGCGAGCCTGAAACACATCTTTTACCAATTAGACGCAGAGTAAGACTCGGGTTGCTCAGAGTAATCTGCATTCCTGTCAGGTCCAAGCTTTCATGTTTGATTTATCTTCTGTTAACAAGAGTTGTTTATTCTTCTTCCCCTCGCGCCCGTCCGCATCCTCTCATCAGTACCCGCAGCCGCTTTTAATTAAATCATTTGTAAAAAATGTAAACTTCTTCGTTTTCATTTGGGTTGATAAAGAAGGTTAGACGCTGCAGAGCGACCCGTCTCTTCTCCTCTTGTAATTACAGCCACTGGTGAGGTGCGAGGGGCAAAGCGTGCCCGGAGTTTCAAATTACAAACTGTAAGATTTATTTGTTTAATAAATAAGAAAAAAATGGAAACGAGTTTCTTGTTCAGATGTTAGAAAAAAAAAAAAAGAGACGGATTCAAACCGGGGTGGGCATTTGGTTAAGATGCCTCCCTCACTCGTGAGGTGTTTTGGGCACATCCCACCGGGAGGAGACCAAGAGGCAGACCGCGGACCTGCTGGTCCCACCCTCACTGTGGTAACCAGGATCTATGTTCCTACCCTCACCATGGTAACCAGGATCTACATTCCTACCCTCACCATGGTAACCAGGATCTACGTTCCTACCCTCACCATAGTAACCAGGATCTACGTTCCTACCCTCACCATGGTAACCAGGATCTACGTTCCTACCCTCACCATGGTAACCAGGATCTACGTTCCTACCCTCACCATAGTAACCAGGATCTACGTTCCTACCCTTACCATGGTAACCAGGATCTACGTTCCTACCCTCACCATGGTAACCAGGATGTACGTTCCTACCCTCACCATGGTAACCAGGATCTACGTTCCTACCCTCACCGTGGTAACCAGGATCTATGTTCCTACCCTCACCATGGTAACCAGGATCTACGTTCCTACCCTCACCATGGTAACCAGGATCTATGTTCCTACCCTCACCATGGTAACCAGGATCTATGTTCCTACCCTCACCAAGGTAAGGTGAAGCGGCGATCAGTGGCAGTCCTAAACTTTGGTTTGATGTTGCCAATGCCCGTGTTTTCATTTTTTTGACCCATGTTGTGTGCAGTGACAAGCGTTTTCAAAATTTGGCACCCCGTCGTACCGTTCAAAGAACGCTCCATCAAAGTTCAGGCAGTGTGACCGGCCCTTTAAACCTTAACCATGTTAGTTAGAAATGAACTCAGACCTACCAGTTTAAAAAACATGATGTCACCAAATAGACGGATTAGTTTCTGTGTGATGATTGGACCAGGTTACAGGAAGCTGACGGTGTTTCTGTTCCAGGGTAACATCACCGGTCTGACTGGAACCATGGACTTCCAAGACAACGGCTCCAACTCTCACGTCCAGTTTGAGATCCTCGGCACAAGCTTCAGCGAAACATTCGGTAAAGACATCAAGCGGGTGAGTTTCCTGGTTTAATAAAAAATGATCCAATCACGTTAATGATTTAATTAGACGCTTCCTTATTAAACACATGCTGATAGGTCTTTAAAACTCAACTGGTCCCAATGATTCTGTGCTGAGAATCCTTCTCTTTAGACCAGCAGGTGAGAATGCAGTTCTATCCATTATAAGTAGCATAGATTGTATACCTGGGTTTTCAGCACCCTCTAGTGGTTTCCTAGTGTTACTGTTTTTACGTAAGTAAACAGGAGGAAATCCAAGATGGCGGAGTGTGATGATGCGTTCTTTTTTATTTGTTTTCTTTTGTGACAATTTTTTGCCTGGGATCCAGAGATGCCAAGTTTTTGGCTTCACAAAGAGAGAGATTTTGAGGCGGGGCCAAAAGGAGGAGGGGCTATGACCTAATGTGACATCACATCCACCAATAGACAACACCCGCCATGACAGTTGGCGTAAAATAAACCGCTTAAAACATGTGAAATCAGCTGGTAAATTGAGTGTTTTCCGTGTGTTACCACCTAGTGTTATGTATCAGTATGAAGAGGATGTACCACCAGGAATACACCCCTGTACTGCTCGGTCATGCTTTGGTTTGCGGCTTACGCAAACTTTGAACATCTGGGACCAAAGTTCCCAGATGTCCGACTTCTTCTAGACGTTCACCAAAAACAATACTGGCCTTAGACCATGCAGATCGCTACTAGTGGCTTTCAAATGTACAGCTGCAGCAGCAGGAGATGCCATGTGCTTAACCTAATCATGTTCATGGAATGCACTAGAACAGGCATCATGCCGGAGTTTTATCAGCCTTGGCAGGTGAGTGTCAGATAGGTACTAATTGCGGGTGTCTCCTGCCCAATGTGGGTGACTTGGCATGTCTGGCGTCAATATTTGTCATTTCACGGGTCGGTCAAAAAGGACAATAGTAGAACGTAAAAAAAGCAGCTAAAACCAAGTACCGTATTTTCACGACCATAAGGCGAACCTAAAAGTCTCAAATTTTCTTCAAAATGAGCGGTGCGCCCTATCATGCAGTGCGCCCTGTGTGATTTGTGGACATTATAGAGAACCAGGATCTTTCCTGGTAGACTCAAACTTACGAAAAAACTAAAAAGAGGTAGCGATAGGGACGTAATTGAGAACATGAGGACATTAAAGGGTGAAGTGTGTGTGTGGATTATGTCTAAAAGAACAGGTGTGTGTTTTATGCAGAACATTGCTGTTTTTAAAACACTGAAAATAGAAAAGAGACACGTTTATGAAGCTCAGTTTAAACTGATGGCGATCAGCTGCGTGGAGGAACGTGGGAATCGAGCCGCTGCAAGAAAATTTAAAATGAACAAGTTGATGGTTCGTAAGTGGAGGAAGCTGGAAAACGAGCTGCGACAGGTGAAGAAGACGCAGCTGAGTTTCTGCGGAAATAAGACGAGGTGGCCAGAGTTGGAGGAAAGACTCCAGCGGCGATTGATGACCAGAGGAGACCACAGAGACCACAGCTTCACCACGCGCTGTCTTCCACAGGATGGAAGACAGCGCCGGGCGAGTTACGCCACAGTTTGCCAGAGGATTGTAGATGCTTGGGCTAACGGGTCTGCTGGCATGGTTGTCCGGGTTTCTGAGGAGCCGCACGGTTCAGAAAGTGACTCTGACAGCGAGGAAAGTGAACCTGCGAGGTGGGATTTAGAGCAGCTGTTAGATTCTGAAACAGAGGATGAGGACTTGGATGGATTTAATAAATGACTTTATGACGACTGTAAATAATATTTAAATAAAACCAACCAAACTCAGTTTTACTCCTGATCTATTTTTAAATACACACACTTGTCTGCTTGTGTGTGTGTTGTTGTAAGGCAGACGTACGTAGTAGAGGATGTGTATATAAACCCGCACTCTATCATCAGGTGCGCCTTATGTGTGTGTTAAACACAGAGCACGCAAAATTTGGACTGCGCCTTTTAATACGGTGCGCCCTATGGTCGTGAAAATACGGTAAATCTGTTTTTTTTTTGGAACTTTGTTAACTAACCGTGTAGCCTTGCAAGCTAACTTGGGGCGAGGACAGCTCGGTTATTATTTACTCCAGGTAGGAGTAAACAATCCTGTCCTTTATTCCTGTCCAGAAAAGGCTTTGGCTTCTTTTACTTCTCTTTCAAAATGATTTCTGATTGGAAGTCGAAACGTCTCGATCGTCAGACACACTGTCCAGAAAACACTTTGAAGGATCAGTCAATCCCAGAAGCTCCTCTACCCTCCTTCTGAACACAACGGGAGGTCATTACAGATCTCTGAGAGCGGGTTTCCCTCTGGGACCCGAGGGGTTCTGGATTGGTAGTGACCCACTCATCATACCCAGACCAGCTTCAGGCGGTTCAACGAAGCAGCATAAAAATCCCAGGAGAAAAAAAAAAGCATTTTATACAAAAACAATACTATAAATAAATCTAATTAAATCCTTTCAGATAATAAACGAACCTCTCTGATCTCTGACCTCTGCTCGCCATGTTAAACCAAACAGAAACACAATTAAAAAACTTAGTTTATTTACTTTGAAATGTAAACAAGAAGATACTTCTGAGTACAAAAAAAATTATAAACAAAAACTCCGTCTGATTGGACCGACCATTACCATGGTAACCAGGATCTACGTTCCTACCCTCACCATGGTAACCAGGATCTACGTTCCTACCCTCACCATGGTAACCAGGATCTACGTTCCTACCCTCACCATGGTAACCAGGATCTACGTTCCTACCCTCACCGTGGTAACCAGGATCTACGTTCCTACCTTCACCATGATAACCAGGATCTACGTTCCTACCCTCACCATGGTAACCAGGATCTAAGTTTCTACCCTCACCATGGTAACCAGGATCTACGTCTTTCCAGGAGGAGACCCAGTTGGAAAAGTTTATTTAAATTAAATTTGTGTATCCGTGGAAACGAGTTTCTAGAGGAAGTTTTTTTCTGATTAAAGCCAGGCGTACAGCGTGTAAGATTCGGCAACGTCTCCACAAGCTGGTAGATGGTGCCAATCGACCTGTGTGAGATCTAAATGGTTGTGGATGAAGGTTTGAAACCTTCTGGCATTACACAGGGTTTGCCAGCTTGACTGAGATGAAGAGTAGCGGGTGAGGCTGCAGTGAGGCTGCTGTGAAGCATTTTTCACCGTCTTATCCAGATCACCACGTTCCCCTGGCATCCACACCCCTCCACAGGTCCATTTCTCCCACCTCCACATCAGATCTGACGGAGATTGAAATGTTATTTCCACAGAAACTCGTTCTGCATTAGTCCGTCTCCCCACATTTCCCCTGTGGGCCGTCCATCCCATCCGTCCCTCCCTCCCTGCACGCTCTTCTCATCTCATTGACTTTTGATGTGTCTTCCCGGCAATTTGAGCCGTCTGAATCGTCCTCCCACGTCTGGGGGAAACGGGGAAAGGTGTCGTGCTCCCGCTCGTTTCTGACTGCGCCTCCGGTCCTCAAGGGGAGTGTCTGCTGTTTCTAATCAGACCGCCGCAGCAGGCGGATAACCTCTCCAGTTTTAATAGGACCTGCTTGAGTGTTCAAACTGAGGTTTGAGGGTTGTAAAGAGGCCCAGAGGGAGCCGTTTGTGGGTCACGCTGCAGAATAAAGAGGTTAAGTTCAGATTAAATTAGAAGAGGTCTCACTCCTCCGTCTCGTCTCTCCATCACGAGCTGCGTCCGATCGTTAACACGTAACTCGGTCCAGAGTTTGTAACTTTGTTTTTTTTTAAGAAAAATCCGGGCTGTGATTTGCTCACCGAGGAGATCGAGCATTCTGTCCTTTCTGTGTGGAGTTTGCATGTTCTCCCTTGTGTATGTGTGTTTTTCTGGTCAGTCTTGAGCCCATCCTGGCTGATTTGAGGCAAAGGACAGGGTGCACCCCAAACAGGTCGCCAGTCTGTCATGGGGTCACACACACTCATTCCTAGGGGTAATTTGGCACCGGCTGATCAACCTAATATGCAAATTTTTGGAGGGTGGGAGGAAACCGGAGTACCCAGAGAAAATCCACGCAAACATGGGGAGAACATGCAAACTCCACACAGAAAGGACAGTGTTCCAAGCCCTGTCCCCACTTGGGACTTGAACCCACGACCTCCTTGCTGTGAGGCCACAGTGGTACCCGCTGTGCCACCCAGGTTTTCTCTGATTTCCTCCAAAAACATACAGTACATGTTAGGTTGATTTGCTGCTATGAAATTACCCCTAGGAATGAGTGTGTGTGTGTGTGTGTGTGTGTGTGTGTGTGTGTGTCCCTCCAACAGATTGACGACCTGTTCGGGGTGTACCCTCCCCCCCCGGCCCCACTCCTCATTCATTCCCCTGCAGTCCCTTTAGGGATAACAAAACAAACCATTTTAATCTGTGTTTATAATGTTTTCCTCAAACAGCTGGAATATTTTTATTCCTCCATGTTTTGTTTTTTTTGCCGCCTCGTTTCCTGCCTCGTTTCCTGCCGCACACGTAGAAGAGCTTCGCACTTATTTTTCCAGAGAGACAGAAATTACCTCCATTTGCTTGTAATGGCCGGCGCATTGTTACGGGCTCTTCTGAAATGAATCCATTAGAGATGTTGGAGAACGAAAATGAGCCTCAGACGGCACTAATTTCAAACCCCAAAGGTAATTTGCAGTCGTTAAGAACAATTTGAGGCTTTGAAAATGAGAATCTCACTAATTTCTATGAATAATACATAAAGAAAGAGAGATGTTTGCTTTCTTTTGGTGGGTTTTTTTCTCTCTGTTTTGTGTAGGTTGATGAATGACTGCGGAGGTGTCCCACAAAGACACACATGGTGTAAAAACAGGAGCCGCAGAGAAGGAAAGACAGAAAGCAGTCTTTAGGTTTCCTTCAGACGGAGCTTTTCTTTCTCTGTGAACATCTCAAGAAAAAAAAACAGACGTCCATCAAGTTTCACAAAGTTTAGAGATCCATCTGTCTGATGGGAAATAAACGTCCCTGTGGTGGAGAGGTCTTGGTCTGATTGGACCGTTTCCTTCTACCTGAAGGGAGCTTCTCAAAAAGTCTTTGACCAGTGTGAGAAGGATCAGCTATGATCCGACCTGCTCAGAGTCCTGGAGAAATTCACGTCCTGGAGACATGGTGCATCCTCCATCTCACCCAGGAGGATCCTGAGGTGTTTCCTGTCCAGCTGTGAGACATAGTCTCTCCAGCAGGTCCGAGGTCTGCTTCTGGGTTAGGGTTACCCTCACCATGGTAACCAGGATCTACGTTCCTACCCTCACCATAGTAACCAGGATTTATGCTCCTACCCTCACCATAGTAACCAGGATCTACGTTCCTACCCTCACCATGGTAACCAGGATCTACATTCCTACCGTCACCATGGTAACCAGGATCTACATTCCTACCGTCACCATGGTAACCAGGATCTACATTCCTACCCTCACCATGGTAACCAGGATCTACATTCCTACCGTCACCACGGCCCCACTGGAGAGATCGTGTCTCCCAGCTGGACAGGGAACACCTCAGGATCCTCCTGGGTGAGCTGGAGGATGCAGCTGGGATGAGAGAAGCCTGGGTTTCTTGTCTGATGCTGTTGCCACAGCGACCCAGCACCGGATAAGAGGAAGACGATGGAACAGAACGCCCAAATCTGTGCGGTCACTGACTTTTATGCACGTCGTGTGATTTATCAAAGCCTTGCAGTGCGTGCTTCTTCTTGATGCCCGTCAGACCGTCCTCCATCAGAACCCACTGTGATTTATTTTTACTTCAACAATAAACATCTAACGTCCCATAAAGCAAACGTTTCACCTGCCAATCAGTGAGGATGCCCGGTGGACGCCCACACCGTCTGACTGACAGCTGGAATCTAGGACGATGGAAACTCACACCCTATAAAAGTCAGTATCACTCCTCAGAGAGGAGGAGGTGGTGTGGAAACGAGGGAGGAGGTGAGAAATGGTGGCGTTTAGATCTGATGTCCGTGGGACGGTGAGTGTGAGAAACACACGGCCTTGTCAATGGAAGGAAGAAGAAGGGGTGGCATTAGAGAGGAGTGTGACGAAATGGGCACTGGCGACCTGGAGGTTTGGCCTGTGATAGAGGAGGTGAGGATTATAGACCCTCTAAACGGTTCCAGAGCCTACCTGGGTGGGTTAGAACCAGACTTAGATGGCAGCAGGTCTGTGTAGCGCTCCATCATCAGCTCCTTCATGTGGAGTCTTTGTGGACATGTGGAGACGTCCAGAAGGAATGAAGACAGGATCAGTGCTTCCTGTCTGAACTAAAGATGGTGGACTGCTGGTGAAGGATCAACATGTGGAGATGTTCAGAAGGAATGAAGACAGGATCTTCATCAGTGATTCCTGTCTGAACTAAAGATGGTGGACTGCTGGTGAAGGATCAACATGTGGAGATGTTCAGAAGGAATGAAGACAGGATCTTCATCAGTGATTCCTGTCTGAACTAAAGATGGAGGACTGCTGGTGAAGGATCAACATGTGGAGATGTTCAGAAGGAATGAAGACAGGATCTTCATCAGTGCTTCCTGTCTGAACTAAAGATGGTGGACTGCTGGTGAAGGATCAACATGTGGAGACGTTCAGAAGGAATGAAGACAGGATCTTCATCAGTGCTTCCTGTCTGAACTAAAGATGGTGGACTGCTGGTGAAGGATCAACATGTGGAGATGTTCAGAAGGAATGAAGACAGGATCTTCATCAGTGATTCCTGTCTGAACTAAAGATGGAGGACTGCTGGTGAAGGATCAACATGTGGAGATGTTCAGAAGGAATGAAGACAGGATCTTCATCAGTGATTCCTGTCTGAACTAAAGATGGAGGACTGCTGGTGAAGGATCAACATGTGGAGACGTTCAGAAGGAATGAAGACAGGATCTTCATCAGTGCTTCCTGTCTGAACTAAAGATGGTGGACTGCTGGTGAAGGATCAACATGTGGAGCTTTTACATCTTATTAGGATTCACTGGAGATGAAAAACATTGTTACCACGGTAACCCACATTCAATCCAACGCAGAACCAACTGTCATGTGTTCCACCAACAGCTCCACCTCACCCAACTCAGCATTGTCTAGCCCAGGAGTGGGTAAACTATTTGATTGGTGAGCCATATCGAGTTCTAACATTTGACCAGTGGGCAGAACAGGATCAGATGGATGGCATGCTTTGGTAACCTCTAGATTAGACCGATAGAATGATGCTAGATTTTAAACAAGCACTAAATGTTACATCAAGAGCGTTAAATTTTAAAATCTAGCGGCGCTAGGTTTGAAATCTAAGCTCTTGATGTAACATTTTGTTTGTTTTAACATCTAACACGCTTGTTTACGTGTGTGTATTGGCCCTGATGGCTTTCCATATCTGTGCACACTGTTTATTTTGACAGCGTGGGCATCACGGAGACACACACATTTTAATGGGAGTGTCTCACTGCTTTAATGGGAGCAGTGACAGTCACTTTGGCTTCAACTTTGGCTTCCTGTTCCGGGTCATTTCCGGGTGAGTCGCTTTCAGCTTGAAAAGTTTTGTTGTCCTTTTGCTGCTGTTAACTCAGCATTTAATTCATTGATTTGATCTGTTTTTAGATTATAAATAATCTAAGTACTGTCTTTAGTTTTCCAACCATAAAACTCGCTGTTCAACCCTTTGTTGACTTTGTTGTTTACCTTTAGCGCTACCGTTAGCATTAGCATGGCTTCCTCCTCTGCTTCTTCTCCTCTCTCCTGCTCCATGTGCCATATGTTTAGTGAGGATCCTGGTTCCTTTAGTGAGGATAGTGACAGGTGTGTAAAGTGTAGCCGTGTCATAGATTTGGAAGCCAGGTTAGAAGAGTTAGAAACGCGGCTGCGCACAAAAGATGCTAAGGTAGCTAGCCAGGTTGTTACTAGGAGTGTCAGCCGCACGCAGTTAGCTTCTATCCCATCACCTCCTCTGCAGCCGGGGAATAGACAGGATGGGTTTGTACCGGTGTAGAATAAGAAGCGTTTTTCTGAACACACTACCTTAGAGCACCCAAGGCTCCACATGTCAAATAGGTTCTCTCCCCTCAGCGACGCACCCGCTGAACCATCAACTCTGGTTATTGGCTCCTCTATAGTCAGACATGTGGAGCTCCCAGCGGCGACAGTCAGGTGTTATCCGGGGGCCAGAGTTGGTGACATCGAGGGAAACCTTAGGATGTTAGCCCAGAGTAAGTCTAGATTCCGTCGAGTCGTGATCCACGCGGGTGGTAACGACGCCAGACGGAGACAGTCAGAGGTTCTCAAATCAAACGTAGAGTCGGTGTGTAAGTTAGCTAAGTCGATGTCACACACTGTAATTTTCTCTGGTCCCCTGCCGAACTTAGTCAATGATGAAATGTATAGTCGCTTTTCATCATTCAACCGCTGGTTAGCTAGATGGTGCCCAGAGAACGGCATTGGTTTTATAGATAACTGGAGTGCGTTCTGGGGGAAGCCTGGTCTCATGCGGAGAGATGGTATCCATCCCACTTTGGAAGGTGCCGCTCTTCTTTCTAGGAACATTCGTGACAGCCTTAGTCGTTCAACCTGACAATCCAGAGACGAGACCCAGGCACAGAGCTGTAGTTTAAAACTCTCCTCTGAGCTTCCTTCTGCGCTGGTGCAAACCCAACACAGGCTTAGCTCAGCAGAACCTAGCTTTAGCTTATACACAGAAAGACAAGTGAAAGGAGTGAGACCCAGAAACTTAAAAGTGATAACCACCAACAGTCTCAGTAACAATGAGCAGAATTATGATATAGTTAAATGTGGCCTACTGAACATCAGATCAATTTCTTCAAAGTCCCTTCTAGTCAATGAACTAGTTAGTGATAACAAACTTAGTCTACTAGCGCTAACTGAAACTTGGCTACGACAAGATGACTATGTAAGGCTAAATGAAGCAACGCCTCCAAGTCACAATAACTACCTAAAATCCAGAAGCTCTGGGAAAGGTGGTGGTTTAGCAGTAATATCACAGTCTAGCTTACTTCTTACCCCTAAAATAAAATACACATATAATTCCTTTGAAAGTATCGTACTATCTATTAACCAGCAAAACCGGAAAAAACAAAAAGCAATTTTATTTATAATTGTCTACCGTCCGCCAGGACCTTATTCAGAATTTTTAACCGAGTTCTCTGATTTTCTGTCCAGTGTAGTTTTAGATTCAGGAGATTTTAATATTCACGTTGATGACTCTAGCGATTGCTTAGGAAATGCTTTCACTGCTTTACTAGATCATGTTGGTTTCACACAAAATGTAAATGAACCTACTCACTGTCACAAACACACCTTGGAGCTAGTTCTAACCTATGGTGTAGAGATTAGTCAGCTTAGCGTCTTTCCTCATAACCCTGTACTTTCAGACCATTTTCTAATTACGTTTCAGTTTTTATTAAAAAATGTGTCCGCCCCAATGCAAAAAACACAACTTAGAAGAACGTTATCTGAGTGATCTGTGTCTGAGTTTAAATGTCAAATTCAGCCAACACTTAGTACCATACTAAATGAATTTACTGACAATACCTCTTGCAGCTCTAGTCGCAGTATTCATGACCAGTATGTCGATAGTGCTTTCCAAAGTCTTAGGGACTCACTAGATTCTGTCGCGCCTTTAAATTCCAAAGTTATTAGACGGGACCGAGTGCCACCTTGGTTTAACTCTGATACACGCTCTCTTAAACAAGAAACCCGTAAGCTAGAAAAAGAATGGCGGCGTTCTGGTTCAGAGCAATCTCGGAACGCCTGGAAACGTAGCCTCCTAGATTATAAAAAATCTTTGCGTAAAGCTAGAAACCAGTACTATTCAACTTTAATAGCGGAGAATGAAAATAATCCTAGATTTCTTTTTAGCACTATAGCTAGGCTGACCAGCAGTAACAACACAGTAGAGCCTTCTATCCCAGTTACTCTAAGCTGTGAGGATTTTCTTACATTTTTTAATGATAAAATCTCAAATATAAGGCATAAACTGAATGAACTTATTCCTACAATTAGTCCAGAGCAGGCTGAAGCTGCAGAAATGAAAGCTTCTCTAAAAACTTCTGTAACATTAGATTGTTTCACTGCTATAGACCAAACTGAGCTAACCGATGTTATTACATGCTCCAAAACATCAACCTGTCTTTTAGATCCAATTCCAACTAAGCTTTTCAAAGAAACGCTACCTGTAATTAACAAACCTATTTTAACTATAATAAATTCATCCCTAGAAACAGGATATGTTCCACAGTTATTTAAGCATGCAGTTATTAAACCGCTTCTAAAAAAGACCAATTTAGATCCCAGCATTCTGGCCAACTATAGACCAATATCAAATTTACCTTTTATGTCTAAAATTCTAGAAAGAGTTGTAGTTAAGCAGCTGAACCGTCACCTGCAGGACAATAGTCTTTTTGAAGAATTTCAATCAGGGTTTAGATCACACCACAGCACAGAAACTGCGCTAGTTAGAGTGACAAACGACCTTTTATTAGCCAAAGAAAAGGGACTAATTTCAATCGTAGTTCTTTTAGACCTTAGTGCAGCCTTTGACACAATTGACCACAGCATTTTACTTCAAAGATTAGAATATGACTTAGGGATCAGAGGAGCAGCTCTTCAATGGTTTAAATCTTATTTATCTGATAGATACCAGTTTGTTCATGTAAATGATCAGTCCTCTACTTCTACCAAAGTTAGTTTTGGTGTGCCTCAGGGCTCAGTTCTTGGACCTATTCTGTTCATGCTCTACATGCTGCCTCTGGGAAACATAATCAGAAAACACAGTATTAATTTTCACTGTTACGCAGATGATACACAATTGTACTTATCAGTCAAACCTGACCAGAGTGACCATATAGAAAAACTTAATACCTGTATCAGGGACATAAAGACTTGGATGACAATCAATTATCTCCTTTTAAACTCAGATAAGACTGAAGTTATTATAGTAGGACCTAAAAATCTGAGAGATGTTTTTACTGACCAAGCAGTCTTCTTCGACGAAGTAACTGTGGCCTCTGGCCTCACCGTTAGAAACCTAGGAGTTTTATTTGATCCAGATTTATCATTTAAAGCTCACATAGCACAGGCTTGTAAAACTGCATTCTTTCACCTTCGCAACATTTCTAGAATCCGAAATATCTTATGTAAAAGTGATGCTGAAAAACTCATCCATGCATTTGTTACATCGAGATTGGATTATTGTAACGCTTTGCTCGTAGCATGCCCTAAGTCTTCCCTAAAAAGTCTTCAGCTGGTTCAAAATGCAGCAGCACGACTATTAGCAGGAACTCATAGAAGAGATCATATTACTCCCGTGCTAGCGTCTCTCCATTGGCTTCCTATTGAGTTTAGGATCAAGTTTAAAATCATCTTACTAACCTACAAGGCCCTAAACGGCATGGCTCCATCTTACATTAGTGAACTTATAGTACCTTATCAACCAAGCAGAACACTCCGCTCACAAAATGAAGGGCTGTTGGTGGTTCCTAGGATTTCAAAAAGTACAGTTGGAGGTAGAGCCTTTAGCTACCAAGCTCCAGTTTTATGGAATAAGCTCCCAGCTCAAGTGAGAGAGGCAGACAGTGTTCCTACATTTAAAGGGAGGCTTAAAGCATTCCTGTTTGAACAAGCTTATCAACAGGCCAGATAGAAACAGATTCAATTAGCTGACATAATTACTAGTTGGCTGCTAGATAGTAAAAGCTGGGGAAAGTATGGTACATTGGGGTTCTGTCCTCTAATTCTATCTACTATTCTCTGCCAAACTGCCTTGGCTCTTTCCCCGTAGCCCCTACCCTAAACCCCTGGCTTTCTATCTCATTCATTGTTCTAAATTGTCTGTTTATTTAGAATTACACTGCTAGTTGGTACAATACAATTCACATGTTGTCCACATCTCTCCCTCCTCTCTGGGAGAGAGCCCCATTCAGGACTCTGCGTTCCTGTCCTGGGCATGGCCACACCGAGGAGACCTCCGCGCTTCTTCATCCCCGCTCCATCAGGACGAAATCCATCTACTCATCTCCGCCGTGGGCATCGCTGGGCTGAGGAGTCTCCCGTGTCTCCATCAGGATGAAGAACATCTACTCATCCCCGTACTGGACATCTCCAGGCTGAGGAGTCCCCCAGTGTTTCCATCAGGATGAAGAACATCTACTCATCCCCGTACTTGACATCTCCGGGCTGAGGAGCCCCCCGTGTTTCCATCAGGATGAAGAACATCTACTCATCCCCGTTCTGGACATCTCCGGGCTGAGGAGTCCCCCGTGTTTCCATCAGGATGAAGAACATCTACTCATCCCCGTACTGGACATCTCCGGGCTGAGGAGCCCCCCGTGTTTCCATCAGGATGAAGAACATCTACTCATCCCCGTTCTGGACATCTCCGGGCTGAGGAGTCCCCCGTGTTTCCATCAGGATGAAGAACATCTATTGACTTCTTTAGATATTTAGCTGTAGATTAGAATAAGCTAATATTTAAACAATAATCTTTGACACATTGTTTGCTCGTCCCGGGGGAGGGATCTCTCTTTCACGTGGATCCCCATGAGGTTTCTTATTTTTTCCCCACTGATGGGTTTTCAAGGAGTTTTTCCTCACCGAGAAGGAGAGTCTAAGTGCATTAATGTGCTAGTCTTGTTTAGTTAGCATTTGTTAGTTATTTTTCTTGTTGTGTATTTGTGTTCATACATTCCTCTTTTTCTTGTGAAGCCCATTGAGACGGACTTTCTGTGATTTTGGGCTAAAAAATAAAATTGAATTGAATCCTTGGGCCAGATTAAAACATTTCATTGGCCGCATGTGGCCCGCGGGCCGTAGTTCGCCCATGCCTGGCTTAGCTACTGTTCTGAAGTTGTGTTGGAGCTCTGTTTTGGACTGTTTGAAGCTACCGGACAAACACAATGTTGAAACCATGTCATGTTGACTTCCTGTTGACGTTTTCTCGTCACGTGTCTTCACGGACCAATCACAGCCATGGGTTTATTTCTATGGATGATGCCATGTTTACTATGAAATGAAGCTTCAAATGATGTCCGATTTGTTTGAAGATAAACCTTTGCCATCCTGCGAAGCTTCTCCACCGTGCCAGGCTGGGAGTTCATGGTCCTAATTCTCGCTGCTTCTGGTCCGTCTGTGGAAAGAATCAGAGCAGATCTGCTTCATTGTGTATTTTTATTTTAATTATCTGCTTGGAAACCTCGTCTCACGGCTGAATTTATTCATTAAAATGATTTCATCTGTCTTGATTTTATCTCTGCTTTGGGATGAATGTTTTCTTTCTGAATGAGGAGTTAAAGCTGGATTAAAATCAGAGTAGAAACAGGAAGGAGGTAGTTCGATGGCTGGTAGTCCCACATCTGGAGGGCACACACTCTGTTTCACATGAATGAGCTCAGAGTTGTTTTTAAAAATGGCAACGCCCACATTTTTCTTTATAAACAGGTGTGTATGTGTTCAAAATCACGGATACAAGCGGCTGAAATGATCCTCCTCTACAAGGTGGCTGAGCTCTCAGAGATAGAGGGAGGAGCTCTGCCATCTGGGAGGAGCTCAGAATAGCTCCTCCCAGATGGAAAGGTTCGGCATCTGGTTAGGATGCCTCCCGAGCACATCGCTGGTTTTGGGCACGTCTCAGAGACCCGGAGGCAGACCTCAGACCTGCTGGAGAGACTATGTCTCACAGCTGGACAGAGAACACCTCAGGATCCTCCCGGGTGAGATGGAGGATGCAGCCCGGGGTGAGAGAACCTTGGGTTTCCCGTCTGTGGCTGTTGCCGCGCAACCCGGTCCTGGATGAGCAGAAGACAACGGAATGATGATGTTTATCTGTGGTTCCTGAAGTGAGGGTCATAGCGTGGGCGAAGGTCGTGAAATGATTTCCAAGAAATCTGTGTCTATGTTGAACACAAAAAATATGAAAACAGAAAACATTAACTGCATAAATATTTTATGCAATTTGATCATAAAATTTCTATTTGAGCCGGAGCTTCACGGCACTTGCTCTATCAGGACGATGAGCTGAGATACAGGATGAGGTACTGGATGAAGTACAGGATGAGGTACAGGGCGTCTTACTCTTGGTACAACCATTAAAAACTTTAATGATTATTGAATCGGTGATTGGTTCTTTTTTCTGTTTCCTTAAAGGAGAGAAAATATTTTATCCAGAAAACCCTGACAAACCTTGATAAACTCTGCTCTTTTGGTGACCAGACATAAACTCACCAGAATGTGTTCAATGTGCTTCCCCTTTAAGGAGGGGCGCGCTTTGATGACGTCATATTTTAAACGTCTGCTCTTAGGAACAAAATTTTACTTGGATCTGTGTGCTCATTCTTTTTGTTTATTAAATCCACACTCTTTTGGTATGATGTCCTCGCCCCAAGTTGCCTCACAACGCTTAGCTAGCCGTTAACCGGTTTTTTTTTGCTGCTTTATCTAAAAATTGCGTTTTTAAAAAATAAAAAACGCCAATTGGTCCTCTTTAACCTACCCGTTAAAAAAGACAAATATTATCCAAGGCAACAACTGTCACACACAAAAAAAAAAAACAAATCAACAAACAAGAACGCTGCATCATGCTCCGCCATCTTGGATTTCCTCCTGTTTCCTTATGTAAAAACAGTAACACCACGGAACCACTAGAGGGTGCTGAAAACTCAGAATATCTACATTACTTAAGAAACGTGACTCCTAACGGACAGAAGGCATGACCTTCACCTTGTTAACCACCTATCCCTTATTGGGCTACCAGGGGTGCCGGAGCCCATCCCGGGTGATTCAAGGTAAAGGGCAGGGTGCACCCCAAACAGGTCGCCAGTCTATCGCTATGCCATACACATACAACCATACACATGCTCATTCCTAGGGGTAATGTGGCACCAGCCAATCAGCCTAACATGCATGTTTTTGGAGGGTGGACGGAACCGGAGTACCCGGAGAAAACACAAACACGGGGAGAACATGTAAACTCCACACAGAAAGAACAGTGTTCCAAGCCCCGTCCCCACCCGGGACTCGAACTGACAACCTCACTGTGAGGCTGCTGTGCTACCCACTGCGGATTCGTGCCACCAGAAGGCATGACCTCCATCTAATAAATCGACTCATTCTTTCAGATTAAAAGGATTTATTTGAACTTTATTAAGCTCCTTTTTTAAAAGTTTGATTTTAATTAGGTTGTCTTTTATCCTCTCAGACTGAAAACCACCTGAAAAGATGTTTTTCTGTTTGTTTGAAAGGAATAAAAAGTCTTTTCTATCCAATCAGACGCTGATATCTTCTTCCTGTCTGCGTCCTTTGACCCTCACCGCCTCGCAGTGGAGATAAACTCACTGATTACACTCGTTTCTCTCCGCAGCTCGCCACGTGGGACTCGGTGCACGGGCTGAACGGCAGTCTGAAGGAGAGCCGCATCGAGAACGGCATGCAGGGCGTCACGGTTAAGGTGGTGACGTTACTGGTGAGTAAAAAAAAAAAACCCTGGATGCCAGTTTTATTTTTATCATTAAATATCGTCTTGGTTTGTCCTCTCGCAGGAGGATCCGTTCGTCATGGTGGCCGAGAACATCCTGGGTCAACCGAAGAGGTACAAAGGTTACTCCATCGACGTCCTGGATGCCCTCGCAAAGATCCTGGGCTTCAAATACGAGATCTATCAGGTGTGGAAAACAAACACTGTCTGCTGAACGTAGATCCTGGTTACCATGGTGAGGGTAGGAACGTAGATCCTGGTTACCATGGTGAGGATAGGATTGTAGATCCTGGTTACCATGGTGAGGGTAGGAACGTAGCTCCTGGTTACCATGGTGAGGGTAGGAACATAGATCCTGGTTACCATGGTGAGGGTAGGAACGTAGATCCTGGTTACCATGGTGAGGGTAGAAAGGTAGATCCTGGTTACCATGGTGAGGGTAGGAACGTAGATCCTGGTTACCATGGTGGGGGTAGGAATGTAGATCCTGGTTACCATGGTGAGGGTAGGAACGTAGATCCTGGTTACCATGGTGGGGGTAGGAATGTAGATCCTGGTTACCATGGTGGGGGTAGGAACGTAGATCCTGGTTACCATGGTGAGGGTAGGAACGCAGATCCTGGTTACCATGGTGAGGGTAGGAACATAGATCCTGGTTACCATGGTGAGGGTAGGAACGCAGATCCTGGTTACCATGGTAAGGGTAGGAACGCAGATCCTGGTTACCATGGTGAGGATAGGAGCGTAGATCGACTGATAAATCCCACATTTACTCAATACCAACTATAGATGAACTGATAGCGTTTCTTCCCTCTCAGGTTGCGGACAGTAAATACGGCTCTCAACTCGCCAACGGTTCGTGGAACGGAATGATCGGCGATCTCATCAACAAGGTAGGAAACGATCCGTCACGATGGCGGAGAATCTGCTGTCATCATGGTGACGAGAACATCCCCTGTGCCCGCAGAGAGCCGACCTGGCCGTGTCGGCCATTACCATCACCCCGGAACGAGAGAACGTGGTGGACTTCAGTAAGCGTTACCTCGACTACAGCGTTGGCATCCTGTTAAAAAAAACAGAAGAAAAGATAAACATCTTCTCGCTGTTTGCACCCTTCGACCTGGCGGTGTGGGCGTGTATCGCCGCCGCCATCCCGGTGGTGGGCGTTCTCATCTTCCTGCTCAACAGGCTTCAGGCTCTGCGCTCGTCTCAGAACCCATCGGTGGCCGACGGGGTGGGGTCGGGAACGCTCCACAGCGCCATCTGGATTGTTTACGGAGCGTTTGTTCAGCAAGGTAATAAGAACGCTGGCATCCTTCTGTCTTTAGAGACAATTGAGTTGGCATCTGGGTACTTCACTGTTGGTGCAGATTTTCTGTGTTTGCCTGGTACTTAGTTTACCAACCAGTCTGCCCCTTTAGTCTTAACTTCATGCCACAGATGAAGCAGCAAGATGTGGTGGGGTAGTACCTTATTATATGGGGGTAACCCTGGTTGATGTAGGTCTCCTGCTACCGTCGAGGGCAACCCCTAGCGCCCGGTTCTGAGCTTATAACTGGCATCTGTTGCTCTACATGTTGAGTCTGCACTGAGATGGCAAAGCTGGGGTGACCTACTCAAGAGGTATGGAGATCCTGGACATCCTGGACCAACCAAAGGTCCAGGATGGGACTCGGTGCACAGGCTGAGTCCCACATGGCCCGTGCACCGAGGCCATGTATTGGCCAGGATGGCCAGGGTGCATCCCGGCCATGACCAGGAAGCCATCACCACCCTCCTGGTCAGGTCCTCATGACCATCCTGGTACTAGTCATGAGGCCTGGTAACAGGATCCTCCTCTCGGCGTTACTGACAGAGTCCAACGGAAAGGCACGCCGACACAGCCGGTGTGAGCGCCGCTGCAGGAAGTGCCAGAAAGCATGGCAGAGCTCAGCCAATTGCCTACGAGTACCGGATTTTTTGTCTAGATTTTATTCCCATAGTAATAAATTAATTAATTCTGCACTTTAACGAAGAATCAGTGATAAATTAGCATGAAGTTTTTAATTTGAATCCTCGTTAAGCTGCTGCTAAGATTCTAGTTTTCATTCTGATCAAAGTTTTTTAAAACGTAGTGACGCATCCTGACACAGATAGTAAAAATCTCTTTAGAACCTTCATCAGTAACAAACATCCACACACACTCTCTCTGACACGCAGCGGAGCATCCCAGCTGCATCTATTATGGTCTGGCAGGTTGCCGTGGAAACATTTTAGATGTAACAGGTTGGGATTCGACTCAGCCACGACTCTTTGAGAAGAAGTGGCGCTGACGCGGGCGGCCATTAGAGCCGGCAGCCTGGGAGTTCAATGGTTTGATTCTGAAGTGTGTGAAGTCACCTGAAACTCTGTGTGTGTGTGTGTGTGTGTGTGTGTAGGGGGAGAAGGTGTGGTCAGTTCGATGGCTCTAAAGATCGTGATGGGAAGCTGGTGGCTCTTCACCCTCATCGTCTGCTCGTCCTACACGGCCAACCTGGCGGCGTATCTCACCGTGTCCCGCATGGACCATGCCATACGGTAACACACACGTTCTATTTTATCTATACACACCAATATGACAACTCGGTTGTCTCATGAGCTGCTGTGGTCTTCAATGCAGCGCAGAAATTTCTGTGTGTAGTTTGCATGTTCTCCGTGTGTGTGTGTGTGGGGATTAAGTAGGCCTAGGTAAATATTAGGTTGATTGGCTGCTATAAAACTAACCCAAGGAATGAGTGTGTGTGTGGCCTCGTGACAGACTGGTGACCTATTCCAGGTGTGCCCTGCCTCTCGCCCTGAATAAACCGGGATAGACTCCGGTACCTCCCGCAGCCTCATTAGGGATGGACGGCTCAGAAGACGAATGAATGGGCTTTTATTGTGAATTTTTTTTCTGTATTAATTCTATTCAGTGAGATGTTTTATAAACATGGTTACCATGGTAACTGATTGATGAAGATGAAGAGAAATAAATAGTGTGTGTGTTAGAGTTCTCTGTCTGATGAAACATGACTCAGCAGTTTTACGGCTCAGTGAGGAACGAAGGCGGACTTCATGTTTCACTTTAAAGCTCCTCATGTCTCCTCCAGATAATTCCCTCTGACTCCACGCCGTCGACCCGCAGATTTATCTCCTCTGGTGTGAAACGGATCGATCCACCCGCCAGGGTCCAATCACCAATCACCGAGCTGACCTCGTTCTTCAAACGAAACCAACCTAGAGTCATTCTTCTTCTTCTGCTGCTGCTGGCTTTTTCTATGTTCCTAACCTCACCATGGTAACCAGGATCTACATTACTACCATCACCATGGTAGCCAGGATCTACGTTCCTACCCTCACCATGGTAACCAGGATCTATGTTCCTACCCTCACCATGGTAACCAGGATATATGTTCCTACCCTCACCATGGTAACCAGGATCTATGTTCCTACCCTCACCATGGTAACCAGGATCTATGTTCCTACCCTCACCATGGTAACCAGGATATATGTTCCTACCCTCACCATGGTAACCAGGATCTATGTTCCTACCCTCACCATGGTAACCAGGATCTATGTTCCTACCCTCACCATGGTAACCAGGATCTACGTTCCTACCCTCACCATGGTAACCAGGATCTATGTTCCTACCCTCACCATGGTAACCAGGATATATGTTCCTACCCTCACCATGGTAACCAGGATCTATGTTCCTACCCTCACCATGGTAACCAGGATCTACGTTACTACCATCACCATGGTAACCAGGATCTACGTTCCTACCCTCACCATGGTAACCAGGATCTATGTTCCTACCCTCACCATGGTAACCAGGATCTATGTTCCTACCCTCACCATGGTAACCAGGATCTATGTTCCTACCCTCACCATGGGGTAGGAACTACTCTCACCATGGTAACCATGGTGAGAGGGTAACCATGGTTACCCTCACCATGGTAACCAGGATCTACATTCCTAACCTCACCATGGTAACCAGGATCTACGTTCCTACCCTCACCATGGTAACCAGGATCTACATTCCTAACCTCACCATGGTAACCAGGATCTACCTTCCTACCCTCACCATGGTAACCAGGATCTACGTTCCTATCCTCACCGTGGTAACCAGGATCTACGTTCCTACCCTCACCATGGTAACCAGGATCTACGTTCCTACCCTCACCATGGTAACCAGGATCTATGTTCCTACCTTCACCATGGTAACCAGGATCTACGTTCCCACCCTCACCATGGTAACCAGGATCTATGTTCCTACCCTCACCATGGTAACCAGGATCTACGTTCCTACCCTCACCATGGTAACCAGGATCTACGTTCCCACCCTCACCATGGTAACCAGGATCTACGTTCCTACCCTCACCATGGTAACCAGATCTACGTTCCTACCCCCACCATGGTAACCAGGATCTACGTTCCCACCCTCACCATGGTAACCAGGATCTACGTTCCTACCCTCATCATGGTAACCAGGATCTACATTCCTACCCTCACCATGGTAACCAGGATCTATGTTCCTACCCTCACCATGGTAACCACGATCTACGTTCCTACCCTCACCATGGTAACCAGGATCTATGTTCCTACCCTCACCATGGTAACCACGATCTACGTTCCTACCCTCGCCATGGTAACCAGGATCTACGTTCCCACCCTCACCATGGTAACCAGGATCTACGTTCCTACCCTCATCATGGTAACCAGGATCTACGTTCCTACCCTCACCATGGTAACCAGGATCTACGTTCCTACCCTCATCATGGTAACCAGGATCTACGTTCCTATCCTCACCATGGTAACCAGGATCTACGTTCCTACCCTCACCATGGTAACCAGGATCTACATTCCTACCCTCACCATGGTAACCACGATCTACGTTCCTACCCTCACCATGGTAACCAGGATCTACGTTCCTACCCTCATCATGGTAACCAGGATCTACATTCCTACCCTCACCATGGTAACCACGATCTACGTTCCTACCCTCACCATGGTAACCAGGATCTACGTTCCTACCCTCACCATGGTAACCAGGATCTACTTTCTGGCAAGCAAGTTTTTTTTTTGACTCAGCTTCAAGTAATTTTTGTTGAATTTTTAAAAGTCGATTATTTTTAGATGTTTTAAAAAAAATTCTTTATTTTAAACACTTTTGACCAAAAATGTTTATAATTTGTCTGAAAATTTTACAAACCAGAGACATTTTCTGTTTTGGATATTTCTCGCCCGGCGGGTAGTTTGAGTTTAAATCCGGTAGATGTGGGATACGGAATGTTTAACAGGTCCAGAATATCCCCGGAAGGTTTGATTTAAATCACAAATGTTTGCTGTGAACTGGAACTAAGCTCTGATATCTGAACGCTCCGGTTCCTCCCGACACCTCGGACAGGAAGGCAGTCGTTTATCTACCGTTCTCTCCGTCCCGCTCTCAGCCGAGCATCAAACCCGAGCTGACATTTCTATCAGCGGCGGAGGAGACGCCGGCTCGCTGACATTCACCGATGCAGCGGGGATTTGCATGAGAAGAAGTTTCTTTGAAGAAAAAATGTTTCATCACACATCGATGGATTCTTTCACCTGCAAAACATTTACCAACGTTTATCACGAATCTGTGGAAAGTTCTTTTTCTTCTTAGATTTTGTGGATCTGATGTAACGAGTCCAAGTTTTTCTTGGAGTTTTTATTAGATGATCTTTGTTCCATTACGTCGTCTTCTCAGACGGGAAGCCCAGGCTTCTCTCACCCTTAATACATCCTCCAGCTCACCCGGAAGGATCCCAAGTCGTTCCCCGGCCAGCTGTGGGCAAACTTCGGCTCGCGGGCCACATGCGGCCCATTAAACGTTTTAATCCGGCCCAAAAAAAAATCATATATAAAACCCTGTTAATGTTTTATTTTTCTGTAATTCTGATGTTTCATTTCCCCCGACCTTAGTGGTTGAATTAAACTCGTTCTCTCCCTTGTAGGTCTTTCCAGGACTTGGCGCGTCAGATCGACGTGGACTACGGGACGGTGAGAGACTCGGCCGTTTACGACTACTTCAGAAACAAAGGGACCAACCCTCTGGAGCAGGACAGCACGTACGCGGAGCTGTGGAGAACCGTTAGCAGGAACAACGGCATGGACTACTCCGTGTCCAGCCCGTCAGAGGGCATACGCAAGGTGGGTTCGTTTTATTCAAAGTCTTATTCAAGCCTCTGCATTTAGGACTCAGGCTATCCGGGCGTCCTATCAATGCTTCTCAAATAGTGGGAGTCCGGCCCCCTGGGAGGGTGCGTGTAAGTCTGGGCAACGGTGCTTTTTTAACTGTATTAAAGTAAGTGTAATTGCACATCCTCCCAGATGGCAGAGCTTCGCCCTATATCTCTGAGAGAGAGCCCTGCCACCCTGCGGATGATTCTCATTTCAGCCGGTTGTACCGAAACACTGGCACTTGATACGAGTGCCCCTTCCCTGACCTCCGAGGGGCACTCGTGTACCAGGGAGAATTGTAAGACACTGGAGCCAAGCTGGGGGGCATTAAGTAAGCCAACCTGAGCCTGGCACCTTGCAATGGCCCTCATCCTCTCAGTGATTTGGGCGGAGAGTGATATGTTGCATGTTGGTGAACTGTGTTATCGTTTTGATCTGCAGGCGAAGAAGAGTCCCTACGCCTTCCTGTGGGACATGGCGGTGCTGGAGTACGCCGCCCTCACCGACGATGACTGCACCATCACCGTGTCTGGCAACACCATGAGCAGTAAAGGCTACGGCATCGCCATGCAGCACGGGAGTCCTTACAGAGACCTGTTCTCACAGAAGTAAGAAAACATAACGAGTCGAGAGTCTAACTCTGGCATGGGCAAACTACGGCCCGCAGGCCACATGCGGCCCGTCGAACTTAAAAAAATTAAATAAATAAACCTTGTTAATGTTTAATTTTTCCTGTAATTCTGATGTTTCATCACTAGATGGCGCCGAAGGCACAACAGCACTGCTCCCATTAAAATGTGTGTGTCTAAATAAACAGTGCACAGATATGGAAAGCCATCTGTGCCAATACACGCACGTAAACAAACGTGTTAGATGTTAAAAGAAACAAAATGTTACATCAAGCGCTTCGATTTCAAACCGAGCGCCGCTAGATTTAAAATTTAACGCTCTTGATGTAACATTTAGAAGCCTGAGCCTGGCTGTTTACGGGTCTGTCTGATGAGGTCTGAGCCTGGCTGTTTACGGGTCTGTCTGATGAGGTCTGAGCCTGGCTGTTTACAGGTCTGTCTGATGAGGTCTGAGCCTGGCTGTTTACAGGTCTGCCTGATGAGGTCTGAGCCTGGCTGTTTACAGGTCTGTCTGATGAGGTCTGAGCCTGGCTGTTTACAGGTCTGTCTGATGAGGTCTGAGCCTGGCTGTTTACAGGTCTGTCTGATGAGGTCTGAGCCTGGCTGTTTACAGGTCTGTCTGATGAGGTCTGAGCCTGGCTGTTTACAGGTCTGTCTGATGAGGTCTGAGCCTGGCTGTTTACAGGTCTGTCTGATGAGGTCTGAGCCTGGCTGTTTACAGGTCTGTCTGATGAGGTCTGAGCCTGGCTGTTTACGGGTCTGTCTGATGAGGTCTGAGCCTGGCTGTTTACAGGTCTGTCTGATGAGGTCTGAGCCTGGCTGTTTACAGGTCTGTCTGATGAGGTCTGAGCCTGGCTGTTTACAGGTCTGTCTGATGAGGTCTGAGCCTGGCTGTTTACAGGTCTGTCTGATGAGGTCTGAGCCTGGCTGTTTACAGGTCTGTCTGATGAGGTCTGAGCCTGGCTGTTTACAGGTCTGTCTGATGAGGTCTGAGCCTGGCTGTTTACAGGTCTGTCTGATGAGGTCTGAGCCTGGCTGTTTACGGGTCTGTCTGATGAGGTCTGAGCCTGGCTGTTTACGGGTCTGTCTGATGAGGTCTGAGCCTGGCTGTTTACAGGTCTGTCTGATGAGGTCTGAGCCTGGCTGTTTACAGGTCTGTCTGATGAGGTCTGAGCCTGGCTGTTTACAGGTCTGTCTGATGAGGTCTGAGCCTGGCTGTTTACAGGTCTGCCTGATGAGGTCTGAGCCTGGCTGTTTACAGGTCTGCCTGATGAGGTCTGAGCCTGGCTGTTTACAGGTCTGCCTGATGAGGTCTGAGCCTGGCTGTTTACAGGTCTGTCTGATGAGGTCTGAGCCTGGCTGTTTACAGGTCTGTCTGATGAGGTCTGAGCCTGGCTGTTTACAGGTCTGTCTGATGAGGTCTGAGCCTGGCTGTTTACAGGTCTGTCTGATGAGGTCTGAGCCTGGCTGTTTACAGGTCTGCCTGATGAGGTCTGAGCCTGGCTGTTTACAGGTCTGCCTGATGAGGTCTGAGCCTGGCTGTTTACAGGTCTGCCTGATGAGGTCTGAGCCTGGCTGTTTACAGGTCTGTCTGATGAGGTCTGAGCCTGGCTGTTTACAGGTCTGTCTGATGAGGTCTGAGCCTGGCTGTTTACAGGTCTGTCTGATGAGGTCTGAGCCTGGCTGTTTACAGGTCTGCCTGATGAGGTCTGAGCCTGGCTGTTTACAGGTCTGCCTGATGAGGTCTGAGCCTGGCTGTTTACAGGTCTGTCTGATGAGGTCTGAGCCTGGCTGTTTACAGGTCTGCCTGATGAGGTCTGAGCCTGGCTGTTTACAGGTCTGCCTGATGAGGTCTGAGCCTGGCTGTTTACAGGTCTGTCTGATGAGGTCTGAGCCTGGCTGTTTACAGGTCTGTCTGATGAGGTCTGAGCCTGGCTGTTTACAGGTCTGCCTGATGAGGTCTGAGCCTGGCTGTTTACAGGTCTGTCTGATGAGGTCTGATCCTGGCTGTTTACAGGTCTGTCTGATGAGGTCTGAGCCTGGCTGTTTACAGGTCTGTCTGATGAGGTCTGAGCCTGGCTGTTTACAGGTCTGTCTGATGAGGTCTGAGCCTGGCTGTTTACGGGTCTGTCTGATGAGGTCTGAGCCTGGCTGTTTACGGGTCTGTCTGATGAGGTCTGAGCCTGGCTGTTTACAGGTCTGCCTGATGAGGTCTGAGCCTGGCTCTTCACAGGTCTGCCTGATGAGGTCTGAGCCTGGCTCTTTACAGGTCTGTCTGATGAGGTCTGAGCCTGGCTGTTTACAGGTCTGCCTGATGAGGTCTGAGCCTGGCTGTTTACAGGTCTGTCTGATGAGGTCTGAGCCTGGCTGTTTACAGGTCTGTCTGATGAGGTCTGAGCCTGGCTGTTTACAGGTCTGTCTGATGAGGTCTGAGCCTGGCTGTTTACAGGTCTGCCTGATGAGGTCTGAGCCTGGCTGTTTACAGGTCTGTCTGATGAGGTCTGATCCTGGCTGTTTACAGGTCTGTCTGATGAGGTCTGAGCCTGGCTGTTTACAGGTCTGTCTGATGAGGTCTGAGCCTGGCTGTTTACAGGTCTGTCTGATGAGGTCTGAGCCTGGCTGTTTACAGGTCTGTCTGATGAGGTCTGAGCCTGGCTGTTTACGGGTCTGTCTGATGAGGTCTGAGCCTGGCTGTTTACGGGTCTGTCTGATGAGGTCTGAGCCTGGCTGTTTACAGGTCTGCCTGATGAGGTCTGAGCCTGGCTCTTCACAGGTCTGCCTGATGAGGTCTGAGCCTGGCTCTTTACAGGTCTGTCTGATGAGGTCTGAGCCTGGCTGTTTACAGGTCTGCCTGATGAGGTCTGAGCCTGGCTGTTTACGGGTCTGTCTGATGAGGTCTGAGCCTGGCTGTTTACAGGTCTGTCTGATGAGGTCTGAGCCTGGCTGTTTACAGGTCTGTCTGATGAGGTCTGAGCCTGGCTGTTTACAGGTCTGTCTGATGAGGTCTGAGCCTGGCTGTTTACGGGTCTGTCTGATGAGGTCTGAGCCTGGCTGTTTACAGGTCTGTCTGATGAGGTCTGAGCCTGGCTGTTTACAGGTCTGTCTGATGAGGTCTGAGCCTGGCTGTTTACAGGTCTGTCTGATGAGGTCTGAGCCTGGCTGTTTACAGGTCTGTCTGATGAGGTCTGAGCCTGGCTGTTTACAGGTCTGTCTGATGAGGTCTGAGCCTGCCTGTTTACAGGTCTGTCTGATGAGGTCTGAGCCTGGCTGTTTACAGGTCTGCCTGATGAGGTCTGAGCCTGGCTGTTTACAGGTCTGTCTGATGAGGTCTGAGCCTGCCTGTTTACAGGTCTGTCTGATGAGGTCTGAGCCTGGCTGTTTACAGGTCTGTCTGATGAGGTCTGAGCCTGGCTCTTTACAGGTCTGTCTGATGAGGTCTGAGCCTGGCTGTTTACAGGTCTGCCTGATGAGGTCTGAGCCTGGCTGTTTACAGGTCTGTCTGATGAGGTCTGAGCCTACAGCCAGGTCAGACCTGTTTACGGGTCTGCCCGATGAGGTCGGAGGCTTCGCCAGCAGCCTGATCCTCCTTGTTGACACTAAGTCTTATTATCTTCCTGTAAACCTTCTGATGGAACGTCTGAGCCAATTACAGCCCGCCTTTAAACCCGCGCTAACGAGGAACGTCTCCACTCTCCGACTTCTCCGACGCACCTGCCGGCGCTTCGTTAAGCAAACAACTCGACGTTAAACTCAATTAGCTGCATGAAAACAGCGATGGTGTGGAGCTAATAGGATTACCCGAGGTGTCCATGGCAACGAGATGAGGTCTGCTAATTAGCCCGTGTTACTGCCAGCCAGATGGAAATCTAAAGCAGGTCCATCAGAAACAAATTGATCCCAGCGAGAGTTTAAATATCCTTAAATCTCCTTCTTGTTGGATCAGAAAGTAATATTTAAAAAAAAACTTTTCTCAGCCGTTTGTTATCGATCGCTTCCTGGATTAAAAGATGGAGCTTCAGGACGTCTGGGATCGTCACGGATTAAATCAGCTGGATTAGATCCAGACTTTCTGAAAATCAAAGCTCTTTACCTGCAGGAAGAAGGTTACGTTCCGTCATCTTCCGCTTAAACGGATCCGGGTCGCAGGGTCAACATCCTCAGACGGGAAGCCCAGGCTTCTCTGAGAGCCCTGCCACCCTGCAGAGGAAGCTCATTTCGGCTGGTTGTGTCCGCGATCTCATTCTTTCGGTCACCACTCACAGCTGGTTAGATCCTGGTAACCATGGTGAGGGTAGGAACGTAGATCCTGGTTACCATGGTGAGGGTAGGAACGTAGATCCTGGTTACCATGGTGAGAGTAGGAACGTAGATCCTGGTTACCATGGTGAGGGTAGGAACGTAGATCCTGGTTACCATGGTGAGAGTAGGAACGTAGATCCTGGTTACGACGGTGAGGGTAGGAACGTAAATCCTGGTTACCATGGTGAGGGTAGGAACGTAGATCCTGGTTACCATGGTGTGGGTAGGAACGTAGATCCTGGTTACCATGGTGAGAGTAGGAACGTAGATCCTGGTTACCATGGTGAGGGTAGGAACATAGATCCTGGTTACCATGGTGAGGGTAGGAACATAGATCCTGGTTACCATGGTGAGGGTAGGAAAGTAGATCCTGGTTACCATGGTGAGGGTAAGAACGTAGATCTTGGTTACCATGGTGAGAGTAGGAACGTAGATCCTGGTTACCATGGTGAGTGTAGGAACATAGATCCTGGTTACCATGGTGAGAGTAGGAACGTAGATCCTGGTTACCATGGTGAGGGTAGGAAAGTAGATCCTGGTTACCATGGTGAGGGTAGGAACGTAGATCCTGGTTACCATGGTGAGGGTAAGAACGTAGATCCTGGTTACCATGGTGAGAGTAGGAACGTAGATCTTGGTTACCATGGTGAGGGTAGGAACGTAAATCCTGGTACCAGGAGAAGACCTGGTTAAGGAGGAAGCTCATTTCGGCCTCCGCCCCGTCCAATGAAATCATCGATCTCTCCCACCTCATTTTATCATCCTAGTTGAGTGAATACTTTTTGGCACAGTTGTTATGTTCTCAGACTCTGTGGGAAGTTAAAGAGCTGCCCATAGGTGGGCATTATGGTGGTAGAAGATTAAAGATTAACGAGCGTTAGAAAAACGAAGTTAAACTTCGATTAAGGATGGATTCCTCTCTGTCTCTCTGCCATCTCTCTACCATCTCTCTTCCTCTGCACCTAAACTTCTAAATGTTTACGTGTGAGCCGCTCAGGGCACACTGAACACTCCATCTGGCTTCGGGCGTTTGATCGCCCGAGGCAGCGTTCAGGGAGAACCTGGAATTATCTGCATACGTGTTAAAGAGAAAGAGATTGTTCATTGTTTTAGATCCAGTTTTTGGTGCCCAGGTTTTACTGGTTACAGTATCTACGTTCCTACCCTCACCATGGGGAGGAAGCTGGTTATCCCAGGATCTATGTTCCTACCCTCACCATGGTAACCAGGATCTACGTTCCTACCCTCACCATGGTAACCAGGATTTATGTTCCTACCCTCACCATGGTAACCAGGATCTATGTTTCTACCCTCACCATGGTAACCAGGATCTACGTTCCTACCCTCACCATGGTAACCAGGATTTATGTTCCTACCCTCACCATGGTAACCAAGATGTACGTTCCTAACCTCACCATGGTAACCAGGATCTATGTTTCTACCCTCACCATGGTAACCAGGATCTACGTTCCTACCCTCACCATGGTAACCAGGATCCATGTTCCTGCCCTCACCATGGTAACCAGGATCCATGTTCCTGCCCTCACCATAGACATTCTGGAGAGACTATGTCCCACAGCTGGATCCTCCTGGGTGAGATGGAGGATGCAGCCGGGTTGAGAGAAGCCTGGGTTTCCCGTCTGAGGTTGTTGCCCCAGCGACCCAGCCCTGGATAAATGGAAGACAACAGAACGAACGTAACGATTTGAGGCTTGAACGACTGAAGAACGATATTCATGTGAATCTTAAAGACTTTTTTTCAGGACTAAACGACTTTGTTTGAGATCAAAGAGGAAATTAAGTGTAATTTTATCGTCTAATTGATTTCTTTGCTCTATTTTAATGAAGCTTGAGGACAAAAAAAGTCATTGTGAGTTCAGTCGTGAGAGCGAGGTGCCACGTGACGTCCGACAAGCGAGCTGCCACGTGGCATCATGCAGGATTCATGATGAAAGTTCAAAGCTTTAAAAAAACAATGAGCTTCTCTCCGACATGGAGTGATGCCCGCTGGAGGGGTGTTGAGTGTTTACGGGGTTAAAGCTCGACTTAATGAAACCTGGTGTGATGCCATCTGACAGAATGAGGCTGATCTGCTGCAGAGCTGCCAGGTACACGGTGAATCAGACCAGAAGGTGGCAGGTCGCTGGAGGCTGGGCATCGTCTCTGACCTGCTCCAACAGAAACTTTACTGACTGATAAAACTTACAACGTTGGCATCACACCTCCCTAGAGCGAGCTCATTACAATGTTGGCATCACACCTCCCTAGCGCGAGCTCATGCAGCCGAGGGTCTGACCGCCAGGGTCCCCGTCGTTGGCTGCTGTCCAACTCCTCCTTCACCCGACCCCTATGGCACCTCTTGCAGGTGGTGAGTCCACTGGAAGAGCTGCCCAATTACCCCTGTTCGGGCTGAGCCCGGCCTACAGGCGCTCCCTCTCGTGCCCTACCCTCAGGATTGGATCCTCAGGTTTCCCTGGCAACCCGCATCCGGGTAAGGGAAACCTGCCCATGGTTGATCTCTTCATAGGGATTCTGCCATCAAGGAGGAGCTCGGTGTTACCTCGGAGCCGCTCCTCCTCCAGGTCGAAGCCAGATGGGGTGGTTCAGGCATCTGGTCAGGAGGCCTCCCATGTGCCTCACTGGTGAGGTGTTCCGGGCACCTCCCACCGGGTGGAGACCCAGGGGGAGACCCCAGACCTGCTGGAGAGACTATGTCTCTCCAGCAGGTCCATCTGGGTGAGATGGATCCTCCTGGATGCAGCCAGGGTGAGAGAAACCTGGACATCCCGTGTAAGGCTGATGCCCCCTGCAACCCAGCCCTAGATAAGTGTAAGACCACAGAACAATCGTTGGCATCCTTCTGTCTCTCTAAATGAGGGCGTCAGGTTTACAACCAGGCTTTCGATTTTGTCTAAGCTTCATGAACCCGATGAAGCAGCAAGTTGTGGCGGGTTAGTACCTTGTTACCCGGATTGGCGCAGGTGGTAACTTCTGATCTCGATGAAGCCTCACAACTCGACAGAACACGGTCTATTGTAATCGAAAATTGGGTTTATAACTCACCGTCACGTGTGTCATTTTCTGAGTTTGTTTGTCCGATGTCTCTCCGTCTGGTAGGATCCTGGAACTGCAGGAGAAAGGTGACCTGGACATCATGAAGCAGAAGTGGTGGCCCCGCACCGGACGCTGTGACCTCAGCAGCCACGCCAGCCCGCACCCGGACGGCCGCTCCTTAAAGCTCCACAGCTTCGCCGGCATCTTCTGCATTCTGGCTGCAGGGCTGCTTCTAGCCTGCCTGGTAGCCGGCCTGGAGGCCTGGTGGAACAGCAACCGTTGCCGGCAGGAGACGCCCAAAGAGGTGACCGAGCACAGGGCCCGGCGGCTGGGCCGGCGGGGGGAGGACACTGCCACACTCTACTTTAAGGATCCAGCCGCGAGTCCCGACCTTGTAGAACTGCAGTATACCCAGCTATAGGGGGCGTTAAGGATGGAGGGGGGCCGGGTAGCAGGCCACGTCTCAGCAGCCCGGGACACTCACTGAAATCAAATTTGGTCTTTAAAATCCCTCCATTTTTTTTTACATTATCCCGTTCCTCCACCAGGTCATTATGCCCACTAACACCCTCATACACCCACATCCTCCCCCCACACCCGCCCAAAGCCTTACGGGTGAAAGTGACTCCCCTCCACCCCCCTCACACACACAGTCCTGCATGTCTCCCCTCCTCCACACCGACTCCGTGACCAATCAAGTGCTCAGGATTGAATTATTGTTATGAAGTCATTTTCTTTAGAAATTTCCTGCCAGGGGGATGGGCTTCGGGGCGGGAGCTGGTGCTTTGGCTGGGAGTGGGGCTCACCATGGTAACCAGGATCTACGTTCCTACCCTCACCATGGTAACCAGGATCTATGTTCCTACCCTCACCATGGTAACCAGATCTATGTTTCTACCCTCACCATGGTAACCAAGATCTACGTTCCTACCCTCACCATGGTAACCAGGATCTACGTTCTTACCCTCACCATGGTAACCAGGATCTACGTTCCTACCCTCACCATGGTAACCAGGATCTACGTTCCTACCCTCACCATGGTAATCAGGATCTATGTTCCTACCCTCACCATGGTAACCAGGATCTACGTTCCTACCCTCACCATGGTAACCAGGATCTACTTTCTTACCCTCACCATGGTAACCAGGATCTACGTTCCTACCCTCACCATGGTAACCAGGATCTACGTTCCTACCCTCACCATGGTAACCAGGATCTACGTTCCTACCCTCACCATGGTAACCAGGATCTACGTTCCTATGAGTTCGGTGTCCAGCCCCTCCTCCTCCAGGTTGAGAGAAGCAAGATGGCATCTGGTTAGGATGCCTCCCTCTCTGATGAGGTTTTCCATCTCACCAGGAGGAGACCAAGAGGAAGACCCCAGACCTGCTGGAGAGACTATGTCTCACAGCTGGACAGGGAACACCTCAGGATCCTCCTGGGTGACATGGAGGATGCAGCCAGGGTGAGAGAGGCCCGGGCTTCCCGTCTGAGGGTGTTACCCCCAGCGATCCGGCCCTGGATAAGCGGAAGACGACAGAACTTCCTGGTTTGTTTACCTGAAAGTAATTCCGTTTTCGTCTCGTTACCCAGTTGGGTTCATCTCGTTACCTCAGACGCCTCGTCGTCGGGCGTTTCCTTCACGTGGATCCATAAACTAAAGTGTGGGCAGAAACGTGTTGAATCTGAGCAATAAGAAGTGTGCCCGGCGTCTCGTGCACGGCCCGCTGTCACTGTTTCTTATTGCTGATTATATGTCAATGTGGGCGCCGGTGTCTCCGTCTGTTTGTTTACGCTGTGCTGTCTATGATCTCGTGCAGGTCACTAAGGATTACAGACTGGCCAGGCTTTCTGGTGCATTGACATATAATGACTCGGAGGGGAGGAGGGACATTTGGACAGACAGAGAGAGAGGCTGGGATGATCCAGGTCAGAATAGACCTCCTATTTAAAACAAACTGTATGTGGGCCGATCCGGTACCGCCCCTTTAAGAGGTGACCGTTTAAAGCTGTTGGATAATCTGTTTACAGTAAAATGTCTCCAAACGTCTGACGCCAATCCCCAATAAAACGAAATCCAGGAGCTCAGATTAAACCGTCGTTGTGGAGACGTTAAAACACAGACCGTTTCATGGGCGTGTTTCCCTTTAAGTGATGTAATCTTAAAGGGCCGGTCACCGACGAAACTTAGCCAGAGCATTCCTTGAACGGTTCGAAGGAGTGCACCGCGCCCAAAATGGGAAGAAATTGAAAACCAGGGCGTTGGTTTAGCGGTAGTGATCGGTTTGATTCGTTGGTCCCGCTTCGACATTCGATAACAACACCAAACAAAACTTCATCAACATGGTTCGCTGTTTCAATGCCTGACGCCGTTCCAGTGACACCGTGTCCGCTCGTAAAACGCTTATAACCGCTCCACCCAAGTTTGTGCAACGCTGAGTCGCACTGACGGCGACTAAACATTCTTTTATCGGGTCGAGAGAAGCTGGATGAGGTGCTTAAGGTCTCCCGAGGGTCTCCCTGGTGAGGTGTTCCGTCCCACCAGCAGGAGACCCAGAGACAGACCCCAGACCTGCTGGAGAGACTATGTCTCACAGCTGGACAGGGAACACCTCAGATCCTCCTGGGTGAGCTGATAACAGGAGTGGTCGATTTCTGCCCCACCCAGTCGAAGCTTGGTACCACTAGACGCTAGTTCGTGGACGTTTGGGTCAACTAGGGCAAAGCTGGATCACCGCTGCTTCACCAGCGTTGCACTGGCAGCAACTAAACATGGTTTACGAGTGGACACGGCGTTGCTGGAACGGTGTCGGGCGTTAAAGTAGCGATCCATGACGGCGATGAACTCGCTACCGCTAAGCCAACGCCTGGGTTTTCAGTTTTTCCCATTCTCTACGTGCTGACGAGCGATGTCAAAATTTGGCGCCCCTTCCTTCCGTTTGATGAAAGCTCCAACAAAGTTCAGGCGGAGTGACCGGCTCCTCCTCCTCCTCCTGTCAGAAACAGGAATCCATCCATTTCACATGCGGGCGATTATCGTCTTGATCTGGCCGCGGTTTTTCTGATGGTTCCGTCAACCAATCACAGAGCTGGATTCTGACTCAATGCTGCTCAAAAACAGGCTCGCAGGAATCAACAGCGTACATATCGAAGCTCCAACGATGCATGCAGTAACAGACGTGAGGAGCTCTGAGTAGAGCCGTTCCTCCTCCGGGTCGAGAGAAGCCAGATGGGGTGGTTAGATTTCCAGACCCAGAGTCAGACCTTGGACCTGCTGGAGAGACGATGTCTCACAGCTGTCTTCTTTTTTTTTGTCTAAAACGTCTGTTAAAAGCTTCATAAAAACAAAATAAAAGCTTCATCTTTTAGTCGATGAAACTTATCGATCAATGAGAGGCCGTTCGGGTAAAAATATCAAAGATCCTCTGAGTTTTCAGTTGTTTTAATTCTGTTCCTGGAAGACGAGGATCTTTTCAGAAATAAAACCCAGCGTCGCCACGACAACCGCCAATTATAACCATTCTGTCAATCCGTTTTAAAAAGCAGAGCTGTTTCTGATCAATAGACGAAACAAATCAGAATAAATACCCATCAGAGATGGTAAACAAGATGAAGGGGGTGAGACGGTGCATGCTCGAGCTTCCTGAACGCCACGACCCGACGTGTGCCCCGTTCTGTTAAAACGCCAGTAAATGTCTCACACGCTTTATTTTGAAACTCACTTCCTGTTTCACTGTGACTAATATGTGTGTCCCATGTGATGCTGGAATAAACTGACCTGGTGTTTGATGCAGAGGGAAGGGTTGCTGGTTCAAACCGACATGCCCACACTCACCGCCCTCCACGCAGGGTTCCAGCTTCAGACCCGCAGAGGTGCCCGTTAAAGCTCCATGGACAGTGATGTTTGTAGACGACGTTCTGATCTGTAGTGAGAGGAGAGAAGAGGTGGAGATGTAATCGGCCATCCTGATTGGTCTAGAGTCAGTGTCACTGAGGAAAAGACAGGAAGCAGAGATGGAGGTAGAAGAGATGGAGATGCTGAGGAGCTCTAATCAGGATCTACATTCCTACCCTCACCACGGTAACCAGGACCTATGTTACTACCCTCACCATGGTAATCAGGATCTACATTCCTACCCTCACCACGGTAACCAGGACCTACGTTACTACCCTCACCATGGTAACCAGGATTTACGTTCCTACCCTCACCATGGTAACCAGGATATACGTTCCTACCCTCATCGTAGTAACCAGGATATTCGTTCCTACCCTCACCGTGGTAACCAGGATATTCGTTCCTACCCTCACCGTGGTAACCAGGATCTACGTTCCTACCCTCACCGTGGTAACCAGGATCTACGTTCCTACCCTCATCGTGGTAACCAGGATCTACGTTCCTACCCTCACCGTGGTAACCAGGATCTACGTTCCTACCCTCATCGTGGTAACCAGGATCTACGTTCCTACCCTCACCGTGGTAACCAGAATCTATGTTCCTACCCTCACCGTGGTAACCAGGATCTACGTTCCTACCCTCACTATGGTAACCAGGATCTACGTTCCTACCCCCACCATGGTAACCAGGATCTACGTTCCTACCCTCACCGTGGTAACCAGGATCTACGTTCCTACCCTCACCATGGTAACCAGGATCTACGTTCCTACCCTCACTATGGTAACCAGGATGTACGTTCCTACCCTCACTATGGTAACCAGGATCTACGTTCCTACCCTCACTATGGTAACCAGGATCTACGTTCCTACCCTCACTATGGTAACCAGGATCTACGTTCCTACCCTCACCGTGGTAACCAGAATCTACGTTCCTACCCTCACCGTGGTAACCAGGATCTACGTTCCTACCCTCACCGTGGTAACCAGGATATTCGTTCCTACCCTCACCGTGGTAACCAGGATCTACGTTCCTACCCTCACCGTGGTAACCAGGATCTACGTTCCTACCCTCACCGTGGTAACCAGGATCTACGTTCCTACCCTCACCGTGGTAACCAGAATCTATGTTCCTACCCTCACCGTGGTAACCAGGATCTACGTTCCTACCCTCACCGTGGTAACCAGGATCTACGTTCCTACCCTCATCGTGGTAACCAGGATCTATATTCCTACCCTCACCGTGGTAACCAGGATCTACGTTCCTACCCTCACCGTGGTAACCAGGATCTACGTTCCTACCCTCACCGTGGTAACCAGGATCTACGTTCCTACCCTCACCATGGTAACCAGGATCTACGTTCCTACCCTCACTATGGTAACCAGGATCTACGTTCCTACCCTCACCATGGTAACCAGGATCTACGTTCCTACCCTCAACATGGTAACCAGGATCTACGTTCCTATCCTCACTATGGTAACCAGGATCTACGTTCCTACCCTCACTATGGTAACCAGGATCTACCTTCCTACCCTCACTATGGTAACCAGGATCTACGTTCCTACCCTCACTATGGTAACCAGGATCTACGTTCCTACCCTCACCATGGTAACCAGGATCTACGTTCCTACCCTCACCATGGTAACCAGGCTCTAGGCTCGGAAGCTTTAGCGTTAAATAAACCATAACCAGAGAATTACAGCGTGCCTGCTGTTTTGTGGCATCATAAAACTCTCACTTAGACACGCTCACCCTGCCCTCACCCAACACCAGAACCCCACTTCATTCTGGGTTAATAAAGGTTCTGTTCATCTTTAAACCAGCGACCACGCCGCTTGGCATCAAATCCGGGTCAGTTTAACTTCTCCAGACATCCGAACTTTTTCTCTCTCTGGCCAAGTTTGATTTCAAAGTGCACGTGTGTATGGTACCCGTCTGCGAGCCGGGTTAGGGGTGCATGGACCTCCAGCCTGAAGAACCGGCCCTTTGCCAAATTCAGCCTCTGTGTCCCCCCCCTTCCTTCCCTCTGTTTCTCCTCTACCCCCCCTCTAGGACAAGGAGGTGAACCTGGAACAGGTGCATCGCCGTATGAACAGTCTTTTGGACGAGGACTTGGCACACAAGCAGATCCCCGGTCCCTCTATCGAGATCTCTGCGCTGGACATCGGCAGCATCCAGCCCAACCCCTCCTCCCTGATCCCGCCTCCGGACTTCCCGCCATCGGGCCTCACTGTGACCACCTACCTACCAGGGGAGGGGGCCCAACCTCCTCCTCTACCCCACCCTCACCATGGGGGGACTTTAGGCAGGACGCTGCCCCCGTCGCAGGGTCCTGGCAGCACCACGCTGCCGCCGCACCATCCGCTCAACGCCACCATGCAGTGCAAACACCGAGCTCCCAACGGGGGGCTCTTCCGGCAGAGCCCTGGCAAGACGCCCATGCCAATGTCCTACCAGGGAGTCTCCGTAGGACCCAGACCCGAAGTCATTGAGGCCACACACAGTACCTCCATTTAGAGTTTGGAGGGAGGGGTCTAACGGCAGGTACGCCCGCTCCGAAGGATGGCAAACACAGACATGTACATTTATTTTCTATTTCGATGAGAAACCAGACTTTGCGGCGGGTTTTCAGCGGGTACGGGTATCATTTTGCCCGTGTACATTTCTGTAAATACCAAGAGAACGAAGTAAGGTCAAAGGTTAAAGTGTATTTTGAATATTCTCAATTTTTTTGAAAGTTGAGTTAAAAAAAAAAAAAAACAACGAAAAAGATCAAATTTAATAACGAATGGACCCGATTGTTCCGACTGTTCGACCCAGTTTGTAAATTTATGTTTTAAAACAATGAAGCCAAATCATTGTGATTGTTTTCTAAGTGCCCGAACGAAACGATGTCTCTCCGCAACTCAACAGCATCCCATAATAAGCTGCTGTGGGGTCACCATAGCAACCAACCATAGTAACCAGGATCGACGTTCCTACCCTCACCATGGTAACCAGGATCTATGTTCTTACCCTCACCATGGTAACCACGATCCACAGTCCTACCCTCACCATGGTAACCTGGATCCACGTTCCTACCCTCACCATGGTAACCTGGATCCACGTTCCTACCCTCACCATGGTAACCTGGATCCACGTTCCTACCCTCACCATGGTAACCGGGATCCACGTTCCTACCCTCACCGTGGTAACCAGGATCTATGTTCCTACCCTCACCATGGTAACCAGGATCTACTTTCCTACCCTCACCGTAGTAACTAGGATCTACGTTCCTACCCTCACCATGGTAACCAGGGTCTACATTCCTATCCTCATCATGGTAACTAGGATCTGTGTTCCTACCCTCACCATGGTAACCAGGATCCACGTTCCTACCCTCACCATGGTAACCAGGATCTACTTTCCTACCCTCACCGTAGTAACTAGGATCTACGTTCCTACCCTCACCATGGTAACCAGGATCTACGTTCCTATTCTCACCATGGTCACCAGTATCTACGTTCCTACCCTCACCATGGTAACCAGGATCTACGTCCTACCCTCACCATGGTAACCAGGATCTACGTCCTACCCTCACCATGGTAACCAGAATCTACGTTCCTATCCTCACCATGGTAACCAGGATCTACGTTCCTACCCTCACCATGGTAACCAGGATCTACGTTCCTATTCTCACCATGGTCACCAGTATCTACGTTCCTACCCTCACAGGATGCATCCATTGTATATCAGCAGGTTCGTTCTTATGAGATGGTATTTGCGTTCCTGGTTGTCTGCGGGTTCTTTTTAGGGTTACGCCAGGACGGTTTGAAGTTTCTGTGGGTCAAAAATTACCCAGAGGACGTTTTCTGTCAACACCTACCATTCAGAATGAATCATGCTCTTCATCAGGACAAAGAATGTTGGAGATAAACACGATCAAAATGAATCGGAATGACTCATTTTTAATAAAGCTTTTAATCCAAGCCTGGCTTGGTGATGAAGGACCAGACGTAGGAGCTCGGCTTGGTGATGAAGGACCAGACGTAGGAGCTCGGCTGGGTGATGAAGGACCAGACATAGGAGCTTGGCTGGGTGATGAAGGACCAGACGTAGGAGCTCGGCTGGGTGATGAAGGACCAGACGTATGAGCTCGGCTGGGTGATGAAGGACCAGACGTAGGAGCTTGGCTGGGTGATGAAGGACCAGACGTAGGAGCTTGGCTGGGTGATGAAGGACCAGACGTAGGAGCTCGGCTGGGTGATGAAGGACCAGACGTAGGAGCTCGGCTGGGTGATGAAGGACCAGACGTAGGAGCTCGGCTGGGTGATTATGTTAGGAGCTTGGCTAGGTGATGAGGGAAGTGACTAGCCTCTTGTTTTGATTTGGTCAGAAACGACGCCCGCTATGTTAAACCCAGAGATGACATGAACCACCATTTAACATTTTTTAATTTATAAAAATGCTGCTTGGAGTTTTTAATCTTTAAGAAAAAAAAAATATATGGTTTCCAAAAAAAGGTTCGTTTTTTGTTCTGATTTCAAATAAAAGCTGAAAGACTCTTCTTGTTTTTTGTTGGATCCAGATGAAGTCCTTCTTGCTGGTTACCCTCACCATGGTAACCAGGATCTACGTTCCTACCCTCACCACGGTAACCAGAATCTACGTTCCTACCCTCACCATGGTAACCAGGATCTACGTTCCTACCATCACCCTGGTAACCAGGATCTACGTTCCTACCCTCACCATAGTAACCAGGATCTACGTTCCCACCCTCACCCTGGTAACCAGGATCTACGTTCCTACCCTCACCATAGTAACCAGGATCTACGTTCCCACCCTCACCATGGTAACCAGGATCTACGTTCCCACCCTCACCATGGTAACCACGATCTACATTTCTACCCTCACCATGGTAACCAGGATCTACGTTCCTTCTCTCACCATGGTAACCAGGATCTACCTTCCTACCCTCACCATAGTAACCAGGCTCTACGTTCCTACCCTCACCATGGTAACCAGGATCTACGTTCCTATCCTCACCATGGTAACCAAGATCTACGTTCCTACTCTCACCATGGTAACCAGGATCTACGTTCCTACCCTCACCATGATAACCAGGATCTACGTTCCCACCCTCACCATGGCAACCAGGATCTACGTTCCTACCCTCACCATGGTAACCAGGATCTACGTTCCTACACTCACCATGGTAACCAGAATCTACGTTCCTACCCTCACCATGGTAACCAGGATCTATGTTCCTACCCTCACCATGGTAACCAGGATCTACGTTCCTACCCTCACCATGGTAACCAGGATCTACGTTCCTACCCTCACCATGGTAGAGGAGGCAGCCCCTGGACCTGCTTCAGAGACCACGTCTTACTGCTTCGCTTCAGAAACCAGTAATGAAACACTGTTGAACCCGAGAGATTTAAAGGTTAAAAAACGGAGTAAAATATCTCTTTTATCCATGTGTGATTCATCACTTTTCTGTCAGATTTGTTTTTTATTTCTATTTAATGGCTTTTAGATTAAATTCTAAGTGATTTATTTTTTCTCAGACAAATAAAAACATGTCTTTTCTGATTAAAATCAAACCTTCAGCAAATAGTTTCTCCTTCAGAGGAAAAAATTTAAAGATACAAGTCACAGCTAAGCCTTCAGTAGTCTGCTATCTGCATCAAGCAGATGATTCCTTAAGGGGTAACGTGGAGGTGACGGAGCCTATCCCGGCTGATTTCAGTTGAGAGGATGGATATACCCCAAATATCCTTTTGGTTATAGATCATTTTACTAAAAAAAACAACAGACTTTAAAAGATGACGTCATCAAAACCCGCCGCTTCTTAAAGGGGAAACAACGTTTTTTGGGGCGGCTTTCGGGCAGGGGGTTTGAAATTTGAGCGACTGTTGAGACTAGAGGGTCTGAACACTCGCTAAATACAAATCTGTGTAGTCCCTCATTCATCCAGGAGTGATCCATAGTAGAAAAAGTTTCAAAAAAGTCTTCTGGACAGTTTAATTCTTCAACGAGACGTTTCGACTTCCATCCGGAAATCATTTTCAATCTGAAATCTATCATTTATCAATCGGATTTATCAATCTATCATTTATCAATCTATCATTTATCAATCTATCATTTATCTATCATTTTCAATCGGAAATCATTTTCCGATTGAAAATGATTTCCGGATGGAAGTCGAAACGTCTCGTTGAAGAATTAAACTGTCCAGAAGACTTTTTTAAAACTTTTTCTACTATACTCGCTAAATACAGCGTCAAAATCGTTTCATTTCATACTTTTTTCTGAAACACTTTGCGGTCAACATGAAATTAGTCCGTGATCGACTGGTTGGGCTCCCCCTCTGTTTGGAACGGAGGATGGTTCATAAGATGAATGAATGATTTTATCAGGCTTCTTCTCACAGACAGAAAACTCTTTCAGGTAGAACTTTTAAATCACCAGAGCTTACGTGGCACGTTGTTTTTAGAGACAGTATTCACTCTGCATTGAGATGAGCTGGTGTTTTAAAAACAACAACAATGTCCAGGTGGCACAAAGTGTGCCCTGATGGATGGATGGGCACCTGATCCACTCAGAAACAAACAGAAACGAAGGTGTTGAGAATTAATTAATAGAAAACATCCCAATAATCCTGCTAATTTGCACCCTATTAGCAGCTTATTAACAGCTAATTAGCAGCTTATTAGCATAGAAAACATGTTGGAAGCCTTAAGGGCTGTTACAGTTTGGGTCTAATCCTGTTTACTGACTCGTATTTTCTCCTCTGACGCCATCCCGCCGACGTTTGGCTGGTTAACAGACCAGCTAACAGACCCATGCCCTGGTAGAACATAAGAAATAACTAAAGTAGATGGTGGAGGAATGAAGACAGGATGTTCATCAGTGATTCCTGTTTGAACATACCCGGCTTCACTATGGAACTAAAGATGGTGGACTGCTGCTGTTGTTCCACCACAGTGAAGGATCGGAGAAAGTCTTCACAGTGTCTTCTGGACAGTGTGTTTGATGATCGAGACATTCCGTTCCTACCCTCACCATGGTAACCAGGATCTACGTTCCTACCCTCACCATGGTAACCAGGATCTACATTCCTACCCACACCATGGTAACCAGGATCTACGTTCCTACCCTCACCATGGTAACCAGGATCTACGTTCCTACCCTCACCATGGTAACCAGGATCTACGTTCCTACCCTCACCATGGTAACCAGGATCTACGTTCCTACCCTCACCATGGTAACCAGGATATACATTCCTACCCTCACCATGGTAACCAGGATCTACGTTCCTACCCTCACCATGGTAACCAGGATCTACGTTCCTACCCTCATCATGGTAACCAGGATCTACGTTCCTACCCTCACCATGGTAACCAGGATATACATTCCTACCCTCACCATGGTAACCAGGATCTACATTCCTACCCTCACCATGGTAACCAGGATCTACATTCCTACCCTCACCATGGTATCCAGGATCTACATTCCTACCCTCACCATGGTATCCAGGATCTACGTTCCCACCCTCACCATGGTAACTAGGATCTACGTTCCTACCTTCACCATGGTAAAGGTGGTACCATGGCTGGACTCTTACTCAGACATTGGGTGAGGAGTTCTGCTATCCAGCAAGAGCTCAGTGTCGAGCCGCACCTCCTCCAGGTCGAGAGAAGCCAGATGGGGTGATTCGGGCATCTGGTCAGGATGCCCCCTAAGCGCCTTGCTGGTGAGGTGTTTCAGGCACGTCCCACCGGGAGGAGAACCAGAGTCAGACCCTGGACTTGCTGGAGAGACTATGTCTCAGCTCAACAGGGAACACCTTAGGATCCTCCTGGGTGAGCTGGAGGATGCAGTGAGAGAAGTCTGGGCTTCCCGTCTGAGGCTGTTGCCCCTGGCAACCCCGCCCCGGGTAAGTGTAAGACGATGGAACAGACCAAAGGGTTTTTGAAAGATTGACTTTTTAATGACTCAGAATGTGGGCTCATTATTTTTGGTCCAAAGTGATTTTTGAGGTTAATTAAAAACTATAAAACAGAAAAGTCTGAAAGATTAAGTGTGAAACAGAAAGCTGTGAGAAATCCGACATGTTTACGTCTGGTCTCTGATGGAAACATCAGCTGTACATCCTTCTATCCATCCTGACTGTGAGTGGGAGAAACCCGCCCCATCCCGCTCCGCACTGTGTTGGGCTTAAATCACACACCTACAGATCGTTTCTCACCCCCTCCATATGTGAATCATCATCAGCTCCAGGCTGGAGAAACTCATCCTGGTGGAACATCTGACTTTACATCCAGATTTACATCGACATGATGAACTGATGCGTTCACAGCCTGAACATTTCACACCACAACCCGAGGTGACTCTGGTACCGATGTTAAGTTGGAATATTTTCACCCTAAAGATGTCGAACTTAAGGTCTGATGTGGAAAGCCTGGTTACCATGGTGAGGGTAGGAACATAGATCCTGGTTACCATGATGAGGGTAGGAACGTAGATCCTGGTTACCATGGTGAGGGTAGGAACGTAGATCCTGGTTACCATGGTGAGGGTAGGAACATAGATCCTGGTTACCATTGTGAGGGTTGGTACGTAAATCCTGGTTATCATGGTGAGGATAGGAACGTAGATCCTGGTTACCATGGTGAGGGTAGGAACATAATTCCTGGTTACCACAGTGAGGGTAGGAACGTAGATCCTGGTTACCATGGTGAGGGTAGGAACGTAGATCCTGGTTACCATGGTGAGGGTAGGAACATAGATCCTGGTTACCATGGTGAGGGTAGGAACGTAGATCCTGGTTACCATGGTGAGGGTAGGAACGTAGATCCTGGTTACCATGGTGAGGGTAGGAACATAGATCCTGGTTACCATGGTGAGGGTAGGTACGTAGATCCTGGTTACCATGGTGAGGGTAGGAACGTAGATCCTGGTTACCATGGTGAGGGTAGGAACATAGATCCTGGTTACCTAGGTGAGGGTAGGAACGTAGATCCTGGTTACCATGGTGAGGATAGGAACATAGATCCTGGTTACCTAGGTGAGGGTAGGAACGTAGATCCTGGTTGCCATGGTGAGGATAGGAACATAGATCCTGGTTACCATGATGAGGGTAGGAACGTAGATCCTGGTTACCATGGTGAGGGTAGAAACGTAGATCCTGGTTACCATGGTGAGGGTAGGAACGTAGATCCTGGTTACCTAGGTGAGGATAGGAACGTAGATCCTGGTTACCATGGTGAGGGTAGGAACATAGATCCTGGTTACCATGGTGAGGGTAGGAACATAGATCCTGGTTACCATGGTGAGGGTAGGAACGTAGATCCTGGTTACCATGGTGAGGGTAGGAACATAGATCCTGGTTACCATGGTGAGGGTAGGAACGTAGATCCTGGTTACCATGGTGAGGGTAGGAACATAGATCCTGGTTACCATGGTGAGGGTAGGAACGTAGATCCTGGTTACCATGGTGAGGGTAGGAACATAGATCCTGGTTACCATGGTGAGGGTAGGAACGTAGATCCTGGTTACCATGGTGTTAGACACATTTTTCCAGCTTCAGACTGAGTTTTACGTTGAAGTTTAAACTAAAACATCAATCCGATGCTTTTCTTCGTTGAGAATAAAAGAACAAAAATGATCATTTGAGTTGCAAAAGGAAGGAGAACAGAGAGACGTGGGCATCACTCATCCTGTTCTCTTTGTTCCGGGCAAAATCACAAACACCTCATTCTCTGCTTCATCAAAAGAAATCCATCATCTGCTCTGGACTCGCCCGCCATCGCCATCACAAAAAAACAGACGCTATGCTTTGATTCTTTTTGTGGATGAAAATCTAAGAGTTTTTCATCATTCGGTAAATGAGCTTAAAAAGCAGCATGCCCACCAATATGCCCACCGATCCTTCATCCATCCTGCTCTGCATCGTCACCATCCTTGTCCTCGCCAACCAACCCATTGTGATCTGATTCCAGCAGGGAGTCATAGTACCCGATCTGTGCCATGATTATTTATAAGGAGGTGCTCCTGGACCGGCATCATTGTGGTAAATGGACTCTACTTCTACAGCTCTGTTCCACCTGCGTTGGTAGAAGAGGTTTACACACACACACACACACACTCATGCTCTCAGCTGTACATCTCTAACAGGGTTTCAGTAGGTGCCGAGCCTATCTAGGCTGATACGTGGTGAGAGGCAGGGTACAACCCTGAACAGGTCGCCAGTCTATTTCAGGGCCACACACACATTCATGGGCGTCACGGTGGCACAGTGGGTAGCACAGTGGCCTCACAGCAAGAAGGTCGAGGGTTTAAGTCCTGGGTGGGGGCGAGGCTTGGAACACTGGCTTTTCTGTGTGGAGTTTGCATGTTCTCCCTGTGTAAGTGTGGGTTTCCTCCAAAATCACGCATGTTAGGCTGATTGGCCAGTGCCAACTTGTCCCTAGGAATAAGTGTGTGTGTGTGGCCCCGCGACAGACTGGCGACCTGTTCGAGGTGTATCCTGCCCCTTGTTTAGATGGTTAAGAAGGTGACTGACTGGCACATATTCGTTCCTTTGGGCAATTTTTTATAGTGGGCAATAAACCTAACATTTATTTTTTTGGAGGAAACCAGAGAAAACCTACACATACACAAGGAGAACATGCAAACTACACACAGAAAGACCAGCGTTCCAATCCTCATCCCCACCCGGGACTGGAACCCCTAACCTTCTTGCTGTGAGCCACTGTGCCATCCCATGGTGGCCATTAATCACCAACATTCTCTGAGTTTCTGTTTCTTCTTCTGCTATGTTTTGTCTCGTTCTGGAGAATTTTTTTTGAGCGCACTTTGGACGCCATTTTGAACTTTGTTATTTTGTGTCGGACATTTTTATCATTATTTTAATCAATCATCCAGCTAGCTCCCAACTGCTAGCTGCCAGCGGCTAGCTTCTAACAGCTAGCTCCTAACAGCTAGCTGTCAACGGCTAGTTCCCAAACAGCTAGCTGCCAGCGGCTAGCTTCTAACAGCTAGCTCCTAACAGCTAGCTCCTAACAGCTAGCTCCTAACAGCTAGCTGCCAGCGGCTAGCTCCTAACAGCTAGCTGCCAGCGGCTAGCTCCTAACAGCTAGCTCCTAACGGCTAGCTCCTAACATCTAGCTGCCAGCGGCTAGCTCCTAACAGCTAGCTGCCAGCGGCTAGCTCCTAACAGCTAGCTCCTAACAGCTAGCTCCCAACAGCTAGCTGCCAGCGGCTAGCTCTTAACGGCTAGCTCCCAACAGCTAGCTGCCAGCGGCTAGCTCTTAACGGCTAGCTCCCAAACAGCTAGCTGCCAGCGGCTAGCTCCTAACAGCTAGCTTCCAGCGGCTAGCTCCTAACAGCTAGCTCCTAACAGCTAGCTGCCAGCGGCTAGCTCCTAACAGCTAGCTCCTAACAGCTAGCTCCCAACAGCTAGCTGCCAGCGGCTAGCTCTTAACGGCTAGCTCCCAACAGCTAGCTGCCAGCGGCTAGCTCTTAACGGCTAGCTCCCAAACAGCTAGCTGCCAGCGGCTAGCTCCTAACGGCTAGCTCCCAAACAGCTAGCTGCTAGCGGCTAGCACCTAACAGCTAGCTGGTTCCGGAGTCGTTCTTCTGTTTACATACATGTTAACATGCTCGAACAGCTGCTGGCTCTCAGAACCACATCCATCATGGCTGGAGGAGTTGGTTCAGTCCTGACTGAGGCATGGAGGAGGTGTTTACACTGCAGAACTAAAATTTCACTTCCGGGTTTAAAAAAAAAAAAAAAGTAGTTTTAATTCAAACGTTCACACGTCATCAAATCAAGGCAGAATTTGACTTTTTTTTTTTTTTTTTTTCGTTTCTTTTTTTTGCTGAGTTTTCTTTAAATGATAAATAAAAACATCATCCAGATGAAGCCTGAGCTCCTCCGTTTAAACTCATCCGCCTTGTTTCCTCTCTGAGGCGTAAATGGAGCGTGCATGTACGATGCTTTCTGTCACATGTTGACCACTTAGAGCACTTTTACACGACATGTCACATTCACACTCTGTCCCATCCAACACCTCCACCCTGCTCTGCTAAGTGCTCTCTCTGCATCACCGACACTTCCTTTTGATCGATCCTTCTAAAAACCCAGACAGAGGAAAAGAAGCGGAAACTAGAGGAACTACACTCCTACTTCCAACGCAGGGTCTTCCTGACGGCATCTGGAAGCACCCGGCAGAGCCTTCTGAGCATGGAGACCCGTGTGTCTGGGTCCAGCCGGGGTCTTCGTCCAGTCGAGCTCCATCTCCCGACGTCCAGCCGGGGTCTCCTTCCCGTCGAGCTCCATCCCTCTGGTCCCCTCGACTTCCAGCTGGGGTCTCCTTCCGGTCGAGGTCCATCCCTCTGGTCCCCTCGACGTCCAGCCGGGGTCTCCTTCCCGTCGAGCTCCATCCCTCTGGTCCCCTCGACATCCAGCTGGGGTCTCCTTCTGGTCGAGCTCCATCCCTCTGGTCCCCTTGACGTCCAGCCGGGGTCTCCTTCCGGTCGAGCTCCATCCCTCTGGTCCCCTCGACGTCCAGCTGGGGTCTCCTTCGGGTCGAGCTCCATCCCTCTGGTCCCCTCGACTTCCAGCCGGGGTCTCCTTCCGGTCGAGGTCCATCCCTCTGGTCCCCTCGACGTCCAGCCGGGGTCTCCTTCCGGTCGAGGTCCATCCCTCTGGTCCCCTCGACGTCCAGCCGGGGTCTCCTTCCGGTCAAGTTCCATCCCTCTGGTCCCCTCGATGTCCAGCCTGGTCGAACTCCATCCTTCTGGTCCCCCCGACGTCCAGCCGGGGTCTCCTTCCGGTCGAGCTCCGTCCCTCTGGTCCCCTCGACGTCCAGCCGGGGTCTCCTTCCCGTCGAGCTCCATCCCTCTGGTCCCCTCGACGTCCAGCCAGGGTCTCCTTCTGGTCGAGCTCCATCCCTCTGGTCTCCTCGATGTCCAGCCTGGTCGAGCTCCATCTCTCTGGTCCCCTTGACGTCCAGCCGGGGTTTCCTTCCGGTCGAGCTCCATCCCTCTGGTCCCCTCGACGTCCAGCCGAGGTCTCCTTCTGTTCATCCATCGTACCCAGTTTTGTTTGGTTCTTCACTTCCCGGTTAAAACTGGGTTGTTTTGGGTCCTACTTCACACATCCCCACCAACCATGACCCTCAGTCTGTTGCCTTGGTAACCTCATCCCAGAAAAGTAGTAGATTATTGATGGACAGAATCAACTTTTATTGGTGTGTAAAAAAACGATAAAGAAAGCTGACTCGCTGTGGTGTGTGTCGGTGGAAACCGGCCCTTTAAATCCTCTCTGCGTCCATGAAGTTTTCACCAAGCAGATTCATCGACGTTCGGATCAATCTGCCTGAAGAGAGGCTGATGTTGGCCGTGAGGATGATTTGTCAAGCAGTGAACACAATCCTACAAAAACCACTTTATCCTCCTTCTTTTTGAGGATTTTCAGCCACTTTTAAGCAGCCACTTACATTCTGCTCGACACGTCTGAGCAGCTGGTGGTGGGCCGGCTTGTTTATCTGCCCAGCGGACACACAGAAACATCAAAACACAGGAGGGGGTCTGAGAGGCAGAGTGTGACGCTTCCACACTGAGATGGAAAAACTCACACATCCGGAATGTTTCTCAGGTTTTCATGGAGTGATAATTCTTATAGCGTTCGAGGCAAACATGATGTTTATGTTTTAAAATGGAATATTTTGGCCAAAAAAGCTTTTAAATACATTCATTCACTTTTGCTTTTGACACTGATTTCTTTCTTTCTCTCGCTCCCTCCTGGGCGTGTGCATGACACAGCGTAAATCTTGTTTCAGCCTCCAAATGCAGCGGAAAATCCATCAAATTAACAAAGACAGCGGATTGTCTTTTTTGAGATGATGAGTCACACTTTTTTTTTTAAATATACTTTATTAATTCCTGACCAGAAAATTTGTGTGCTGCATTACACCGCAGCAGGCTGCCACCTATGACGGCACCAATGGTGGGAGAAACGGGGGGTTAGGTGGTCTTCTCCAAAGACACTAGACGTGAACTCAGTGGGATGCAAACCCGCGAACTTCCGGTTAACTTTCGGTTGACTTTCTGTGGACTTCCGGTTAACTTCCTGTTCAATTCCGGTTCGCAGGTGAACGCTCTACCCAGCTAACAATTTAACGTTCCCAGAACGTTCTGGGAAAGTTTTTCAAAGGTTAACAGGTTTTTTAAAGATTTTTTTTGGTTCTCTAAAGGTTATTTTTTTGGTTTTCAGAACCTTAATTTTAACCATAACGTTTAGAATTTGGCTCTCTCAACGTTCTGGGAAGGTTAGGTTCTAACATAACCACCAGCTAACCTTTAGAGAACCTCAGGCTAGAGGTTCTCTGTCTGCTGGGTAACCACGGAGCCAGCAGACAGTGGTCGGCTGCTGTTTTACAGGTTGGCTGTTTCTGTCCCGTGTAGACCAGACCGACTTTCGTTCTGTTCAGTTGTCTACCGCTTATCCGAGGCCGGGTCGTGGTGTCAAAATTTTCTCCCGACAATCGACCTTATCTGCATGCAAATCAAGTCTTTATTCCATGGCTGCTGTGTCACTCCCTCACAAGGTTTGGTATCAGAGTGACACAAAAACAAAACTCGTGCACAACATTTCTTTTTAATGATGACTGCATGTGGAAACACACCAAATGAGCATGTAGTGTGCCCTCCACCCTCAACACCTGGGTACGTCCCTCCATGCAGGTACTGGCTCTGTATGAACAATGAAACGGGCTACTTTAAACAGAAAATCTCCACATGACAGCTGCAGTGCAGGGCCCCCTGCAGGGATGGTGAGGCCGGAATTTAGAAGATGGATGGATGGATCATGGATGGAGGGATGGAGGGATAGATAGATCATAGATAGATAGCTCATAGATAGATAGATCATAGATAGATGGATCATAGATAAATAGATGGATCACAGACAGATAGATCATAGATAGATCATAGATAGATAGATCATAGATAGATGGATCATAGATAAATAGATGGATCATAGACAGATAGATCATAGATAGATCATAGATAGATAGATCATAGATAGATGGATCATAGATAGATGGATCATAGATAGATGGATCATAGATAAATAGATGGATCACAGACAGATAGATCATAGATAGATAGATCATAGATAGATCATAGATAGATCACAGATAGATCATAGATAGATAGATCATAGATAGATGGATCATAGATAGATGGATCATAGATAGATGGATCATAGATAAATAGATGGATCACAGACAGATAGATCATAGATAGATAAATCATAGATAGATCATAGATAGATGGATCATAGATAAATAGATGGATCACAGACAGATAGATCATAGATAGATAGATTATAGATAGATCATTTATAGATCATCGATAGATAGATAGATAGATAGATAGATAATAGATAGATAATAGATAGATCATAGATAGATAGTTCGGGTCGCGGTGGCAGCAGCTTCAGACGGGAAGCCCTGGCTTCAGGCTTCCCTTCCCGTTTGAAGGGAAGCCTTCCTGTCTGAAGCCCTGGCTGCAGGGCTTCAGCCCGTCTGTATTCAGACGGGAAGCTTCCCGTCTGAATACTTCCCGTCTGAAGCTTCCTGTCTGAAGCCCTGGCTGCAGGGCTTCAGCCCGTCTGTATTCAGACGGGAAGCTTCCCGTCTGAATACAGTCAGGGTGCTAGACCCTGACTGTATTCTGTAGTCTAGCACGTCAGCAGCGTACAGTGTAAAGAGAAAAGGTGATACCACTGTCCCCTGTGTTTCATCAGTGTTACTCATACACAGTCTTGGATGAGGCAGCCAGACAAACTGCCTCATCCAAGTCAGAATGTAGTGAATCCACCTGATAAAAGAGGATCCACTCTGATCAAATTTCAAGAAGAAAGTCAAATCTAAATGGTCTGACTGCATGAAGCGGACATGGCGGTATCCTGGCAGCTCATCTCCTGATTACTAAATGTTTTACCACAACACAAAACTGCTAAAAGCTTGTCGGAGGTTCCTTTACGGATTAAAACGTACATGATCAGGTCTGCAAGAGGACTGATGCATTCTAAGAAGTCACAGAAGATGGTGAAGTGTTGGTTGTAATTTAATCCCACAAGACATAAAACGATGGTGGGCACAAAGATCAGAATGTAAATCATCAACACGGAAACCAGAATGGCCACGATCCTTTGTTTTTCATCAGCAGGGACACTACGAGCTGCAGACAGGGCTCTGATGGTCCCAACCAGGAAGAAGATGAACAGGGGTAAGGGGACAAGTAAGTAAACGCCTGTGAGCAAGAAAAAGTCAAAGTGTGACAAAAGTTCAACAAGAAAAATAAGACATGGGAGGAGCCAAACTACCACAGAAACAACCAGAGAGGTCTTTATGTTTCTTCTGAATCTGTACCACAGCGGCCAGGCGATGGTCAAGTACCTGCAAAGACAGACAGACAGAGAGATGAGGGACATCCGAAACACAAAGGGGTGGATGACGTACTCGCTTTTTGTACTTAAGTAAAAGTACAGATAAAAAAATCTACCGTATTTTCCGCACTATAAGGCTCACCTAAAAACCTTAAATTTTCTCTAAAGCCCAGGATGCGCCTTTTAACCCGGAGCGCCTTATATATGGATTAATATTGAGCTACAACAGGTGTCGCAACTGCGGTAAGCAGCCGCCGACTCCATTTCCCCGGTAGAAGAAGTAGTACGCTGTGCATGCTGGGATACATGAAAGGGCATCTCATTTCCATTTGTGTGTTTGTGTAAAGACCCGGAAATGGCTCCTACCAAGAGACACTGTTACACCGCAGAGTTTAAACTCAAAGCGATCGGTCACGCAGTAGAACACGAGAATCGAGCCGCAGCGAGAGAGTTTAACATTATCGAATCAATGGTGAGGAAGTGGAGGAAGCAAGAGGATGCGCTGCGCCAAGTAAACAAGACTAAACAGAGTTTCCGCGGGAACAAAGCGAGATGGCCACAGTTAGAGGACAAAGTTGAACAGCCTTTACTGTAGCGCCTTATAATGCGGTGCGCCTTATGGTGCGGAAAATACGGTACCTAAGTAAAAGGGCGGCACGGTGGCACAGTGGCCTCATAGGGAAGAAGGTTGGAACATTGGCCTTTCTGTGTGTAGTTTGCATGTTCGCCTTGTGTCTGCATGGGTTTTCTCCGGTTTCCTCCAAAACCATACATGTTAAGTTGATTGGCCGAGACATGATTGCCCATAGGAATGAGTATGTGTGTGTGGCCCCACGACAGACTGGCGACCTGTTCGGGGTGTACTCTGCCCATCGCCTTGAATCGGCCGGAATGGGCTCCGGCACCCCCCCATAAGGGATAGACAGATAAGAAGGTGACTGACTTAAGTAAAGTACAAAAGTAGTTGGTGTAAATTTGACTTTTTAAGTAAAAGTATTCGACCATAATTGAAATGTTATTTTTTGTGCTGTAGGGTGTCACCATGGTAACCGGGATCTACTTTCCTACCCTCACCATCGTAACCGGGATCTACGTTCCTACCCTTACCATGGTAACCAGGATCTACGTTCCTACCCTCACCATGGTAACCAGGATCTACGTTCCTACCCTCACCACGGTAAACAGAATGTACGTTCCTACCCTCACCATGGTAACCAGGATCTACGCTCCTACCCTCACCACGGTAAACAGAATCTACATTCCTATCCTCACCATGGTAACCAGGGTCTACGTTCCTACCCTCACCGTGGTAACCGGGATCTACGTTCCTACCCTCAGCATGGTAACCAGGGTCTACGTTCCTACCGTCACCGTGGTAACCGGGATCTACGTTCCTAACCTCACCGTGGTAACTGGGATCTACGTTCCTACCCTCACCGTGGTAACCAGGATCTATGTTCCTACCCTCACCATGGTAACCAGGATAAATACTCTGCGTAATGATGGCTCAACTTTATATTTAAAAGTAAACACAACGAACAAATGACTCTTTTTCAATATTTGATGTTGTGTTTTGAATGACTGCCGAAAATGTTTTCTCTCAATTCTGATTGGTCTTGGATTCATCACTTCTTCTCCATCTTGGAGACTGCAGGCTGATCAACTGCTCCCTCTACAGGTTAATTGCGGTGATGCGGCTTCAAGATGCGCTAAAAAAACCTGTATATTTTTCAAATTTCTGACCGAAAATGTAACAAAAAATACAGAAGGCACTTTTTAAAACAGTAGCGGAGTAAAAGTAAAAAGTAAAAAGTCTCAAATTTTACTTAAGTAAAGTACAGATACACAATTTTTTACGTAAGTACAGTAACAAAGTACATTTACTTTGTTACGTTCCACCTCTGCTTTACAGATAAACTTTTTCTTTACCTTTCCATAGAGATGGACACCATGAACCCAACGCTGACCAGAAAACTCAAGTCCTGGATTAAGATTGCGGTGTCCATATGAGACTCGTCTTTGGTAGCCGTCTTTACAGCCATAGAAAATAGCTGGATGAGATCAGAGAGCAGGAGGTTTATGATGTAGACCGGAGCAACGTGATCTTTCTGGACCTGCAAGAAAACAGGAGCAATTGTACTTGCACCGCAACAGGCAGCCATGACGGCGCCAATGGTGGGAGAAACGGGAGGTAACGTGTCTTCCCTAAGGACACCTAAACATGAGCTCATAGGGATTCCAACCATCGAACCCCCTATCCAAAGGTGAACATTCTACCACTGAGATATCGCCTCCCTTTATGTGTCTGCTCCATGGAGCCCTATCGTCCTCCGGGTCAAGAGAAGCCAGATTTGGTAGTTCGGGTACCTGGTTAGGATGCCTCCCTTGCTGGTGAGGTGTTTGGGGCACGTCCCACTAAAAGAAGACCAAGAGGTAGACCCTGGACCTGCTGGAGGGACTATGTCTACCAGCTGGACAGGGAACACCTCAGGATCCTTCTGGGTGAGATGGAGGATGCAGCCGGGGTGAGAGAAACCTGGGCTTCCCGTCTGAGGCTGTTGCCCCTCACGACCTGACCCCAAATAAGCGGAAGACGACGGAACAAAACGGAGGGGATCCAGTTTTATCCATCTGACATCTGTCCTGCTCAAGGAGCGTTTATCAGGGACGCTACCCAACAAACAATTTAACCTTCTGGGAAGGTTTTTCAAAGGTTATCAGAACGTTCTTTAAAGGTTATTTTTTGGTTTTCAGAACCTTAATTTGAACCATAACGTTTAGAATTTGGTTCTCTCAACGTACTGGGAAGGTTAGGTTCTAACATAACCACCAGCCAACCTTTAGGGAACCTTTAGAGAACCTTAGGCTAACGTTCCCTGGAGGTTCTCTGTCTGCTGGGTAATGAGTAACACTGATGCCACACAGCGAGCGGTACCACCGTTTCTCTTTACACCACTTACAGTAAATCAGATACATGCATGTTCTAATCATGCATGTGATACTCACCATAGAGAAAAGTCCAACGATGGCAAAGAGAATCAAAACAAATCCAATAGATAAGATCACCCACGTCAACACTTTTAGAAATGTTACATATGGATCAAAATCATCATAAGAAGCTGTGCCATTCAACTTGGAATCAATCAGCGTCCAGTTTTTACTGGTAAAATTTTCCCTGGTTACGTTCTCCATCAGCTTTTGGAAAGAAGGGATTTAACCAGTAAAATGTTTCAAACTAAAACTTTGCGTTTCATATAAAAACGTTCCTCGCTCGACCAGTTCAGCAAAAATATGAAACGTAGCGTGATGTACCCGATCAGTTATATCTGCTTCTCATGAGAAAAAAGAAAAAGATGGTCGAACATGATTCTTGAACGAGAGCTGATAAGGAAGTGGGCAACTGTGGTTTTTAAAATGATTGATCTCAGAAACCTCGAAGTAACGAGGAGAAATAGAAATAAATGAGAAACAACACTTAATACATTTCAAGCAGTGTTTCTGCTTTGTTTTGATTGGATTCTGACCTTATTGGAGGTTTGTAAAAGCAAACTTCCTGGTTAATTTCCATCCTTGTGGTCACGTGAAAGCTTCACTTCCCAGCATCATCCTCAAATTCCTCACAAGGATCAATAAGCTATGACATCATATGCCACCAATGGAAGCCAACACGCTGTGTGATTCTCCAGATTTTACTCTGCTCTTTTTGTCCTGCATCACAACCTACCTTCATACCCTCCATGAAGCTCCGCTTTGGGTTTACTCTAGGCCTCCTGCCTGGCATCCATACCTCTATGGATACCTGTAGGGGTGCCCGAATCTATCCCGGCTGATTCAAGGTGAGAGGCAGGGTACATTCTGAACATGTCGCCAGTCTGTTACGTCGCCACACACACTCATTCCAAGGGGCAATTTTATAGCAGCCAATCGACCAACATGTATGTTTTTGGAGGGTGGGAGGAAACCAGAGAAAAGTGACACTTACATAGGGAGAAGCTGCAAACTCCACACAGAAAGGACAGCATTCCAAGCCTTGAACCACTCCAGGACTCAAAACCTGACCTTCTTGCTGTGAGGCCTCTCTGCAGTAAGCACCCTGAACTACAGTGATTCCTGTTGGGAGATGTAGTCCTTCCTGTTGGGAGATGTAGTCCTTCCTGTTGGGAGATGTAGTTCCTTCCTGTTGGGAGATGTAGTCCTTCCTTCCTGTTGGGAGATGTAGTCCTTCCTGTTGGGAGATGTAGTCCTTCCTTCCTGTTGGGAGATGTAGTCCTTGTTGGGAGATGTAGTCCTTCTTGTTGGGAGATGTAGTCCTTCCTGTTGGGAGATGTAGTCCTTCCTGTTGAGAGATGTAGTCCTTCCTGTTGAGAGATGTAGTCCTTCCTGTTGGGAGATGTAGTCCTTCCTGTTGGGAGATGTAGTCCTTCCTGTGGTGATTTAGCTCCTCATGTTAACGTTTCCTCAGAGTCCTCACCCGCTGCTGGTCCTCACCGCGGCTGGTCCTCTCTGCTGCTGGTCCTCTCTGCTGCTGGTCCTCTCCACGGCTGGTCCTCTCTGCTGCTGGTCCTCTCTGCTGCTGGTCCTCACCGCGGCTGGTCCTCTCTGCTGCTGGTCCTCTCTGCTGCTGGTCCTCACTGCAGTTGGTCCTCTCCACGGCTGGTCCTCACCACCGCTGGTCCTCTCCACGGCTGGTCCTCACTGCGGCTGGTCCTCACTGCGGGTGGTCCTCTCCACGGCTGGTCCTCACTGCGGGTGGTCCTCTCCACGGCTGGTCCTCACTGCGGGTGGTCCTCTCCACGGCTGGTCCTCACTGCGGCTGGTCCTCACCACCGCTGGTCCTCACTGCGGCTGGTCCTCACTGCGGCTGGTCCTCACCACCGCTGGTCCTCACTGCGGCTGGTCCTCACCACCGCTGGTCCTCACTGCGGCTGGTCCTCACTGCGGCTGGTCCTCACCACCGCTGGTCCTCACTGCTGCTGGTCCTCACTGCTGCTGGTCCTCACTGCGGCTGGTCCTCACCACCGCTGGTCCTCACTGCGTTCCTTTAAAGGCAGCTTTAATAAGAGCTGTCTGCAGAGTGAATCAGATGAAAGTGAGCGTTATGAAAAGAAGAAGATAATATATAGTTGGCGCTGTCAGGAGCACAGTGTCTGAAAACTATCTGGATTTAAATCAGGATGAATATCAGAATGAAAAATGGCCCACTCTGCCCGCTCTGCCCACTGTGCCCACTCATCCAATCTACAAAGTCATTTTTCTTTATGAAAATACGACTTCTTTTAAATGTGTGAAGTCTCCAGGAGGACGGTGTGTGTGTGCATGTGTGTGTAAGCGTGTGTGTGCGTATGTGTGTGTATGTACTGTATGTGTGTGTATGTATGTGTGTGTGTATGTGTGTGTGAGTACGTCCTGGTATTTTCTATGATTGTATTTAGTGAAAAATGTAATTGTATTTCTTATCAGCTGCAGAAATTAGAGGTAGCACAGTAGCCTCACAGCAAGAAGGGTTCAAGACTATGTGAGACAATCACTGTGTGATTACCACACTGAGGGTAGGAATGTGGATCCTGGTTACCATGGTGAGGGTAGGAATGTGGATCCTGGTTACCATGGTGAGGGTAGGAACGTAGATCCTGGTTACCATGGTGAGGGTAGGAATGTAGATCCTGGTTACCATGGTGAGGGTGGGAATGTAGATCCCGGTTACCACGGTGAGGGTGGGAATGTAGATCCTGGTTACCATGGTGAGGGTGGGAATGTAGATCCCGGTTACCATGGTGAGGGTGGGAATGTAGATCCTGGTTACCACGGTGAGGGTGGGAATGTAGATCCTGGTTACCATGGTGAGGGTAGGAACGTAGATCCTGGTTACCATGGTGAGGGTAGGAACGTAGATCCTGGTTACTACGGTGTGGGTGGGAATGTAGATCCTGGTTACCATGGTGAGGGTAGGATTATAGATCCTGGTTACCACGGTGAGGGTAGGAACATAGATCCTGGTTACCATGGTGAGGGTAGGAACGTAGATCCTGGTTACTACGGTGAGGGTGGGAATGGTGATCCTGGTTACCATGGTGAGGGTAGGATTATAGATCCTGGTTACCACGGTGAGGGTAGGAACATAGATCCTGGTTACCATGGTGAGGGTAGGAACGTAGATCCTGGTTACCATGGTGAGGGTAGGATTATAGATCCTGGTTCCCATGGTGAGAGTGGGTATATTTTCTCTCTTTTTCTTCTTTCTCACTTCTTGCCCTCTCCTTCTTTCCTCAGCATTCCCATTCAGGGTCCAGTGAACAGAACCAGAGAGGGCACAAATATTTAGAATGAAACATAAAACACTAGTTGCCAAGGTTACCACATGGTAAAAAAGTCGACTTTCTTTCCTGTTTCCCTGGTTCCAACATCCAGCCCCACCCGGTGGCACCTTCACCCTCCTCTGATGAATCGTTTAATCTGGATGAGTGCAGTTAATGAGCTGCTTTTAAGAAGAAAAACTCACCTACAAGCAGAAATACAGCCTGGATCTTCAGGACGGACTCATCCTGTACAACACGCACACTTTCCAAGTCTAAGACCGGGATTTAAAATCCTTCAAAGAAGCCAAAAAAGTTCTTTAATTTGTCTGTGATGTTGATGAAAGACGTTCTGAGCTGTAAAAAAAAAACCCAGATCATATCAACATGTCATAATAACTAAACACACAGCTGGAAATAAAACAGAGGGGCCAGATCAAGCATGGCCAAGTTTTCCTTTCCCAGACACAGGTCACCGGGCCCTTACCCTGAGGTGTTTGCTCTCGTGCTTCAATGGTGAGGCACGAGAGCAAACACCTAATGGCCAGGCTTTTACCGATACGGCCCAGCCCGAACAGAGGACAGGGGCTGTCTTTCTAGTGAACTCACCACCTGCAAGAAGGGTCATAGATGTGGGGGTGAAGGAGGAAATGGTCTGCAGCCAATGGCAGGGACCCTGGTGGTCAGACCCTCATCTGTTCAGGCTAGTTCTAGGGATGTGGAACGTCATTTCTCTGGCGAGGAAGGAGCTTGAGCTAGTGCACGAGGTCAAGTGGTTCCGATTAGATATAATTGGAGTCGCCTGGACGCACATCTCGGACTCCAGAATCAGGCGTCTTGAAAGGGGCTGGGCCCTGTTCCATTCTGGTGATGACTTTCATTTCATTGGTGCGGTGTCAGAAATAACTAGGACGCTGCATCGGTCAGTGGTGCCTTCACCATGGTAACCAGGATCTACATTCCTATCCTCACCATGGTAACCAGGACCTACGTTCCTACCCTCACCATGGTAACCAGGATTTACATTCCTACCCTCACCATGGTAACCAGGATTTACATTCCTACCCTCACCATGGTAACCAGGATTTACATTCCTACCCTCACCATGGTAACCAGGAGCTACGTTCCTTCCCTCACCATGGTAACCATCTTTAATTTCACACGTCTTCACCTTAGTGAAGCCGGGTATGTTCTGATGCCACTCAGAAGATCTCGTCTTCCTTTGATCTCTCCATCCAGCTGTTTTTTTCTGTCCAACATGTTTCCAGATGTTCCTCTCTTCCATATGTCTCTACTTCCAGGATCTATCAGCAAATATTGATTGGACAAATTACTTTTGAAGGTCGCTTGCGTCTCCGTGGCAACCAGATAATCTTAAGATTTCCACCAGAAGCAAAAGGCCTAGTGCCACGTGTACATGTGGACACTCTTATGCTTGAACATGGTGTTCACTACCGACAATCCGTGACGGGCACAGAAGTCAAGCAGCAGAACACCACTCGGGTTTAGATCGGGGGGCTGTTCCTCCCGATCACTCCCCTCCAGGTCTCACTGTCATTGCCCACGTGAGCATTGAAGTCCTCGAGGAGGACATGGAGTCCCCGAGGGGTGCCCCCTTCAACAGTGAGGACCCATACCCCCACCCAAAGGCGTAGGGAAACAACCCTTTTGTCCACCGGGGAGAACTCCAACACACAGGAGCCTAGCTTGGGGGCAACAAGTATGCCCACTCCAGCTCGGCGCCTGTCCATAAGGGCAACTCCAGAATAGAACAGGGTCCTGCCCCTGTCAATAAGCTTGGTTCCAGAGCCCAAGCTGTGCGTCAAGGAGAGTCTTATTATATCAACCCGGACGCGCTCAACCTCGCGCACCAGCTCGGGCTCCTTCCCCACCAGAGTAATGACATTCCACGCCCCTCGAGCAAGCTTATACAGCCAAGGATGTGACCTCCAGGGTCACCGTCGTTGGCTGCAGACCATCTCCTCCTTCACCAGCCCATGTCCCCTGTTCGGGCTGAGCCCGGCCGGGCCCTATGGGTAGACTATGTCTCACAGCTGGCAGGGGAACAACTCAGGATCCTTCTGGGTGAGATGGAGAATGCAGCTGGGGTGAGAGAAGACTGGTCTTCCAGTCTGAGGGTGTTGCCCCCACGACCCAGCCCCGGATAAGTGGAAGACAACAGAACGGAAGCAAAAGAGCAAAGGGTGGAGCTAAAGCTAGGCATGTGTGCCAGCACCACTGGATTATTCTCTTTTTTTTGTCTCTCAGGTTGCTTATCATCACCGTCAGCGGAACGCCATGTTAACTCTGGATCTTTATGGAGTCATAAAAAAGATGCCAACAAAATAAAACAGCATAGAGTGGAGCTCCTGTTGTTTATGCCCCGTCCACAGCGGGCATTAATATGACCAGAGAGAACACGCCGAGCTTAAACACAAACTAGAGGTCGTTAATCAAACCGGCCCGCTGCACCACTTTATTATTCATTTGTTTACGACCGTCTGATTAAAAAGAAAACTTCCTGACGTGGTTTTATCAACCACACACATCGGGATCCAATCAAAACCCTCCATCCGTTCCGTCGTCTTCCGCTTATCCAGGGCCAGGTCAAGGGGGTAACAGCTTCAGACGGGAAGCCCAGGCTTCTCTCACCCAAGCTGCATCCTCCATCTCACCCAGGAGGATCCTGAGGTGTTCCCTGTCCAGCTGTGAGACATACTCTCCAGCAGGTCCGGGGTCTGCCTCTCGGTCTCCTCTTGGTGGGACGGAACGACACATCAGCGAGGGAGGCATCCTAACCAGATACCTGGACTACCCCATCTGGCTTCTCTTGGCCTGGAGGAGAAGCGGCTCGACACCGAGCTCCTCCTGGATGGCAGAACTCCTCACGCGAACTCTGAGTGAGAGCCCAACTACCCTGCAGAGGATTTCAGCTGCTTGTATCCACGATTCTTTCAATCACCACCCACAGCTGGTGACCATAGGTAAGGCTCAACAGCTCTTGGTCACCAGCACCCAAATGTCCCGCCTCCTTACCCACCTTCCACACCTGTATATTTAACCCCTGATGACATCATTAGCAGCTGTGCAGGTGGTGGTGCGTTCAGGAACAATGAAAATGTGGGATATGACCACTTGGTTCCATCTGTATTACTGTAGCCTCCGTAGATCTGGATGGTAACCATAACAACAGAAGCTATTAAAATGTGCTTTCCTGCCGTGGCATCACAACAACCGACACATGCAGTGTCCTGATTATTGTGAACGCTGCACCAATCCGTCTGTTGATGGAGCTTGGAGTTACCAGACCCAAAAATTTCCCCAACAGAGGATTTAAAAAATGAGCTTTTGGTCGTCATTTTTCAAAGGTCCACAAAAAGAAGTTCAAATTTCAGGCGTTCATATAAAATACACAGTATTTATGTTTTTTTAAGGTGCATTAATATGTGGAGTGTTACCCATGGTCACCAGCTGTGGGTGACCGAAAGATCACGGGTACAAGTGTCTGAAATAACCTTCCTCTACAGGGTGGCTTGGCTCTCTCTAAGAAATAGAGGGAGGAGCTCTGCCACCTGGGAGGAGCTTGGAGTAAAGACGTTGCTCCTCCAGGTCGAGAGAAACCAGACAGGGTGGTTCGGGCATCTGGTTAGGATGCCTACCTTGCACCTCTCAACTGCTATCTGGCTAGCTGCCAACAACTAGCTCCCTACAGCGAGCTGATCATGGAGTCATTCTGTTGACATGCGTGACCAGCTGCTGGCTCTCGGAGCCTCATCCGTCGTGTCTGGAGGAGTTGGTTCAGTCCTGAGGGAGCTGAGGAGAAGGAGACGGTCTAGAGGATGAGGTCTACAGGCTGGATTACTGTAATGCGCTTCTCTTTGGGATCCCTGGCAGGAGCACTCAAAAGCTCCAGTATGTTCAGAACAGCGCTGCCAGGGTCCTGATGAGGGTGCACCCCCATCCTTCACAGCCTTCACTGGCTTCCCGTTCACCTCCGTATTGAATATAAGGTCCTCCTTCACACCCATCACTGTCTGCACGGTGAGGCCCCCACTTACCTCTCAGAACTACTCACACTCAATACCTCAACCAGGACCCGGTCAGGCCAACAGCATCGTCTGAACCCACCCAGGACACGGTTAAAAACAATGGGCGACAGGGCCTTCAAGGCTGCTGCTCCCCGCCTGTGGAATGCCCTCCCAGACCACCTCAGGGCCCCACAGACGGAGGATGCTTTTAAAAAAGGACTAAAAACCCATCTTTTTAAAAAAGCTTATCATTTTTAATTTGTTTGTTTTTATTGTGCTGGACTGTTTGTTTTAAGTTTTAATGTTTTAACCATGTAGCACTCTGAGGCTTGATTTCAGGTGTGGAGTGCATTAGAAATAAAATCTATTATTATTATTATTATTATTAGAGGAGGTGCTTCCTGTGTTTTTACGGTTTCCATGGAAACGTCCGGTTGCTCGCTTGAGGAACTGGAGGCGCTCACTCGGACCCAGTGAAATACAGAGAGACCAGTTTGGTGTTCTTCACTGCGGCCTGGCTTTGTGGATCCATTCCAGACTCCAGCTTTTGGGTTGCCAGGTTGGACACAGTGTGACCGGACTGGGACGCAGGTGGAGGGGCTTTGAGGTGTTTACACTGAACCTTCGTGGATAAATAAAGTATATTAAATTCAATAAAAAAATCTGTTGAACTGCATCCTGTCCTCATCCTCACCCTCAACCGTGACACTGGGTTTCCTGTTGCTCTGCGACCCGGCCCCGGATAGACGGGAGATCACAGAACAGAAAGTAGCTGGAATTAGAAACCAGGATGTTAGTGTGGAACGGTGAGATCTGATAAAAACATTCAGACTGAAATGAATGAACCAGTAGAACAGGATGTCCCTATCCGTCCCTTCTCAAACCGTTAGTCTGATAAAAACATTTTCATTGTTCACTCGTTTCATTGGGACTGATTTAAAAGGTTTTTATTCATCAGAAACTCGTTATAAACGACTAAAAGGATCGTTCAGAAATCTGTCCGGAGGTTTTTATGTGAATCTATTTCTGTTTGAACATGAATAGAATATAAATATGATTATTATTCTCAAACAAACTTTAAAAGAGCTCCATAAAAAGCAAAAAGCAGGAAGTAAATACGTTAAAACAGACGATAAATCAGGAGCGAAGGGAACCCAGCAGACAGAGAACCTCCAAAGAACCTCCAGAGAACCTTCAGGGAACGTTAGCCTGAGGTTCTCTAAAGGTTCCCTAAAGGTTAGCTGGTGGTTATGTTACAACCTAACCGTCCCAGAACCAAAATCTAAACGTTCAGTCAGTCATCTTCTTATCCATCTGTCCCTTTCAGGGTTGCGGGGGGTGCCGGAGCCCATCCCAGCTAATTTAAGGCAAAGGGCAGGTTACACCCCGAACAGGTCGCCTGTCTGTTGCGGGGCCACACACACACAACCATCCACACACACACTCATTCCTAGGGGCAATTTGGCACCGACCAATCAACCTAGCATGCATGTTTTTGGAGAGTGGGAGGAAACCCACGCAAACATGGGGAGAACATGCAAACTCCACACAGAAAGGACAGTGTTCCAAGCCTCCTCCCCACCCTGGGCTCGAACCCATGACCTTCTTGCTGTGAGGCCACTGTGCTAACCACTGTGCTAGCCACTGTGCCACCGTGCTGCCCATGGTTAAAATTAAGGTTCTGAAAACCAAAAAATAACCTTTAGAGAACTAAAAATAACCTTTAAAGAACGTTCTGCTAACCTTTAAAAAACGTTCCCAGAACGTTCTGGGAAGGTTAAATTGTTGGCTGGGATAAACCAGGCATTACCACCAGCACGGACGTCACCTATAGGAGAAACCGGGTTAGACCGTAGCGCCTGGGAAAGCTCAGGTCCTTCAACACCTGCAGGGGGGATGATCTCTGTGTTCTGGGTCTCCATCATGGAGACGCTCTCTGACAGAGAGCGTCTCCATGATGGAGAGGGTCCAAACCAGATGGAGTGCTTCTGGCATTTAATTAGGATACCTCCTGAGCGCTTCATGGGCACCGGAAGGAGACCAAGAGGCAGACCCCGGACCCGCTAGAGAGACTCCCAGCTGGACAGGGAACACCTCAGGATCCTCCTGGGTGAGATGGAGGATGCAGCCGGGGTGAGAGGAGCCTGGGTTTCCTGTCTCAGGCTGTTGCCCTTACGACCAGGCCCTGGATGTGCAGAAGACAATCCTCCGTAGATGGGACTCCTGTGTCCACTGTGCCCACTCTACACTACCAAGGTATCCCTGGTTCTACTGGTCACACTGTGGTTGTTTTTTTGTGTTTTAATCCTGGTTATGCGTCTGTTTTCTTATGAAATTCAAACCATGGCTGGAGGTTTGTGTTTAGCCGTGACCAGACACCTGCGTGCATCCTGTTTGCATACTAATAAAAATCTTTTATGCATTAGTTCCTTCTGAATAAATATGGACATAAATAAAACACAACGTTGTAAAGTTGGTAGTTAGAACCAGCAGAGTACACACTTTAAAACCAGCAGGGTACACACTTTAAACCAGCAGAGTACACACTTTAAAACCAGCAGGGTACACACTTTAAACCAGCAGTGTACACACTTTAAAACCAGCAGGGTACACACTTTAAACCAGCAGGGTACACACTTTAAAACCAGCAGGGTACACACTTTAAACCAGCAGGGTACACACTTTAAAACCAGCAGGGTACACACTTTAAAACCAGCAGGGTACACACTTTAAAACCAGCAGGGTACACACTTTAAAACCAGCAGGGTACACACTTTAAAACCAGCAGGGTACACACTTTAAACCAGCAGGGTACACACTTTAAAACCAGCAGGGTACACACTTTAAAACCAGCAGGGTACACACTTTAAAACCAGCAGGGTACACACTTTAAACCAGCAGGGTACACACTTTAAAACCAGCAGGGTACACACTTTAAAACCAGCAGGGTACACACTTTAAAACCAGCAGGGTACACACTTTAAAACCAGCAGGGTACACACTTTAAAACCAGCAGGGTACACACTTTAAAACCAGCAGGGTACACACTTTAAACCAGCAGGGTACACACTTTGAAACCAGCAGGGTACACACTTTAAAACCAGCAGGGTACACACTTTAAACCAGCAGGGTACACACTTTAAACCAGCAGGGTACACACTTTGAAACCAGCAGGGTACACACTTTAAAACCAGCAGGGTACACACTTTAAAACCAGCAGGGTACACACTTTAAACCAGCAGGGTACACACTTTGAAACCAGCAGGGTACACACTTTAAAACCAGCAGGGTACACACTTTAAACCAGCAGGGTACACACTTTAAACCAGCAGGGTACACACTTTAAACCAGCAGGGTACACACTTTAAACCAGCAGGGTACACACTTCGTCACATAATGTCTATAAAGTAAATAATTCCAAACTCAAACCAGAATTAAAAAACAAACAAATCTGTTCTTCTAAAAACAAAGTGACTTTTTCTTTAAGGAACAAAGTTTTCTTGTTAGTTTTGTAACTTTTTTTTTCTTTGAGCTGCAGCATAAACATTTAAATCCAGCAGGATTTAATGGATCAGGTGTTCGGTTGTTTTTATTTACAGCCCACTTTGCATCATGTCTACACAGATCCAGATGTTACGTCCTTGTTACTGAGACCCGATAGAAAGAATTTGATGAGGAAACACTTCCATACACCTTGTGTGGAGACTGTCGTGAGGTGAAATGCAGGTTCCTGTTCTCACCATGGTAACCAGGATCTACGTTCCTACCCTCACCATGGTAACCAGGATCTACATTCCTACCCTCACCATGGTAACCAGGATCTACGTTCCTACCCTCACCATGGTAACCAGGATCTACGTTCCTACCCTCACCATGGTAACCAGGATCTACGTTCCTACCCTCACCATGGTAACCAGGATCTATGTTCCTACCCTCACCATGGTAACCAGGATCTATGTTCCTACCCTCACCATGGTAACCAGGATCTATGTTCCTACCCTCACCATGGTAACCAGGATCTATGTTCCTACCCTCACCATGGTAACCAGGATCTACGTTCCTACCCTCACCATGGTAACCAGGAACTATGTTCCTACCATCACCATGGTAACCAGGATCTATGTTCCTACCCTCACCATGGTAACCAGGATCTACGTTCCTACCCTTACCGTGGTAACCAGGATCTACGTTCCTACTCTGACCGTGGTAACCAGGATCTACGTTCCTACCCTCACCATGGTAACCAGGATCTACATTCCTACCCTCACCATGGTAACCAGTATCTACATTCCTATCCTCACCATGGTAACCAGTATCTACATTCCTATCCTCACCATGGTAACCAGGATCTACATTCCTACCCTCACCATGGTCATCAGAGTGGGTTGTGACCGAAAGAACGATATCGCGGATACAAGCGGCCAAAATGAACTTTCTCCACAGTTTGGCTGGGCTCTCAGTTAGAGATCAGGTGAGGATCTCTACCATCCAGGAGGAGCTCGGTGTCGAGACCCTTTCTCAGAGTTTTCACATGACCTCTGAAACCTTTAAATTATTGGATTATAGATGCTGTCAGTCAAACTGGTGTTTGATTGGTGGAAGCGGCAACCCTCTGGTTACAGGGTGGTCGCCCTACTCATTGAGTCATCCTGTGGTTCCTCCTTGGTTCCATTCTTTGGTGTATTGGTTCATTATGGCCGACATAGTCAGGAGGTGTCGTAGAAGTAACAGCGCAGGTAAAGGCCCGGTCACACAGCTCAAACTTTGAAGCAGTGTTACTTGAACGGTAGGACAACGTGCCAAATTTTGACAACACTAGCCACCGCAAGATGGAAATTAACAAAAACACAAGTGTTGGTTTAACGGTGGACCACTGGCGCCGCCATCACTTTAGCGTTGGTTTAGAACAGGAATGGGCAAACTACTGCCTGTGCGCCACATACGGCCCGTTAAACAGTTTTGATCCAGCCGGCCAAACTTAAAATAATTAAGTAAATAAACCAAGTTGTTTTATTTTTTCTGTAATTTTGATGTTTCTTCAATAGATGGCGCCAAAGATACAACAACACCGCTCCCATTCAAATGTATGTCCCCGTGATGCCCACACTGTCAAAATTAGCTGTACGCGCTGATACGGAAAGCCATTAGGGTCACTACACGTGCGTAATCTAGTGAGCTAAGTGTGAGCCCATAGCGTTGTCGCTCCTCCCCCTCACTCAGCGGGGCCGCAGCGTCGTTGCTCCTTAGTCAGCAGAACTTCCTGCGTTCAATTTTTATGAAGCCTCTGCTCTCTCACACAAGAGCAGAGAAATTGCCCCTAGGCATGAGTGTGTATGTGACCCCGTAACAGACGGGTGACCTGTTCGGGGTGTATCCCACCTCTCCTCTGAAACCCTCCGACACGCCCCAGTTCACAAGAAGAAACAGAAACTAATCTAATTTTCTCACGAGTGTGAGCCTTTATTTTGAAACTCCCACAACAGTGACCAAACAGGACGTCCCTTGTCGGTACGGCTGACCCTGTTTTATGGATACTTAGACGTGTACCTGTGGTCCAAACGATACCTGGAGGCTGTTCTCCATCAGCAGGCTGCCAATCTGCAGGATTCAGACCGACAGCTTATTTCCACACGTCCCCTCCGGAGCTGTGAGGAGCTGATGGTGTGAAAGCAGATTTCTGCAGCCGCTGCATTTTCTTCTTTACCAGAAATAAAAGCGGACGTATACAGAGCAGTAAAAGCTTTACAGTGTTCGTCTCTAAACGCCCCGTACCCATGTGGCATTTCACACCGAGTGGCAAGGCGAAAATGAAGGGCATGCTTTTCTCTATAGACGAGGATGTCTTTAAAACAAGGAGTCAGACTTGGGCCAAAACCTGAGTAAACGCTGTTCCGTTCCGTTGTCTTCTGCTTATCCGGGGCCGAGTCGCACGGGCAACAGCCTCATTCGGGAAACCCAGGCTTCTCTCACCCAGGCTGCATCCTCCAGCTCACCCAGGAAGATCCTGAGGGGTTCCCTGGCCAGCTGTGAGACATAGTCTCTCCAGCGGGTCTAGCTCTAGGTGTCCTCCTGGTGGAACGGAACACATCACCAGCGAGACACCGGGGATGCATCCTGACCAGATGCTGAACCACCCCATCTTGTCTAGACCTAGAGGAGGAGCGACTCTACTCCGAGCTCCTCCCGGATGGCAGGGCTCCTTACCCTGTCTCTGATTGACAGCCAAGCCACCCCGCAGAGGAAGATCATTTCTGCCGCCTGTATCCGAGATTTCGTTTTTTTGGTCACCCACCCACAGCCGGTTACCATGGTGAGGGTAGGAACGTAGATCCTGGTTACCACGGTGAGGGTAGGAACATAGATCCTGGTTACCACGGTGAGGGTAGGAACATAGATCCTGGTTACCAAGGTGAGGGTAGGAACATAGATCCCGGTTACTATGGTGAGGGTAGGAACGTAGATCCTGGTTACTATGGTGAGGGTAGGAACATAGATCCTGGTTACCATGGTGAGGGTAGGAATGTAGATCCTGGTTACCATGGTGAGGGTAGGAACATAGATCCCGGTTACTATGGTGAGGGTAGGAACGTAGATCCTGGTTACTATGGTGAGGGTAGGAACATAGATCCTGGTTACCATGGTGAGGGTAGGAACGTAGATCCTGGTTACTATGGTGAGGGTAGGAATGTGGATCCTGGTTACCATGGTGACGGTAGAAACGTAGATCCTGGTTACCATGGTGAGGGTAGGAACATAGATCCTGGTTACCATGGTGAGGGTAGGAATGTAGATCCTGGTTACCATGGTGAGGGTAGGAACATAGATCCCGGTTACTATGGTGAGGGTAGGAACGTAGATCCTGGTTACTATGGTGAGGGTAGGAACATAGATCCTGGTTACCATGGTGAGGGTAGGAACGTAGATCCTGGTTACTATGGTGAGGGTAGGAATGTGGATCCTGGTTACCATGGTGACGGTAGAAACGTAGATCCTGGTTACCATGGTGAGGGTAGGAACATAGATCCTGGTTACCATGGTGAGGGTAGGAACGTAGATCCTGGTTACCATGGTGAGGGTAGGAATGTAGATCCTGGTTACCATGGTGAGGGTAGGAACATAGATCCTGGTTACCATGGTGAGGGTAGGAACGTAGATCCTGGTTACCATGGTGAGGGTAGGAACGTAGATCCTGGTTACCATGGTGAGGGTAGGAATGTAGATCCTGGTTACCATGGTGAGGGTAGGAACGTAGATCCTGGTTACCATGGTGAGGGTAGGAACGTAGATCCTGGTTACCATGGTGAGGGTAGGAACGTAGATCCTGGTTACCATGGTGAGGGTAGGAACGTAGATCCTGGTTACCACGGTGAGGGTAGGAACATAGATCCTGGTTACCACGGTGAGGGTAGGAACATAGATCCCGGTTACCATGATGAGGGTAGGAACGTAGATCCTGGTTACCATGGTGAGGGTAGAAACGTAGATCCTGGTTACTATGGTGAGGGTAGGAATGTGGATCCTGGTTACCATGGTGACGGTAGAAACGTAGATCCTGGTTACCATGGTGAGGGTAGGAACATAGATTCTGGTTACCATGGTGAGGGTAGGAATGTAGATCCTGGTTAGGATGGTGAGGGTAGGAACGTAGATCCTGGTTACCATGGTGAGGGTAGGAACGTAGATCCTGGTTACCATGGTGAGGGTAGGAATGTAGATCCTGGTTAGCATGGTGAGGGTAGGAACGTAGATCCTGGTTACCATGTTGAGGGTAGGAACGTAGATCCTGGTTACCATGGTGATGGTAGGAATGTAGATCCTGGTTACCATGTTGAGGGTAGGAACGTAGATCCTGGTTACCATGGTGATGGTAGGAATGTAGATCCTGGTTACCATGGTGAGGGTAGTAACGTAGATCCTGGTTACCATGGTTACCATGGTGAGGGTAGGAATGTAGATCCTGGTTACCATGGTGAGGGTAGGAACGTAGATCCTGGTTACCATGTTGAGGGTAGGAACGTAGATCCTGGTTACCATGGTGAGGGTAGGAATGTAGATCCTGGTTAGCATGGTGAGGGTAGGAACGTAGATCCTGGTTACCATGGTGAGGGTAGGAACGTAGATCCTGGTTACCATGTTGAGGGTAGGAACGTAGATCCTGGTTACCATGGTGAGGGTAGGAATGTAGATCCTGGTTAGCATGGTGAGGGTATGAATGTAGATCCTGGTTACCATGGTGAGGGTAGGAACGTAGATCCTGGTTATCATGGTGAGGGTAGGAACGTAGATCCTGGTTACCATGGTGATGGTAGGAATGTAGATCCTGGTTAACATGGTGAGGGTAGTAACGTAGATCCTGGTTACCATGGTGATGGTAGGAATGTAGATCCTGGTTACCATGGTGAGGGTAGTAACGTAGATCCTGGTTACCATGGTTACCATGGTGAGGGTAGGAATGTAGATCCTGGTTACCATGGTGAGGGTAGGAACGTAGATCCTGGTTACCATGTTGAGGGTAGGAACGTAGATCCTGGTTACCATGGTGAGGGTAGTAACGTAGATCCTGGTTACCATGGTGAGGGTAGGAACGTGGATCCTGGTTACCATGGTGAGGGTAGTAACGTAGATCCTGGTTACCATGGTGAGGGTAGGAACGTAGATCCTGGTTACCATGGTGAGGGTAGGAATGTAGATCCTGGTTACCATGGTGAGGGTAGGAACGTAGATCCTGGTTACCATGGTGAGGGTAGGAATGTAGATCCTGGTTACCATGGTGAGGGTAGGAATGTTGATCCTTGTTAAACGTTAGATAAATAAGACCCTACATCAGCTATTTACCATCTGCTTGCTGTGGCTCTTCAGTGCCAACATCGAGGAAATAAAACTTGTGTTTTCTGTTTTGCCCGTCACGCAGACCTTCTCAGACGTGCCACATCTCCTCACCACAGAACTCATCACCTCCCCAAAATCTCACTTTGTGTTGTGTGTTTTACCCTGAGCGACCAATCAGCCTGACAGCCCGGCCTCCTCCTCCTCACCTTCTCTCTGTTTCCATCCATCACTCCGTCTGAAAGCGCTGACCTTCTCCATGTCCACTCCTCCCGCTTCTGTCTCTTCTTATCACACCACAGCGTCTAACCTCATACTGTCACCTCCGTGCCTAACCCTCGCTCCGTCCCACACCTAACATGTCAGGTCCACATGTATGAACAAATGGATACAGGACCCTTCCTCGTCATTCCCTCCTGACTACAGATTTATGTGCCCGTAAATAAAACATGTCAAACCTCCTGAAGACAATAAAATATTTATGGCTTTAAACACAACACTCTTGTTGTGTCTGAAATGAGGAATTCTGGGTAATGTAGTCCAGAAAGTTTCCTCTCACCCTCCAAAAACATGCATGGTAGGTTGATTGGCTTGTGCCAAATTTCCCCTAGGAATAAGTGTGTGTGTATGATTGTGTGTGTGGTCCTGCGACAGGCTGGTGACCTGTTCGGGGTGTACCCTGCCTCTTGTCTGAAATTAGCCGTGATAGGCTCCAGCACGCCTGGTGACAGCTCGGTGAGAGAAGCCTGGGTTTCCCGCCTGAGGCTGTTCCGACCTGGCCCCGGATAACCGGAAGACGACGGAACGGAAATAATGAAACATTTCTGACGCTTGAAAAAATTGTTCAAACATGGTTTAAAACACGTTAATTTTACATAAAAATTAAACTTTAAACACTTTTGTTAAACTTCTGTTTAAAAATAACCAAAAATTAAGATCAAATTTGTAAATAAAAAGGTTTAAAACTGAAATATTCACAACTTTTTGGTGAAAAATCAAGTGAAACGCGTCGTTTCAGTTTGTAAGACTCATAAAAACGTGGCAGTAAAATCCTGCAGAGCCTCGTTTACGTCCTGCAGGAAGTGACAGCATCATCCATCCTGACTGTGTGCGCGCGCACACTCTGATGAGCAGATGTTTGTTTCACACAAACACCAATAAAAGATCATTAGCATGTTCGTCACGATGGGAGAGTCCTGCACCTCATTACACACACAATCACCCCTAGATTAAACACACCGTAGGCACCGGAGCTGGTTTTACTGGTGGTTTTAATACTTCTTTGATGTTTGAGTTGATCGTTAAAGGAATCACGTACAAATCTACGACGTCATACGTCAGGATTCCAAACCCAGCTAACATTTGAACCTTCCCAGAACGTTTCAGAATGTTCCTTCCGTTCCGTCGTCTTCTGCTTATCCAGGGCCGGGTCGCCGGGGGTAACAACCTCAGACAGGAAATCCAGGCTTCTCTCATCCCGGCTGCATCCTCCATCTCACCCAGGAGGATCCTGAGGTGTTCCCTGTCCAGCTGTGAGACATAGTCTCTCCAGCAGGTCTGGGGTCTACCTCTTGGTCTCCTCCTGGTGGGAAGGAACGGAATACCTCACCAGTGAGGCGTTTGGGTGGCATTTCAACAAAATACTCGAACCACCACATAGGGTGAGGGTAGGAACATAGATCCTGGTTACCATGGTGAGGGTAGGAACATAGATCCTGGTTACCATGGTGAGGGTAGGAATGTAGATCCTGGTTACCATGGTGAGGGTAGGAACGTAGATCCTGGTTACCATGGTGAGGGTAGGAACGTAGATCCTGGTTACCATGGTGAGGGTAGGAATGTAGATCCTGGTTACCATGGTGAGGGTAGGAACGTAGATCCTGGTTACCATGGTGAGGGAAGAAACGTAGATCCTGGTTACCATGGTGAGGGTAGGAACGTAGATCCTGGTTACCATGGTGAGGGTAGGAACGTAGATCCTGGTTACCATGGTGAGGGTAGGAACATAGATCCTGGTTACCATGGTGAGGGTAGGAACGTGGATCCTGGTTACCATGGTGAGGGTAGGAACGTAGATCCTGGTTACCACGGTGAGGGTAGGAACGTAGATCCTGGTTACCATGGTGAGGGTAGGAACGTAGATCCTGGTTACCATGGTGAGGGAAGGAACGTAGATCCTGGTTACCATGGTGAGGGTAGGAACGTAGATCCTGGCTACCATGGTGAGGGTAGATCCTGGTTACCATGGTGAGGGTAGGAACGTAGATCCTGGTTACCATGGTGAGGGTAGGAACGTAGATCCTGGTTACCATGGTGAGGGTAGGAACGTAGATCCTGGTTACCATGGTAAGGGTAGGAACGTAGATCCTGGTTACCATGGTGAGGGTAGGAACGTAGATCCTGGTTACCATGGTGAGGGTAGGAACGTAGATCCTGGTTACCATGGTAAGGGTAGGAACGTAGATCCTGGTTACCATGGTGAGGGTAGGAACGTAGATCCTGGTTACCATGGTGAGGGTAGGAACGTAGATCCTGGTTACCATGGTAAGGGTAGGAACGTAGATCCTGGTTACCATGGTGAGGGTAGGAACGTAGATCCTGGTTACCATGGTGAGGGTAGGAACGTAGATCCTGGTCCCGGAGAAGTGGAGGACGGTGGAACGGAAGTCTAAACAACAAACACACAAACGTTTTTGTTCTTTTTCTCCAGGAATAAAAAAATCTAATCATTTCTAATCGTTTTCCTTCTACTTAACATTCCGCTCAGAGAAAAACATCCGGGTTCATCAATTAGAAAGTTCCTAAACAGGGCAGAGTTCCTGAAGACTTTGGACAGGAATCTCTCCGGAGACAAAGTGATCAGATAAAGTCAGATGAAAGCTTTAGATCTGCTTCGCTTGGAGCTGGAAATAAAAGCCTTTTGAATATTAAAGATCTTCTTTCATAAAAAATGTTCTTCCTTTTATTGGACGAGTTTTACCGACTGATAGGAGTCGGCGGAGGATCAGTTCCCACTGCATTTCAAACTGAATTTAAGATCAAATGTAAAGAATTACTGAACAGTTTCAGAGTTTTCTCCAGACTCTTGTTAGAAGTTTCTGGCTTGTCACACCTGGTTATGTAGATCAGCTCTGGTATTGAACTTCGCTGGAGAAGTGTTTCAGGTCCATCCAGCTCCGTCCAGCTCCGTCTAGCTCCGTCCAGGTGGTTTAAAAATCCATCTGGATCCTTTTAATGAAAAGGAAAATTAAAAAAAAACACCACCACCTCACCATGGTAACCAGGATCTACGTTCCTACCCTCACCATGGTAACCAGGATCTACGTTTCTACCTTCACCATGGTAGCCAGGATCTACATTCCTACCCTCACCATGGTAACCAGGATCTACGTTCCTACCCTCACCGTGGTAACCAGGATCTACGTTTCTACCTTCACCATGGTAGCCAGGATCTACGTTCCTACCCTCACCGTGGTATCCAGGATCTACGTTCCTACCCTCACCGTGGTAACCAGGATCTACGTTCCTACCCTCACCGTGGTAACCAGGATCTACGTTCCTACCCTCACCATGGTAACCAGGATCTACGTTTCTACCCTCAACATGGTAGCCAGCTGTGTGGGTGGTGACTGAAAGGATAAGATCGCAGATACAAATGGCCGAAATGATCTTCGTCTGCAGGGTGGCTGGACTCCCACAAAGAGATAGAAGGAGGAGCTCTGCCATCCGGGAGGAGCTGGGAGAAGAGTATTTTTCATAATGAACCTCGTTTAAAACCCTTTGGCAGAGTTTTCCTGGCGTCAGTCCCTGTTCAGCTGGGTTCGACTCTTCCTAACACGACTAATCCATTGTTTATCCTCTTCCAGAACCTAATGTTCATTAATAGAAAAGTACTGCCAGCCTATTGGCTGCTCCTCTTCTACCCTGTGTTGGTATTGATATTTCATTACTCTGTTTGATCAGCCTGAACAGCTGATGATAAATGAGCCCAGCGCCCACATTCACACGGTCGAAGATTTAAGGACCCTAGCTGAGTCCTGTTATGAGCTCAGATGTTTTCACCTGAAGAAGTCCAGCCTCAGAAGAACCAGCTGTTCTGAAGCTCCCTCTTTAACTGCTTGGAGCTACCGGGCACACACACACGTCCCCATGGGTGATCCATAGATTCATGGAGAGGGTAGATGATGGATTGAACATGATTATTCTGTCCCTCGCCACCTCCCCTAAGCGGGACAAGGGTGAGCCCACCACAGATGATGCTGGTTTGATTAGTTTTTAGTCTGTTGGCATCGTTTGTTTTTATAGGAACTCGCCAGCAGACAGAGACGATCAGGACCCTCTTCATAACGGACTGGTACAACATGGAGAGCAGTTATTGGCTGGTGGAACCCCTAAAGGAGTCATCAGGGCCCCTTCAGGGGTCGCCACAGCAAGTCCATTCATTCCATCTAACCCTATCTCCTGCATCCTCTTCGGTCACACCAACTATCTTCATGTCTTCCTTCTCTGTATCCATGAACCTCCTCTTTGGTCTTCCTCTAGTCCTCTTTCCTGGTGGTTCCAAACCCAGCATCCTTCTTCTGATGTACTCTCTCTCTCCTCTGCACATGTCCAAACCATCTCAGTCTGACCTCTCTGACTTTAAAACCTCTAACATGTGCTGTTCCTCTGATCCTGTCCATCCTGGTCACTCCCAGAGAGATCCTCAGCATCTTCATCTCTGATACAAACATCTCTGTTTCCTGTCTTTGAATCAGTGACACTGTCTCTAGACCAATCAGCATGGCCGCTCTCACCACACTGTCTCTAGACCAATCAGCACGGCCGCTCTCACCACACTGTCTCTAGACCAATCAGCATGGCCGCTCTCACCACACTGTCTCTAGACCAATCAGCATGGCCGCTCTCACCACGGTTTTCTACACTTTTCCTTTCATTTTGCTGAAATGAAAGCACCAGGCGTCCTGGAGCCTGTCTTGGCTAATTTCAGGCAACAGGTGGGATACACCCTGAACAGGTTGCCAGTCTGCTGCTGGATCAGACGACACACACACACACACACACTCATTCCTAGCAGCCAATCAACCTAACATGTTTGTTTTTTAAGGTAACCAGAGAAAACCCACACAGACACAAGGAGAACATGCAAACTCCACACTGAAAGGACTGTATTTCATTTCTCACTTCTACTTCATGACTCAAACCCCTGACCTACTTGCTTTGGGGGCAACCTGTGTTTATTTTCCACATATTTTTCTCAAAGTTTCTTCTTTTTTTTCCAAAAACGTCAACTATATTTATTTATTAATTGTTAAAATTCCGCGTTTTGTTTTGGGTTTCTTTTTTGCCAGTGAAAACGTTCAGTCAGTTTCTTTTCAAATGCATATTTTAGTGCCAGGCTGGCATCTTCGTGCCAGGTAAAAGTCTGCTTGTTTTAAATTAAAAGAAGCCTTAAATATTTCCATGTCAAAGGTTTATCATCATTTCAAAATAAAAGATTCACTCCACAGGCAAAAAAAAAAAATTCTGATGAAATTTGGACGGAATCCAAAAACCAATCTCTGCCAAAAAATGACCCTTTTTTAGTTTAATGTCTCCATTTTTATTCTCGTTAAATCCCTGCTGAGCTTGCTTCTGCCCACCAGTGAAGCTTAAACACTGTTTACCAACCAAGAGTGGACTAAACGCATCACACGGCAGGATCGAGTCTCCAACGTGGGCGTTCTGACCCAGACGAGTATGTCGGGTATGTTCACCATCCTCTCATAGCGACGCCAGCGCTGGCGAGGTCATGTATGCAGGATGGACGATGGCTGCGTTCCATAGGGCATCCTATACGAGGAGCTGGGTACAGGAACGAGACCAGCTGGACGACCTGCCCTGCGGTACAAAGATGCCTCCACGAGAGATCTGAAGTCAGACAACATCAACTTAACAGATCTCGAGTCAATGATCTCTGACCTCTACAGGTGGCAGGCAACTGTTAAAGTCTGTATCAAGCTGGCTAAGGAGACCTTCACCATGGTAACCAGGATCTACATTCCTACCCTCACCATGGTAACCAGGATCTACATTCCTACCCTCACCATGGTAACCAGGATCTACATTCCTACCCTCACCATGGTAACCAGGATCTACATTCCTACCCTCACCATGGTAACCAGGATCTACGTTCCTACCCTCACCATAGTAACCAGGATCTACGTTCCTACCCTCACCATGGTAACCAGAATCTACATTCCTACCCTCACCATGGTAACCAGGATCTACGTTCCTACCCTCACCATGGTAACCAGGATCTACATTCCTACCCTCACCATAGTAACCAGGATCTATGTTCCTACCCTCACCATGGTAACCAGGATCTACATTCCTACCCTCACCATGGTAACCAGAATCTACATTCCTACCCTCACCATGGTAACCAGGATCTACGTTCCTACCCTCACCATGGTAACCAGGATCTACGTTCCTACCCTCACCATGGTAACCAGGATCTACGTTCCTACACTCACCATGGTAACCAGGATCTACGTTCCTACCCTCACATTACGTTCCTACCCTCACCGTGGTATCCAGGATCTACGTTCCTACCTTCACCATGGTAACCAGGATCTACGTTCCTACCTTCACCATGGTAACCAGGATCTACGTTACTACCCTGACCATGGTGACCAGGATCTACGTTCCTACCACAATCTATGTTCACAGCGTGCACATCACAGAGACACACACATTTTAACGGTAGCAGTGTTTGATCGTTGGTGCCATCTTGTGATGAAACATCAGAACTGCAAGTAAAATAAAACATTATCAAGTTTTTTTATTTATTTTTTAATATATGCAGGCCTGATTAAAATGTTTAACGGACCGCATGTGGTCTGCGAGCTGTAGTTTGCCCATCCCTGATCTAGTGTATTGATTTTATACCCTGGGCATCTTGACCATCTTGTAAAGTAATTCCAGAGAAGCCGAAGTAAGATTTACTTTTAATTTTTTGCTCTCATTGGAAAAAAAAAAAAAAAAATCACCCAAAGCATCAGAAAAACTTGTGATGTAAAAAACGGACGAATGAACTCTGTATTTTTTTTTCTTCTTTCGATCCCAGGCATTTAAATAATGTACTATGTTACCATGGTAACCATCAGCCTTCTCTTTGGAGCCTCAGTGTGTGAAACATGTGTTTTTAATGCTCCGTCTCCTCCTTTTATCACCTTTTTGTTCCAGTTTCTCCATCACGATGAATCCCATCATTCTGCTCTCTACTCGTCTAACGAGTCTAAGGAGAGTCCGTCTGCTGCCTGGCAGAATTACACTCTCACTACAGGGTCTCAAACTCAGTCTACTGAGGGGTCTCTGTTTGTGGATTTTAACTGAAGCTGGTTTAAAGAAAAAATATGGTAGAAAGTTATTTAAAAAAAAAATTAAACAAACAAACCCAAATGTCATGGACTGTTCTGTTCCATCGTGTTCCGCTCATCTGGGGCCGGGTCGCGGGGCAGACCCAGAAGCAGATCCTGTATCTCCTAGCTGGACAGGGAACACCTCAGGATCCTCCTGGATGAGATGGAGGATGCAGCCGGGGGGAGAGAAGACTGGGCTTCTCGTCTGAGGGTGTTGCCCCCGGTGACCCGGCCCCGGATAAGCTGAAGACGAGCAGTAATTTTCATGTTGGTGTGATTCCGATAGAAGAGGAGGAGCTTCCACATCAGAGGGAGCCGCTGCTCCAGCTCATCATTCACACCATCTAATCAAAAGGAGTCATTATGAGCAGAAGCTTCTCATTTATTTACACCTTTCAGCTCTAACGAAGAGAGCGGGTTCTAATCAGAGGTTTAAAGAAGCAGCTGAAGGACTGAAGATGAGTGTGTGTGAAGTGAAGATACATCACTTCACACACACACAAAAACAAGTTTAATTTACTACAAAATAAAACCTGGATGATTAAATGGATTCATTCAAGATGAAAACAAAGGATTGTTCACATTTTAAATCTATATTTTTAAACAAATAAACAGAATTCTGTTGTTAATTAGAATAAAAAAATGTGAAAAACTATTAAAACTCCTTTAGAAATAATGAGAACAGAAATCTTAAAGAAACAGACACACTTTAATTAAAAGAAATAAAAGAATCTCTGTTTGTCTTCTCATTACCATATCATTAGCTTCTCATTTGCATATTACAGTCTCCAGCAGGTTCGGGGTCTGCTTCTGGGTCTCCTCCTGGTGGGACGGAACACCTCACCAGAGAAGGGGGCATCGGACCACCCCATTTGGCTTTTCTTGACCTGGAAGAGCAACGGCTCCTACAATGGTGAGGGTATGAACGTAGATCCTGGTTACCATGGTGATGGTAGGAACGTAGATCCTGGTTACCATGGTGAGGGTAGGAACGTAGATCCTGGTTACCATGGTGAGGGTATGAACGTAGATCCTGGTTACCATGGTGAGGGTATGAACGTAGATCCTGGTTACCATGGTGAGAGTCGGAACGTAGATCCTGGTTACCATGGTGAGGGTAGGAACGTAGATCCTGGTTACCATGGTGAGGGTAGGAACGTAGATCCTGGTTACCATGGTGAGGATAGGAACGTAGATCCTGGTTACCATGGTGAGGATAGGAACGTAGATCCTGGTTACCATGGTGAGGGTAGGAACGTAGATCCTGGTTACCATGGTGAGGGTAGGAACGTAGATCTGGTTACCATGGTGAGGGTAGCGACATAGATCCTGGTTACCATGGTGAGGGTAGGAACGTAGATCCTGGTTACCATGGTGAGGGTAGGAACGTAGATCCTGGTTACCATGGTGAGGGTAGCGACATAGATCCTGGTTACCATGGTGAGGGTAGGAACGTAGATCCTGGTTACCATGGTGAGGGTAGCGACATAGATCCTGGTTACCATGGTGAGGGTAGCGACATAGATCCTGGTTACCATGGTGAGGGTAGGAACGTAGATCCTGGTTACCATGGTGAGGGTAGGAACGTAGATCCTGGTTACCATGGTGAGGGTAGGAACGTAGATCCTGGTTACCATGGTGAGGGTAGGAACGTAGATCCTGGTTACTAGGGTGAGGGTAGGAACGTAGATCCTGGTTACCATGGTGAGGGTAGGAACGTAGATCCTGGTTACCATGGTGAGGGTAGGAACGTAGATCCTGGTTACCATGGTGAGGGTAGGAACGTAGATCCTGGTTACCATGGTGAGGGTAGGAACGTAGATCCTGGTTACCATGGTGAGGGTATGAACGTAGATCCTGGTTACTATGGTGAGGGTAGGAACGTAGATCCTGGTTACCATGGTGAGGGTAGGAACGTAGATCCCGGTTACCATGGTGAGGGTAGGAACGTAGATCCTGGTTACCATGGTGAGGGTAGGAACGTAGATCCTGGTTACTATGGTGAGGGTTTATGTGTAATAATTTAAATTAAACGAAGTTTTGCTTTAAAATTAAAACATCTCAAATGAACAAGTTTTTTTCTGTAAACGAGTACATTTTTATCTTTTTAACTTAATTAAGACTTAATTTAAAATGACGTGATATTTAATTAAAACTCCATTTTACAAAAAATTTTATAGAAAAATGTTTTAATAAACTAAATGAAAAAAAGGATTAACGATTAAATTAATTACATGAGTTCTTCATTAAGTTCGTTAGTGAAAAATGACCCGAATGTTTATAAATCATAAAGAAAAAAGTAAAATCCTCGTTATGAGCTGAAATAAAACGACTGCAGCTTAAATTAGATTCTTTAATCACTCGTTTAGGATTAAATTGAACTCAAAACGAAGTGGAAACAAACAAGATAACATGTGACTCGTTAAAACTGACTTAATTACTTTTAATTAAAAACTCAATATCTCATCAGACTTTTCTTGTTTTCGTCTCCAAGTTTAATTTAAATCCGAGTTTTATGCGTTTTTTTTCAAAACAATTAAAATAAGAGGATGTTTTTCAATTTTTATTTCATTTTCTTGTCTTCCGGGTCGCGGGGGCATCAGCCCATACCCTATCCATATCAAAACCATGGGCATCACCAAAAGTATTCGCCCACCTGCCTTGACCTGTCGTCCATTCCTTACCCAGAGTTCCACAAGATGTTGGTCCATCTTTTCCAGTTCTTCAGGGAAGACTGCCCAAAAGGTTGAGTGGGTTCAGGTCAGGACTCGGTGCAGGGCATCCACGTCTTTATGGACCTTGCTTGGTGCACTGGCACGCCATGTTGGAAGAGGAAGGGTCCGGGGTCTGCCTCTTGGTCTCCTCCTGGTGGGACCGAACACCTAACCAGTGAAGAGTTTGAGATGCATCCCTTATCAGATGCCTGAACTAACCCATCTGGCTTCTCTCGACCGGGGAGGAGGAGCAGCACTCTACTCCGAGCTCCTCCTGGACAGCAGAGCCCCTCACCTGATCTCTGGCATCCTCCAAACCCGGAGTCCATCAGATTTCCAGATGATAAGCGTGATTGATCCCTCCAGAGAACGTGTCTCCGCTGCCCGGGAGGGCACTGGGGGTGTGCTTTACACCGTGTGTAGCTTGGCTGTAGCTGCTCAGCTATGGAGACTCTCTGTGTACCCTACTTGGGCTAATGCCCTCAGTACAATCCCATGAAGTTTATAAACCTGTGCCCAGGCCGGGGCATTAGGACCCCTCATCCTCATGGTTTGAATGTGTGAGTGAATACTTTTGGTTTAACAACACGAGCAGCAGTAGCTTTGTGCCTCCTCCTGGTTTCATGCTGCCAGCCTGCAGGTAGAAAATATAAATTCATGTTTTCTATCTCCGGGCTTCTGAATTCATGAAGCAACGGTTCCCGTCGCCCCGGGCAACCAAACATCCCATCGCGCAGCCTTTAAAGGGAGGATTTTGTCACAAACTGGTTGTAAAGGTGGCGTTGAAGGAGGTGATTAGAATTCATGGCTGCGGGTAGAAGAAGGAAACAAAGGGAAGTGTGTTTATGGAGGTGTAGAGGAGGGCGGGAGGGGTTCCTCCTGGTTTCAGACTCACTTCTGTAAGGAGTTAGAAGGGCATCATAACGCCCGTGTCGTTGGCGCGAGTGGTGACCAGGGTGAAACTACGTGACTGGAACATTGTTTTGTTGTAAGACGTTTGTACTTGGAGGGCGTTGAGGTCGCTGCTAGACTCCACATCCAGGTCGTTCTCCTCTAGGTGCCCCGTCCTGGCCGGGACTGACGTGGTCCTTCCTCTTGTACCCGTGTCTCACTCTGTCCAGCGGTACAGTTTAGTCAGGTACATCCCATTAGTTCCTCTCTTTAATTCTTGATGGAATATTTTTACTTTGAACTACATCAGATCTCTGCTCTTTACGGATGACGTGGTTCTGTTGGCATCGGCGGCCCGTGATCTCCAGCTCTCACTGGACCGATTTACATACTTCGTAATGTGAAGCGGTCAAGATGAGATTCAGCGCCTCCAAATCAGATGGTAACCAGGATCTACGTTCCTACCCTCACCATGGTAACCAGGATCTACGTTCCTACCCTCACCATGGTAACCAGGATCTATGTTCCTAGCCTCACCATGGTAACCAGGATCTATGTTTCTACCCTCACCGTGGTAACCAGGATCTACGTTCCTACCCTCACCATGGTAACCAGGATCTACCTTCCTACCCTCACCATGGTAATCAGGATCTATGTTCCTACCCTCACCATGGTAACCAGGATCTATGTTCCTACCCTCACCACGGTAACTAGGATCTATGTTCCTACCCTCACCGTGGTAACCAGGATCTGCGTTCCTACCCTCACCATGGTAACCAGGATCTACGTTCCTACCCTCACCATGGTAACCAGGATCTACCTTCCTACCCTCACCATGGTAACAAGGATCTACGTTCCTACCCTCACCATGGTAACCAGGATCTACCTTCCTACCCTCACCATGGTAACCAGGATCTACAATCCTACCCTCACCATGGTAACCAGGATCTACAATCCTACCCTCATCATGGTAACCAGGATCTACGTTCCTACCCTCACCATGGTAACCAGGATCTATGTTCCTATCCTCACCATGGTAACCAGGATCTACGTTCCTACCCTCACCATGGTAACCAGGATCTACGTTCCTACCCTCACCATGGTAACCAGGATCTACGTTCCTACCCTCACCATGGTAACTAGGATCTGCATTCCGACCCTCACCATGGTAACCAGGATCTACGTTCCAACCCTCACCATGGTAACCAGGATCTACGTTCCTACCCTCACCATGGTAACTAGGATCTGCATTCCGACCCTCACCATGGTAACCGGGATCTACGTTCCTACCCTCACCATGGTAACCAGGATCTACGTTCCTACCCTCACCATGGTAACCAGGATCTATGTTCCTACCCTCACCACGGTAACTAGGATCTATGTTCCTACCCTCACCGTGGTAACCAGGATCTGCGTTCCTACCCTCACCATGGTAACCAGGATCTACGTTCCTACCCTCACCATGGTAACCAGGATCTACCTTCCTACCCTCACCATGGTAACAAGGATCTACGTTCCTACCCTCACCATGGTAACCAGGATCTACCTTCGTACCCTCACCATGGTAACCAGGATCTACAATCCTACCCTCATCATGGTAACCAGGATCTACGTTCCTACCCTCACCATGGTAACCAGGATCTATGTTCCTATCCTCACCATGGTAACCAGGATCTACGTTCCTACCCTCACCATGGTAACCAGGATCTACGTTCCTACCCTCACCATGGTAACCAGGATCTACGTTCCTACCCTCACCATGGTAACTAGGATCTGCATTCCGACCCTCACCATGGTAACCGGGATCTACGTTCCTATCCTCACCATGGTAACCAGGATCTACGTTCCTACCCTCACCATGGTAACCAGGATCTACGTTCCTTCCCTCACCATGGTAACCAGGATCTGCGTTCCTACCCTCACCATGGTAACCAGGATCTACGTTCCTACCCTCACCATGGTAACCAGGATCTACCTTCCTACCCTCACCATGGTAACAAGGATCTACGTTCCTACCCTCACCATGGTAACCAGGATCTACCTTCCTACCCTCACCATGGTAACCAGGATCTACAATCCTACCCTCATCATGGTAACCAGGATCTACGTTCCTACCCTCACCATGGTAACCAGGATCTATGTTCCTATCCTCACCATGGTAACCAGGATCTACGTTCCTACCCTCATCATGGTAACCAGGATCTACGTTCCTACCCTCACCATGGTAACCAGGATCTACGTTCCTACCTTCACCATGGTAACCAGGATCTACGTTCCTACCCTCACCATGGTAACCAGGATCTACGTTCCTACCCTCACCATGGGTAAAGAATGAGATCATGAATACAAGCGGCCAAAATGAGCTTCCTCCGCGGGGTTACTGGCCTGTCAGTCACAGATTGGGTGAGGAATTCTGCCATCTGGGAGGAGCTCACTGTACACCTGCTCCACCTCCAGGTAGAGAGAAGCCAGATGGGGTGGTCCAGGTATTTTGTTAGGATGCCTCCCTCGCTGGTGAGGTGTTTCGGGCACGTCCCACTGGGAGGAGAGACAGACCCCGGACCTGCTGGAGAGACTATGTCTCACAGCTGGACAGGGAACACCTCAAGATCCTCCTGGATGAGATGGAGGATGTAGCCGGGGTGAGAGAAGCCTGGGCTTCCCGTCTGAGGTTGATGTAAATCAGACTAGTCTGGGATACACGATCCCATCCAGATTGGCTTCCAGGCTGTACATGCCTACCCCTCGTCCCTAAAACCCTGATTAACTACTGTAAACTGGTTAAAACAGGCTCTACATCCGGGTCTTCACCACCTCATGACAAGAACTTAGTAAATGCTGCAGATTTTTATAAAAAATCTCTGAACGTCAAAAGTTTTTATTTAGATTCATCAATTTAAATAAAAACCAAACCAGTTCCATCACTGCCCGTCTGCCAGTCTTCCGTCACACCTTCATTCCCTCGCTCACACACTCTGCCATGTGTGTGTAAGATTAATGAACACTCATCAGAGTCTGGCATCACTAAACCTTCCTTTCATTTCTTGCCGTTCCAGACTCCCTCCATCCATCACGCTGTCCTGTAACTCTCCTCCAGGTGACGATTCTGTCATCAGATTGGCTGCTTGTATTCAGGATGTTCCCACCGTCACCTTGGTAACCAGGATCTAGGTTCCTACCCTCACCATGGTAACCAGGATCTAGGTTCCTACCCTCACCATGGTAACCAGGATCTATGTTCCTACCCTCACCATGGTAACCAGGATCTACGTTCCTACCCTCACCATGGTAACCAGGATCTACGTTCCTACCCTCACCGTGGTAACCAGGATCTACGTTCCTACCCTCACCATGGTAACCAGGATCTACGTTCCTACCCTCACCATGGTAACCAGGATCTACATTCCTACCCTCACCATGGTAACCAGGATCTACGTTCCTACCCTCACCGTGGTAACCAGGATCTACGTTCCTACCCTCACCATGGTAACCAGGATCTACGTTCCTACCCTCACCGTGGTAACCAGGATCTACGTTCCTACCCTCACCATGGTAACCAGGATCTACATTCCTACCCTCACCGTGGTAACCAGGATCTACGTTCCTACCCTCACCATGGTAACCAGGATCTACATTCCTACCCTCACCGTGGTAACCAGGATCTACGTTCCTACCCTCACCATGGTAACCAGGATCTACGTTCCTACCCTCACCGTGGTAACCAGGATCTACATTCCTACCCTTACCGTGGTAACCAGCTGTGGGTGGTGACCAAAAGAATGAGATCGTGGATACAAGTGACCGAAGTGATCTGTTTTGAACTGACGGTGGGTAAACGGGCAGCTACTTTTGAGAAAGAAGCTCTATTTTTTATTTCATTCTAAGAGGTTTTTTGATGGTTTTATGATGTAAAGCCGTTAAATCGGGGCTTAAATTCTGTCCATTCCAGGACCTCGGTCAGACGCACCGGGCTGGACGTTGGAAGGAGCAGACGGGTCTAAACGTAGACGATGATGTCTCCAGCTGGCACACTTTGATTTAATACTTGTTGAAAGGAAAGTAAAATATTTCTGTGTGCCAGCTGCTGCCCATCCAGTTTGGCTGCCTCTGATATTCAGTCCATCCACTCAGACCTGCCAGATAATTAGCATCCATCCCTCGTCCCCCACCCTGCTAGAGGTTAACAAGACCACCCCCCTCTCCTCCATCTCTTCACTTCATTACCTGCACAGTCTTCCTTACTCTCCTCTACACTCTAATTTATGAGCTACTCTCTCTCGGACCGATAAAAACACGGCCTCCGGCTTTTCTGCATGTTCCAGGTGAAATAAATTGACTGGGATTCTGGCCTTTTGCACCGTCTCCGCGGCAACCGCTACCGTTTCATCACTCATCGCATCTGCAGCTGGAAACCAACAAATCACCGGCGAGCCGAGCGTTTTAACGCAGGACGGTTGCTTTAAGGTCACGGGTTCGATTGATGTTAACATGATAGCGGTTAATCACGCCCGCTGATGCCCCACACAGGGCTGACACAGGGCTGCTGTTTGTGTGACCGAGGAGCTGAGACTGAGTTACAGGGTACGGGTCTTTAAACAGCAGCTACCCACCCTGACCAAAGACAGACGGATGTAACGGGACAGATCAGTCAGGACTGCTTTTAACCCTAGAAGACCCTCTGAGACATGAAGGCAGAGGAGTGGTGGTCAAAGGAGGAGATCCAGAGGCAGACCCCGGACAGGCCCCATGGAGAGACTATGTCTCCCAGCTGGACAGGGAACACCTCAGGATCCTAGTGGGTGAGCTGGAGGATGCAGCCGGGGTGAGAGAAACCTGGGATTCCGTCTGAGGGTGGTCCACGTTTTTAAAGTGTAAACTAAAAGAAGGTGTGGATTCTAAACTGAGGAATACTTGTTATAATGTAATAATTTTAATTAAATACTATCTTCACACATAATTTTGTTCTTATTTATTAACCCTTTCATGCATAGAGGTCACTAGAGTGGACAACTTTTTAATTGTTGTTTTTTCCTTTATGAGCAAATCTGAATATCAGAATTGCACATTAGTCACTACAGTGGACTAATGGCCAGGTCGGACTCAGGCCGGGTTGGAGTCAGGTCGGGTCGAACTCAGGCCGTGTTGGGCTCGGGTCGGGTCAGGCTGAATTTTTTAGGCCTGATCTCACCTCCAGTAGGAACATGGATATGTATAAAACATCCAGCTTCTGGCTGACCACGTACAAACTGGAGATGACTCTGACACTGTGTTCACTGTCCACCCTGAAACCTGATGTCTGACACCACAGGTCGTTGGCAAAGCGGCACTCAGAGACAGAAACGGTCATTTATGACATAAAGAAACGGAATCCCTTCGAGCAGCCGGGCAAATCCATGCCAATTATGAACTAAAGGAATCTTATTAGCAGCCTATTAATGAATGAATTCATCTTTAAGTTTTAAAAAAATTAAAAATGACCAGAAAAAAAGTCAAATAAACACACTCTACCTGAACAGCTCTTCACCCGCGTTGGTTCCCAAAGGGTTGAAGCTCACATTCACCTGGAAGCTGGCATGGAAGCTGTAACCCACCATCAGGAGACATCAGGGGTTCAGTGTCTTGATCAGGGACGCCTCGGCTTGAACTACAGGAGGGCATCGAACCAGCAACCCTGTGTGTATAACCCTCACAGTTCCTAGAAGCTGGTGAACGTGTGCCAGCTTGGGTTCAGTCCTCTAATTCTATTCCTATTCTCTACCAGACTGTCTTGGTGCTTGATGTACCCACACCACCCCTGGCAGATAACTCCTCCGTACTCTCTATCCTGGTCTATGACTCAGAGATGTGGCCCCAGAACTCTGCCAGCCAGAAAGGACGGCTTTGACAGCAGGGGTCTCCGAACTGCTGAAAACATCAGGTGGTCCCAGTGAGACTCTGACCAGACGCTCAGAGCCCGTATGTGCCAGTCCAAAGCGTCTCGCCTGGCTGGAGAACGCCGCGCTCGCAGGTTCGGCCAGGTCCTCCACATCCCTCTCTACCGACCATCCCACGAGAGCAGGCTTGAAAAGTTCACGAGGTGAGCCCCTTACCCGATGGCTCGACGTCATCACGGGCGACCCCTAAACTCGTTGAGAAAGCAGAACAGCTGGGCCAAGATCACCAACGCACGTGGATGGACCCACCCTCCTCTGCTGGAGCCCTGATTGGTTGATATTCAAATTTAATCTTTAATATTTCATCTTAAATCTTAATTATATTTATTTTTAATTGAATAAATCACACCTTTCATTAATTAAAACCATCAAAATGTTTGTATCTGAACACCAAACTGGGCCGAAACGGTTTGTGTACCTCGGTGAACCTGAGAGGAAAAACATGGAGGTCTAAACTCTGGAATATTTCCCACTCATGGCTTCTCTTTACAGCCAAACAAACAACACAATGGCTCTCAAAAAACAGCTTTTGTAGTCCAAATGAGGCGAGCAGAGCTCAGCGAGGCACTCAGGTGCATTAGGACAGAAGCAAAGAGGTAAAATCACCAAGAAGAGCCGCTCACGGTCAATCAATCCCCTCTGTATCGACAGGAAGTCGTATGAAAAGAGTCAAAATGGAGGACAACATCTGAAAAGACGGAGACAAAGAACCGGAGTTGGTCTGAGGAGTGTGGTTGTGCTGCAGGGGAAGAAAAGAAGCCTTGTTTTGCTCGGTTTGATAGAAGCTGAGGTTCAGAAAGCATAAAAAAAAAACACGCTTGTTCTCAGTAGAACAAATAAAAAAGAAAAATTCTTGCTTTTCTGAATTTTTTCAGCTTTGATCTTCAGGTCGAGCGTGAATAAAACATGGAGGGGGACGTATAGAAGCCGGCGAGCCGCAGACGGTTTGGACTTTTTAAAGACAAACAGACGTCCTGTCAAAAACGGACATTTCTTATTGGATTAAAAATCAGAAAGTCTGCAGCTTTTTAAAGATAAAATATATCTGATCCAAAAGCAGGAATCTGATTCATCAGGACGGACCATCGAATTTACTTCCTACCGTCACCATGGTAACCAGGATCTACGTTCCTACCGTCACCATGGTAACCAGGATCTACGTTCCTACCCTCACCATGGTAACCAGGATCTACGCTCCTACCCTCACCATGGTAACCAGGATCTATGTTCCTACCCTCACCATGGTAACCAGGATCTACGCTCCTACCCTCACCATGGTAACCAGGATCTACGTTCCTACCCTCCCCATGGTAACCAGGACGTGCGTTCTTACCCTCACCATGGTAACCAGGATCTACGTTCCTACCCTCACCATGGTAACCAGGACGTGCGTTCTTACCCTCACCATGGTAACCAGGATCTACGTTCCTACCCTCACCATGGTAACACCAGGACGTGCGTTCTTACCCTCACCATGGTAACCAGGATCCACGTTCCTACCCTCACCATGGTAACCAGGACGTGCGTTCTTACCCTCACCATGGTAACCAGGATCTACGTTCCTACCCTCACCATGGTAACCACGATCTACATTCCTACCCTCACCATGGTAACCAGGATCCACGTTCCTACCCTCACCATGGTGACCCTTGTGGGTGGTGACAGAGTGATATTACGGATACAAGCGGACGAAATGGTCTTCCTCTGCAGGGTGGCTGGGATCTCGCTCAGAGATAGAAGGAGGAGCTCTGCCATCCGAGAGGAACCAGTAAGAGACTATATCTCCCAGCTGGACAGGAAACACCTCAGGATAATCCTGGGTGAGATGGAGGATGCAGCCGGGGTGAGAGAAACCTGGATTTCCTGTTTGAGGATGTTGCCCCTGCGACCCGGCCCCGGATAAATGGAAATCGGCGGAAACGGAACATTTATTCATCTTGTGAACTGCTTGTCCCTAATGGAGTCCTAAGGGTGCCAGAGATAAATGTGGAAGAGTTATAAAACACCTAGGGTGTCCCTCCGTGTTCATCTGTAACATGTTTACTGCAGTGAGAACACGTGTTCAAAGAGAGCTAGTCCTGTATCTGAGTCTGTATTTTTCTCTGAAGGAGAATAATCAGATTATTACCTGTCATGTTCTGTATTGATCTTCACCGTGTTCGCCCAAGTCTCTCCTGCTGAATCGCTCCCTGATGGATTATCTTTCCACCATTTTTATGAGCTTTTACATCCAATATTAAACATAAAGTTCTAATATTAACATCACACCTGGACCCGAGGGGTTCAGGGACGGTCTGTCACACAGAGAGGGGAGGCTCTCTTTTCAGTGGGCAAGACGAGCATCCTGTAACCAGAGGGATGCCGGTTTAAACCCGTGGAGTTAATGCCAGGGTGTCCCTGAGCAAGACTCGGAACGTGTCATGATGGTTGTGAAGGAAGTCCTACCAGACGTAGGAGCTCAGCAGGACGATGAGGGACCAGACGTAGGAGCTCAGGAGGACGATGAGGAACCAGACGTAGGAGCTCAGCAGGACGATGAGGAACCAGACGTAGGAGCTCAGGAGGACGATGAGGGACCAGACGTAGGAGCTCAGGAGGACGGTGAGGGACCAGACGTAGGAGCTCAGCAGGACGATGAGGGACCAGACGTAGGAGCTCAGCAGGACGATGAGGAACCAGACGTAGGAGCTCAGGAGGACGATGAGGGACCAGACGTAGGAGCTCAGCAGGACGATGAGGGACCAGACGTAGGAGCTCAGGAGGACGATGAGGAACCAGACGTAGGAGCTCAGCAGGACGATGAGGAACCAGACGTAGGAGCTCAGGAGGACGATGAGGGACCAGACGTAGGAGCTCAGGAGGACGGTGAGGGACCAGACGTAGGAGCTCAGCAGGACGATGAGGGACCAGACGTAGGAGCTCAGCAGGACGATGAGGAACCAGACGTAGGAGCTCAGGAGGACGATGAGGGACCAGACGTAGGAGCTCGGCAGGACGATGAGGGACCAGACGTAGGAGCTCAGCAGGACGATGAGGAACCAGACATAGAGCTCAGGAGGACGGTGAGGGACCAGACGTAGGAGCTCGGGAGGACGATGAGGAACCAGACGTAGAGCTCAGTAGGACGATGAGGAACCAGACGTAGAGCTCGGCAGGACGATGAGGGACCAGACGTAGGAGCTCGGGAGGACGATGAGGAACCAGACGTAGAGCTCAGTAGGACGATGAGGAACCAGACGTAGAGCTCGGCAGGACGATGAGGAACCAGACGTAGAGCTCAGGAGGACGATGAGGAACCAGACGTATAGCTCGGGAGGACGATGAGGAACCAGACATAGAGCTCGGCAGGACGATGAGGAACTAGACGTAGAGCTCGGGAGGACGATGAGGAACCAGACGTAGAGCTCGGGAGGACGATGAGGGACCAGACGTAGAGCTCGGCAGGACGATGAGGAACCAGACGTAGAGCTCAGGAGGACGATGAGGAACCAGACGTAGAGCTCAGGAGGACGATGAGGAACCAGACATAGAGCTCAGGAGGACGATGAGGAACCAGACGTAGAGCTCGGGAGGACGATGAGGGACCAGACGTAGAGCTTGGGCGGACGATGAGGGACCAGACGTAGGAGCTCGGCCTGTTGATGAGGTGCCAGACATAGAGGGAAAAAAATGCACTCATCCACCCCCAGAGACTGACCACCCCAGAGCTTTTTGACCACCTTGGCATCTCAGCACCAGAGATAGGAAGACTCATCCTTGATTTTAAAGACCTAGCTTCCTCATCAGGAGATACGTTGGTGGAATTGAGGGTTAGGGTCTTCGAAGTATTCCCTTCACCGATCCATAACGTCCCGAGTCGAGGTCAGCAGCTCCCCATCCCCATAAACAGCATTGATGATGCATTGCTTCCCCTCCTGAGCTGCCGGATGGTGGACCAGAATTTCTTCTCAGCCGTCTGAAGGTTGTCCTCCATAGTCTTACTCCAATTTATCACAGAAGCAAAAACAATTATGCCAACCGTTGCTATGGCAACAGGAAGTTTGAAGCTTTAAGCAGATGAAACATCCAAACAGACATAAAAACTTTTCACCTGGACGGTGAAAATGGAAAAACTGAGAGGAAGAAAATGTCTTTTTAATGCTTGGCTGTCAATTAGAGGAAAACAGGGAGGAACTATCGGCCTCTGTGGGAGCAGAGAGGAAGGGGGAAAAGGAGGGATTAGGGACCAGCCTCCTCTCCAAGTCCTTTTCTAATGCTGTGATTTGGTTTGTTTTTTATTCCCAGCGGGTCTGAGGAACCTTCTTCCACTCTGACCGATTCAATTAATTATGCATGTTTTAAAATGTTTCGTTTTTCTAAATCACACGCGGTTAATTCAGCAAACGGAGGAAGAAAGTAACCTGAAAAATGAGGATATTTATCTTAGGTCGGATGGAAGCAAAGTGGGGTCATGTTGGCAGGGTCTCCTGCTCATTACAGGATCATTCTTTACCTGCGGTGTCGAAAGCTGGAAAAATAGTGGGAATTTTCGGCCCAAATTAAACCCGATTTTAAAAACGTTTTGTTGGCTTCTGCTTGTCTAGGGCCGGTTCGTCAGGAGCAACAACTCGAAACAGGAAACCCAGGCTTCTCTCACCCCGGCTCCATCCTCTATCTCACCTGGGAGAATCCTAAGGTGTTCCCTGTCCAGCTGTGAGACATAGTCTCTCCAGCAGGTCTGGGGTCTGACTCTGAGGGTACACAAAACACCTCACCAGCGTATATCCTGGTTACCATGGTGAGGGTAGGAACGTAGATCATGGTTACCATGGTGAAGGTAGGAACGTAGATCCTGGTTACCATGGTGAGGGTAGGAACGTAGATCATGGTTACCATGGTGAAGGTAGGAACGTAGATCCTGGTTACCATGGTGAAGGTAGGAACGTAGATCCTGGTTACCATGGTGAGGGTAGGAACGTCGATCCTGGTTACCATGGTGAGGGTAGGAATGTAGATCCTGGTTACCATGGTGAGGGTAGGAACGTCGATCCTGGTTACCATGGTGAGGGTAGGAACGTCGATCCTGGTTACCATGGTGAGGGTAGGAATGTAGATCCTGGTTACCATGGTGAGGGTAGGAACGTCGATCCTGGTTACCATGGTGAGGGTAGGAACGTAGATCCTGGTTACCATGGTGAGGGTAGGAATGTAGATCCTGGTTACCATGGTGAGGGTAGGAACGTAGATCCTGGTTACCATGGTGAGGGTAGGAACGTAGATCCTGGTTACCATGGTGAGGGTAGGAATGTAGATCCTGGTTACCATGGTGAGGGTAGGAACATAGATCCTGGTTACCATGGTGAGGGTAGGAACGTAGATCCTGGTTACCATGGTGAGGGTAGGAATGTAGATCCTGGTTACCATGGTGAGGGTAGGAACATAGATCCTGGTTACCATGGTGAGGGTAGGAACGTAGATCCTGGTTACCATGGTGAGGGTAGGAATGTAGATCCTGGTTACCATGGTGAGGGTAGGAACATAGATCCTGGTTACCATGGTGAGGGTAGGAACATAGATCCTGGTTACCATGGTGAGGGTAGGAACATAGATCCTGGTTACCATGGTGAGGGTAGGAACATAGATCCTGGTTACCATGGTGAGGGTAGGAACATAGATCCTGGTTACCATGGTGAGGGTAGGAATGTAGATCCTGGTTACCATGGTGAGGGTAGGAAGGTAGATCCTGGTTACCATGGTGAGGGTAGGAACGTAGATCCTGGTTACCATGGTGAGGGTAGGAACGTAGATCCTGGTTACCATGGTGAGGGTAGGAACGTCGATCCTGGTTACCATGGTGAGGGTAGGAACATAGATCCTGGTTACCATGGTGAGGGTAGGAACGTAGATCCTGGTTACCATGGTGAGGGTAGGAACATAGATCCTGGTTACCATGGTGAGGGTAGGAACGTAGATCCTGGTTACCATGGTGAGGGTAGGAATGTAGATCCTGGTTACCATGGTGAGGGTAGGAACATAGATCCTGGTTACCATGGTGAGGGTAGGAACGTAGATCCTGGTTACCATGGTGAGGGTAGGAATGTAGATCCTGGTTACCATGGTGAGGGTAGGAACATAGATCCTGGTTACCATGGTGAGGGTAGGAACATAGATCCTGGTTACCATGGTGAGGGTAGGAACATAGATCCTGGTTACCATGGTGAGGGTAGGAACATAGATCCTGGTTACCATGGTGAGGGTAGGAACATAGATCCTGGTTACCATGGTGAGGGTAGGAATGTAGATCCTGGTTACCATGGTGAGGGTAGGAAGGTAGATCCTGGTTACCATGGTGAGGGTAGGAACGTAGATCCTGGTTACCATGGTGAGGGTAGGAACATAGATCCTGGTTACCATGGTGAGGGTAGGAACATAGATCCTGGTTACCATGGTGAGGGTAGGAACATAGATCCTGGTTACCATGGTGAGGGTAGGAATGTAGATCCTGGTTACCATGGTGAGGGTAGGAAGGTAGATCCTGGTTACCATGGTGAGGGTAGGAACGTAGATCCTGGTTACCATGGTGAGGGTAGGAACATAGATCCTGGTTACCATGGTGAGGGTAGGAACATAGATCCTGGTTACCATGGTGAGGGTAGGACATAGTTTTTTTTGTTGGCGAATCGTCCTGACGTATTCTCGGACGGCACTACAAGGATTCACCAAGTTCAAAGGTCAAACACAGTTACCACGGTGACAGAAGTCATGTTTGACCTGAATGTGAAGGTCAAACATGTAAAAGTGTCTAATTTAAATTTACGTGATGTGAATTGACTTGTGTTCCCGTGGCGATGTGTGCCATCCAAACCTCCTGGCTGACTGAACATCTCCTCTAAAGAAAGATGATGGAAAATCGTCTTTTTCAGACTCGTTTAGCATCTGTAGCTCGTTAACTCTGCCTCGTTAGTCAGTCTGCTTATCAGAAATATTCTGTGTTTACGTCTGACTTCCTGTAAAATGACGGTAGGAGAAGAAGGTTTGGTCCTCGGGTCGTGAAGATGAAACGAGGGAGTGTCGAGGGGTTACAGGGAATCCATCATGCTGGACGGCTGGTGATTGATCACTGGGTAGAAGCTGGCGTATCGATAAAAGACTGTGCCAAACAGATCGGTGACCTTTTAACTGTGAGACACCGCGTGTTATCCACTCGACTGGAGATGAAAAAAAATGGCAACAAAATTACAGAAAAAGACGGGATATTCATCTTTGGTTGGGTGAAAGCAAAGTGGGGTCGCGTTGGCAGGGTCTCCTGCTCATTATACCTTCATTCTTTACCTGCTATGTTGAAAGCTGGGCAAATAGTGTGGAATATTTGGCCCAAATCAAGCCCGATTTCAAGAAACATTCTGTTGGTTTCTGCTTATTCAGGGCCGGTTTGTCAGGGGCAACAACTCAGACAGGAAGCCCAGGTATTTCTCACCCCGGCTAAATCCTCCATCTCACCCAGGAGGATCCTGAGGTGTTCCCTGTCCAGCTGGAAGACATAGTCTCTCCAGGATGTTCAGGGTAGGAAGTAGATCCCGGTTTCTACGGTGAAGGTCTACGTTCCTACCCTCACCGTGGTAACCAGGATCTACATTCCTATCCTCACCATGGTAACCAGGTTCTACATTCCTACCATCACCATGATAACCAGGATCTACAGTACTACCCTCACCATGGTAACCAGGATCTACGTTCCTACCCTCACCATGGTAACCAGGATCTACGTTCCTACCCTCACCATGGTAACCAGGATCTACGTTCCGACCCTAACCATGGTAACCAGTATTTACAGTACTACCCTCATCATGGTAACCAGGATCTACATTCCTACCCTCACCATGGTAACCAGGATCTACATTCCTACCCTCACCATGGTAACCAGAATCTACAGTACTACCCTCACCATGGTAACCAGGATTTACAGTACTACCCTCACCGTGGTAACCAGGATCTACGTTCCTACCCTCACCGTGGTAACCAGGATCTACGTTCCCACCCTCACCATGGTAACCAGGATCTACGTTCCCACCCTCACCATGGTAACCAGGATCTACGTTCCTACCCTCACCGTGGTAACCAGAATCTATAGTCCTACCCGAGCGAGCCTGAACCCTACAGTTGGGTTGAGCTCGGACTCAGAATTACAGCTCTAATATATCCTGCCAAATCTGTACCAATCAGACAGAACTGAAGGGGCCAAAGCTCTTCTAACCATAGACAGAAGAGGTCTGGACATGACTGAGAATCTACACAGACACGTTTCCACGGATACCATCTGTGCCAGTTTGTTTGATAACGTGATGACATCATGCATGCTGGACATCTCTTTTAGTTTCCCAGATTTTCTCCGTGATGGATTAACTCCAAGCTCAGGCGGAGAACAAAATAGCTGTCCATAAACTCAATTATCCCTGTGTGTGAGTGTGTGTGTGTGTGAGTGTGTGTTTGTGTGTGTGTGGGGTAGCTTGTCAAATATAATTAGCCACGCTGAGGACCGTTGGCGGGATCACTCAGAACAAAGTTACATGATTATAAATCACACTGGTAATTTTCAGTCTATTTTAATAAGTGCTCTTCATGACAGGCTCATTATTCTCCTCCATGTTTGGCTTTCATTACGTCTTCTATTCTCTCCATCCCACAGACGGCGGGAGGTCAAAGCGTTGCTGCAACACAGCGCCACATGATCATTAGTTTTATTTCAGAGTGACGATGAGAAAACTCATCGTAAGCAAACTTGGTAAAGATGAGCTGTAGAATGTCCCGGGTTTTACGGGGACATTGTGGGCTGTCTGCAGTGTAAGCTTTATGGGTCACTGTAGTGATAAACACAGTTTAAGCCAACTTGATCTCCATCCCGCCCCAAGCAGGCCGACAGAACTCCGTTAATGGGTCATGGAACTGATAAACGACTCTAGTCACCTGTGTTGGTACTAAAATGCTTGGGCGTTCATCTCGACAGGGATTGGACGAGTTTAATTACATCTTGGGCAAGCATAGAGGTTTGGAACGTAGATCCTGGTTCCCACGGTGAGGGTAGTAACGTAGATCCTGGTTACCATGGTAAGGGTAGTAACGTAGATCCTGGTTACCATGGTGAGGGTAGGAACGTAGATCCTGGTTACCATGGTAAGGGTAGTAACGTAGATCCTGGTTACCATGGTGAGGGTAGTAACGTAGATCCTGGTTACCATGGTAAGGGTAGTAACGTAGATCCTGGTTACCATGGTGAGGGTAGGAACGTAGATCCTGGTTACCATGATGAGGGTAGGAACGTAGATCCTGGTTACCATGGTGAGGGTAGGAACTTAGATCCTGGTTACCATGGTGAGGGTAGGGACTTAGATCCTGGTTACCATGGTGAGGGTAGGGACTTAGATCCTGGTTACCATGGTGAGGGTAGGAACGTAGATCCTGGTTACCATGGTGAGGGTAGGAATGTAGATCCTAGTTACCATGGTGAGGGTAGAAACGTAGATCCTGGTTACCATGGTGAGGGTAGGAACGTAGATCCTGGTTACCATGGTGAGGGTAGGAACGTAGATCCTGGTTACCATGGTGATGTTAGGAACTTAGATCGACTCGTAAATCCAGAGCTTTGCTTTTCTTTTCAGCTCTTTCTTCACTTCAACAGATCAATGCAGCGTCCTAATTACTGCAGACGCTGCATCGATCCGTCTGTCGATCTCCCGCTCTATCCTTCCCTCACTGTGAACAAGACCCAGGGATATTTAAACCCCTCTACTTTGGCCGGGATCATAATTTTCCAAATCTCCAGAATTTCCTTCTTTTTTTACTCAGAGGACAGAAAGTGTGAGAAGTGGTCTGCGTTCATCAACCCGGCCCGTGACAGGTCGTAACAGCTGCAGACAGTGTGCAGAATAATTAGCCCGAGAGGATCGTTTAGCATCTGTCTGCTCGTTAGCATCCTGGAACGACGAGAGGAGCAGAAGAGTTATTTACCGTTTGGATGTCATGTGAAGCCGTTTCTGTCTGAAAGATGCTGATGAATGGAAGAATAATGATACCAATTCAGATTTTACACCCCGCACGGTACGCCAGCGAGGACAGGGTGAGGAAGGGAGTGGGATTACAGGGTTCTACGCCCCACACGGTACGCCAGCGAGGACGAGGTGAGGAAGGGAGTGGGATTACAGGGTTCTACGCCCCACACGGTACGCCAGCAAGGACAGGGTGAGGAAGGGAGTGGGATTACAGGGTTCTACGCCCCACACGGAACGCCAAGGAGGACGGGGTGAGGAAGGGAGTGGGATTACAGGGTTCTACGCCCCACACGGAACGCCAAGGAGGACGGGGTGAGGAAGGGAGTGGGATTACAGGGTTCTACGCCCCACACGGTACGCCAGCGAGGACAGGGTGAGGAAGGGAGTGGGATTACAGGGTTCTACGCCCCACACGGTACGCCAGCGAGGACGAGGTGAAGAAGGGAGTGGGATTACAGGGTTCTACGCCCCACACGGTACGCCAGCGAGGACAGGGTGAGGAAGGGAGTGGGATTACAGGGTTCTACGCCCCACACGGAACGCCAAGGAGGACGGGGTGAGGAAGGGAGTGGGATTACAGGGTTCTACGCCCCACACGGTACGCCAGCGAGGACAGGGTGAGGAAGGGAGTGGGATTACAGGGTTCTACGCCCCACACGGTACGCCAGCGAGGACAGGGTGAGGAAGGGAGTGGGATTACAGGGTTCTACACCCCACACGGAACGCCAAGGAGGACGGGGTGAGGAAGGGAGTAGGATTACAGGGTTCTACACCCCACACGGAACGCCAAGGAGGACGGGGTGAGGAAGGGAGTGGGATTGGAGGGTTCTAAACCCCGAACGGAACGCCAGGATACTGTAGTAACCTGGATCTACGTTCCTACCCTCACCATAGTAACCAGGATCTACGTTCCTACCCTCACCATGGTAACCAGGATCTACATTCCTACCCTCACCGTGGTAACCAGGATCTACGTTCCTACCCTCACTGTGGTAACCAGGATCTACGTTCCTACCTTCACCGTGGTAACCAGGATCTACGTTCCTACCCTTACCATGGTAACCAGGATCTACGTTCCTACCCTCACCATGGTAACCAGGATCTACGTTCCTACCCTCACCGTGGTAACCAGGATCTACGTTCCTACCCTCACCGTGGTAACCAGGATCTACGTTCCTACCCTCACCATGGTAACCAGGATCTACGTTCCTACCCTCACCATGGTAACCAGGATCTACGTTCCTACCCTCACCATGGTAACCAGGATCTACGTTCCTACCCTCACCATGGTAACCAGGATCTACGTTCCTACCCTCACCATGGTAACCAGGATCTACGTTCCTACCCTCACCATAGTTTGGTTGACATTACCTAGACCCTCATACCAGCTGCTGCAGAGATAAATTCCTCCAAAAACAAATCATTTTGAGAAAAAAAAACCTGTTTGGAAAATAATTTCTGACCAATTTAGAAAAGAACAGAAGATTGTTTTGATTTTTAGAGAAAATCAGAACGAAAGGAAATGAAAAAGGTGGAAAAAAAGGAAAAAAAGTGTTTGTCATTGTTTGGACTCGGCAGGTAAACACACTCACATACACACACTCACTCACTCACTCACACATACACACTTCTCATTGTCAGGTAAAGCCATTCCTTTAGAACTACTGCAATATTAGAGGGTAGGATACACCCTGAACACCCTGGGCGACCTGCTCCCCAGCTGGACCCAGTACGTGCCAGAGGCCCCTCTGCACGGCCTCATCCACGTGCCCGCTCGGATAGGAGGGCATTAAAATGCCAGGAATGTGATCGTGTTCAGAGTGAGGGGTTCTGATCGTGTTCGGAGTGAGGTGTTCAGATGTTCTGTATTTGATTCGTCAGTGACCAGATGTTTGAATCAGGACCGATAATCCTATCAGATAATTAAATCACTGACTCCATCAGGGCAGAGACGCCCTGCAGCCTGGCGGGTACGAGGGGGGCACAGCCTCACCGCTGGTTTCCATTTCCAACATCTTCTGATGAGATCTGAGCAGCAGGAAGACGAAGAAATATCAGATTCTTAAAGAAAAGACGCTGAAAACAAACTCAGAGAGGAACGGACCGCCCGCCCAGGACTCACGTCCTCCCAGGATGGCTACCACCTGCACCTGTGTGCCCCTCATGGGCGTTACATCTCGGCAGTGGTGGATGAAGTACTCATTTTTTGTACTTAAGTAAAAGTACCAATAAAAAAACCTACTTAAGTAAAAGTACAAAAGTAGTTGGTGTAAATAAAAAGTGAATAAAAAGTATTCGATCATAATTCAAATGTTATTTTTTGTGCTATAGGGTGTCACCATGGTAACCAGGATAAATACTCCGCAGGGGTGTTACCCCCCCTCTCCCGCCTCTTTTGGTCCACAAAAAAAATAAATAAATGAAATAAAAGGAAAGGGGACAAGTCAAGCTTTAAGTATCTCGGGTTCTTGTTCACGAGTGGGGGAAGGATGGAGCGGGAGATCGACAGATGGATCGGTGCGGCATCAGCAATAACTAGGACGCTGCATCGGTCCGTCGTGGTGAAGAGAGAGCTGAGCCGAAAAACAAAGCTCTCGATTTACAAGTCGATCTACGTTCCTACCCTCACCATGGTAACCAGGATCTACGTTCCTACCCTCACCATGGTAACCAGGATCTACGTTCCTACCCTCACCATGGTAACCAGATTCTACGTTCCTACCCTCACCATGGTAACCAGGATCTACGTTCCTACCCTCACCATGGTAACCAGGATCTACGTTCCTACCCTCACCATGGTAACCAGGATCTACATTCCTACCCTCACCATGGTAACCAGGATCTACGTTCCTACCCTCACCATGGTAACCAGGATCTATGTGCCTACCCTCACCTATGGTCACCAGCTGTGGTGCTGTGGTGCTCCCATCCGGGAGGAGCTCAGTGTCGAGCCCCTCCTCCTCCAGGGTGAGAGGAGCCAGATGGGGTGGTTCGGGCATCTGGTCAGGATGCCCCCCGAGCGCCTCGCGGGCGAGGTGTTTCGGGCACATCCCACCGGGAGGAGACCAAGAGGCAGACCCCGGACCTGCTGGAGAGACTATGTCTCACAGCTGGCCGGGGAACGACTTGGGATCCTTCCAGGTGAGGTAGAGGATGCAGCCGGGGAGAGAGAGGCCTGGGCTGCCCGTTTGAGGCTGTTGCCCCCGCGATCCAACCCCGGAACAAGCGGAAGATGACGGAACGGAACCAGTCAAGCTATCCTCTAGAAGGGCCAGTGACTGGGCTCCAAAATGGAGGAAAATGACACTTATTTTTTAAAATGTTTTTGGGGGGAGGGGAGGCCCCCCCCAGTCACTATATATTGGCTTTGTCAAAGCCCCGCCCCCCTTTAGAAAATTCTAGCTCCGCCCCTGCTCTGTGTAATGATGGCTCAACTTTTTAAGTAAAGTAAACACAACGAACAACGATCTTCTGACTCTAATTAATTTGTACTATATTTGATGTTTGGTTTTTGGCGTTGAATTAATGCGGAAAATGTTTCTCGATTCATGACTTCTTCTCCCGATCAACTGCTTCTTTTGATTTTGACGATGCGGCTTCAAGATGCGCTAAAAAAAAAAAACATGTGTATTTTTCAAATTCCTGAACGAAAATGTAACAAAAAATGTAAAACACACTTTTAAAAAGTAGCGAAATAAAAGTACAAATATTTGCTCTAAAAATGTAGTGAAGTAAAAGTAAAAGTACCGGTCTTAAATTTTACTTAAATAAAGTACAGATACACATTTTTTTTACTTAAGTACAGTAACGAAGTACATTTACTTCGTTACGTTCCACCACTACACAGAATACACTCCTCCATCGATCCTGCAGAGCTGACTGAGTCAGTAAGAGATGATTTCCTGCTCCAGTACCCATCCTGCCCACATGGACCCAAACCTGGAAGAATCACAAATAATCTGGTCTGCTGGAGCCAAAAACTCAATGAGAGACATTAGTGAAAATGACCTGCAGGGAAGACAAAAAATCCTCTTTGTCAAGCTTTCTATGAGCAGGAAGCAGGATTTCTGACTCTGGTTCAGAGTCATTGATCACATCCACCTGAGGCTGCTGCGAGAGCGCACCCTGGTAGAGGGAGAGGGGAACTACAGACGGAATGCTGGAGGGAGAACCACCGACCCAGCAGACAGAGAACCTCCAGGGAACGTTAGTCTGAGGTTCTCTAAAGGTTAGTTGGTGGTTATGTTACCTAACCTGGTTACCTAACTTTCCCAGAACATTCTGGGAAGGTTAACATAACCTAACCTTAGGTTAACCTAACCTTCCAGAACGTTCAGAGAACCAAATTCTAAACGTTAGGGTTAAAATTAAGCTTCTGAAAAACAAAAAAATAACGTTTTATAACCATCATAAAGGCGGCACGGTGGCACAGTGGGTAGTACAGTGGCCTCACAGCGAGAAGGTCATGGATTCAAGTCCCGGGTAGAGACAAAGCTTGGAATACATTCCATGGCTTGTCCAAACAGCAGGAGAGCACGACCAAAATATTGTCGAGAGTGAATTAATGTGACATCTTGTATTGTGTTCCTGGTTTAACACAGCCGATGCCCATGAAGTGAAATCAGCAACCAATCAAATTTGGCACAATGACTCGTTAACCTGGATCAGGTTTAGATGTAAGAACACATGGAAAACCTTCAGGAACCCGACCCTCAAGGATCGGACTTTCACACCTGTGCCTTTCAGGGTTACAGGGGGTGCCAGAGCCCATCCTGATTGATTCAAGGCGAGGGGCAGATTAAATCCCAAACAGGTTGCCAGTCTGTCGCGGGGCCACACACTCATTCCTAGGGGCAATCATGTATGTTTTTGGAGGAAACTAGAGAAAACCCACACATACACATGAAGAACATGTAAACTACACACAGAAAGGAGACTGTTTAAAGCTGGGAATTGAACCCTGACCTTCTTGCTGTGAGGCTCCATGCTACCCACCCATGCTGCACCATTTAGCAGCTTCTAATCTGGAGTTACGCTTTAAAATTCACGCACTTCATCCATTTCAATTGCGTAAAAGTTGTCCCACGCATGAATTTTAGCGCAAACAACTTCCTAATGAAATAAACCCCACGCTCGCGTGACGTGACACAAAGCACCTTACGAGTTTCCTAGCTTTTATCAGCACCGAGCACGAGGGCCATGAAGGAGGAGGAGGAGTAGAAAGTGGGATAAATGATTCTCCTTTCTGAGCCAAGAAGAGTGAGAGCAGAGTGTCACGATGCGTCTGGAAATCAGAGGAAAAAGTAACGCGTCGTGGAAGTGTCTCAGAGAAACGCCTGAAGGGTTGATAAGCGTCGCTTTAAATAACACTCACAAGGCGGCAAATTACAGGTGGGAATGTGGAGCTAATGATCTCCTGCAGGGAGACGAGATCCTTCCGCCCACCACAACCCCCACGGGGTTTATTTTATAGAAAAAAAAAAAAAAAGGGTTTATTTTACAGAAAAAAGACCGTTTAAATGATTTATTCATTTAAAAGGAGGTTAAAGATTGTTCCTACTGTCACCATGGTAACCAGGATCTACGTTTCTACTCTCACCATGGTAACCAGGATCTATGATCCTGCCCTCACCGTGGTAACCAGAATCTACGATCCTATCCTCACCATGGTAACCAGAATCTACGATCCTATCCTCACCATGGTAACCAGGATCTACGTTTCTACCCTCACCATGGTAACCAGGACCTACGTTCCCACCCTCACCATGGTAACCAGGATCTACATTCCTACCCTCACCATGGTAACCAGGATCTACATTCCTACCCTCACCATGGTAACCAGGATCTACATTCCTACCCTCACCATGGTAACCAGGATCTACGTTCCTACCCTCACCGTGGTAACCAGGATCTACGTTCCTACCCTCACCATGGTAACCAGAATCTACGATCCTATCCTCACCATGGTAACCAGGATCTACATTCCTACCCTCACCATGGTAACCAGGATCTACATTCCTACCCTCACCATGGTAACCAGGATCTACATTCCTACCCTCACCATGGTAACCAGGATCTACATTCCTACCCTCACCATGGTAACCAGGATCTACATTCCTACCCTCACCATGGTAACCAGGATCTACATTCCTACCCTCACCATGGTAACCAGGATCTACGTTCCTACCCTCACCATGGTAACCAGGATCTACGTTCCTACCCTCACCGTGGTAACCAGGATCTACGTTCCTACCCTCACCATGGTAACCAGGATCTACGTTCCTACCGTCACCATGGTAACCAGGATCTCTAAAGTTAGAAACAACGTCTCTTTTTCTCTCCCGAGTGATTCTCTTCCTGATTTACGGCTCCTCTCATTCGTCTTCCTTCGGGCTAATTAGGGTGCTAATTACTGTGAGGAAGTGGGCAGAGTGGATGTAAAACCAGCCGGGCATCTCCTTCCTGACTGATTCAGGACATCGTTGGTTTCCTCGGAGACCCAAACTCACCGGACCGGGCGAAGCTTTCTTTCTCAAACAAACAATATCAGATAACCATAACAGAGTCTTTAAAAGAGGGAAAGTTGGTATTAAATTAGCATGGCGTTAAATATGCATGGGGCAAAGGGAGTTGGTTTAACGATATAAATGCCCTCGGAGCTTCATGAGTCAGAGGAAAAGTTTGGAGTTTAAAACTTTAAGGAAAGAATCAAAATGAACCCGAAAAATTTTTACTGTTGGTCTAGATGCCAGCCGTTCTCGTCACGATGAAAAAGAAACAACATGTCCGACTGTCTGGTACTAAGCAGGTAGTGTTTATCCTCCTGATGGAGTTCGAGGGAAACCCAGGCTTCTCTTACCCTGGCTGCATCCTCCATCTCACCCAGAAGGCTCCTGAGGTGTTCCCTGTCCAGCTGGGAGACATAGTCTCTCCAGCAGATCCAGGGTCTAACTCTGGGTAGAGTAGGAACGTAGATCCTAGTTACCATGGTGAGGGTAGGAACGTAGATCCTGGTTACCATGGTGAGGGTAGGAACGTAGATCCTAGTTACCATGGTGAGGGTAGGAACGTAGATCCTGGTTACCATGGTGAGGATAGGAACGTAGATCCTGGTTACCATGGTGAGGGTAGGAACGTAGATCCTGGTTACCATGGTGAGGGTAGGAACGTAGATCCTGGTTACCATGGTGAGGGTGGGAACTTATAGATCCTGGTTACCATGGTGAGGGTAGGAACATAGATCCTGGTTACCATGGTGAGGGTAGGAACATAGATCCTGGTTACCATGGTGAGGGTAGGAACGTAGATCCTGGTTACCATGGTGAGGGTAGGAATGTAGATCCTGGTTACCATGGTGAGGGTAGGAACGTAGATCCTGGTTACCATGGTGAGGGGAGGAACGTAGATCCTGCTTACCATGGTGAGGGTAGGAACATAGATCCTGGTTACCATGGTGAGGGTAGGAACATAGATCCTGGTTACCATGGTGAGGGTAGGAACGTAGATCCTGGTTACCATGGTGAGGGTAGGAACGTAGATCCTGGTTACCATGGTGAGGGTAGGAACGTAGATCCTGGTTACCACGGTGAGGGTAGGAACGTAGATCCTGGTTACCACGGTGAGGGTAGGAACGTAGATCCTGGTTACCACGGTGAGGGTAGGAACGTAGATCCTGGTTACCATGGTGAGGGTAGGAACGTAGATCCTGGTTACCATGGTGAGGATAGGAACGTAGATCCTGGTTACCATGGTGAGGGTAGGAACGTAGATCCTGGTTACCATGGTGAGGGTAGGAACGTAGATCCTGGTTACCATGGTGAGGATAGGAACATAGATCCTGGTTACCATGGTGAGGGTAGGAACGTAGATCCTGGTTACCATGGTGAAGGTAGGAACGTAGATCCTGGTTACCATGGTGAAGGTAGGAACGTAGATCCTGGTTACCATGGTGAGGGTAGGAACGTAGATCCTGGTTACCATGGTGAGGGTAGGAACGTAGATCCTGGTTACCATGGCGAAGGTAGGAACGTAGATCCTGATCTAGATTTGTGTTTGGATCAACCCCGTCTTTTAAACATGATGTCATGGTTTACAAAATAAAACCTTGTTTTTCAGCCTTTTGGACGTTTTTCTTCTCTGTTTGTTTTTTTTTAGCTGCCAGCGTGTCTCTGAGTGCCCGTCCGGCAGGGAATCTGACTGGCAGTCAGTGAATCGTTTCTGTTTGCTCAGAAATAAAACCTTAAGCTCTCTGGTCACGGTTTCTTCTGCTGCTGAGATGAACCGTCTCAGGTCATGCAGGTGGACTCAACGTGGTGCTCAGAACTTTTCTGTTTTCTCCACCAGCTTCTTCTTGGTTGTTCCACCTCCTCTTTGTATGCCAACCGCACCTCCTCCTCTCCGCCCGCAGCCTTTGCGAGCTCACTCGTCATTCAGGGGGAGGCCTTTATGGGAACCTCTCCACCTGGACCACTGACTGCAGGAACCTCCTCGCCTGGTGGGATCCGTAAAGGACACGCCATGTGTCTCTGAAAGAGACATGGCGTGGGAGAGCCGGCTATCCTCTCCCTCTCCTCTCCCTCTCCTCCTGGCACACCCCTGGGTCTCCTCCGGCGGCTGGGCTCTCACTCAGAGATTGGGTGAGGAGTTCTGCCATCCAGGAAGAGCTCGGTGTCGAGTCGCTCCTCCTCCAGGTCGAAAAAAGCCAGATTGGGTGGTTCGGGCATCTGGCCAGGATGCCTCTCAAGCACCTCGATGGTGAGGTGTTCCATCTCATCAGCAGGAGACCCAGAGGCAGACCCTGGACCTGCTGGAGAGACTATGTCTCACAGCTGGTCAGGGAACACCTCAGGATCCTCCTGGGTGAGCTGGAGGATGCAGCCAGGGTGAGAGAAGCCTGGGCTTCCCAAATGAGGCTGTTGCCCTCGACGACCAGACCCTGGATAACTCGCCATTAGTTTTTAAAAAAACTTGAAGAATTTAAACTAAAAGTCTGTTTTTTTTTTTTATGTTTTATTTCCGTCTCCATCTCGTCCTCTCTGTCCTGGACGCGTCCTCTTTGTGCGGCCTTCACTGCAGCCGTCCAGACTCATTCATCATCCTCCTTCACCGCAGCGAGGAACAGACTCCCTCCTTCCTACCGCTCATTGTCCGTCTGTCCCGCTTGTCATTTCATTTGGCCGAACACGAGCAGCCGGAGCGCGTCCACGCCTCGTCGATGTCCCGCGGGGCGGGTTTCACAAGCTCAGAACCAGAGCTGGATCCTATAGGAGGTTCTCTCCTCTGCACATGCTCAGACCATCTCAGTCTGACCTCTCACATGACGGAACCAGACTACCAGGTCAAGACCGGATGGGGAGCCCGGGGAAAGCAGAGGCAGAGAAAAGCAGGCACAGGAACGTCCTGCTCCGCAGTCTGCTGGCACCTCCACGTCCTGCTGGCACCTCCACGTCCTGCTCCTCAGCCTGCTGGCACCTCCACGTCCTGCTGGCACTTCCACGTCCTGCTCCTCAGCCTGCTGGCACCTCCACGTCCTGCTGGCACCTCCACGTCCTGCTGGCACCTCCACGTCCTGCTCCTCAGCCTGCTGGCACCTCCACGTCCTGCTCCTCAGCCTGCTGGCACCTCCACGTCCTGCTGGCACCTCCACGTCCTGCTGGCACCTCCACGTCCTGCTGGCACCTCCACGTCCTGCTGGCACCTCCACGTCCTGCTCCTCAGCCTGCTGGCACCTCGACGTCCTTCCGTTTCATCAGAATCAGGTCGCGGGGTGTTGTCGGGTCTCCCTCAAGCCGTCTCCAGGTGATGAAGATAAAAAGCCCGTTAATAAGCGTCTGTTTTCTCAGACTTTAGTCCCGCTAAGCTCCACGGCTTAGCGTGGGTCTGACTTTCTGATGTAACATCTCTGAGGGAGTTTGATCCGAACAAGGCCGGCCCGTGTTTACCGGAGGAGAATTAGCGGTGATTAGAGCAGCTCGGAGGAGTCCGCCTCGGTGGCTGGATGATCAAAAAGCGGGAGCTTAACACAGATAAAGGTGATGAAAGCTAAGTTTAGATCCGTGGGACGAAGAGGGGGAGATTTAACGGGAACACTACAGGAAGTAGGAGATGCCCCGTGGAGGGAAAACAAACCAAGTAAACACTGGAGAAAGAAAACTTTTCTTTTCTTCCGTCTCTGCTGTTCTGACGAGATCTGCGATGTTGCACTCTGCGCATGTCTAAAACACGTCATCTACCTCCCTTCCAGATTATCTAAACATCGAATCATGCTTTTTTGCGCTCTGCACATGCCCAGAACGCGTCGTTCCAATACTTCTATTGGAATTCACGGTACTAAAAATCTATCATTTTTAAAACGTACAAGTGTTTTTTAGTCCTTTCATGTGTACTTACTTTAGGTTCTGCGACCGGTTGTTCACTTCCGGTTCTTTCATCAGGACACCAGCTCGTTTGGATGAACAGGGAGAACAGATGTAGGTCTCTGGATCGTGGATCCCGTCCCCGTGCGTCGATCCGACCAGATGAACCAAGTTTTTCCGGTGTTGGTGATGTTGGTCTAGTTGTTCTGCTTCCTCAACGGTGACTCAGAATTGTCGGAGGTTGCCGCGGTGGAAGCCGTCGTTTCTGGCCAACACATGCTTGTTCATGAGCCACGTCCGAACCACGCACGCACACACACACCAACAGACAGATCATAAATAACTGACCATTTTCAGTGTTTCATGAATGCAGCATTTATTCAGAAAAAAACAATAAAACAAACATTGTTTTACTTAAAGTGCGTTTTTCAGGCTTCAAAAAAACAAAAAAAAAGCAGAAAATCTGCTGCAATAAATACGTTTAAATAACTCCAAGTTTTCTGTTTATTTTACAGATTTTTAGATGTTTTTTTAAACGTCTGAGTTTGAAGTAAAACACATTAAAAGACAGTTTTTAGGGGGGTTTTTCACTAAATAACCGTTCGTCTTCGAAACCACTTATTCATGACCAGGTCGCACGGGAGGCTCAGTCAAGAGGCACCTGTCGATCCATATTCCTACTCTCACCATGGTAACTAGGATCTACATTCTTCCCCTCACCATGGTAACCAGGATCTACGTTCCTACCCTCACCATGGTAACCAGGATCTACGTTCCTACCCTCACCATGGTAACCAGGATCTACATTCCTCCACTCACCATGGTAACCAGGATCTACGTTCCTACCCTCACCATGGTAACCAGGATCTACATTCCTACCATCACCATGGTAACCAGGATCTACGTTCCTACCCTTACCATGGTAACCAGGATCTATGTTCCTACCCTCACCATGGTAACCAGGATCTACGTTCCTACCCTCACCATGGTAACCAGGATCTACGTTCCTACCCTTACCATGGTAACCAGGATCTATGTTCCTACCTTCACCATGGTAACCAGGATCTACGTTCCTACCCTCACAGTGGTAACCAGGATCTACGTTCCTACCCTCACCATGGTAACCAGGATCTACGTTCCTACCCTTACCATGGTAACCAGGATCTATGTTCCTACCTTCACCGTGGTAACCAGGATCTACGTTCCTACCCTCACCATGGTAACCAGCTGTAGGTGGTGACTGGAAGAATGAGATCACGGATACAAGAGGCCAAAAAATCTTTCTCTGCAGCGTGGCTGGGCTCTCATTCATAGATAGAGGGAGGAGCTTGGAATGAAGCTGTGCAAAATAAGCCTGATGGTGTGGTTAGGACGCGTCCCTCCCTGGTGAGGTGTTCCGTCCCACCGGGAGGAGACCAAGAGGTAGACCCTTGACCTGCTGGAGAGACTATGTCTCACAGCTGGACAGGGAACACCTCAGGATCCTTCTGGGTGATCTGGAGGATGCAGTCAGAGTGAGAGAAGCCCGGGCTTCACGTCTGAGGCTGTTGCCTCGGCGGCCCGGTCTCAGATAAGCGGAAGACGACAGAACGGAATTTCATTAAATAGTTTGTTTCTAAAAACTACGTTAAATTTATTTCTAATTAAATCTCATTTTTTACACAAAATTTTCGGAAAAAAGAAAAATGGAGGAAGTTAAAAAAAAATTTGCGACGAGAAGAAAAACATAAAAAACGTGCAAGATTTTAATAAATATGAATATTTTTTATTTTTACGGAGAGTCATGTTTTTTTTAATGTTGCATAGCTTTGTTTTTATTTTTATTGCATAAAGAATCGGAAACAAAAAAAAAAAAATCCAGTGTGTTTGATTTTTTTACAATTTTTTTTACGACAGTCTTAAAGTTGCGAAAAAATTTTTTAAACCGACCGTTTTTAAAATTATTTAAATCGTTTTGGGAGATTTAGAGACACCTAGAGGCCGAAAATAGAACTGCAAAAAAATTAAAATTTTACACCGTATTTTTACGACTTTAAGGCTCAAACTCAGAGATAGAGGGAGGAGCTCTGACATCCGGGCGGAGCCGCTGCTCCTCCGGGTCTAGAGAACCCAGGTGGACTCAGGTGGAACCCAGACTCAAACAGGCATGAACATAGTAGAGAACACCATGAGAGCATTAGCGGGTGAATTATGGGCGTGCATTGTTAAAACCCACGCCGTTTAAGCAGGTGTTAAATACAGCAGCGACACACACATACACACACCACGCACGCACACACACACACACACACACACACACACACACCGCCTTATCGTCGTGAAAACACGGAAAATTTTAATTCAAAATAAGCTTTTTTTAAAAAAAAAACGACAGAAAATACTTTAATTTAAACAAATTTAATCAAAGAATTTAAAAATTTTTGTTTGTGCAGTTTTAGCGGCGCCTAGTGGTGAAAGCGAGAATAACAAAATATAGTTTATTAGTTATACGTTTAAATTAAAAAAAAAAAAAATTGATTTTAACTAATTTTACGGAAATAAATAATCGGAACGATCGCAAATTTGTGCGAATTAGTGACCCATTGTGGCCAATACGAGAATTACGACAAAAAAAATTATTTATAACTTTTTGTCGGATTTTTTTGTCTTAATTCAACTCTGAAAAGTGCGACTTAGTGACATCTTGTGGCAAAAAAGAGAACTGCAAAAAAACAAAATATTGCACTTAATTTGGTTTTAAAGTCGAAAAAACAACCAAAAAACCAACTTCCTGTGAGTTTAAATAAATTAATAAATAACGGAAACAAATAAACGTCTCGTTGCGTGTTTCCATGGTGATGCATGAAGGAGGCGGAGCTCCGAAGACGAGACGACGGAACATTAAATAAATAAGTTAGCAGCTCGTTTAAAGACGCGATTTTTAAATAGAATTATTGTTCAAGTGCTTTCGTTTAGAATGAATCGTAGTTTTTTAACTCGTTAAGACGCCTAAAAATACTGAGAAAAAAGTTTAAACCGTTTCCGTGGAGACGAGAGAAAGGGTATCAGAGATGCTTTGCGTTTCCTTGACGACCGTCGACGTCCATTTTTAGTGGTTCTTTGGTTTTGGGAGTCGAGATGAAATGAAACCTGGTGTTTTTAGTTTGGTTCCCGTAGAAACGGAGCCGTCTGGATCGCGTGGCGCCGCCCTCTGTCTGGGCGGCCCCAGCTTCGGAGAGGAAGGAGCGGAGCTGGAGATGTTAGGCAGGAAGAGGCGGAGCTTTGAGGAATGCGGCGGAAGAGGACGTCGATCGCCGCCGCCTTCCGTTTTGCCGTCGGGCCGAACTCGGGCGGGGCTGGATCGCAGGAAGTGGAGACGCCTTTGGGTGGCGGGGGAGGCCGTGTTACCTGAAGGCGGAGCCGTCACTGGTTGCGGGTCGAGCTGACGGGAGGCGTGAAGAACCTGTGACTGAAAACAGAAAAAAAAAACAGGTGATAAAAACCGATGGATTTGATTCGTTTGTTGCCACGACAACCGGAAATTAAATATGGAGGAACATGAGCTTCCTCTGCAGGGTGGGCGGGGTCTCTTTCAGACAGAGGGGAGGAGCTCTGACATCAACCAGTCTGCCCGCGGTCGGATTTCAAGTCGACCGCCAGGTGTTTAGAGGAAAAAAAAAATGAAATGAAATTCGTGTTGCCGACTTGGCGACTTTGGCGCTCTTTTTAGCGGGTATTCAGACCCTCTGAACCAGTATTTTTCAACTTTTTTTCATGCCAGGGTAAATTTTTCCATCAAAAAACCTTATTTTGTCATCTATTAAGTGGGGTGTTTTTTTTTTAGGAGGGACGGACAGCAGCATGCAACAAAAAAAAAGCAGAGAAAAGTGGGTTGCTATGGTTACGGGACAGCCCTGCCTGTCTCTAAATAAAATGACATGTTTTCTTACTGATAAACATAAATAAATATGATTTAATCCATTCATTATTTTAAACAAACACCATGAGATCGACCAAAACAATCTTTGGGATCTACCGGTGGATCCCGATCACCGTGTGAGGTTAAAGGAGATCATTATCCACGGCACACCTGACGATCTGTAACGCTGCTCTAGACGCCAGCGACCGTTTTTTACCCCCAAAAACTGTCAATCTAGCATCTTTTTTTAGTTTTAAAGGAGATTTTCGGAGTCTGTGACGTGAAAGCACGTTGAGGGGAGACGGTGGCTTATTGGTAGAACGTTCGCCCGCGGACCGGAAGTCAACCGGAAGTTTGTGGAATCGAATCCCACTGAGCTCATGTCTATGTGTCCTTGGAGAAGACACCTAACCCCCCGTTTCTCCCATCATTGGCGCCGTTATGGGCAGCCCGCTGTGGAGAAATGCAGGACAGAAATTTTATAGAGTGAGTAAAAAAAAAAAAAAAGAAGCCTGTGCTGCTGTGGCCCCTCCCCTCGGAAATATCTGTGTGTGTGTTTGAGAGAGAGAGTGTGTGTGTGTGTTTGTGAGAGAGGGTCTGTGCGTGTGTGTGTCAGACAAAAAGAGAGCAAGGAAGAGAGAGGTGTTGGTGTGTGTGTTTGTTTTAGAGGGAGAGTGAGAGGGACTTGTCTGCGTGTGTGTGGTTGAGAGTGTGCGTGTGTATGTGTGCGTGTGTGTTTGAGAGAGTGCGTGTGTATGTGTGCGTGTGTGTTTGAGAGAGTGTGTGTGTGTGTGTGTGCGTGCGTGTGTGTTTGAGAGAGTGTGTGTGTGTGTGTGATGTCTAATGGTTGTGTAACCAAACGTCTCATGAGTTTAGTTTTACTGCAGGATAGAAACCATCTGCACGTGTGTGTGAGATGGTAACACTGGACTGGTAGATCTGTGTATGTGTGTGTGTGTGTGTGTGTGTGTGTGTGTGTGTGTGGTAGATCTCAGAAGGTTTGCTACCTTGGGTCAAAACAAGGTCAGGCTCCCCTGCTCTAAGCCGTTCGTCACTAACAGGGTCGAAGGAGTACCGGAGTCCATCCCGGCTGATTTCAGGCGAGAGGAAGGATACAACAGGTCGCCAGTCTGTTGCAAGGTCACACACACTCAGCCTTCCCAATCCACCAAGTTTTGGACACCCCGACCTTGGCGACGAACATCCAATAGAGGACGGGCAGTGTAAGCGTCCGAACCCGGATTCGAACCGGAGAACTTCCAAGAGCGAACGTTCTACCACTGAGCTATCGCCTCACTCCTAAATGATCGAGAACTAACGCCCGAATCCGACCGAGAATCCACGACATTGAGACGGATTTTTCATCACGTCTCCTTAAGACGTATCTTTCTTTGATACATCCAGAGCGTTGACGGGTTCTACTGTCTAACGCTGTGTGAGGCCGACACGATCAGTCTCACCGAGCCGAAGCTACACATCGAGACGTGAGAGCCGAGCGGGGGGCGCTGCTATCGGTGCTCCTTGTATCACACCAGCTTCTCTTTAATCCCTTTTGGTCTGACTGTGAAACAGAAGATGAAATCATGAAGGTTTAATTCTTTCAGCTGTGATTGGTTTTAAAATAGATATGAGTTAATCACACCGACTGATCAACACTGACATCTTGTGGTGGACGGTACAACCGCAGCATGTCTGTCTGCAAGCGGGACATTTCAATGTCCTCCACTGTGCCCGTCGCTCATAAATAATCCAGGACAGGAGGGAAGAGAAGGGCACGGAGAGAAGAAAGATGACAACGCCAAGAAAGGACAAAAAAAAAAAGAACAAACAGAGTGATTATTGAGGAGAAAGATGGAGGGTGTTTTCGACCCAAGACGTGTTCCACTTCCCAGATGACTTATAGGATGTCCCTACGGTAAAACACACACTTATTAGAATACAAAGTGCTGATACTCTAAGTGTCCCCACACACACACCCCCCTCCTGCATCTCCGCTGTCCCTCCTCTGGACCCCGGAGACTCATTAGATGAATAATATCACCCCATGCTGCATCATCACTTGGCTTATGATCGTAATGAATAAACATGAGCTAGTAGCACCGAGCTGGAGGCAATGGGCTGCCATCAAAGTACTCCATTACTCCGACTGCGATTAGTGGAATAATGGAGTTCTGCAGTTTGCTGCTCCGTACACACGAGCACTCAGAAATAAAGAGGAGATTATTGGGAGCAAGTCGAGATGCGGGCTCGTTATGTTCATGTAGGAACGGATCCCTGGAGTAAACACTAACTCTCGTGTGGAGTGTTAATCTAATTTTATTTATGACGCTCGACTGGAAACAAAAATCTCTTATTTCTCTCAACAAATCGGAAGGTAAAAAGTACCACGTTATCATCAACCTGGGACTGGGTTGTCGGGGTAACAGCCTCAGACGGGAAGCACAGGCTTCTCTCACCCTGGCGACATCCTCGAGCTCACCTGGAAGGTTCCTAAGGTGTTCCCTGTCCAGCTGTTAGACATAGTCTCTCCAGCAGATCCGGGGTCTGCCTCTTGGTCTTCTCCTGGTGGGACGGAACACCTCACTAGGAACGTAGATCCTGGTTACCATGGTGAGGGTAGGAATATAGATCCTGGTTACCATGGTGAGGGTAAGAACATACATCCTGGTTACCATGGTGAGGGTAGGAACGTAGATCCTGGTTACCATGGTGAGGGTAGGAACGTAGATCCTGGTTACCATGGTGAGGGTAGGAACGTAGATCCTGGTTACCATGGTGAGGGTAGAAACGTAGATCCTGGTTACCATGGTGAGGGTAGGAACGTAGATCCTGGTTACCATGGTGAAGGTAGGAATATAGATCCTGGTTACCATGGTGAGGATAACCCCCAGACTTGCTGGAGAGACTATGTCTCCCAGCTGGACAGGGAACATCTCAGGATCCTCCTGGGTGAGCTAGAGGATGCAGCCGGTGTGAGAGAAACCTGGGTTTCCTGTGTGAGGCTGTTACCCCCGACAACCCGTCCCCAGATAAGCAGAATACAGCGGACTGGAATAAATTTGACACCAAGGTGTTCAACAATGAGATGTTCCATGTCTCCACCTGCCTAATTAACAACAATAATCATTGGTTGAAGCGGTCACATGTGGGTCCCATGACCCATGTTGTGTTTACTAGTCTTAAGGAAGCACAGATGAAGGAATGGACGGACAGCCTGAGTTTTACCCGCTCATATTTTCATTCATTTGACTCTTTGCTTCTTTTCAGTCACCTTATTTTCAACAGAAAGTGTAAATAAAATTCATCTAAAGAGTTATCCAAGCATCCCAGAGGGAACGGGGATGCCCTTGAGTCTAATATATTTCACCCTACTAAGGATTTCTTTTCCTTTCAGCTTCTGTTCTGCATCATTTAATAGCATTTCTTCGTCGACGGCGCTCAATAAAAGTGACAAATAAAAGAAACGTAATGTCTCCGGAAGTTTCATTTGAAAGATCGGTTCTGGCTGTGAGCATAAGTCGGCTAGTAAAACACGTCCGATCCTGACGGCGGGTTCTTTATTACGCTTTCAGCCTGAAGAACATGTTCAAACCGGTGACGGATTCGGTTATTTCCTCAGGTATAGATTTAAAGATAAAATCTTAAGGAAAATGTCTGAGGATCCTGCGGAGAGGAAGATGTTTCAGGTTAAACGACACTTCCAGCTGGAATCCAGAGATGATCAAATCTAAGAATCACATCAGAGAGGAAGGAAAGAAGAGTTAAGACGCTTCCTCTGCGTGTAATTCATTCCCCCGCTCAGCGGCGGCCATGAAAACTATCACAGAAACACCTTCTATGTGATTACCAGGGAGGTTTGGGTTAATCTCTAGAGCGGCTCAGAAAGATTTAAGTGCTCTAACCATCCTCAGAAACACAATCCTCAGCAGGGCAGGGAATCTCCTCACCTGCAGATGGCTTAAACCGCCTGAACGGGTTGCAGAGAAGAGCTCCTCGCTCGATGCGAAGAGAGGCATTTACAAAGATCGTTTAAGCTTACGAGGCTCTGAGCTCGTGTCACTGTGAAGGAGAAAGGGACTGGCAGTGGCATGGTGGGTACATTTAGATGTAAACGTTAATATTTCTGGTCATTAAAGTAAAATAAAAAGAAAAACCCGATCATATGTCCTTACCCGGATCGCCAGGGACAACAGCCTCAGACGGTATGCCAAAGCTTCTCTCACTCCAGCTGCCCAGGAGGATCCTGAGGTGTTCCCTGTCCAGCTGTGAGACATAGTCTCTCCAGCAGGTCCGGAGTCTGCCTCTAGGTCTCTTCCTGGTGGGACGGGACACTTCACCGCCGAAGGAGGCATTCTAACCAGATGCCCGAATCACTTAATCTGGCTTCTCTAAACCAGAAGGAGCAACAGCTCTACTCCGAGGTCCTTCTGGCTGGCAGAACTCCTCCCTCTATCTCTTTTCGTCCGCTTGTATCCGCAGTCTTGTTTTTCGGTCACCACTCAGCCTGGTTCCCAAGGGTGAGGGTAGTAACGTAGATCCTGGTTACCACGGTGAGGATAGGAACGTAGATCCTGGTTACCATGGTTAGGGCAGGATCCTAGATCCCGGTTACCATGGTGAGGGTAGGAATGTAGATCCCGGTTACCATAGTGACGGTAGGAACGTAGATGACCTGCGGGGGGCTTTGAGGATTTGGATACTCTGATCCCCAGCCCCAGCTTCACACTCTGCAGCAAATCGGTCCAGCGAGAGCTGGAGGATCACGGCTTGATGATGCCAACAGAACCACCTCGTCTTAAACTGAAGCTCGATGATGTAATGAGAATCTAAACCAATCAGACGGTAATGACAGGGTTCTAAACGAGGAAATTAAAAAATGGCGACAGGGTTTTCTAGATGGGTGAGACAAGGTGGGGAGACAAGCAACAGAGAGGACGGGTGACAGGAGGTTGCTAACGTACCACGCAGTGTCACTGAAGTAAAGCACTAGATTTTCCACTCCTGGATGACAGCGTGGAGGAACAAAAAAAGGACAGAATGGAAGTCAGTTATCAGCAGACATGCTGGAAAATTTAAACACTAAAACTTGGATCAACTTTAAAGTTTTCTCTGAAAAATTCTTGTGTCGTCAAACACGACTTTTAAAAGTCTGGACTCAGTTTGTTTAAAACTTCAGCAGTAAAACCGTTTCCTCTGACCTTCATCCGGCCGCTTTCAGTACCAGAAAATTAACTTTTATCCCTTTTATTGTGAAAAACATCCCTGGGTTGATTTTATGGTCTGATGAATCAGCTGGTCTCATTAGGAGCCGAATGCCACCTGGTTTCTCACAGCTGTTCCCATAAAACACTCGGCCAGAAACACAAAACGTAGAAAAATCTGCACTGAGATGATTCATTTTTTGCCCAGTCACGCCGCCAGAAGTTTATGGAGCCTTCTTTGAAAAGTAGGAAGGGAAGTTGGTTTAGCGTTAGCGGACGGTACATGGCTCTTACACCTCGATAACAACGCAAAACCAAAGCTCATCACCATCATGGACGGTTCGCTGCTTCATCGCCCGACACCCTTCGAGCAACGCCGTGCCCGCTCATAAAACGCTTACAACCGCTCCACTGAAGTTTGTGTAACCTTTGATAACCGCTGGCGAAGCAGAGGTGGTCCAGTCTTCAAGATTTCTGCATTGGTCCAAGCGTCCGCAAACTAGCGTCTAGCGGGGCCAAACTTTGAGTCGGCGTTGATGGAGCGTTATCGATTGCTCCGCACCGGTCGCAATATTTTTAAGCAGTTCAAAACTTTTAGAGCGGTAGGAGGGGCCCTAAAGAAACATCAGCGGAGGCCGAGCGTCAGCAGCGTTGATTTAACGGGAGCCAACTTTTGTTAAACGATGGTGAACGGTTACGAGCGTTGTTTCCGTTTTTCACAGACGCTGCGACCCGAAGTCATACGACAAAATTTAACTTGTAATATTAAAACTAGGAGTTTTGCCTTCTTGAGAAGGAGGTTCTAAAGACTAGAACGTCTCAATTTAAATGTAATTTATTTAAAGCTGTTCCGGGTCTTTAACTACTCCGTACTCTCTATCCTACTCTACGGCTCGGAAACGTGGCACCTGCACAAGATTCTGGCAGCCAGACTCGATGACTTCTACAGCAGGGTCTCCAAACCATTGAGTTACTACGGCCTTAGGTCATACGTGTCAGCCCAAGGCATCTCGTCATTCGCTAGTTCAGCCACGTCCTCCGCCTTCATCACGACCATTCTACGAGAGCAGTCCTTCATTTCAATCCAAAAGTCACTTGAGGCAGTGGTGGAGAGGAGGTCACTGAACAAACTTTTATCCATCATGGACAATCATGACCATCCTCTCTACCCACTCCTGGACGAACAGCGGAGCTCCTTCTCCAAGAGGCTCAGACAGCTCCGCTCGAGAACATCTCGTTACCGGAGGTCTTTCTTTCCGTACGTGATCGGGCTCTACAACGACTCACGTAGCAGATAGGAAGTTGTTGCTGTGACACACAAATTTCCCATGTGTGGGCTCATTAAAGTAGATTCTGATTCTGAAAAGTCGCAGGGTGAAAATGACCATGAGATAATCGCGGGTGACCAGGAAGACCGTCCAGGAAGCAGAACAGCTGGAACAACATCACCCGCACTGGAAACACCTAAAAGTCGGGTTCATTGGGTCAGCTGTAACGACAGGAAGGGGATCTACTCCCCCTTCACTGGAGACTTTGATTGATTAATTAACCTGTTTAATGAACAGGAAGACGATCCAACGACCAATAGAAGGAGCCGGGTGTGTTAGTTTGACTCCTAATGATGCCGTTTGGTGTTGAATGTGTAAAAACTAACTGGTGAAAAACGAGGACCAAAAAGCACCTGAAAAGTGTGACGGTGAAGTGTGATTTGTCTCCGTTTCCATGTGAACCGTGTTTAAATAGAACACGTCTGTAGATCAGACACGTCTTCCCAGCGTGGTGCCGTTACGCCGACATCTCAAGAGCCTTCGGCTCAGATTGTTTCAGAAGAAAAGGTCATTTTCCTCGAAGTGAAGAAATAAAAACCTACATATGATCAAAACTTCAAGCATCTCCTCCAAAAAGTCAGCTAAAGATCAAAAGAAACAAGATCTTTAAGGAGCTTTTTTTAGTATCAAAGAGCCGTGAATAACTGGGTAAAGGTCAGGGTATTGATCCGATCACGCTCTGTTCCACTTTTCTGCTCCAGGTGTTAGAACACTCAAACGGGAAACGGTTTTATTTTGAAGTTTTACACCAAACTGTTCCACTTAATCTTAAATCTAACGATCATAATTAAAGAGGAATGAAGGGTTAGGGTGAGACAGGATGAAGACGAGTTCAGTGACTCACTCTTCCTAGCGAGATGAGGGGGGATGCTGGGCTTCGGCCGCGCCCTGAACGGCCTGGAGCGCTGATACTGCCAGGGCGGAGAGAGGAAAGGAACAGGAGGAAAAGCCTGAGACAGAGAGGAAAACAGAAAAGATGGAGGGAAAGATTAGAACCCTGATGATTTAACGTGGGCAGGGAGGGTGGTGAGTAGAGTTCTGGGGTACCCTATCCACTTCACATCACGTTGTTTCTGTTTGTTAGACACCCTCGTCATCAGTTGTGCCACTCTTGTTGTTTCGGTACCTTCAGTTTCTTAAATTACCGTATTTTTCGGACTACAAGTCACAGTTTATTCATAGTTTAGTCAGGGGTGCGACTTTATATGAGAAATTATTAACACATTTATACCATAATTTCACGTCATTTTCACACTTTACCACAGAAGGGGGGTCCAGTTTCAACTCTGCTGGCAACATTTAAAAACAACTGAAGAGGAAGAATTCTTTTTTTTTTTTGCTACAAATTAAAAGCTGAAAATAGTCAAATATGCAGCTGAAAATGATGATCGAGCAGCAGAAATTAAGTTTTTATTTAGTAATAAACTTGTTAAGGACTGGTGAAAAGGTTACTTTAACTGGAATAAAGAAGACAAAAAAAAACTAAGCGGCCACAGTTAGAGGAACGAGTTCATACATGGGTGTTTGAACAACGTGCTGCAGGCACAGTAGTTGTGGACATGCTGAACTCATGGCTTACAAAGTGCTGAGCGTCAGGAAGGCTTCTTTAGAGCATGCGATGCTCTGCTTGTGATGGCTAGCATACGCATAGAGCGCACATCACGCCACAGTTCAAAACTAAATTAAAAGGTATTTAACTCCATCATTCCTGGAGGCTTAACCAAACAACTCCAGCCACGTGATATTTCCGTTAATAGGAGCTTTAAGGCCGTCTAGTGTAACCTGTGAGAGCAGTGGATGAAGGATGGAGAGCGCAGCTTCACTGTAATCCAGAGAATGCGACGTGCAACTTTCTTGGACAAATGCACGTTCTCAGTTTGTTTATGCGTCATGTAATGGTAGTATACAGTACCGCCTTTTGTTCTCCATTTTATTTACCTTTTAAAATGCCTCTCAAAGAACATGTCTGCTTTTGGTGTTAAATTTTATCAAATAAATTTTCCTAAAAAATGCAACTTATAGTCCGAAAAATACGGTAATTAGATTTGGTCGTTTTTCTTTTATTCTTTTCTGTAGTTCAGGTTGTTTCAGTTTAGGCCCTGTTTTCTTATCTCTTTCATTTTGATCTGGAACACGCCCCATCCCTCTCATTCTGTGTAAATAAATGAGTTAAAACTGCAGTCTTGACTCCGTGTGTCTAATTTTGATTTAGTACATAACACTTAAACGTGCAGGCATTTACATGAGCTCTCTAATTGTTTCCTCACTGCTTCAAATGCTTCATTCCACTGCCCACAGTTCACTTCAGGTTCTGTCCTTAAACGTCCTCTTTTACCCGTGTCTTACCGTTTAGCAGCTTCCCCCCACCCACAGACAGCTGGTTTATAAATGAGCCAGCTGGTTTTGTCCTTCACAGTCAGACACACACGTCCTCTGTTTCAATGCAGCAATCCTTCATTCCTCTCCGTCCAGGATGAACCTCTACCTCTCTGGATTCCTCCACCTGTTTCCTGCTCTCACTACTAAAGTCACAGACATGCTGGAGCTCCCTCTGATCGCTGCTCTACTTGGTCTGTGGTAATTTAGTCCTGCTTTCTTATTGGTCAGACTGGGTTTACTCACTGGGTTTTCTCTCCACGGCGTCTGCAGCGCCACGCTCTCGCTCTGCTGGACCCTCGTCTGAGTGTGCTGGTCGATCCTCTCCGTCGTCTCCTGGCAATAACAGCTGGTGTTCATCGTGGGAACAGTCTACGGAAATAAGAGCACACCGGTTGGTTACGATGGGATGCGGAGGAGTGAGGTTGCCATAGGAACAGGCAGACAGACCAGCTGGAGGGTGAGCTGAGCGATGGTTTGGTCTCGGCTTCGCAGTTCTTCCCTCAGCTGGTGGACTTCCTGCAGGAGAACCTGAACCTGGAAACATCACAGAGGTTATAATGAGGTGGAAATGAAGACGAAATTAAAACAAGTGGAGGAGTTTGAGTGTCTCTGGGTCTGGTTCAGGAGCAGGGGAAGGACGAAGCGGGAGATCGACAGACGGATCGGTGCAGCGTCAGCAATAACTAGGATGCTGCCTCGATCAGTTGGGGTGAAGAAAGAACTGAGACGAAAAGCAAAGCTCTGGATTTACAAGTCGATCTACGTTCCTACCCTCACCATGGTAACCAGGATCTATGTTCCTACCCTCACCATGATAACCAGGATCTACGTTCCTACCCTCACCATGGTAACCAGATCTATGTTCCTACCCTCACCATGGTAACCAGGATCTATGTTCCTACCCTCACCATGGTAACCAGGATCTATGTTCCTACCCTCACCATGATAACCAGGATCTACAAACCGGATTCCGAAAAAGTTGGGACACTTTAGAAATTGTGAATAAAAACTGAATGCAATGATGTGGAGGTGCCAACTTCTAATATTTTATTCAGAATACAACATAAATCACAGGTCAATAGTTTAAACTGAGAAATTGTATGATATTAAGGAAAAATATACTCATTCAAAATTTTATGGTGTCAACAAATCCCAAAAAAGTTGGGACAAGGCCATTTTCACCACTGTGTGACACCCCCCCTTCTTCTTAGAACACTCAACAGACGTCTGGGCATTGAGGAGACCAGCTTCTCAAGTGTAGACATAGGAATGTTCTCCCATTCTTGTCTAATACAGGCCTCTAAGTGTTCAATCGTCTTGGGTCTTCTTTGTCTGACCTTCCTCTTAATGATGCGCCAAATGTTTTCTATAGGTGAAAGATCTGGACTGTTGGCTGGCCAGGTCAGTACCCGAATCCTTCTCCCACGCAGCCATGATGTTGTGATTGATGCAGAATGTGGTCTGGCATTATCTTGTTGAAAAATGCAGGGTCTTCCATGAAAGAGACGACGTTTGGATGGGAGCATATGTTGCTCTAGAACCTGAATATATTTTTCTGCATTGATGGTGCCTTTCCAGATGTGCAAGCTGCCCATGCCACACGCATTCATGCAACCCCATACCATCAGAGATGCAGGCTTCTGAACAGAGCGTTGATAGCAACTTGGGTTGTCACTGTCCTCTTTGGTCCTGATGACATGGCGCCCCAGATTTCCAAAAAGAACCTCAAAACGTGATTCGTCTGACCACAGAACAGTCTTCCATTTTGCCACACTCCATTTTAAATGACTCCTGGCCCAGTGAAAACGTCTTCGCTTGTGGATCTTTGTTAGAAATGGCTTCTTCTTTGCAGAATAGAGTTTCAGCTGGCAACGGCGGATGGCACGGTGGATTGTGTTCACTGACAATGGTTTCTGGAAGTACTCCTGAGCCCATGCTGTGATTTCCTTCACAGTAGCACTCCTGTTTTTGATGCAGTGTCGTTTAAGGGCCCGGAGATCACGGGCATTCAGTATGGTTCTCCGGCCTTGACCTTTACGCACAGAGATTTTTCCAGATTCTCTGAATCTTCTGATGATATTATTCACAGTTGATGATGACAACTGCAAACTCTTTGCAATTTTTCGCTGGGTAACACCTCTCTGATACTGTTCCACTATCTTTTTACGCAACATTGTGGGAGTTGGTGATCCTCTACCCATCTTGGCTTCTGAGAGACACTGCCAATCTGAGAAGCACTTTTTATACCCATCATATTGCCAATTGACCTGATTAGTGCTGATTGGTCTTCCAGGTGTTTGTTGTATGCTCAAATGACTTTTTCCAGCCTCTAATAGGTTCTTGTCCCAACTTTTTTGGGATTTGTTGACACCATGAAATTTTGAATGAGTATATTTTTCCTTAATATCATACAATTTCTCAGTTTAAACTATTGACCTGTGATTTATGTTGTATTCTGAATAAAATATTAGAAGTTGGCACCTCCACATCATTGCATTCAGTTTTTATTCACAATTTCTAAAGTGTCCCAACTTTTTCGGAATCCGGTTGTACGTTCCTACCCTCACCATGGTAACCAGGATCTATGTTCCTACCCTCACCATGGTAACCAGGATCTACGTTCCTACCCTCACCATGGTAACCAGGATCTATGTTCCTACCCTCACCATGATAACCAGGATCTACGTTCCTACCCTCACCATGGTAACCAGGATCTATGTTCCTACCCTCACCATGATAACCAGGATCTACGTTCTTACCCTCACCGTGGTAACCAGGATCTACGTTCCTACCCTCACCATGGTAACCAGGATCTATGTTCCTACCCTCACCATGATAACCAGGATCTACGTTCTTACCCTCACCGTGGTAACCAGGATCTACGTTGCTACCCTCACCATGGTAACCAGGATCTACGTTCCTACCCTCACCATGGTAACCAGGATCTACGTTGCTACCCTCACCATGGTAACCAGGATCTACGTTCTTACCCTCACCATGGTAACCAGGATCTACGTTCTTACCCTCACCGTGGTAACCAGGATCTACGTTCCTACCCTCACCATGGTAACCAGGATCTATGTTCCTACCCTCACCATGGTAACCAGGATCTACGTTCCTACCCTCACCATGGTAACCAGGATCTACGTTGCTACCCTCACCATGGTAACCAGGATCTACGTTCTTACCCTCACCATGGTAACCAGGATCTACGTTCTTACCCTCACCGTGGTAACCAGGATCTACGTTCCTACCCTCACCATGGTAACCAGGATCTACGTTGCTACCCTCACCATGGTAACCAAGATCTACGTTCCTACCCTCACCGTGGTAACCAGGATCTACGTTCCTACCCTCACCATGGTAACCAGGATCTACGTTCTTACCCTCACCGTGGTAACCAGGATCTACATTGCTACCCTCACCATGGTAACCAGGATCTACGTTCCTACCCTCACCATTGTAACCAGGATCTACGTTCCTACCCTCACCGTGGTAACCAGGATCTACGTTCCTACCTTCACCATGGTAACCAGCTGTGGGTAGTGACCGAAAGACCAAGATTGTGGATACAAGCGGCCAAAATTAGCTTCCTCTGCAAAGTGTCTGGGGTCTCACAGCTGGACAGGGAACATCTCAGGATCCTCCTGAGTGAGCTGGAGGATGCAACCGAGGTGAGAGAAGCCTGGGCTTCCTATCTGAAACAATTACCCCCAGGATTCGGCCCTGGATGAGCAGAAGACAACGGGACAGAAGTATAAAAACAACGACACCAACCTGGGAGTCGGTGCTTTGAGAAGAGCTTTCGGTTTCTGGACTCAGAGTGTCTGTGGTCAGAGTGTCTTCGTCCAAGTCGTCCTCCTGAAAAAACAAAAAAATACCATCTTAGTGAATTCAGTCCCGCTTTATGCCCTCTGTATCCAGAACCTGGAGAACAATTTAAACACTCGCTGTCACCCAAAACACTGAAGGGATTTTAATTAACCAGCCAACATTTATTTGTTGAACCCGTAGTGGGTACTGAGTGACTGTGGGCAGTTTAATTAAAAGCCCTTTAGTGGTTAGGGGGGTTCATATGGAAGCACAGACCGCCGGCATGCTTAACGTCTCCTCCACATTCTGTGGGTGATCGTTTAAAAATCTATAAAAACCTATTGTTTTTCTTATACTTATGAAACTGGCAGAGCTTTTTTTTTTCTACCTGAAGCAGTAAAGTCTGCAGGTGTTCCAGCTGAGACTTGATGGCAGCGTAGTCCTCTGCAAGCTCTTCTACGTCCAAACCCGAACTTGGAGAATCGGGAGACCTGAAGAATGAAGTCACAATTTTACAACAAAACAGAAACTTGGAACGTTGGAAAATGTTAGCAGTTATGGTGCTGCCCTGGGTGGCTGCCCGCTGCAGTGCTGCCCACTTCCAACGGCTAGCTCCTACCGACAAGCTCCCAGCGGCTAGCTCCCGACGGCTAGCTCCCGAAAGCTAGCTCCCGTCGGCTAGCTGGTTATGGAGTCATTCTGCTGTTGGCATGCATGTTGACATGCGTGACCAGCGCATTGGCGAGCTCAGCAATGAAGTTGTGTCCGGATATTTTTGCAACAAGACTTTCCTGTACATCCAGGACTTGACCGCTGCCATGTCCAGGATGTGATAAAATAACCTGCTGTCATGGCCTTACCTTTCATTATCATTGTGGACGTCTTGTGTTCCCCAGCACAGCTGCCTCCCTCTCCACTGGGCCATTTGGGCGACGCCATCAGACTCTAAACACACAAGAAATCAAAATGCATGTTTTACATTGTTGAAATATTTTTGCTTCAAAGTCGACCCTTTGAAAATAAATTTAGCTTCATGCTTTTTGAAGCTTTTGAAACACGTATGCTACAGGTGTTTTGATTGGTCCAACCGGTCCACTGTTGCGAGTGTGAAGCGGCCGGGATGAGAATCAGCACCTCTAAATCAGAGACCATGATTGTTGCCAGAAAAAAGTGTGTAATGTCCCTTGAAGGTCAGGGACAGATTCCCGTCCCAAGTGGAGGAGTTTAAGTATTCAAGGTCTTGTTGACGAGTAAGGGACGAATGGAGCAGGGGATGGACAGACGGATCGGTGCAGCTTCTGCAGTAATTAGGACGCTTTGATGTTGATCTACGTTCGACATGTCATGTCAATCCACCATGTGGTGGAACCACAAGAAATCTGTCCAAACACGTTGCCAAAATCCACGGTATTCAGACTGAAAGATGCACTGTGTTTGACGAGCGCGTTAAAGCAACGTCAAGCAGCTCTGAGTCCGATGCAACAAGTATGCTAATAAATTACGGCATAGCACGGTTGATGACGCACGTGCTCCATGTTTTATTATAAAAAAACAACAATTAAAAAAAGTTTAAAGTTCTGTTCCCCACCAGCAGCCTGCCTCCTGATTGGACCAGAACACAGGCTGTTAAATCATATCTATTGTTATTATCGTATGACTTAAGATCCTTCAGATATGTGTTGCTGTAAATGCTGAAAGTCCTGTTTTAATTCATTTAATTATAAAAATTGAACATTTTTTATTGTTGGCAAAAAAAAAAATGCTGCTGTTAAACTTAACAAACAAGTAATATTTATTTCTCTTTCTAACTTTTTTTTTTTTTTTTTTACAGTCCAGTTCAGATTTATTTTGAAGTATCCATTTTTATTTAAGTAAGATATATTTTTTTAAAACATTGTTCTGTTTGTGAGTTCCACCATCATCCAATTAAAGTTTTTATCTTCATAATACTTAATTGTTTGTTTCTAAAAGTATAGATAGGAGATTCATTAAAGACCCGGATTGTTAAGGACTATCGGTAAGAGGACTAGTATCGATAAATCCTTATCAATACCCATCTTTACTGATAAGTGAAAGACGTCTGAATGAACTCTTTAGTAAAGACTTTTCTTGTGAAGTGTGTGAGCTATTTTTTTCTGTTTAATTTCAGTCCAATAAGATGGTTTTATAACAATTAAAACCAAGTAAAGGGCCTGATAAATGAAAACGGAGCACAACTGAAGGGGGAGGTTTAAAACGAACCCTCTACTATTTATTTAAATATAAAGAAATCCATTAATTAAACTCAAAGTGGAAACGATGTGATTTAAAAACAATCTGTAACGAGGTCATGGTGATTCCTATTAGATGGATTTCTTTTGACATTTAGGTCATAAATAAACAAATGATTAAAAATGTGCATAAACAAGCAGTAATCGGTGGATTTGTTAAAGAGATCATTTTTAAAATGGCCGAGTCGTCCAGATGTGTTTATAAAACATGTTTAGTGATTTTAATCTGGTTTTTATTTCAACATAAATTGTTTTTTCGTTCTGTCATATTCTGCTTATCTGGGGCAACACTCTCAGACAGGAAGTCCAGGCTTCTGTCACCCAAGCTGCATCCTCCATCTCACCCAGGAGGATCCTGAGGTGTTCCCTGTCCAGCTGTGAGACATAGTCTCTCCAGCAGGTCCAGGGTCTGCCTTTGGGTCTCCTCCTTGTGGGACAGAACACCTCACCACCGAGGGAGGCATCCTAACTAGATATTCTTGCAGAGGAAGCTCATTTTGTCAGCTTGTATTTGTGATCTTGTTCTTTCGATCACCACCCACACTGGTTACCAAAGTGAGGGTAGGATCGTAGATCCTGGTTACCAAAGTGAGGGTAGGATCGTAGATCCTGGTTACCAAAGTGAGAGTAGGATCGTAGATCCCGGTTACCATGGTGAGGGTAGGAATGTTGATTCAGCTGCATCCTCCATCTCACCCAGGAGGATCCTGAGGTGTTCCCTGTCCAGCTGTGAGACATAGTCTCTCCAGCAGGTTCAGGGTCTGCCTCTGGGTCTCCTCCTGGTGGGACGGAACACCTCACCAGCTTCTCTTGACGAGGCACGATATCTCTACTCGTCATGAATAAACACACCCTCATCATAAAAACTTCTAGAAGAAATGAAGCAGCTTTTAAGTTAAAAGTAATGGAGCAGCTTGGTGTTAATAGTGAGACATTTGGAACCTGAGGCGTTGCCGTGGCGATGCTGTGTTACTGTTTGAAAAGAAAAGTTAAGGTGTGTCAATAAAACTTTCTGTGGACTGTCATTCTTTGTAACCATCTCATGTTACAACGTTGGCTCCTGAGACTTAAAAACAGGTGTGCTCTATAGACACGTTCGCTACATGTCTCTAAACTTTGTGATACACACCGCTGTGGAGAGAAGCATCTTCTGGGAAGTCCACGTCCAGCATCAGATCATCATCGCCCAAGTCTGAGCCCAGGTTGTTCAGAAGGTCCTAAAGAGAGAAACATGAGAGATCTATTACTTGGTATCCAAATATGATACCAAGGGTTACAGACGATCCTCCCGGTTGGATCTTAAACTAAACACATCCAAATTTGTTGCTGTGATTTTCATAAGGTTTAAAAGCCCTACTCATCCAGTTCCTGGTGTTTTGCTGGTTACCATGGTGAGGGTAGGAACGTAGATCCTGGTTACCATGGTGAGGGTAGGAACATAGATCCTGGTTACCATGGTGAGGGTAGGAACATAGATCCTGGTTACCATGGTGAGGGTAGGAACGTAGATCCTGGTTACCATTGTGAGGGTAGGAACGTAGATCCTGGTTACCACGGTGAGGGTAGGAACGTAGATCCTGGTTACCATGGTGAGGGTAGGAACGTAGATCCTGGTTACCACGGTGAGGGTAGGAACGTAGATCCTGGTTACCATGGTGAGGGTAGGAACGTAGATCCTGGTTACCATGGTGAGGGTAGGAACGTAGATCCTGGTTACCACGGTGAGGGTAGGAACGTAGATCCTGGTTACCATGGTGAGGGTAGGAACGTAGATCCTGGTTACCATGGTGAGGGTAGGAACGTAGATCCTGGTTACCACGGTGAGGGTAGGAACGTAGATCCTGGTTACCATGGTGAGGGTAGGAACGTAGATCTTGGTTACCATGGTGAGGGTAGGAACGTAGATCCTGGTTACCACGGTGAGGGTAGGAACGTAGATCGACTGGTAAATCAAAAGCTTGACTTTTCGGCTCAGTTCATTCTTTGCGACGACGGATCAATGCAGCATCCTGATTGTTACAGATTCTGCACCGATCCGTCTGTCGATCTCCCGCTCCATCCTTTCCCCACTCTTGATCAAGACCCAGAGATACTTAAACTCCTCAATTTGTGTTCGGGATCCTGTCTCTGATCTGCAGGGGCGCTCCATTCTTTATTCCAGTGAGATTTGGAAACAAAATATTAACAATAAAAAAATCTCTTAAAAATTTCACCAAAAACGCTGGTTTAGCAAAATTAATTTGATGCTAATTAACAAATAAACAAATTACTGGTTTGAATTTTTACTCAGCTTATGCTTGTATTGTTTTTTCTTTTTTGAGTCGAACACTTTTCGTCTGTAAGTGCCCTGACGGTGGCACGGTGCCCTGAGTACCGGCCCTTTAAGATGTCTGTTTGGTGTGTTTTTCCTCTGCGAGGCACAAACGTGTGTTTAGAGGCTGTAATTATTCGGTCGGAGCGTCTGCTCTTCTCTGCAGGTCGTCAGCCTGTGACTAATCCTCTCCAGCAACAAAACAAATGTGGAGTCAGACTCTCGTCTTCGCTGGCTCAGAGATTCTTTCTGCTTCAGGAAAATGAGTTTTTAATGACTCGGCGAGGGAGGGACCTCGGGTTCATTTCAATCAAGCAAATCTGCTTTTCTAATCACCGTAATGAAGGATGAGAGAAAAGAATCCTTCATAAAATTTAAGAAGCAGAAAAGTTTCTCCTTCACTGGCCGTTTGGCATCTGCCGGTTTGCTTGGAGAACCAAGAAAAAGGTTTTTTTTTCCTCTATTTGTTTAATGAAGAGAGTTAATCATCCTGAGCATGACGTCCAACCACTTCCTCCATCCATCCCAAAAGGAACAGGGTCCTGAACACAAGTGGAGGAGTTTAAGTATCTCTGGGTCTTGTTCACAAGTGGGGGAAGGATGGAGTGGGAGATCCATAGATGGACTGGAACAGCATCTGCAATAATTAGGACGCTGCATCGATCCATCGAGGCGAAGAAAGAGCTGAGCCGAAAAGCACAGCTCTAGATTTACCAGACGATCTACGTTCCTACCCTCACCATGGTAACCAGGATCTATATTCCTACCCTCACCATGGTAACCAGGATCTACGTTCCTACCCTCACCATGGTAACCAGGATCTACGTTCCTACCCTCACCATGGTAACCAGGATCTACGTTCCTACCCTCACCATGGTAACCAGGATCTATATTCCTACCCTCACCATGGTAACCAGGATCTACATTCCTACCCTCACCATGGTAACCAGGATCTACGTTCCTACCCTCACCATGGTAACCAGGATCTATGTTCCTACCCTCACCACGGTAACCAGGATCTACGTTTCTACCCTCACGATGGTAACCAGGATCTATATTCCTACCCTCACCATGGTAACCAGGATCTACGTTCCTACCCTCACCATGGTAACCAGGATCTACGTTCCTACCCTCACCGTGGTAACCAGGATCTACGTTCCTACCCTCACCATGGTAACCAGGATCTATGTTCCTACCCTCACTGTGGTAACCAGGATCTACGTTCCTACCCTCACCATGGTAACCAGGATCTATATTCCTACCCTCACCATGGTAACCAGGATCTACATTCCTACCCTCACCATGGTAACCAGGATCTACGTTCCTACCCTCACCATGGTAACCAGGATCTATGTTCCTACCCTCACCACGGTAACCAGGATCTACGTTTCTACCCTCACGATGGTAACCAGGATCTATATTCCTACCCTCACCATGGTAACCAGGATCTACGTTCCTACCCTCACCATGGTAACCCGGATCTACGTTCCTACCCTCACCATGGTAACCAGGATCTACGTTCCTACCCTCACTGTGGTAACCAGGATCTACGTTCCTACCCTCACCGTGGTAACCCGGATCTACGTTCCTACCCTCACCATGGTAACCAGATCTACGTTTCTACCCTCACCATGGTAACCAGGATCTACGTTCCTACCCTCACCATGGTTACTAGGATCTACGTTCCTACCTTCACCATGGTAACCAGGATCTACGTTCCTACCCTCACCGTGGTAACCAGGATCTATGTTCCTACCCTCACCATGGTAACCAGATCTACGTTTCTACCCTCACCATGGTAACCAGGATCTACGTTCCTACCCTCACCATGGTTACTAGGATCTACGTTCCTACCCTCACCATGGTAACCAGTGTAGGCGATGACCAAAAAAATGAGATCGCAGATACAAGCGGCCGCAATGACCTTCCTCTGCAGGGCGGCTGGGCTCTCTCTCAGAGATAGAGGGAGGAGCTCTGCCATCAGGGACGAGCTCAGAGTAAAGACATGTCTGGGTCAAGAAAAGCCAGATGGGGTTGTTCGGGCATCTGGTTAGGATGCCTCCCGATGATGTGGGTCTCCTCTCACACAGAGGCAGATCTCGGACCTGCTGGAGAGACTATGTCTCACAGCTGGACAGGGAACACCTCAGGATCCTCCTGGGTGAGATGGAGGATGCAAGCCGGGGTGAGAGAAGCCTGGGTTTCCTGTCTGAGGCCGTTACCCCGGCGACCCGGCCCTGGATAAGCGGAAGATGTCGGAACAATAATTACCCTCTGAAATCCAGAAAAATCCAGAAAAGACCAAAGTGCGTTTTCACAGAGTTGCCGGACTGTAAACGCGAACCGCCTCGTTCTCACGGAGCAACACTTCCCTCTTCTGACCACAACAAGAACTACAAGAACATTGTGGCTTTGATCAACAAGCTTCAAAGGCTTCTAAACTGAATTTAAAGATATGAGTCCAGACGTGTTTAATGTCTTCAGATCATTAAGGTTTTCAGCTCATCACTTTAAGAGCCACAGCTCATTAACACAAAGGGCACTTTGAGGCAGGAAGCTCATTAACGGCTTCTCAGGAGGGTTATTAACTGTAGTGAAGAGGAGGTCACAGCCTGGACCGGAACCAGCACTAACATTTTATCGGAGTCCATTACCGGGTTTTAGTGGAATCAGCTCGGAGTTCCCCTGAGTCTGGATGAGAGATAACTGGACTTTAACATCCCGAGTATGTGTGTAGCTCTGCATCACACATACACGGGTGGGTGGACGTTTGATTAGACAAAGAAAACTTCAGTTCATGGACGACGTGAACGCAAACTGACCTCAAAGTGAACCAAAGAGTAAAAAACAATGAGCAATTACTTCATTTTATCAGCTGGATTCTTTTAATTTGGTCCTTTTTTTTTACTAGTTATAATATCAAACATCCAGAAGTGGGTAGCAACCCGTTTGATTTACTTGAGTAATTTTTTAAATAAAATGTACTTCTATGAGTATTTTAATAGTTTTTACATGAGTAAATTTAGAAGTAAATAATGCTACTCTTACTCTGTTACATTGGGTAAAAGTTGACCCGTTAAATATCTTGCTTTTAATAAATTTTCATCACATAACCGCCAGATTAGACCGATAGAATGGAGCTAGATTTTAAACTAGCACTAAATGTTACATCAAGAGCGTTAAATTTCAAATCTAACGGTGCTAGGTTTGAAATCTAAGCTCTTGATGTAACATTTTGTTTCTTTTAACATCTAACACGCTTGTTTACGTGTGTGTATTGGCCCTGATGGCTTTCCATATCTGTGCACACTGTTTATTTTGTGGGCATCACGAACACACACATTTTAATGGGAGCAGTGTTGTGATTTGTTTGGCACCATCTAGTGACAAAACATCAGAATTACAGGAAATAAAACATTAACAAGGTTTATTTATTTTATTTTTTAAAGTTTGGCGGGCCGGATTAAAACGTTTAGCGGGCCGCATGTGGCCCACAGGCCATAGTTTGCCCATGCCTGGTATAAGACGACAATGGTGGATCACCATTTTCTAATGTAGCAGCTAAACTCAATAAGTCTGTTTTTATTGGAATGCAGTTAACTAGCCGCCTAGCCTGGTAAGAACTAATTTGAGGCGAGGGCAGCATAAGTATTTTTTTTAAAGAGCGCTTCCTGCTTTGGAGGACTGAAGACAACGTTTCTCCAATTAAATGTAGCGAACATGGTCACATGACCCCATATGACCAATAGGACCTACCCTTGCGCCATCTTACAAGAAAACACTAACTACGTTAGTAGTTATTTACAAAATAACCTTTTTTACAAAAAGTTATTTTGTAAAAGAAGTTACTGTTAAAGCAGGTGAAAACGTCCTTTTATCTGATTTGCGTCCAGGGCTGATGGTCTAAAAACCACATTAAAACTATACAAACATCACTAATGTTGTTTTTTTACTGATCTTTTAGCTTTATTTTGAAAATCCTGGTATTAAGTGAGGTTGTTTACACAGGTGAAGCTGGTTTCTGAGACCGCGTCCACACGTAACCGGGTATCTGATACAAATATATTTGCATACGTGCCATTCACACGAATCTGCAGATTTTTGTTTCTCAAAACCGTGCTTTTGAAAACTCCGACCAAAGTTAAGATTTTGGAAAATAATGTATATTTTATTCATTCGTCAACGGGGAAGTTTGTGTGCAGCATCACACCGCAGCAGGCTGCCATGACAGCGGCAATGGTGGGAGAAACGGTGGGTTAGGTGTCTTCCCAACGACCCTAGACGTGAGCTCAGTGGAATTTGATCTGGTTAGTTTCCGGTCGGGGGCGAACGCTCTACCACGGAGCCGCATTTGCGTGGGAACATGAATAAGCAGCGTTTTCCGTTTTTAAACGTGACTATTTGCGACAATTAGTACATAAACGTCATGTGTGCATCCTTGTTTTTAATGTCAGACAGCGGGCAGCATAAATACAAGATCAGATAAATACCGCCACCTGCTTTTAATAAATCCCTTTTTTCTATTTTAAAGGATCCACATCCTCTTAAACTAAAAACCAAACCAAGGAGAGTTTTAAAACCCGTATTTTAATTAATTAATTTTTATAAATATGTATTATAATTAAATTAATTTAACTCAGATGAAGAATTAAAACTTCTAACTGAAACAAATAAAACTTTTATTTCTTGTAATTCCACAGAGGAACCACAAGATGGCGCCAAAGGACTTTACAACCAGAACCTTTGTTATAAGCATTTATTTGAATTTTTATCATGTATTTAATATATTTTTAATGTTTGAATTTTTCTGGACGTCATCAAGAAAAAAACAAGACAGTCTGAAATGTGAGTCCAGCAGTGACGCTGGGAGGTTTATCTGCATCAGTGTGAAACCAAACCTGCGTCCTGGATCTGGCTGCTGCTTCTGAATGTTAAACTTTTTTCTCTCTTTTTTTTCAACCTACTGAACTCGGAAACAATCAGAGGCAAGAAAAGAAGAGCAGTGAAAAGGCCCGGTCACACCGCTCAAACTTCGCAGGACGGTTTGTTGAACTACCGGAAGGGTTGCCATGGAAAAAAATAGAAAACACAGGCATTGGCTTGGCGGTGGTAGCGAGTGGTTTGATTAGTTGGTCTTACTCCGACACCTCGATAGCAAAGCCAAACCAAAGCTTATCGATGCCATAGATCACTGCTTCAACGCCCGAAACTGTTCTAGCAGCATCATGTACGCTCGTAAAACGATTACAACTGCTTCTAGTGGTGTAAACTTTGACTGGGCGTTGATGGAGCGGGGTGAACTTTACCAGAGGGCAAACTGACCGTTCCGTCATCTTCCGCTTATCCAGGGCCTGGTCGTCGGGGGCAACATCCTAAGACGGGAAGGCCAGGCTTCTCTCCCCCCGTCTGCATCCTCCATCTCACCCGGGAGAATCCTGAGGTGTTCCCTGTCCAGCTGTGAGACATAGTCTCTTCAGCAGGTCCGGGGTCTGAATCACCTCACCAGCGAGGTGCTCGGGAGGCACCCTGACCAGATGCCCAAACCACCCCATCTGGCTTCTCTCGACCTGGAGGAGGAGCAGCTCGTCACCGAGCTCCATCCAGATAGCAGAACTCCACACCGTTCCTCACCGCTCGCAATATTTTGTTTAGCTCAAAACTTTGGGAGCGGTAGGAGGGCGGTGGCCAAGCGTACGCGCCGTTGCTTTAATGGGAGCCCACTTTTGTTAAGCGGTGATGTCGTCACCGCTCCAGCTAATTTAAGCTAAGCCTTCTGTTTGAACTCTTATCAATTTTGTTGGTTTAAAAATGATTACTTAAGAATTTTTAATTTAAGATTTGTGTCAACCTATTCCAATGTGTATCACAACTTTGGCGGACACTACGAGTGTGTAAATGCATGAATGAGTGTTTTCCTTACGATGCTGTTGACGTCTGAATCGAAGCTCCCGATGTGATGAGTGGTGCTGCTGTTGTTATGGATGGACGTGGTCACGGCGACGCCTCCCAGAGTCTCCAGCCCCTCCTCGTCCCACATGTAGGTACCACCTGATCCACAGCTGTCAGAGGGGGACAGGTCCAGAGAGGATCCGCCCTGTGAAGGAGGTTAAATCATCAGCCAATCACGGATAATAATCTGATAAACGTTTACCAGCACGTGCTTCACACTGATGATTTTTTTTTATCCACTGATGCTTGTAAAAGGCTCTTAAGCTTTATTTTTCCTCCTGATTAAAATAATCCCGCTCTAAACCAGATGAGGAGATTCAGTTTTATCAGCTGGAGGTCTGATGTAGAAAAAAAACACATTAAAATATGCTATAGAACGAACATGGAGCTCCTGGAACAAAGAAGTAGATTCCTACTGAGAAGGACTACATCTCCAAACAGGAAGAACTACATCTCCCAACAGGAAGGACTACATCTCCCAACAAGAAGGACTACATCTCCCAACAGGAAGAACTACATCTCCCAACAGGAAGAACTACATCTCCCAACAGGAAGAACTACATCTCTCAACCAGAAGGACTACATCTCCCAACAGGAAGGAACTACATCTCCCAACAGGAAGGACTACATCTCCCAACAGGAAGAACTACATCTCCCAACAGGAAGAACTACATCTCCCAACAGGAAGTAACTGTATGATTTACCTGCTCGTGGAAGTCCGTCGTCTGGCTGGATCTTCTCTGATGAGCGGGTTGACGTTCACCTGAGAAAAATTAGAACTAGTATTTAATCTAATTCTCCATGTTGGAAGAAATACTGAGGAACTCACCTGGAGACCAGTCCATCCCATCGTCTAGAAAACACAACCCTGTCGCCTTGGTAACCTTGTGCAAGTCATCAAAGCGAGTGCATGATTGGTCCAGACCAGAATCCTCTTCATCGTTTTTAAGCAGCAAAACTCCTCCATTTCCTGTAAGAAGATCAGATTCATGATGAATGGAGGTCTGAAGGAAAGATGGAGGTCTGACGGAAAGATGGAGGTGTGAAAGAAAGATGGAGGTCTGAAGGAAAGATGGAGGTCTGAAGGAAAGATGGAGGTCTGAAGGAAAGATGGAGGTCTGATGGAAAAATGGAGGTCTGAAGGAAAGATGGAGGTCTGAAGGAAAGATGGAGGTGTGAAGGAAAGATGGAGGTCTGAAGGAAAGATGGAGGTCTGAAGGAAAGATGGAGGTCTGAGGGAAAGATGGAGGTCTGAGGGAAAGATGGAGGTCTGAAGGAAAGATGGAAGTCTGAAGAAAAGATGGAGGACTGATGGAAAGATGGAGGTCTGAAGAAAAGATGGAAGTCTGAAGAAAAGATGGAGGTCTGATGGAAAGATGGAGGTCTGAAGAAAAGATGGAAGTCTGAAGAAAAGATGGAGGTCTGATGGAAAGATGGAAGTCTGAAGAAAAGATGGAGGTCTGATGGAAAGATGGAGGTCTGAAGAAAAGATGGAAGTCTGACGGAAAGATGGAGGTCTGATGGAAAGATGGAGGTCTGAAGGAAAGATGGCGGTCTGAAGGAAAGATGGAGGTCTGAAGGAAAGATGGCAGTCTGAAGGAAAGATGGAGGTCTGAAGGAAAGATGGAGGTCTGAAAGAAAGATGGAGGTCTGAAGGAAAGATGGAGGTTTGAAGGAAAGATGGTGGTCTGAAGGAAAGATGGCGGTCTGAAGGAAAGATGGAGGTCTGAAGGAAATATGGAGGTCTGAAGGAAAGATGGCGGTCTGAAGGAAAGATGGAGGTGTGAGAGAAAGATGGAGGTCTGATGGAAAGATGGAGGTCTGAAGGAAAGATGGAGGTCTGAAGGAAAGATGGAGGTCTGAAGGAAAGATGGCAGTCTGAAGGAAAGATGGAGGTCTGACGGAAATATGGAGGTCTGAAGGAAAGATGGCGGTCTGAAGGAAAGATGGAGGTCTGACGGAAATATGGAGGTCTGAAGGAAAGATGGCGGTCTGAAGGAAAGATGGAGGTCTAAAGGAAAGATGGAGGTCTGAAGGAAAGATGGCGGTCTGAAGAATAGGGGTCCATATTTTCTCACCCAGGTTTTGGAAGACGTCCTCCTCCTCCTGGCTCGGTGTGGGCGTGTCCTGTAGCGTCTTCCCCAGGACGGGCACCTCCTTCTCTGCAGGCGTGTTTTCTGTAGAGGGAGGGGATGTGATTAGGTGGCTGTTAGAAGGTCGGGGGTTAAGGGTAGTGAAACCAGACCTGGGCTGATGTCGGTGGACGATGGCGTTTCCACGGAGTCCCTCCGTCTGTTAGAAGGGGTCACTCGGAGTGGGCGTGCCTGCTTGTTGATTGACGGGCGGGACAGCTTGTAACTCGGTGGCTTAGAGGGGACAGGGAGGAGGGGCTTTTTTAAAGCGGTGGGGGGCTGCAGGGAGGGTACGCTCACTCCTGACTTAGCTAAACCCCGCCCACTTCCTGGTTTAGGATGGTTGGAGGATGTTCTGAGAGGTGGTGACGGTTGGGGGCGGACCTGCGTCAGACTGCGGGAACGAAAACGGTCGCTATCCTTCAGCTGGGCGGGGCTAGGACCCCCCAGGCTTTCACTGGAATGGGAGCGGTTAGCGGGTGGCTTCTTCTGAGTTTGAGGAACTCGGAAGAAACTCTGAGGGCGCCTCAGCTGAGAAGGCGGAGCCGCTTTGGGGAGTTTCGTTTTAGAGGTGGGCGGAGTTCTGGGAGAAGACGCTCTTGGTGAGACACGCCCCTTTGTCGTAGTGGAGAGGGGCTGTGAATCTCCGCCTCCGTTCTCCATCCCCCCGCCGTCCGTCCTCCACTTTGAGGCAGTGGGCGCACGGAGGAAGCCATTTTGCTTGGCCGCGGGAGGAGCAGGGTGGTGATAGAAACCGTTGGTCAGCCGGGCGGCGGGTGTCGTTGTCGGCGACCGCGAGCTGAATTTAGGAAGCCTGGATACCATTGTGGGCATGGTGGGAGGGGCTACAGCGGGCAGAGCTGACATCAGACACTGCACACGTCACCATGGAGACGCCGAGTCGGATTAAGCTGGAAAGAAAGGAAAAAAAAAACAAACAAATTTATACCAAACGAAACTTGCTTTAATTCATTTGACCAAAATTGCTTTAGTGGGGCATCCTAACGAGATGCCCAAATCACCCCATCGACCCGGTGAGCAACGGTTCTACTCCAAGCTCCTCCCTGGTGGCAGAGCTCCCCCGTTTATCGCTGAGTGAGAGCTCAGCCACCCTGCAGAGGAAGATCATTTCAGCTGCTTGTATCTGTGATCTTGTTCTTTTAGTCACCACCCGCAGCTGGTTACCATGGTGAGGGTAGGAACGTAGATCCTGGTTACCATGGTGAGGGTAGGAAGGTAAATCCTGGTTACCATGGTGAGGGTAGGATCGTAGATCCTGGTTACCATGGTGAGGGTAGGATCGTAGATCCGGGTTACCATGGTGAGGTTAGGAACGTAGATCCTGGTTACCATGGTGAGGGTAGGAACGTAGATCCTGGTTCCCATGGTGAGGTTAGGAACGTAGATCCGGGTTACCATGGTGAGGGTAGGAACGTAGATCCTGGTTACCATGGTGAGGGTAGGAACGTAGATCCTGGTTACCATGGTGAGGGTAGAAACGTAGATCCTGGTTACCATGGTGAGGGTAGGAACATAGATCCTGGTTACCATGGTGAGGGTAGGAATGTAGATCCTGGTTACCATGGTGAGGGTAAGAACGTAGATCCTGGTTACCATGGTGAGGTTAGGAACGTAGATCCTGGTTACCATGGTGAGGTTAGGAACGTAGATCCTGGTTACCATGGTGAGGGTAGGAACGTAGATCGACAGGTAAATCCAGAGCTTTTCTCAGCTCAGAAATGAGAGATTTGCCGAAAAAAAACGTAAATACATTAATTCAGTTTTAGTTAAAATCGTTTTATTTCCAAGCTTTTTTTTTGAAAATTTTAAATTAAATTCTTCACCTTATTTGTCACGTGAGATGACGGAGAGGTTACACCTGAGTATGCCGCACCTTTTATAACGACATCATCAGACAGATAATTATCTAAGATTACAGACATGTGCAGGAGCGGGTGGCGGGTGAGGTAACAAGGCGTGGGACTGATAGTTAGACTATGAGTCACACCTGTGCAGGTATGTACGGATTTCTGATGAACGTTGGTATGAAGGTTTCAGATCTGACGAGTTTGGGTAAACATTTCTGGAATTTGACTTTTAAAAACTACATGTAATGTTATGAAAAGAGGCGCAGTCCTTCCTGTTAAAACAGTTCTCTCCCATTGAGGCGCAAAGCTGCCCTACCCGTCAAAGAGCGACAATGGCTGTCCCTCCCCTTTACAAAGTAACGCCATCATACCGCTAAAGAACAAAGTGGTTCCCCCGTTAAAGGACGACGGGTACTCCTCCCCGTTAAAGGACGACGGGTACTCCTCCCCGTTAAAGGACGGCGGGTACTCCTCCCCGTTAAAGGACGGCGGGTACTCCTCCCCGTTAAAGGACGGCGGGTACTCCTCCCCGTTAAAGGACGACGGGTACTCCTCCCCGTTAAAGGACGGCGGGTACTCCTCCCCGTTAAAGGACGGCGGGTACTCCTCCCCGTTAAAGGCCGGCGGGTACTCCTCCCCGTTAAAGGACGGCGGGTACTCCTCCCCGTTAAAGGACGGCGGGTACTCCTCCCCGTTAAAGGCCGCCATCCTCTGTTACAGTACGACGCTGTCCTACCCATTAACTGGAACCACCCTATTCTTCGGGGATGACCCGTTCCTACCTGTTAAAGGGCACCGCGCCGCTTCCCGTTAAGACGGACTGCTTCGTTTTGTTTGGATGCAATTTCTTTGTGATTCTACAGCTTGATTAAAGATGGAGGATGCCACGCGTGATGCCTCCTGGCAGGAAGAAAACAGACAACTGCAGAGCGTCTCGTCCTCATCTGCGTGACCTCCTGCATCACCGAACATCTTCAGGACAGATTCTTCTTACATCACCCAATCTGAAACGTGTGTACCCTCTTTGTTGGAACACCTCAGGACGTTCAGATGACCAACGGAAACAAAGATAAACTTCTGCTTTTCATCACGCTGGCATCACAAGTCTCTTCGTCAGCTGCTTGGGTTTTATTTTAGCGTCCTGAAGCAGCTTGTGATCCTTAAGCTGTACATCGTGTTCTCCGATCTTTGGTTTGATCGGGACAGAACTGGGAAGCGTCGCTGCGGGGATTCAGTCATCTGATTTTTATGTCTCACCTCGAATAAAAATCTTCCTCCGTGAAGGAATAAAATGGCAAGAAAAAAAACGTCTACCCACATGGAGATCAACCGATCAGTGCAGCGTCTGCAATAATTAGGATGCTGCATCGATCTGTCGTGGTGAAGAAAGAGCTGAGGCGAAAAGCAAAGCTCTGGATTTACCGTGGATCTACGTTCTTATCCTCACCATGGTAACCAGGATCTACGTTCCTACCCTCACCATGGTAACCAGGATCTACATTCCTACCCTCACCGTGGTAACCAGGATCTACGTTCTTATCCTCACCATGGTACCCTCACCGTGGTAACCAGGATCTACGTTCCTACCCTCACCGTGGTAACCAGGATCTACGTTCCTACCCTCACCGTGGTAACCAGGATCTACGTTCCTACTCTCACCACGGTAACCAGGATCTACGTTCCTACTCTCACCATGGTAACCAGGATCTACGTTCCTACCCTCACCGTGGTAACCAGGATCTACGTTCCTACTCTCACCATGGTAACCAGGATCTACGTTACTACCCTCACCATGGTAACCAGGATCTACGTTCCTACCCTCACCATGGTAACCAGGATCAACGTTCCTACCCTCACCATGGTAACCAGTGTGGGTGGTGACCAGAAGTACAAGATCAAGGATACAAGCCGACTGGATGAGCTTCCTCTGCAGGGTGGCTGGACTCTCACTCATAGATAAAGTGAGGAGTTCTGCCATCCGAGAGGAGCTCGGAGTAGAGCTGTTGCTCCTCTGGGTCGAGAGAAGCCCGGTGAGATGGTTCGGGCATCTAATTAGGATAGCTCCCTCACTGGTGAGGTGTTCCTTCTCACTCAGAGGAGACCCAGAGTCAGACCCCGGACCTGCTGGAGAGACTATGTCTCACAGCTGGACAGGGAACACCTCAGGATCCTCCTGGGTGAGATGGGGGATGCAGCCGGGGTGAGAGAAGCCTGGGCTTCCCATCTGTGGGGTCGCCCCTGGCAATCCGGCCCTGGATAAGTGGAATACGACAGAACGAAAGGGAATCTTCGACAAAAAGGAAAAACCACGTTTAACACTGAATGATTTTAGATGAATTTCCACCTTCCATTTTTCTGTGTGACCGTAAACAGTAAACCCAGCTTCACACCGTAATCTTATCTGTTAACTGAATAATACGAGGGCGTTTCCTGGTTACTGCTTCCCTAAACCAATCAGAACTCCCCGTTTAAGGGCGTTTCCTGGTTACAGCTGTCCTAAACCAATCAGAACTCCCCGTTCAGGGTTCCTTCAGACCAAACTGAACTTTTGATCTGAGATCAAAGTGCTTTCAGTCACTTTAAAACGATTTGAAATCATCAAAGAAAGTCGTAAAAATCCAGTTTGAGATCGTGCTGAAGATAATTCCACAGAGGGATTAAAGTGCAGCATGAAGTCTGTCTACGCAGCACTACTCAGCTCGATAGCAGCAATGAGCCTTGAAACTGACTCTGGATCAGAAGTCCTTACGTGTCCTTGGCTCTGAAAACAGACCCTGGACGGATCCAGGAAATCAGTTTCAGCCACGAACCGAACGATGATCTTAATATTGATTTAAAGAGAAAAAAAAAGACGATTTTTGATGAAACGGTTAAAAACATTATTTTGTCTTCGGATTTACGACGAGAGGCAGGATACACCCTGAACAGGTCGCCAGTCTGTCGTAGGGCGCACACACACACACACACACACACACTCACTCCAAGCAGCCAATCAACCTAACATGTATGTTTATGGAGGAAACCAGAGAAAATCCACACATACACAAGGAGAAAATGCAAACTACACACAGAAAGACCAGTGTTTCAAGCATCGCCTTCACTCTGAGGCTTGAGCCCCTGACCTTCTTGCTGTGAGGCCACCGTGCAGCTCATATAAATATTTTCTGTTCCGTCGTCTTCCGCTTATTTAGGGCTGGGTCGCCGGGGCAACCCAGGCTTCTCTCACCGCGGGTGCATCCTCCATCTCACCCAGGAGGATCCCCAGTCATTACCCGGGTCCTTTTACGGGATCGTTGGGCTCTCTCTCAGAGATGGAGGAAGGAGTTCCGCCATCTGGGAGGAGCTCGGAGCCGCTCCTCCTCCAGGTCGACAGAAGCCAGATGGGGTGGGTAGAGCATCTGGTTAGGATGCCTCCGTCTCTGGTGAGGTGTTCCGTCCCACCAGGAGCAGACTCAGAGGCAGACCCCAGACCTGCTGGAGAGACTATGTCTCACAGCTGGACAGGGAACACCTCAGGATACTCCTGGGTGAGATGGAGGATGCAGCCGGGGTGAGAGAAGCCTGGGCTTCCCGTCTGAGGCTGTTACCCTCGGGAACCCGGCCCTGGATAAGCGGAAGACGACGCAACAAATTTTTTTTTTTACAAGTGTAAAACAATGAGCTGCACGTTGGCTCCACAGCAAGAAGGTCAGGGGTTCGAATTACAGAGTAGAGTCAGGCTTAAAAAAACTGTCCTTCCTGTGTGGAGTTTGCATGTTCTCCCCGTGTATGTGTGGGCTTTCTCTGGTTTCCTCCAAAAACATGTTAGGTTTATTTGCTCCTAGGAATGAGTGTGTGTGTGGTTCCTTTAACAGACTGGCGACCTGTTCAGGGTGTAACCTGCGTCTCATCTGAAACCCGCCGGGATAGGCTCCAACATTCCCGCGACCCTGTTGGAAATAAATGTTTGAGAAGATGAAACAAAGTAACATTTAAAAAAATAAAATTACGTTTATTTTTCCGTCAAACTCTAAAATTATCATTAAATTTTTGTTAATTTCGATCATAATTTTTTCTAATCGTGAAATTTTATTTATTTGTCAATAAAAACTATCAATTTTGAAGAAGATTCGAGTGAAGAAAAAATAAAAAAAAATGGACGTCAAAGTGATGTTTTTTTCTGCTTTTTGATTTTTCTCAGGTCAGCGCTCAGATTAATGGAGCGTAAAGAGAGAGTCAGCATGGGGGAGGAGAGGCGGGAGGATGGGGGAGGCCAGGCGGGAGGATGGGGGAGGATGGGGGAGGCCAGGCGGGAGGATGGGGGAGGCGAGGCTGGAGGATGGGGGAGACGAGGCGGGAGGATGGGGGAGGAGAGGTGGGAGGATGGGGGAGACGAGGTGGGAGGATGGGGGAGACGAGGTGGGAGGATGGGGGAGGCCAGGCGGGAAGATGGGGGAGGCCAGGCGGGAGGATGGAGAGGATGGGGGAGGAGAGGCGGGAGGATGGGGGAGGCCAGGCTGGAGGATGGGGGAGGCGAGTCCGGGGCGAGGATGGAGGTCAGGGAAACATGGAGATGTTTTAAAGCAGTGAGTCTTCAGTTAAAGAAATTTTCTAAATAAAATGTTAAAATGGAATTGAATGAACTTTATTAACCCCTGAGGGTAAATTTAATGCCCATCGCCCCTACCCACTGGCATCCCAGTCCGGTCACACTGTCTCCAACCTGGCAACCCAAAACCTGGAGTCTGGAATGTGTCTACAAAGCCAGGCCGCAGTGAAGAACACCAAACTGGTCTCTCTGTATTTCACTGGGTCCGAGTGAGCGCCTCCAGTTCCTCAAGCGAGCAACCGGACGTTTCCATGGAAACCAAAAAAACACAGGAAGCACCTCCTCTAGACCGTCTCCTTCTCCTCAGCTCCCTCAGGACTGAACCAACTCCTCCAGACATGATGGATGAGGCTCCGAGAGCCAGCAGCCTGTCACACATGTCAACATGTATGTAAACAGAATGACTCCGTAACCAGCTAGCCCCTGGGAGCTAGCCGTTGGGAGCTAGCCGTTAGCAGCTAGCCATTGGGAGCTAGCGCTTAGCAGCTAGCTGTAGGGAGCTAGCCGTTAGGAGCTAGCCGTTGGGAGCTAGCAGTTGTGAGATTACTACCTGACTGACCTGGAGTACGCTGGCGACACCATCTTGCTTAGGGCATCCTACAGCCAGCTAACAGATGCACCTCCAGCTTGGTGATGACATCATAGAGCCTGTCAAGAGCTCTGTGTACCTGGTAACCATGGTGACCGACAACAGAGATCAACCGAAGAAGAGCCCTGGCAGGCTCAGCCCTTCCGTCCCTCTGGAAACCACCCTGGTGACACTCATCCAACTCCCTCAAGACGAAGCTCCGGATCTAGAACGCCGCTGTACTCTCTATCCTGCTCGACGTCTCGGAGACGTGGCCCTTGAACAGAACTGTCGTCCAGAATCGACGGATTCAACAGCAGGGCTCTACGAACTGTCGAAAACATCCGGTGGTCCCAGTGAGTCTCCGTACATGCCAGCCCAAGGCACGTCTACCGCCTGCCTCCCGACCATCCTACGAATGTCGCAGCCTGGAAAAGATCCCACCCGAGGTGAGCCCCGTACCTGATGGCTCGACGTAACCGCGGGCAACCTCCAAAACCTCTTGGTTACCGTCGAGGAAGTAGAACAAGATCACCAACACCGGAAAAACTTGGTTCATCTGGTAAGATCAACGCACAGGGACGGGACCCACCTGGGACGGGAGCCACCCTCCTCTACTGGAGCCCTGATTGGTCGCTTTGATGAAGATGAGTGAGGAAATAAAATCATCCCTCTGGGTGCTCATCGTGTTCCTCCGTCGTGTCCTCGTTTCCTCCCTACACTCAGAGGACGTGTGTATTCTTGGACGAGGGCAGAGTAATCTAACCTCCTCGTCTTCGTCGAGTCATTGAGAAGATTAAACCAACCGCATCACACCTCCGAACGGAAACTGCTGCTCATCAATGTTTCATCGGACTTTTGGTGGATAAACGTCACCTCTTTAAATCCTCCTTTGGCTGGTTTTATTGTTTGATTGAGAGACTTTTATTGTGAAATCCACCTTTAGACAATTTGGTTGGTTTTGTTTGATTAAGAGACTTTTATTGTGAAATTAAACTGAACACAAACAAATAAAACCTCCGTTCCGATCCGTCATCTTCCGCTTATCCAGGGCCGGGTCGCCGGGTGTAACACCCTCAGACAGGAAGCCCAGGTTTCTCTCACCCCGGCTGCATCCTCCATCTCACCCAGGAGGATCCTGAGGTGTTCCCTGTCCAGCTGTGAGACATAGTCTCTCCAGCAGGTCCAGGGTCTGACTCTTGGTCTCCTTTTGGTGGGACGGAACACCTCACCAGTGAGGGAATCGGGGTTTGAGTCCCAGAGTGGGGGAGAGGCTTGAAACACTGTTCTTTCTGTGTGTAGTTTGCATGTTCTCCCTGTGTATGTGTGGGTTTTCCCCGGGTTCCTCCAAAAACATACAGGTTAGGTTGATTGGCTGCCGTGGAATTACCCCTAGGTTTGAGTGTGGGTGTGTGTGTGTGTGTATGTGTGTGTGTGGCCCAGCAACAGACTGGCGACCTATTTGGGGTGTATCCTGCTTCTCGCGAGGGGGGCTCCGACACCGCTCCCGACTTGAATATAGATAACTGGTTCAGAAAAACGAACAGATTTTTTTTTCCTACTAATTTATTAGCCAATTTTTTTATTTTTATTTTTTCTACAGAGATTTTACATTATTTTTTTCTATAAAATAAAACTATAATTTTATGTTAATATATTTATATTTTTAAAAAATTCTGTCAATTTTTTTCAAAAAAATGTTTTTAATTTTTGCTCAATTTAGATGATTTCAGTGATTTTACAGCAAATTTTATTTGATATTGAAATCAGATAAAAATTAAAAGCATTTAAATTACAATATTTTTTTATTTATAACCATTTTTTTAAATTGGAAATGTTTTATTTATTACTTTACTAAAAAAATGAAAGTAAAATTTCCCTTTATTTTATTTTTTATTACAGATAAATCTGAAAAAAAAATCACACACTTTTATGTTTAAATCAACTAATAGTTTTTTTTAATAAAATTACTACAAAAATGTATTTTTGCTAAATTTTGTTCATTTTTGATCATTTTAAAAAGTTATTTTACAATTTGTTTTTTTCCACAGATAAAAAAAATCAGTCATTCTTAAGTAAAAATATTAAAATTCATTTTTGAATTTTTTTTTGGCTAAATTACCTCATTTTAATAATGTAAATAAAAAAAAAATCAGAAATCTTACATTTTTTAAAACATTTTTTTTCTATTTTTTATGCAAAAGCAAACATATTTTCCAAAAACTGAGTATAAAATTTCAACATAAACATTTTCATTTCTGTTTAATTTTTTATGATTTTTGCAACAAATTTCGTTCAATAATAATATTAATAATAATAAATCCTGGTGACGTAATGAGATTTTAACCAGAAATATGACGCAAAATAATAAAAATTAATAAATATATGAAAAAATGAATATTTAAAAAATAAAAACATTGACATTTTAATAAAAATGGCGTATGTTTGTATAAAAAATAAAGAAAATAAAGCTTTAAACTGACCTTTAAATCGCTGTTGTTTCAGAATTCAATCCAACCAGATACCTGAAACTCTCCGTTAGAATTTCTACCCTTTAAACGATTAAATTCTCCGGTAAAAATAAATAAAATCCCGTTAAAACCGGAGAATTTTTAATAGTGAATGTATCCTCCGGTCTACGGGGTTTCCTACTGTCTGACACCTGCAGGGACCCGGAAGCAGCTGCTGAGTCACAGCTCAATAACACGCATGCGCGGTGAGATAGAAGAAACACAGTTCAATGTGACGTCACCCCATCCTTCTTCCAGCACCTGAAAATTTAACTCTTTTTTTTTTAATCACCTGAAGAAAATTAAACTAAAAATAACTCTTATTGTTACATTTGTACATCCCAAAATCACCAGTGAATAAGATCCAGAGATACTTAAACTACTCCACTTGGGGGAAGTGCCCTGTCCCTGACCTGCAGGGGGTCAGGTTAGGTTTTACAAGTGGAGGGAGGATGGAGAGAGAGACCAAAAGATTATGGTAACCAGGATCGCCTTTCCTACCCTCACCGTGGTAACCAGGATCTACGTTCCTACCCTCACCATGGTAACCAGGATCTACGTTCCTACCCTCACCATGGTAACCAGGATCGCCTTTCCTACCCTCACCGTGGTAACCAGGATCTACGTTCCTACCCTCACCATGGTAACCAGGATCTACGTTCCTACCCTCACCATGGTAACCAGGATCTACGTTCCTACCCTCACCATGGTAACCAGGATCTACGTTCCTACCCTCACCATGGTAACCAGGATCTACGTTCCTACCCTCACCATGGTAACCAGGATCTACGTTCCTACCCTCACCATGGTAACCAGGATCTACATTCCTACCCTCACCATGGTAACCAGGATCTACGTTCCTACCCTCACCACGGTAACCAGGATCTACATTCCTACCCTCACCATGGTAACCAGGATCTACATTCCTACCCTCACCACGGTAACCAGGATCTACATTCCTACCCTCACCATGGTAACCAGGATCTACATTCCTACCCTCACCATGGTAACCAGGATCTACGTTCCTACCCTCACCATGGTAACCAGGATCTACGTTCCTACCCTCACCATGGTAACCAGGATCTATGTTCCTACCCTCACCATGGTAACCAGGATCTACGTTCTCATCCTCACCATGGTAACCAGGATCTACTTCTCATCCTCACTATGGTAACCAGGATCTACTTCTCATCCTCACCATGGTAACCAGGATCTACGTTCCTACCCTCACCATGGTAACCGGTAACAGAGGATGAAGAGAGAGGTGAACCACATACTGTTTGGATCATTCTGTACCAACTAGTGGTTTAAAATACGTTGTATGTCGTTCTCTTTTGAAAATTGGCTCTTAAACATTAATTTCAGGACTTTTGATTTTGATTTTAACAGCACTTTTATTCTCATAATGACTTATTTTTTAGTTTTAAAGTTTGAACCAACTGTTTTAAGAAATGAACTAACTAAAGCTATGAAAACTTATCAGAACCAGAATGCTTTTATTGCTATGTCAGAAATGCACCAAAAATTTATGTGAGAAATGCACCAAAAAACTGAAAAACCTTCGCCAATATTTAATCATTTGCTGCTTTTTTTTTCATCTTTTCTGCTTCCTTTTGTTTCTTCTTGTATAAGATCCTGATTCTTTATCATTTTTTATGTCATTAAAATCACAAATAAACAGTTTACGGTTTTATTTCAACATAAAACTGTATTTCCATTATTTATCCACTAGAGGGCAGCGTTTCACCGTCAGACACACAATGTATTACTGGTTTAAAAACATGTGAATATACAAAACGTCAAAATGGTGGAAATAACGTTTTGTCTGATTAAAATCTGATATTTTTATCCAGGTTATATAAATTAATCAGCATCGAAACTCATTTAAGCACCAAACATTATTTTATTTTGATGGTAAAGAGACAACAGCACCACCTGGTGGTCAATTGATGAAAGGCACACATTTATTTTTTAATTATCATCAAATTACGAATCTATTCATAAATTGACGTATAAGTATAAAAAAAGTTTACAGTACGTGCCGTTCCGTTTTCTTCTGCTTATCTGGGGCCGGGTCGCGGGGGCAACAGCCTCAGATGGGAAACCCAGGCTTCTCTCACCCCAGCTCACCCAGGAGGATCCTGAGGTGTTCCCTGTCCAGCTGTGAGACATCGTCTCTCCAGCAGATCCGGGGTCTTCCTCTGGGTCTCTTCCTGGTGGGACATGCCGGAAACACAAACAGGCAGTCAGGAAGCATCCTAACCAGATGCCTGAACCTCCCCATCTGGCTTCTCTCGACCCAGAGAAGCAACATTTCTACTCCCAGTGCCTCATGGATGGCAGAACTTCGGGCTAAATTACCATTAGGAATGAGTGTGTGTGTGTGTGTGTGTGTGTGTATGTGTGTGTGTGTGTGTGTTCTGGGTCTAGGGATTAGACTGAAGCCGGTGTTTTTCTGGGTCATCTCTGGGTCCAATCCCCCACCTTGGAATCCCCCTCTCTGTCCTACACACACCCCCAGCGTTCATCCAGACGCTGACATGGTGACTCAGCTCTGGAATCCTGTACCGACCTGTACTGATCTCCATGGTAACCTGTCCTGCTGCCTGTCTCTGACCCTGTCTCCTGGGGTTACCAAGTCTGTACCTCAGCTTGTTTCCATAAAACCAGCCCTCCTTCAGGAAACTCAACCCTCTGTTGGCCTCCAGCTGGATCAGAATGACCAATCTACTTCTCAGGAAGCCTCCAAACCCGTTCACCACCATCACACACACACACACACACACACACACACACACACACACACACACACACACACACACATATAAACACATACACACACACACACATGCATACACACACAGGAAGTCAAGTTATCCTCTCTAATAACATTTGATCCGCAAAATTATTGTGAAATCCGTCATCAGCCACCTTCTTAACCGTCTATCATTTTCCGGGTTACGTAGGGTGCCGGAGCCCATCCCGGCTGATTCAAGGCGAGGGGTAGGGTACACCCCAAACAGGTTGCCCGTCTGTCGCTGGGACACACACATAGAACCATCCACACACACACTCATTCCAAGGGGCAATTTAGTATCGGCCAATCAACCTGACATGCATGTTTTTGAAGAAAACCGGAGTACACCCATGCAGACACGGGGAGAACATGAAAACTACACACAGAAAGGAAACCTTGTCTATGGGTTTCGAACCCACGACCATGCTGCCCTGAAATCCATCATTTTGAATCAAAACAATCATAAAAAATATCCAGAAGAGACTAGTTTTCGGCTCTAAAAATAAAATCGAATTGAATTTTAACTCATTTACTGTTTTCAAAAAGTAAAAATATTGAAAACATGAATGTTTTAAACCAGTTTTCACCAAAAAAATCAATCAATTGTCAGTTAAAAGTTAAAAAGCTGATTGTTTTTAATCTTTTTTAATGAGTTGTTTGAAGGAGTGAGGGATGGACGGATGAGAGGGTGTGCGCGCGCATACACACACATGCACACACTCCTAGACACACACACACACACACACACACACACTCAGACAGATGAGGGTCTCCATCTGAGCAGGACGCAGTGTGAGATGTGATGCAGGAGAGGGGGTCTGTGATGGAGCCCCCTCCACAGGACCAGGGACCGGGTCTCCGCGCTCTGACCGGCTGCGTCCTCTTCGCTCTGATCGTGTCCACGTTGCTAGGCAACGCTTTAGTTTGCGCCGCGGTGATAAAGTTCCGTCACCTCCGGTCTAAGGTGACCAACCTGTTCGTGGTGTCTCTGGCCGTGTCGGACCTGTGCGTGGCTTTACTCGTGATGCCGTGGCGTGCGGTCTCTGAGGCTGCGGGTCTCTGGCTCTTCGGGAGTTTCTGTGACACGTGGATCGCCTGTGACATCATGTGTTCCACAGCCTCCATCCTGAACCTGGTCCTGATCAGTCTGGACCGGTACTGGGCCATCTCCAGACCGTTCCGTTACGAGCGCAGGATGACACGCAGGTTTGCCTTCCTGCTGATCTGCGTGGCGTGGACTCTCTCCATCCTGATCTCCTTCATCCCTGTGCAGCTGAGCTGGCACAGGGTGCAGGTGCACCTGGAGGAAGACCCTCAGGAGGACCCACAGGACTGCAGTGCCAGCCTGAGCAGGACCTATGCCATCTCTTCATCTCTGATCAGCTTCTACATCCCGGTCCTCATCATGGTGGCCACGTACACGCGGATCTTCCGCATCGCGCAGACCCAAATCAGACGCATCTCTTCTCTGGAGAAAGCGGCGGGACCCCGCGCGCGTCATCAGACCTCCCTAAAAAGTTCTTTTAAAAGAGAAACTAAAGTTTTAAAGACTCTGTCCATCATCATGGGGGTGTTTGTGTTCTGCTGGCTCCCTTTTTTTGTCCTGAACTGTGTGGTCCCCTTCTGTGACGCAGACCCCTGCGTCAGTGAGACCACCTTCAGCATCTTCGTCTGGTTCGGATGGGCCAACTCATCCCTGAACCCCGTTATCTATGCTTTTAACGCAGACTTCAGGAAGGCGTTCTCCTCCATCCTGGGCTGTAACAGGCTCTGCTCCAGCTCTGCGGTGGAGACGGTGGACTTTAGTAATGAACTGGTTTCATACCAGCATGACACGACCCTGCAGAAGGACCAGAAGACCCTACGGACCGAGCAGCTGTCTGATGGAAGCAGGAACCAGAAGAACCTGCTGCTTCCGGCCATCCTACACATACAGTGTGAGCCGGAGATCTCTCTGGACATGATGCCCTTTAATTCACCCGAATCCTGCATCGTACCGGGTCACACCCCGGGTCACATACCAGGTCACATCCCGGGTCAGATTCTGGGTCACATCCCAGGTCACATCCCAGGTCAGATTCTGGACTAGTGAAGCAGATCCCAACACTGTCATGATGGTGGTGAGGGTGGTGAAGGAGGACTGGGATGCACAGCCAGATTTAACCGGTTCATTGGAGAAGTGCAGAACCAGAATTAAAGCTCAACAGGTTGGCAGGGTGCACCAGGAGCAAGGTGAGGGACCAGAGGCAGGAGCTCAGCAGGTTGGCAGGGTGCACCAGGAGCAAGGTGAGGGACCAGAGGCAGGAGCTCAGCAGGATGGCAGTGTGCACCAGGAGCAAGGTGAGAAACCAGAGGCAGAAGCTCAGCAGGATGGCAGGGTGTACCAGGAGCAAGGTGAGGGACCAGAGGTAGGAGCTCAGCAGGATGAGGAACCAGAGGTAGGAGCTCAGCAGGATGAGAGACCAGAGGTAAGAGCTCAGCAGGATGAGAGACCAGAGGTAGGAGCTCAGCAGGATGAGAGACCAGAGGTAGGAGCTCAGCAGGATGAGAGACCAGAGGTAGGAGCTCAGCAGGATGAAGAACCAGAGGTAGGAGCTCAGCAGGATGAGAGACCAGAGGTAGGAGCTCAGCAGGATGAGGAACCAGAGGAAGGAGCTCAGCAGGATGAGAGACCAGAGGTAGGAGCTCAGCAGGATGAGGGACCAGAGGTAGGAGCTCAGCAGGATGAGAGACCAGAGGTAGGAGCTCAGCAGGATGAGAGACCAGAGGTAGGAGCTCAGCAGGATGAGAGACCAGAGGTAGGAGCTCAGCAGGATGAGGAACCAGAGGTAGGAGCTCAGCAGGATGAGAGACCAGAGGTAGGAGCTCAGCAGGATGAGAGACCAGAGGTAGGAGCTCAGCAGGATGAGAGACCAGAGGTAGGAGCTCAGCAGGATGAGAGACCAGAGGTAGGAGCTCAGCAGGATGAGGAACCAGAGGTAGGAGCTCAGCAGGATGAGGAACCAGAGGTAGGAGCTCAGCAGGATGAGAGACCAGAGGTAGGAGCTCAGCAGGATGAGAGACCAGAGGTAGGAGCTCAGCAGGATGAGAGACCAGAGGTAGGAGCTCAGCAGGATGAAGGACCAGAGGTAGGAGCTCAGCAGGATGAGAGACCAGAGGTAGGAGCTCAGCAGGATGAGAGACCAGAGGTAGGAGCTCAGCAGGACGAGAGACCAGAGGTAGGAGCTCAGCAGGATGAGAGACCAGAGGTAGGAGCTCAGCAGGATGAGAGACCAGAGGTAGGAGCTCAGCAGGATGAGAGACCAGAGGTAGGAGCTCAGCAGGACGAGAGACCAGAGGTAGGAGCTCAGCAGGATGAGAGACCAGAGGTAGGAGCTCAGCAGGATGAGAGACCAGAGGTAGGAGCTCAGCAGGGTGAGAGACCAGAGGTAGGAGCTCAGCAGGACGAGAGACCAGAGGTAGGAGCTCAGCAGGACGAGAGACCAGAGGTAGGAGCTCAGCAGGATGAGGAACCAGAGGTAGGAGCTCAGCAGGACAGCTCCTGAGCCCCTCATTGGTGAGGTGTTCTGTCCTACCAGGAGGAGACCAAGAGTCAGACCCTGGACCTGCTGGAGAGACTATGTCTCCCAGCTGGACAGGGAACACCTCAGGATCCTCCAGGGTGAGCGGAAGACGGACCGGAACAAAACGAAATTGATCTTATTTATATTTTTTACATCTTGAATTTCTTTAAATTTGAGCCAAAATATCAAAGTATTATTTTCTGATTTAATTGAAAGACTTTTAATGAGATTCAAATCAATTAAAGAATAATTAAAACCTCTTGTTGATTTAAAAAAAACCCTCTTTATAAAAGATTAAAGCAGTAAAATCCGGTTGTTTTCAGATGTTAAACTAAGTGCTGTAATTAAATCATTAGTTGTAATTAACTGGAGGGTTCATTAGCCGAACGTTTAATCAACAAAAACATGATGGTTTGTGTTTAAAATGTAAACAATGTTTTTTAAAAATAATTATTCCTACATTTTTAAGACAAAATGTTGGACTTTTTTGTAATTTTTTGGTGAAATAAAAACTTGTTTTCAAACTTAAAAGTGTGTGTGTGTGTGTGTGTGTGTGTGTGTCTGTGTGTGTGTGTGTGTGTGTGTGTGTGTGTGTGTGTGTGTGTGTAATGGAGCCTGATGTTTGATGTCTCTCTGATAGAACCACTCTGGTAGGATCAGGTCTGAAAGTCAAAGGTCATGGAGTAAAAACCAGCTTCAAACAGGAGCTGGTCTTTTATCTCCAGGATCTGGAACGCTGCTTCGTGTACTAGTCGTGTTCCTGTGACGTCTGACCAAACAGAGACAGCGGGTATCATCCTGTTCAAGACCAGGAAAAAAGAAACAGATCTGAATTAAAGACAGTAAAATATTTTATATGGAAGAGACCTGAGAACTGTTAGTTCTGTTATCCTGAGCTTATCTGGGGCCGAGTACCAGGGGCAAGAGCCTCAGACGGGTAACCAAGGCTTCTCTCATCCCGGATGCATCCTCCAGCTCACCCAGGAGGATCCTGAGGTGTTCCCTGTCCAGCTGGGAGACAGTCTCTCCAGCAGGTCCGGGGTCTGCCTCTGGGTCTCCTCCTGGTGGGACGGAACACCTCACCAGAGAGAGGCATCCTAACCAGATGCCTGAACCACTCCATCTAGATCCTGGTTACCATGGTGAGGGTAGGAACGTAGATCCTGGTTACCGTGGTGAGGGTAGGAACGTAGATCCTGGTTACCATGGTGAGGGTAGGAACGTAGATCCTGGTTACCGTGGTGAAGGTAGGAACGTAGATCCTGGTTACCATGGTGAGGGTAGGAATGTAGATCCTGGTTACCGTGGTGAAGGTAGGAACGTAGATCCTGGTTACCGTGGTGAAGGTAGGAACGTAGATCCTGGTTACCGTGGTGAAGGTAGGAACGTAGATCCTGGTTACCATGGTGAAGGTAGGAACGTAGATCCTGGTTACCATGATGAGTGTAGGAACGTAGATCCTGGTTACCATGGTGAGGGTAGGAACGTAGATCCTGGTTACCATGGTGAAGGTAGGAACGTAGATCCTGGTTACCATGGTGAGGGTAGGAACGTAGATCCTGGTTACCATGGTGAGGGTAGGAATGTAGATCTTGGTTACCATGGTGAGGGTAGGAACGTAGATCAACTTGTAAATCCAGAGCTTTGCTTTTCGGCTCACCTCTTTCTTCACCATGACAGATCAAGGGTGACTCCTAATTATTGCAGAAGCCACACCTATCCTTCTGTTGATCTCCAGCTCCATCTTCGCTGAGAAAAAGACCCACAGATACTTAAACTCCTATATCCGGGTTAGTACCCTGACCCTGACCACACATACACAAGGAGAACATGCAAACTCTACACAGATAGGCCAATGTTTCAAACCTCGCCCCCACTCCGGGACATGAACCTTGACCTTTTTGCTGTGATGCCACCGTGCAGGATTGTTTACGCTCTCCTTTATATGGAAATGAGATACCTCCCACGATGACATCATCAAAACTTCAAAATAAAATCCAGTAAATTCAGTGTTTAATTACCTTCAGATTTTATGTGAATCTTTTCACAATAAGGTATTTCCTTCCAGTGATCCCGTCCTCTCTACCTGCTGCAGGTAAACACCTCGTCTGATTGGCTCAGCTTTCTGAGGTAACACACCTGAAGGTTGTACATGTGATGATTAGTTCCCAGATGTGTCTAATCAGAGTAGAGTAAAGAGCAGGACCCTCAGCTGCTGGTCTCACTCTGACGTCAACATGTCCACTCAGCTCATTTTAAGGTACGCAGGATTCATTTTGCTTGTTTTTTCTGTGGGTCTTGGGTCAGTCATGTTGGTATTAGGGGTATTGAACAGGCTGATAGGGTAGTGAAGAGGGCGGTTCTTCAGCACTGGCAGGTGGTGTGTGTGTGTGTGTGTGTGTGTGTGTGTGTGTGTGTGTGTGTGTGTGTGTGTGTGTGTGTGTGTGTGTGTGTGTGTGTGTGTGTGTGTGTGTGTGTGTGTGTGTGTGTGTGTGTGTGTGTGTGTGTGTGTGTGTGTGTGTGTGTGTGTGTGTGTGTGTGTGTGTGTGTGTGTGTGTGTGTGTGTGTGTGTGTGTGTGTGTGTGTGTGTGTGTGTGTGTGTGTGTGTGTGTGTGTGTGTGATTTGGATGATTAGGATGCCTTCCTTGCTGGTGAGCTGTTTTGGGCACATCCCACTCGGACAGCTAACCGTTTGAGAGACTATGTCTCCCAGCTGGACAGGGAACACCTCAGGATCCTCCTGGTTGAGCTGGAGGATGCAGCCGGGGTGAGAGAAGCCTGGGTTTCACCGCAACCCGGCTCTGGCGAAACAGAATACAATAGAAGAGAAAGTTGTATGGAGAGTAGAGGGTGGTGGGTGAGGATGTGGTACCAGTTGGTGGTGGTGAAGGAGTTCAGGGGGTGCTGAGAAGGCTGATAATTGGGCAGATGTGGTTGCATGACACCCTGTTTGGAGACTGAAGGAGTTGAACATGTTATATGTCGGTAAGGGAGGTTATGATTGGGGCTTTGACAAATTCGTGTCAAAGTATCAGGTGTGATAGAAAACCGTGGTGAGAGCGGCCATGCTGATTGGTCTAGAGACAGTGTGGTGAGAGCGGCCATGCTGATTGGTCTAGAGACAGTGTGGTGAGAGCGGCCATGCTGATTGGTCTAGAGACAGTGTCACTGAGGAAAAGACAGGAAACAGAGATGTTTGTAGCAGAGATGAAGATGCTGAGGATCTCTCTGGGAGTGACCAGGATGGACAGGATCAGAGGAACAGCACATGTTAGAGGTTTTAAAGTCAGAGAGGTCAGACTGAGATGGTTTGGACATGTGCAGAGGAGAGAGAGAGAGTACATCAGAAGAAGGATGCTGGGTTTGGAACCACCAGGAAAGAGGACTAGAGGAAGACCAAAGAGGAGGTTCATGGATACAGTGAAGGAAGACATGAAGATAGTTGGTGTGACTGAAGAGGATACAGCAGATAGGGTTAGATGGAAGAAACTAACTTGCTGTGGTGACCCCTGAAGGGAAATGTCAAAAGAAGAATATAAAATTGTACTTCACAGATTTTCCTTTTGCGTGTGTTTGCTTGGGGGAGATTTGTTCGAGGTGTTTTAATAGTTACTGTAGGAGTCAAGGGGAGGGGTGCTAGATTGGGGACAGGTGGATTCAATTCCTCTAAAGAACAGTGAGGGTTATGATCTCTGATTTTGGCCGACTTGTTCAGTGTGGACTGTAAGTTTTAAAATGACCTACGGTTGAATACCGTGTTTGTTTCAGGGTGTTTTGGATCCTCCTGCTGTTTGACGGACGCTCATGTTACCCAGGTAAGTCTTCTTTCCTTGTTTCTGATTTTTATTTCCACAGAGTTTGAATTTTTTTTTTTTCTGCTTCCAGCAAATAAATATGGCTACAAAGGTACGGTCGACCGCTCAAACCTCCAGTATGACACTCAGTCTGGTTATGAGACCCCTCCTTCCTTCATACCAACGTTCACCCTCTCTTACGAGTCCGACTCGGACCCTGACGATGCTGATGAAGACGACACTCCGTGGATCTGGAAACAAAACACTTATGTGAGACCCGAGAAGATGCCAACTGTTCCTGTAGAACCTAAAGAAGAACCAAGCGGTGGAACACCATCTTCTGGAGGGTACAGCAGCTGGTACAGCGCCCCTGATACGGATGTCTATTCATCTGGTGGCTATGCTGCAGCGGGCAGTGCTGGGGTGACCGGGTCTTATGCCGGAGGTGTTGGACCAGTTTATTCTGCTGGTGGTTATACCAGCACCGTGGCATCGCAACCTTATGAAGCAGTTGTAGCGCCAGGATACGCTGGTATGGGCTCTGCAGCTCATCACGGAGCAGCACCAGCCTACAGCTACTCTTCTCAGGCAGATACCAGCGGAGAGCTGATGGCTCTGGGGGGTAATCTGATGAAAGCCCGCCCCCTCAAAATGGAAGCCTGGAATGACGAACACGTCCCTCAGCCAATGATTGCCGAGCCGCTGGTGCGTCCGTCGTCTCTGGTGGTTCAAACCCACGGTGGGTATAAAAGAGCCAGGGACTTCCGCTCCGATATGAAATACAACCAGAACATCTTTAACTACATCCCCCTGTCGGAGATGCAGACAGAGGGCGGAGCTAAGGGTCTAAAATTCAACTGAGACCCCAAAACATGATGTGAAATAAACATGCTTTTAAATCAAACTTACTGGGTTTTTTTCTTTGGTTGAAATCTCAGCTTGGCAGCTTGTGTGGCATAAGTCAGGGTTTACCAACTGGGGTCTGAATGTATTTCAGGGGTTCAGCTACTTTCTATATATTAGGGGTGTCCAAAGTCAGTCTTAAAGGGCCGGTGTTCTGAATGTTTTCATTGTGTTCCTGGTTCTATACAGCTGATGGGTAGAAAGTAAAATCAACAGCCAATAGAATTTGGCACATTGACTCATTTAACTGGATCAGATGTGAAGATGTAAGAACACGAGGAAAAAAATTGATCATACCAGCCTGTCAATGCCTGATCCGTCAGACCTCTGAAGCTAAGCAGGCTGGGCTGTACTAGGATGTGAGACCACTGGAACCCCAGGTGCCACGGTGTCCCTAGGCAAGACCCTTCACCCGGTTGCCTAGTCTGAATGGTGTGTGTGATTGGTTGATGGTCAGAAGGGCCGATAATAATAAAAATTTTATTTGTAATGCACGATGGCACAAAATGACAGCCTCTCTTCTGTCAGTTTGCCCCAGGGCAGCTGTGGGTACAACAGTAGCTTACCAGTACCTGGTATGGAGGGAATGAATGTGTGAAGCGTCTTTGAGAGTTCTGAAAAGCGCTTGAAGACACCTGCCCTCGAGGACTAGATTTGGACACCCCTGCTATAGATCCATTCATAAGTGTGTCGTTCTCTTGAGCAGACAGGGTCTTAACTCTCACCAAAAGAGGGCAGGGTCTTTCCTGTCTGTCCTCGCATGAAGACTGATCTTAGTAAAATGGAAGGGTAACTTCCTTCTTTTATTCAGTGGGTCAGACAAGCTGATGTGTCTCCAGATTGAAAAGCTGAGATTTAATAAATGGAGCTCAATAGATAAATATTATGAAACATGGGTACCTTTTATCACGTACAGTGAGGGTCTGCCTTCTCCAAAGAGGAGTTTTAAAGTATTTAATGTTCCAACATTGGGTTCATGTTTTTAACCTTTTATCAAATAAAAGCTATGATTCTTTTTATTTTTACACATAAAAATTGTAGAAGTTTTCTGATCGAGATGTTTAGATTAACATCTGGAAATAAAACAGTGGTCCGTCTAAAGATGGAGCGATCCATCCAGGATCACTACAGATCATCAGGACATGATCCATCCATTCATCCGGGATGGATCCGGGATGGATCACTTGTGGACGGATCCGGCATGGATCACTCCTGGATGAATTCGGGATGGATCACTCCTAGATGGATCCGGGATGGATCACTCCTGGACGGATCCGGCAAGGATCACTCCTGGACGGATCCGGCATGGATCACTCCTGGACGGATCCGGGATGGATCACTCCTGGACGGATCCTGGATGGATCACTCCTGGACGGATCCTGGATGGATCACTCCTGGACGGATCCGGGATGGATCACTCCTGGACGGATCCTGGATGGATCACTCCTGGACGGATCCAGGATGGATCACTCCTGGACGGATCCTGGATGGATTACTCCTGGACGGATCCTGGATGAATGAGGTACTGTAACACATAAAAATGACCAAGAATTTTTGGGACAGGAACCTAAAACTGAAAGTTTCCAGTAGAAAAGAAGTTGTGAATCACTGGATTAACTGGAACACAAACTCTGTCTTAAAAAAAAACCCCAAACATAACTCTGATATAAACAAATTTGTGTGAGGAAAAAAAAAAGTCTCACTAATGTTTCTAGAAGGTGGCACAATGGGTAGCACAGTGAGTGACACAGTGGGTAGCACAGTGGGTAGCACAGTGGGTGACACAGTGGGTAGCACAGTGGGTAGCACAATGAGTGACACAGTGGGTAGCACAGTGGGTAGCACAGTGGGTGACACAGTGGGTAGCACAGTGGGTAGCACAATGGGTGACACAGTGGGTAGCACAATGGGTAGCACAGTGAGTGACACAGTGGGTAGCACAGTGGGTAGCACAGTGGGTGACACAGTGGGTAGCACAGTGAGTGACACAGTGGGTAGCACAGTGGGTGACACAGTGGGTAGCACAGTGAGTGACACAGTGGGTAGCACAGTGGGTAGCACAGTGGGTGACACAGTGGGTAGCACAGTGAGTGACACAGTGGGTAGCACAGTGGGTAGCACAGTGAGTGACACAGTGGGTAGCACAGTGGGTGACACAGTGGGTAGCACAGTGGGTAGCACAGTGGGTGACACAGTGGGTAGCACAGTGAGTGACACAGTGGGTAGCACAGTGGGTGACACAGTGGGTAGCACAGTGAGTGACACAGTGGGTAGCACAGTGGGTGACACAGTGGGTAGCACAGTGAGTGACACAGTGGGTAGCACAGTGGGTGACACAGTGGGTAGCACAGTGGGTAGCACAGTGGGTAGCACAGTGGGTAGCACAATGGGTAGCACAGTGAGTGACACAGTGGGTAGCACAGTGGGTAGCACAATGGGTAGCACAGTGGGTAGCACAGTGAGTGACACAGTGGGTAGCACAATGGGTAGCACAGTGAGTGACACAGTGGGTAGCACAGTGGGTAACACAGTGAGTGACACAGTGGGTAGCACAGTGGGTAACACAGTGAGTGACACAGTGGGTAGCACAGTGGGTAGCACAGTGGGTAGCACAGTGAGTGACACAGTGGGTAGCACAGTGGGTGACACAGTGGGTAGCACAGTGGGTAGCACAGCAGCCTCAAAGCAAGAAAATTATTAGTTCAAGTCCCATGTGGTGACATGGTTTGACACTTCTGTGTGTAGTTTGCATGTTCTCCTTGTGTATGTGTGGGTTTTCTCTGGTTTCTTCCAAAAAATACATGTTACATTGATTGGCCGCTACGTGGTTGCCCCTTGGAATGAGTGTGGGTGTGTGTGTGGCTCCACGACAGACTGGCAACTTGTTCGAAGTGTACCTTGACCCTCGTGTCAGCCGGGATGGGCTCCTGCACCCCCTGTAACCCTGCAGGATCCAGCATCCAGACCTATAATACACAGCAGTCAGTCACATTCTTAACCTTCTATCCCGTTCAGGGTTACAGGAGGTGCTGGAGCCCATCCCAGCTGATTCAAGGCAAGGTGCAGGGTACACCCCGAACAGGTCGCCAGTCTGTCGCGGGGCCACACACATACAACCATACACACTCATTCCTACGGGCAGTTTGGCACTGGTCAATCAACCTAACATGTATGTTTTTTGGAGGGTGGGAGGAAGCCGAAGTTCCCAGAGAAAACCCACACATACACGGGGAGAACGTGCAAACTACACACAGAGAGGACAGTGTTCCAATCCTCATCCGTACCCAGGTTTTGAACCCATAACCTTTTTGCTGTGCCACCCACCATGCCACCCACTGCGCCGCCTATGAAGCAGTTTTTTTTACATATAAAAACAAAAGGTTTCATTCAGTTTTTTAAAATTCCTTCAATCAGTTTTTAAACATTTTGTTTACAAACAAAATGATCTAATTTCATACAAAATTGAACTTAGATTAATCAATGTTTATTTTAGTGACATCCTATTGATTGTAATCTGTAAGGGTGTGTGTGTTGATAGCCTCCAGGTGTGTGTGATTCCACCGTGAGCAGCATGTCAGCGTTAAGCTCTCATAAAGGTGATCTGATTCTTGTTGGTCATGATGGTAACCATGACGGCCTCTGGCCTCCTTTTAAGGTACGTTATTTTTTAGGCTGGAACGGGTAGAGGAGAGTATCAGGTGTGATGTGTGATAGAAGAGTTTCAGATAAAACTGTGGTGAGAGCGGCCATGCTGATTGGTCTAGAGACAGTGAGGAACAGAGATGAAGATGCTGAGGATCTCTCTGGGAGTGACCAGGATGGACAGGATCAGAGGAACAGCACATGTTAGAGGTTTTAAAGTCAGAGAGGTCAGACTGAGATGGTTTGGACATGTGCAGAGGAGAGAGAGAGAGTACATCAGAAGAAGGATGCTGGATTTGGAACCACCAGGAAAGAGGACTAGAGGAAGACCAAAGAGGAGGTTCATGGATACAGTGAAGGAAGACATGAAGATAGTTGGTGTGACTGAAGAGGATGCAGGAGATCAATCTGTTTTAACTCAGTTTTTTTTTTCAGGGTTTCTTGTTTGTGTGTGTTATTTTCTGCTGACACGTGTTTCCCTGCAGGTGAGAAACATTAAAAAGTCACCATGTTTTTATTTTCTAGATTATCCTCCATGTTTTAAAACTTTCTTTTGTAGATGGATCCAATGCTGACGTCAGGAATGACTCCGTCCTTCAAGGTTTGTTTCATTTAATGCTTTACATTTGTTTTAAGATCTTTGGGGTTTATTTTGGAGCTCCACGATTCAGGGATCTGCTATGGTGATGAATGGACAGGCTGACAGAAGAGGTCAGACAGGAATCTCCATGGACAATGATGTTTGATCTGTAGTGAGAAGAAGGAAGAGGTGGAGGTTTGAAGATCAGTCAGAGTAAGACCAAGTACATGTGTGTGTGAATGAGAGGATTCCAAATGGAAAAGTGAGGTTACAGGGAGAAGAGATAAAGAAGGTGGAAGATTTTAAGTATCTAGGATCAACAGTCCAGAGCAATGGAGAGTGTGGAAAAGAGGTGAAGAAGCGTGTTCAGGCAGGCTGGAACGCTGTGATATCTGATTGAGGGGAAAGGTGTTGTTTGGTCAAGAGCAGGGGTGGGAGCTGGTGGTCCTGGGCCATGGTGGGGATCTGGCTCCAGCCTAGTCTCTTATCATGGCCGGTGATTGCAGGTGTGCCTCGGCTCCTACTGCGGAGGCTCCTCGGACACAGTTTTCTCAGGTGTTTCATCTGCATTCAGCGTAATGCATTTTTAAGTGTGTATGAGGGTTCAGGGGTCAGGTGTGTATGAAGGTGTGTGTGTTCTCTGTGTACATGTATGGATGTGGGTTGTTTATTTGTGGGTGGGGTATTGAGGAACTCTCTAGGAGTGACCAGGATCAGAGGAACAGCACATGTTAGAGGTTTTAAAGTCAGAGAGGCCAGACTGAGATGGTTTGGACATGTGCAGAGGAGGGAGAGGAACCACCAGGAAAGAGGACTAGAGGAAGACCAAAGAGGAGGTTCATGGATACAGTGAAGGAGGACATGAACCCAAGGATTTGTTGCCCCCTGGAGAGAAATGCCAGAAGTGCTCATTTTGAAGCTTAATGTGTTTTTTTTTTTTTTTTTTTTTTTTTTTTTTTTTTTTTTTTTTAAAAGGTTTGTAAATTAATGTATTTTTATTTTTTCTGCAGGACATGAAGAGACAAACATGACGACCCTGATCCTCTCATCCATTCTGGCAGAGTTAGGCGATGAGGATTATTATGATGATGATTCACCAACTGGAAACTCCACGTCCAATCAGGATGTGGAACCCCTGCCTACACATGATCCAATCGAAGAGGAAAGAGACTCTGTCTCAATCATTACAGATGATTCCCCTTCACCCAGGTCTTCAAGTTACACAGATATGGATTCTGATCCAGGAGTGTGGAGAAGTCACCCATCTTCCCAGAGTCCAGATGATTCATCTCATCCCTGGTACAAGCGGTTGTACGATTGGGCCACATCCAGTGGTTACGCTCCTCGTGGCTCCTGGGGTTTTTATGAAGACGCCGCCTACGGGCACGGACATCGTCATGGTCACGGAAGATACTATGATCATCCACAACATGGCAAATGGGGCCCTGGGTATCCTGACTATGAGTACTCGGGCTTTAACCAATGGGATGATGTGTATCCTGACTACAGTTACCATGGCTACAACCAATGGAAACATGGTTATCCTGAGCATGTATACCCTCGCTACGGCTCCTGGAGTGGTGGCCATGTTGGATATGGATATCCTGGTAATGCTCCTGTGGAAAGTGGACATGCTGGTTTTGGTGCTGAAGGTGGTGAGCATTCTGGTAGTGGTACAAGCACACCGCTGAGACATGAAGGTGGCCATGTCGGCAATGACCCAGGTTCTTCCTCTGGACATGGAGATGGCAGCCCCGGGCATCACGACCATGGAATAGAATCGAACTTGACTCCCAGCCAAAGCGGAAGTGGACACGGTGGCCATCTTGGCCAAGGCAGCAGTGGCCACGGCAGTCAAGGCGGCAGCGGCCATCTTGGCCATGGCGGAGCGGGCCATGGAGGACATCTTGGCCAAGGCAGCAGTGAACATACCGGTCATCAAGGTGGCAGCAGTCGCGGTGGACATCTTGGCCATGGCGGAGGGGGCCATCAAGGCGTCAGCGGCCACGGTGGCCATCTTAGCCATGGCGGAGGGGCCCATGGCAGCCATCTTGGCCATGGCGGAGGAGGCCACGGTGGACATCTTGGCCATGGCATGTATCCTGACTACGGTGTCCCTGGCAGACCTTTCGGCCATCCTGGTATGAGTGGCTTCGGCAGACCCCTTGACTTTGGCCCTGGTGACAGAGGGGTCTACTGGGGCAGACACCCCGCCCTTAGAGGTGGTGGCTTTGGCTCCCCGGGCTTCCATCCGGGGGACTCTTTTGATTTTCCTGCAAGAATCACCTCAGAGTTAATGTTACTGAGAAACGATCTGAATAAACTTCGTCAGATGCCGTTGATAGACGCCTGGAGGACGCCAGAGGTTCCTAAAGACCTGAATCCAGAGGAGGTCAATAACCCGACCTCTTATACCGTCAACCATAACGGTGGATTTCTACGACAACGGGACGCTCAGGAAAATTCTAAATATAAAACCCCTCCGAGCGGTCTGGTTAAAGACCAGGATGTTGGAACTCAAACTAAATACTTCTGAATGTCTTTCTGAATAAAAAAGTTTGACAAACTCTTGTGTGAGCTTTGGTTTTCTGATCTGTCATCTTCCGCTTATTTAGGGCTGGGTCAGATGGGAAACCCAGACTTCTCTCACCCCGGCTGCATCCTCAATCTCACCCAGGAGGATCCTGAGGTGTTCCCTGTCCAGCTGGTAAACATAGTCTCTCCAGCAGGTCCAGGGTCTGCCTCTGGGTCTCCTCCCTGTGGGACATGGCTGACACCTCACCAGTGAGGCGCTCGGGTGGCATCCTTACCAGATGCCCGAACCATGTTTGGTTTCAGGATTTGGACACCAACCTATCTGCTGACGTGACGGATGGGGGTGTATATTTTTTTTGTCGGCTGAACCTTAAACAAAACCAGGAGTAAAGTTCCATCCATGTCGTTCCTCTGCTTCTGGTCTGAGTTCACAGAAAGGGTTAACGAGCCTGGTTTTTTAGTTCTGATTGAGCTCTGTCTTAAAGTGGACTGAAGTGTGATTGTTCCTCTTCAAACGATGCTTGAGCTGGTAATAATATTCAAAGTGTTTGATCAGGACGGTCTGAGGAGCTCCCTAAACATCTCACTTCAGAGCTTTAAATGGTCGTTAGGATGAAAAAAAAACTGTTTTATAACGCTGTTGCTAAGCAATTAAAGACCCACTCGTTGTCTTTGGTGGGATTCTGGTTGAAGTTAATCTACATGATGACGGACTGTTCATTGATTTTAATCCAGCTGAAAATCGATCATGAAAACCACAAGTTATCTTGATTTTATGGACAAAATCAGCAGGTGGAAGTGGATATAAGCCAGATGGGGTGGTTCAGGCATCTGGTTAGGATGCCTCACTCGCTGGTGAGGTGTTCCGTCCCACCAGGAGGAGACCAAGAGGCAGACCCTGGACCTGCTGGAGAGATTATGTCTCCCAGCTGGACAGGGAACACCTCAGGATCCTCCTGGGTGAGAGAATCCTGGGTTTCCTGTCTGAGGCTGTTACCCCCCTGCGACCAGAGAGGCAGGATACACCCCGAACAAGTCACCAGTCTGTTTGTTGTTCATCTGCTTTATTTATTGATTTTGAACATAAATGTCTGTAAAAAGGTTGAAGAAGATTGAATCCTCAGTTTAAAGTTTCTTCACGTCCTGCTTCTCTTCTTCTTCATCCATCAGCATCTCATATCTTCTCTCTGATTACTGGAGAGGATTTCTGAGGGTCAACAAGTCCTTCTGAGCCTCTGAGATGACCACTTAGAGGCTTTTCTGTCTGGACGTGACTCATGTTATAAAACCTCCTGCATGTGGATCAGCACCCATCCCTCCATCCATCTATCCGTCCATCCATCCATCTATTCCTTCATCTATCACTGTTCATCCATCAATTCCTTCATCTCCATTCATCCAGCCAGCCATGCAACCATCCATCCATCTATCCCTCTATCCATTCCTCCATCAATCCATGTATCCAGCCAGCCTGCCAGCCTGCCACCCAGTCAGCCCTCCATCTATCCATCCTTCTTTTGTTTTTTATTATTTCAGATTTACTTTTTTTTTACTCTATCTTCTGCTGTTTTTATAAAATAGTAAAACTGCACTGCGGCTGTTTGTCCACTAGAGGTCAGAGTTTCTCACATACTGGGATTTCTAGTTTAAAAACAAGTGAATTCATAAAAAAAAAAAAAATGGTGAAAAAAATGTTTAATCTGATAGATTTTTTTTCACTTTACAGATTTTATCAGCATAAAAATTTATGTATATACCCGCCCAAAAAAAAAAGGTTAGACTATGTCTCCCAGCCCAGGATGAAGACGACAGAACGGATGGATCAAAGTTAATCAAACATGATGAGATGATTCGAAGAAAATCATCAATAAAAATAGAAAAAAGAATTTTACCTTGAGACACAACGTTTTTAAAGACGTGTTTAACCCTGTTTGAATGAGTTATGATCTCAGCTAGAAGGTCAGGGGTTGGAGTCCAGGAGTGGGAGCGGGGGGGGGGTTGACACACTGGACACCATGTGAACCAATCAATACGAGTTTCACCACAAAAAAAAAAAATCACGTTAAAACTAAGACATGTTGAAAAGAGTTTATAAAAAAAAGATCTTTAAGATAAAAAAAAGTCAAACTATTGGTGAACTTTTTGTTCAATGATGGAGTTTCTAAAATAAATAAACCATATAATCATCTTGGTTTCCATGGAAACAGAGGTGAGCTCATCTGTGAGGGTTTTAATTGTCTCCAGGTGTGTAGGATCAGGCCGGTGCACCTGGATAAGAGCAGCGTGTGATTGGTGGAACTGAGTTGCTGTTGTGAGGTAATCATGTTGCTGGAGCTTTCTGGAAGGTCAGTCAATCCGTTTAGACCCAAATTTAAAAGACATAGATTCTAACTCTGTTCTTCCCTCCAGGGTGTTGCTGCTCTGCCTGCTTGGTGGCCTGGCTGCTGCTTTTCCTGTTGATTCTCTTCTTTCAGGTGAACAAACGGACTCCGGCTCCTCTGATGATGTCACTCTTTTAGATGCTTCTCCAAGGAGCTGGTACACGGCGTCCAAGGACAAACCTGTTCAGTTTCCTGTGCCGTTCCAGTCTGGACTGTTACCTGCCAGCACCAGACCAGGACTCTTCTCTGGTGGGAGCGTGGGCTCTCTGTTCTCCTCTGGGACCAGATCTGGGCTTCCTGTTGGAGGTAGCATAGGGTCCAGGTTTGCCCACATGGGGAGCAGACCTGGGCTTCTAGCCGGTACGGGTGCTGAGTCTCTGCTCTCCTCTGCTAGTACCAGACCCAGCTTCTTCTCTGCTGGATCCAGCTTGTTCTCCAGCTTAGGAAGCTCCTCCACCAGCAGTGGCTCTGGATTCTCCTCTGCAGGCTTTGCTGCTTTCAGAGTGTTCCAGGAACTTCTGGCTCTGGGGAGTAAACTGATAACCGCTCGGCCGATGGGCCTCGGTCAGACCTGGACTGAAACCAATCACGTTCCCTATGGGAGTGTACAGAAACGTCCTCGCTACGGTTCCTCCTACGTCGTTCTCTCCAACAGCGGGTACAAGCGGGAACGTGACGACCGAAATGACGGCAAATACGTTAAGGAATCATCACGGATTGTTCTTGTACCTCGTCACCATCCAGTACCAACAGGTGGCGCTGGATCCGGAGGCCAGCAGGTCTATAGAGGTGAGACTGACCCTTTAACGTTCCTCTTTCATCTTAAAGAACCTGTCATGTAAATAATTTCTTTGTTCTTTCTTCAGACTCGTTTCTTCAGTGAAGAACCTCCTCCACGTCTCCACCTGACGAAAGGGGCTTGGCTTCCTTTGAGTCTGGCTGCAGAAGAAGCTCCAGAGTTCCTCAATCTGCTTGTTTGGGGCCTGAACCTGTTTGGACTGGACTGCGGGTTCCTTGGAGTGGATCTGAAGTAAAAGCATGTCAATCCTGACTCTAATGTGAAAGAATAAAGGTGTTAAAATGTCTCAAATGACTGAATCTCTGACTCTTGTTTGGTTTAAATAGACTGTACCGGTAGATCTAAGCAGGTTTGATACTTTAAAAGTAAAGGTTGGGGACCCCTAGTCTAGAGACGGTGTCACTGAGGAAAAAGAATACAGAGATGAAGATGCTGAGGATCTCTCTGGGAGTGGACAGGATCAGAGGAACAGCACATGTTAGAGGTTTTAAAGTCGGAGAGGTCAGACTGAGATGGTTTGGACATGTGCAGAGGAGAGAGAGGAACTGCCAGGCAGGAGGACTAGAGGAAGACCAAAGAAGTTAAAGGATAAAGTGGAGGAAATGAACCCAAGAGGATTCAGGAGATGGGGTTGGAAGGAAGAAACTGACACTGTGGCGCCACCTGGAGGGAAACAATGAAAGAATTAAGTGTTTATTTTAAAAAAAATTGCAGTGAAAAAATAAAGGAACAAAAATTTCAGTGCCGGTTTCTAGTAGGACTCATTTAACCGCCGGACCGTGTTTGACTGTTTTCTTCCTGCAGAAACTTAAAAAAAGCTTTTAATGTTTTTTTTAAAAAATAAAAAGTGGATTAAAAGTCATTTTAATTTGTTTGGAAAAAAAGGCTCCGTGTAGAAATAAAGCGGATATTTGGTGAAAAACGGACTGACAGGTGAATAATATATATATTTAATGGAAAATATTATTTCCTTTTTTGGAAAAAAATTAGTCTAACATAAAATTTCAGCTGATTTTAATGAGTGTTGTCATGGAAACAGTAATATGATGGGATGTCCAAAATTTTAATGTTTGATTACAATTATTAGTTTTTTTTTAATCTGTAATAAGTAAATCCTTGTTTTTATCTCAAAAGAGTCTTTTTCATCTTTTAAGAAAAATTAAATTGAAACGAGTTTTTCTTTCAGAGACATAATGACATGAAAAGATGATGAAAAAAAGGCAGAGATGTTTGTAAAAAAGTCTCTCCAACATGAGTGATCCTGATCTGGTTCCTATCCAATCCTCTGAAGGTTCTGCAGACCTCAGTGAGTCACACGCACGCACACACACACACACACACACACACACACACTGATTCACTCTTCTGATTCAGATGATGAACTTATGCACCACAATAATTTCAGAAGTTCTGAATTATCCCTTATCGAGTCATGTGGGGTGCCGGAGCCTATCCCGGCTGATTGGAGGCGACAGGAAGGGTACACTGAACAGGTCGCCAGTCTGTTTCAGGGCCGCACACACACTCATTCCTATCAGCCAATCAATCTAACATGTATGTTTTTGGAGGAAAACAGAGAAAACCCACACAGAAAAGCAAAGCTCTAGATTTACCAGTCGATCTATGTTCCTACCCTCACCGTGGTAACCAGGATCTACGTTCCTACCCTCATCGTGGTAACCAGGATCTATGTTCCTACGCTCATCGTGGTAACCAGGATCTACGTTCCTACCCTCACCGTGGTAATGAGGATCTACGTTCCTACCCTCACCGTGGTAACCAGGATCTACGTTCCTACCCTCACCGTGGTAACCAGGATCTACGTTCCTACCCTCACCGTGGTAACCAGGATCTACGTTCCTACCCTCACCGTGGTAACCAGGATCTACGTTCCTACCCTCACCGTGGTAACCAGGATCTACGTTCCTACCCTCACCATGGTAACCAGGATCTACGTTCCTACCCTCACCATGGTAACCAGGATCTACGTTCCTACCCTCACCGTGGTAACCAGGATCTACGTTTGTACCCTCACTGTGGTGGTTTTCCGTCCCACCAGGAGGAGACCCAGAAGCAGACCCTGGACCTGCTGGAGAGGCTATGTCTCCCAGCTGGACAGGGAACACCTCAGGATCCTCCTGGGTGAGATGGAGGATGCAGCTGGGGTGAGAGAAACCTGGACTTCCTGTCTGAGGCTGTTACCCTGGTGACCTGGCCCTGGATAAGCAGTATATAACAGAACGGATGGAATTGATCGATTAGTTCTGTCTGTTCTGTGGTTTTCAGGTTTGCCTGCAGATGTTCTGCAGCTGGCGGTCATGAAAGACGAGCTTCCCTGGACTTCCGACCCGGACCAGGTGAACCCGCTCCACATAAAGAGAGAAGAAGACAAGGAGGGAGATGGGTACGATGGGCACGGCGAGGAAATCACAGCGGTTATAGTAAAAAGTGAATATGAAGAAGAAAGAAATCAATCGTCTGAATCGATCATCATAGCAGATGAACGGATTCAAACGGAAAATTCAGCTCAGAAGGTGGAAGAATTCGAGTCTCCAAGGAAGTGCTATCGGTGTTCCGACTGTGGGAAGGTTTTCCTTTATAAACAATCTCTGAAACGACACAAACCGACTTCTCCTCTTCAGAAATGTCCCGGTGTAAACCAGAAGGTCTCGGTTCACTCAGATCAGGATCCACACAGCTGCTCCACGTGTGGGAAACACTTCACCCGGAAAACGGATCTGAAGACCCACCTGAGGGTCCACAGCGACGAGAAACCCTTCGTCTGCCACGTCTGCGGTAACAGTTTCAAACAAAGAGCTCACCTGAAGACGCACATGATCGTCCACACGGGGGAGGAGCCTTTCAGCTGCGACGTCTGCGGACAGAAGTTCAAACGGAAGACCAACCTGAAGGGTCACCTGAGGGTCCACACCGGGGAGAAACCGTTCGGCTGCGGGGTTTGTGGCAAACGCTTTAAACACGAGACCAACCTGAAAGGTCACACCAGGATTCACACCGGGGAGAAACCATACGGCTGCATCGTGTGTGGCAGAAACTTCAAGCAGGAGACCACTCTGAGGAACCACATGAGGATCCACACGGGGGAGAGACCGTTTGCTTGTGACGTTTGCGGAACTAGATTCAAGCAAAAAATCAACCTTCAAACGCACATGATCACCCACACAAAAAGAGACGCTTTCAGCTGCGGCGTGTGCGGGCAGCGATTTAACCGCAAGCCCAATTTAAGGAAGCACGCCAGGAGCCACATGGGCGAGAAGCCGTTCGCCTGCGATGTCTGCGGGCAAAACTTCAAGTGGAACACGAACCTGAAGAAACACATGAGGATCCACACGGGGGAGAAACCGTTTACATGTGACGCGTGTGGCAAAGGGTTCAAACAAAAAGCACATCTTCAAAAACACATGAAGGTGCATGATGGTCGCTAGTGTGTGTCTGTGTGGAGTTTGCATGTTCTACGTTCCTACCCTCACCGTGGTAACCAGTATCTACGTTCCTACCCTCACTGTGGTAACCAAGGTCTACGTTCCTACCGTCACCATGGTAACCAGGATCTACGTTGCTACCCTCGCCGTGGTAACCAGGATCTACGTTCCTACCCTCACCATGGTAACCAGGATCTACGTTCCTACCCTCACCATGGTAACCAGGATCTACACTCACCGTGGTAACCAGGATCTATGTTCCTACCCTCACCGTGGTAACCAGGATCTACGTTCCTACCCTCGCCATGGTAACCAGGATCTACGTTCCTACCCTCACCATGGTAACCAGGTCTACGTTCCTACCCTCACCATGGTAACCAGGATCTACACTCACCATGGTAACCAGGATCTACGTTCCTACCCTCACCTTGGTAACCAGGATCTATGTTCCTACCCTCACCGTGGTAACCAGGATCTACGTTCCTACCCTCACCGTGGTAACCAGGATCTATGTTCCTACCCTCACCATGGTAACCAGGATCTACCCTCACCATGGTAACCAGGATCTACATTCCTACCCTCACCATGGTAACCAGGATCTACCCTCACCATGGTAACCGGGATCTACAGTGGTGGTCAAAAGTTTACATACACTTGTAAAGAACATAATGTCATGGCTGTCTTGAGTTTCCAGTTATTTCAACAACTCTGATTTTTCTCTGATATAGTGATTGGAACAGATCCTTCTTTGTCACAAAAAAACATTCATGAAGTTTGATTCTTTTATGACTTTATTATGGGTAAACTGAAAATGTGACGAAATCAGCTGGGTCAAAAATATACATACAGCAACATGAATGAGCAATTTTGGAGACTTAGAAAGTTGTGTCAATGACATGAGCGTCATAGCATGACCTCTTAACTTCTTGTGAGTGATTATGAGTGACTACAGCTGGTGACTTCTCTGAGGCCATTTAAAAAGGGCTCATTGGATAAAAACACCCACAAACGCTACAATGGGAAAGTCAAAGGAGCTCAGCACAGATTTGAAAAAGAGAATCATTGACTTGAATAAGTCAGGAAAGTCACTTGGAGCCATTTCAAAGCAGCTGCAGGTTCCAAGAGCAACAGTGCAAACAATTGTTTGTAAGTATAAAGTGCATGGCACTGCCACGATCAGGAAGAAAACGCAAGCTGTCACCTGCTGCTGAGAGAAAACTGGTCAGGAGGGTGAAGAGTCAACCCAGGAGCACCAAAAAGCAGATCTGCCAAGAATTAGAAGCTGCTGAAACACAGGTGTCAGTGTCCACAGTCAAGCGTGTTTTGCATCGCCATGGACTGAGAGGTTGCCGTGCAAGAAGGAAGCCCTTGCTCCAAAGCGGCACCTTAAGGCTTGACTAAAGTTTGCTGCTGATCACATGGACAAAGATAAGACCTTCTGGAGGAAAGTTCTGTGGTCAGATGAAACAAAAATTTAGCTGTTTGGCCACAATGCCCAGCAATATGTTTGGAGGAGAAAAGGTGAGGCCTTTAACCCCAAGAACACCATGCCTACCATCAAGCACGGTGGGCCTGTTTTGCTGCCAATGGAACTGGTGCTTTACAGAGAGTCAATGGGACAATGAAGAAGGAGGATTACCTTCAAATTCTTCAAGAAAACCTGAAGTCATCAGCCCGAAGGTTGGGTCTTGGGCGCAGTTGGGTGTTCCAACAGGACAATGACCCCAAACACACATCAAAAGTGGTAATGGAATGGCTAAATCAGGCTAGAATTAAGGTTTTAGAATGGCCTTCCCAAAGTCCTGACTTAAATCCCATTGAGAACATGTGGATAATGCTGAAGAAACAAGTCCATGTCAGAAAGCCAACAAATTTAACTGAACTGCACCAATTCTGTCAAGAGGAGTGGTCAAAGATTCAACCAGAAACTTGCCAGAAGCTTGAGGATGGCTACCAAAAGCGCCTAATTGAAGTAAAAATGGCCAAAGGACATGTAACCAAATATTAGCATTGCTGTATGTATATTTTTGACCCAGCTGATTTTGTCACATTTTCAGTTTACCCATAATAAAGTCATAAAAGAATCAAACTTCATGAATGTTTTTTGTGACAAAGAAGGATCTGTTCCAATCACTATATCAGAGAAAAATCAGAGAAACTCAAGACAGCCATGACATCATGTTCTTTACAAGTGTATGTAAACTTTTGACCACCACTGTACGTTCCTACCCTCACCGTGGTAACCAGGATCTACGTTCCTACCCTCACCATGGTAACCAGGATCTACGTTCCTACCCTCAACATGGTAACCGGGATCTACGTTCCTACCCTCACCATGGTAACCGGGATCTACGTTCCTACCCTCACCATGGTAACCGGGATCTACGTTCCTACCCTCACCATGGTAACCAGGATCTACGTTCCTACCCTCACCATGGTAACCAGGATCTACGTTCCTACCCTCACCATGGTAACCAGATGTGGTTGGTCACCAAAAGGATGAGATCACATATACAAGCGGCTGAAATGATCTCCCTCTGCAGGGTGGCTGGGCTCTCACTCAGAGATTGAGTGAGGAACTCGGAGTAGAGCCGTTGCTCCTCGTTCTCCACAGTTTGTTTTTTAATTGTAGAATTTAAAAGTGCAGCAAATACATTTGTCACAATCAAAGAAGCTCATGCACATTTAACATCACCAACACTGTGCCAACACGGTGCCAACACAAAGAACAAGGTTTAAAAGGTGTGTGTATGTTGGTTTTACAGGTTGGACTTTTTACTCATGCAAACAGTTTCAGTTTGTAACGACCTGGTTCTAGAGTGTCGTGAAGCATTATATATACATGGGTGTGTTTTTGGAAACGCCTCCTGTGAGCCATATCAAGATGAAGCCCATCTGCTATTAAATGACATTGTTTAGATCTAAAGTAAAAAATTAAATGTGTTCGTTTTGATCTGAAATCATTTTAAAAACAATAAAAAGTGATTAAAAAAAAATCAAATGTTGAATAAAACAAACACAGAAGGTACGTCTAAGAACTTCTAGTAACTTATCAACCAATCAGAACACTTCAATCACAAAATGCAGGGCTGTTATTGGTTCCTCAGATTTCTAAAAATATCTAAAAAAAAAAAAAACTTACAAATATCTGGGTGAGCATCTTGACTGCAAACTGGAGGTCAGAGCCGGCTCGGGCCCTGTATAAGGAAGGACAGAGCAGGCTGGTTTTCTTAAGAAGACGTGTGACGACATGTTGAACATCTTTTATCAGTCTGTCATTGTGTCTGCTGGGGAGGACAGCAATAGGCTGGACAGACTGATAAGGAAGTGTGCATCTGTGGTGGGGAGAAATGTGGACTCTGTGGGAGCTGTTTTGGAGGGGAGGATGAGGGCTTTAATGCAGGGTATCCTGAATAACCCCCGTCACCCTCTTCACGATGTTATCACGACCCAGAAGACGACCCGCAGTAACAAGTCTGCAGGACTGAGCGCTTTAGGAGGTCGTTCACCCCTTCAGCCCTCAGGCAGATGTTTCTGGAAGGAACTGAGTGTATTTTATTATGTGTGTGTGTTGTTTTTATTTTTTTGTATTTGTTTGTACAGTTTATGTGATTTCTGTTGCTGCTGGACACCAGAATTTATCCTGTGGGAGATTAATAAAGTTTTATCTATCTATAAGTCCAGTTATAGCCTTTATAGTTAGAGCCTTTAGCCACCAAGCTCCAGTTTTATAGAATAAACACCCAGCTTAAAACATTCTAAAAGCTCCACATCCTTCACTGTGGTGGAACAACACTAGCAGTCCACCATCTTTAGTTCAGACAGGAATCACTGATGAAGATCCTGTCTTCATTTCTTCTGAACATCTCCACACGTCCATGAAGCCTCCATGAAGGAGCGACGCGGCCCTCGATACACGGAAGACGACTCAACGGAAAGAAACCAATAAAATGTGGAGCTACATGGACCTGCTGCCATCACAAGATGGCAAACCCAAACATGATTCAAGCTCTGGTTGGTTTAACGGTTCTCGTTAGGTTATCAGTGCCTCTGATTGGCTGGATAATTCTAGGTGTGGTTGTCCTGGTAACACCTCTGATATTTAGAAAAAAAGAGACATGAAATAAAAACATTGATTGAAACTTTGATTCAAACAGTTTCACAAAGAAAAAACAAAAACCAGGACCAGCAGGGCATGCAGTGTCCTGGTCTCAGAGTCGACCTCCACCCAGACTGAACGGGATGAATTTCTGAGCCTGCTGGGCACCGATCTGTGCCACGTAGAGAGCCCCTGTCTTCTGGTCCAGGTCCACCAGGTGCGGCTTGACGTCATCAGCGAGCTGTATGGCACTGATGATGCGGCACTGCCCGATCAGACCCACCGGCGGCGCCTCTAGAATGGAGATCTGATTGGTGTTCAGCTGGACCACCACAAAGTTCTTACTGTCAGGGGTGAGTCTGATGGAGTAGGGGGCGTCCTTTGTGAAGCAGCTCCCCCAGGTTCCCAGCCAGTCCCCCGTCACCGCGTGGAACACCTGGATCCTCCGGTTCCCCCGGTCCGCCACCCAAACCCTCTGAGCCCGGTCCACAGTCACGCTGTGGGGGATGTAGAACTGAGCCGGACCCGCGCCCCGTTCGCCGTGCATCCACACTACCTCCCGCTCTTTGGACAGCTTTATGAGACGGTTGTTCATCCCTCCGTCGCCGTCGACGATGTACATCTCACCGGACTCGTGGACGAAGATCTCGGCCGGCTGGTCGAACTGGAGCGGATCAGACCCGGATCCGGGCGTCCCGGCAGTACCAAGAACCTGCAGGAGAGAACCGCACATTACCCACGATTCACTGGTTCTGGGAGGGACATCTCTACTCGCTGATTGGACGACCATCTTCAGGACAAGCAATCCCCGAGAGGGCGATTGTTCTGTTATGCTGGGTCACAGGGGCAGCATCCTCAGACGGGAAACCCAGGTTTCTCTCACCCCGACTGCATCCTCCATCTCACTCGTGGTAACTAGGATCTACATTCCTACCCTCACCATGGTAACCAGGATCTACGTTCCTACCCTCACCATGGTAACCAGGATCTATGTTCTTACCCTCACCATGGTAACCAGGATCTACGTTCCTACCATCATCATGGTAACCAGGATCTATGTTCCTACCCTCACCATGGTAACCAGCATCTACGTTCCTACCCTCACCATGGTAACCAGGATCTATGTTCCTACCCTCACCATGGTAACCAGGATCTACGTTCCTACCCTCACCATGGTAACCAGGATTTATGTTCCTACCCTCACCATGGTAACCAGGATCTACGTTCCTACTCTCACCATGGTAACCAGGATCTACGTTCCCACCCTCACCATGGTAACCAGGGTCTACGTTCCTACCCTCACCATGGTAACCAGGATTTATGTTCCTACCCTCACCATGGTAACCAGGATCTACGTTCCTACTCTCACCATGGTAACCAGGATCTACGTTCCCACCCTCATCATGGTAACCAGGATCTACGTTCCTACTCTCACCATGGTAACCAGGATCTACGTTCCTACTCTCACCATGGTAACCAGGATCTACGTTCCCACCCTCACCATGGTAACCAGGGTCTACGTTCCTACCCTCACCATAGTAACCAGGATCTACGTTCCTGGTTACTACGTTCTACGTGATCTACGTTACTAGCCTACAATCCTGAGGTGTTCCCTGTCCAGCTGTGAGACATAGTCTGTCCAGTGTGTCCGGGTCTGCATCTGGATCTCCTCCCGGTGGGACGTGCCTGAAACACCTCACCAGCGAGGCATTCCAACCAGATGTCCGATCACCCGATCTGGAGGAGCAGCGGCTCTACTTCGAGCCTCCTCGGTTAAGGGCGGTTGTTTAAATAAATACACATACCCGCCCTCTGTGGAGCGAGTGAACCAAATGCTGCGTGGTCAGACTGTTTTCACTCCTTTAATACCTGCAGAAGCTTCCCTGATGGGGAGTACTGTTTGATGCTGTGTCCGTAGGGACCATTTCCTACATCAGTGACCCACACCGTGGGGTCCCGGGATGTCGCGTCCACAAATATCCCATGAGGCATCTCCAGCGTGCTGGTGTTCCAGGACATGATGAAGTCTCCATCCGTGGTGAACACCAGCACCTTGGGAACGTTGTCCCCTGAAACACAAAATATAATTAGCCAATATGTCGCCAGTCTATCGAAGGGCCACACACACACACAACCATCCACACACACACTCATTCTTAGGGACAATTTTATAGCAGCCAATTAACCTACCATGTATGTTTTTGGAGGGAACTAGAGGAAACACACACATACGAAAGGAGAACATGCAAACTACACACAGAAAGACCAGTGTTCCAAACCTCCTTCCCACCCGGGACTTGAACCCACAACCTGCTTACGGTGAGGCCACTGTGCCAAGTCGTTCCCCGGCCAGCTGTGAGACATAGTTCCTCTATTGGGTCTAGGGAACGTAGCTCCTGGTTACCATGGTGAGGGTAGGAACGTAAATCCTGGTTACCATGGTGAGGGTAGGAATGTAGATCCTGGTTACCATGGTGAGGGTAGGAACATAGATCCTGGTTACCACGGTGAGGGTAGGAACGTAGATCCTGGTTACCATGGTGAGGGTAGGAACGTAGATCCTGGTTACCACGGTGAGGGTAGGAACGTAGATCCTGGTTACCACGGTGAGGGTAGGAACGTAGATCCTGGTTACCATGGTGAGGGTAGGAACGTAGATCCTGGTTACCACGGTGAGGGTAGGAACGTAGATCCTGGTTACCATGGTGAGGGTAGGAACGTAGATCCTGGTTACCATGGTGAGGGTAGGAACTTAGATCCTGGTTACCATGTTGAGGGTAGGAACGTAGATCCTGGTTACCATGGTGAGGGTAGGAACGTAGATCCTGGTTACCACGGTGAGGGTAGGAACGTAGATCCTGGTTACCACGGTGAGGGTAGGAACGTAGATCCTGGTTACCATGTTGAGGGTAGGAATGTAGATCCTGGTTACCATGGTGAGGGTAGGAACGTAGATCCTGGTTACCATGGTGAGGGTAGGAACGTAGATCCTGGTTACCACGGTGAGGGTAGGAACGTAGATCCTGGTTACCATGTTGAGGGTAGGAATGTAGATCCTGGTTACCATGTTGAGGGTAGGAATGTAGATCCTGCTTACCATGGTGAGGGTAGGAATGTAGATCCTGGTTACCATGGTGAGGGTAGGAACGTAGATCCTGGTTACCATGTTGAGGGTAGGAATGTAGATCCTGGTTACCATGTTGAGGGTAGGAATGTAGATCCTGCTTACCATGGTGAGGGTAGGAATGTAGATCCTGGTTACCATGGTGAGGGTAGGAATGTAGATCCTGCTTACCATGGTGAGGGTAGGAATGTAGATCCTGGTTACCATGTTGAGGGTAGGAACGTAGATCCTGGTTACCATGTTGAGGGTAGGAATGTAGATCCTGGTTACCATGGTGAGGGTAGGAACGTAGATCCTGGTTACCATGTTGAGGGTAGGAATGTAGATCCTGGTTACCATGGTGAGGGTAGGAATGTAGATCCTGGTTACCATGTTGAGGGTAGGAATGTAGATCCTGGTTACCATGGTGAGGGTAGTAACGTAGATCCTGGTTACCATGTTGAGGGTAGGAATGTAGATCCTGGTTACCATGGTGAGGGTAGGAATGTAGATCCTGGTTACCATGGTGAGGGTAGGTTAAATCCTGTTTAAAGGTCTCTTCCTTTATTTTTTTTTAGTTTTTCCTCACTAAGAAGAAGGATGTGTATGAAGACAGGTCTAACATGTATATTTTTTTCTGGATGGTATCTAAGCTGAGGTTCCCAGTTTGATGGTTCTAATGGTTCTTACCTCTCTGAGCCACATAAACCAGTCCTGTAAACTGGTCCACAGCCACTCCAAAGACAATCCCAGTGAAGAGCTGAGGGTTTGAAGGCCAGCTGAGGTCAAGCTGGTACAGAGGTCTGTCCATGAGATCAGAGCTGGTACTGATGCTGCTGCTGCTGCTGAACAGCAGCATCATGAGGAGGAGAAGAGACGCCATGCTGGAGAGTAACAAACACATCTGACTCTTCTTCCTCACCTTCATCTGTCACACATACATACACACACAGACAGATATGACGAAAAAATAAACACTTCCTGTTTGTCGTTCACACGACCGGTATCGACGACGTCGATACTACTACGTAGATCAATATCGTACTGATAACGGCGTAAAAATTGAACTAAAATGTAGATTATTTTTTCTATTTAATTATGAATATTTTGGTTTTATTTATGAAACATTTATGTAAAAATAGCAAATTTTTTTACACAGAATTTTACGTTAAATAAAAAAAAGAGTAAAAAATAATTTTTCATGTATTTTAACATTTAAAAAAATGTAAAATATAATCAAATAAAATTATAAAAAGAATAAACATGAGATAGTTATCGACATTCTTTTAAATCAAGTTGCGCATGCGTTGAAAAAAAACTGCACTTTATTAATTTCATCTATTGATTTAAACATATTTTTTTGAAAACGATTTAAATTTTTTCTAAATTTTGTACGTTTTGTTTTTTGAACAAAATAATCTCACTTTTTAAATTTTAGTCGCCGTTAAATGACGTTACAACTCGTCGCATGAATGACGTAACCGTCCAGCTGGAGTAAAAAAACGAACATTTCCGTTGTTTATTTTTTCTTGTATTTTTCTTGTTTTTTTTCTCAGTACTGATCGGATGAAAGTGTTGGAAAAAAAGAGAACAAACAGAGAGAAGACAGAGTCCATGGAGGTTTCAGACAGTCCGCTGAACCTAGTAAGAAACACACCGCCATGTTTGTTTAAACTAATTCTATTATTTTCATTTCTGTGGTTAAAACTTTAAGATTTAATCATGTGAAAAACTTCCTGTTTAATCCTGAAGTTTCAGGTTAAAATAATCCAGCTTCAACCTGTTTATATTTACTTTCAATTTACAAGAAAAACAGCTGGATGTGACTTAAAAAAAAAAAAAAAGGAAAAATCTTACCTTTTAATCTCAGGGTCTTTTTCACGAGCGCGAAGGATGTATCGATGGGTCTGTGCGGCGTCTGCAAATATTAGGACGATGTATCGATCTCTTGTGATAAAGAAAGAGCTGAGCTGAAAAGAAAAGCTCTGGAATTACCAGTTGATCAACGTTCCTACCCTCACCATGGTAACCAGGATCTACGTTCCTACCCTCACCATGGTAACCAGGATCTATGTTCCTACCCTCACCATGGTAACCTTGATCTACGTTCCTACCCTCACCATGGTAACCAGGATCTATGTTCCTACCCTCACCATGGTAACTTTGATCTATGTTCCTACCCTCACCATGGTAACCTTGATCTACGTTCCTACCCTCACCATGGTAACCAGGATCTACGTTCCTACCCTCACCATGGTAACCAGGATCTATGTTCCTACCCTCACCATGGTAACCAGGATCTACGTTCCTACCCTCACCATGGTAACCAGGATCTACGTTCCTACCCTCACCATGGTAACCAGGATCTATGTTCCTACCCTCACCATGGTAACCTTGATCTACGTTCCTACCCTCACCATGGTAACCAGGATCTATGTTCCTACCCTCACCATGGTAACTTTGATCTATGTTCCTACCCTCACCATGGTAACCTTGATCTATGTTCCTACCCTCACCATGGTAACCAGGATCTACGTTCCAACCTTCACCATGGTAAACAGGATCTACCTTGCTACCCTCACCATGGTAACCAGGATCTACGTTCCTATGCTCACCATGGTAACCAGGATCTACGTTGCTACACTCACCATGGTAACCAGGATCTACGTTCCTACCCTCACCATGGTAACCAGGATCTACGTTCCTACCCTCACCATGGTAACCAGGATCTACATTCCTACCCTCACCATGGTAACCAGGATCTAAGTTCCTATGCTCACCATGGTAACCAGGATCTACGTTCCTACCCTCACCATGGTAACCAGGATCTACGTTCCTACCCTCACCATGGTAACCAGGATCTACGTTCCTACCCTCACCATGGTAACCAGGATCTACGTTCCTACCCTCACCATGGTAACCAGGATCTACATTCCTACCCTCACCATGGTAACCAGGATCTACGTTCCTATGCTCACCATGGTAACCAGGATCTACGTTCCTATGCTCACCATGGTAACCAGGATCTACGTTGCTACACTCACCATGGTAACCAGGATCTACGTTCCTACCCTCACCATGGTAACCAGGATCTACGTTCCTACCCTCACCATGGTAACCAGGATCTACATTCCTACCCTCACCATGGTAACCAGGATCTACGTTCCTATGCTCACCATGGTAACCAGGATCTACGTTCCTACCCTCACCATGGTAAACAGGATCTACGTTGCTACCCTCACCATGGTAACCAGGATCTACGTTGCTACCCTCACCATGGTAACCAGGATCTACGTTCCTATGCTCACCATGGTAACCAGGATCTACGTTCCTATGCTCACCATGGTAACCAGGATCTACGTTCCTATGCTCACCATGGTAACCAGGATCTACGTTCCTACCCTCACCATGGTAACCAGGATCTACGTTCCTACCCTCACCATGGTAACCAGGATCTACGTTCCTACCCTCACCATGGTAACCAGGATCTACGTTCCTACCCTCACCATGGTAACCAGGATCTACGTTCCTACCCTCACCATGGTAACCAGGATCTACATTCCTACCCTCACCATGGTAACCAGGATCTACATTCCTACCCTCACCATGGTAACCAGGATCTAAGTTCCTACGCTCACCATGGTAACCAGGATCTACGTTCCTATGCTCACCATGGTAAACGGGATCTACGTTCCTATGCTCACCATGGTAAACGGGATCTACGTTGCTACCCTCACCATGGTAACCAGGATCTATGTTCCTATGCTCACCATGGTAACCAGGATCTACATTCCTACCCTCACCGTGGTATCCAGGATCTACGTTCCAACCCTCACCATGGTAACCAGGATCTACATTCCTACCCTCACCGTGGTATCCAGGATCTACGTTCCTACCCTCACCATGGTAACCAGGATCTACGTTCCTACCCTCACCATGGTAACCAGGATCTACGTTCCTACCCTCACCATGGTAACCAGGATCTACGTTCAAACTTCCTCCGGGAGCCCCATATGGTCTAGGTTTAAACCATGAAATAGTTGTCACGATGGTCCCGTACCACCTCCCTTCCTCTTGGGGGGTATGGGTTGTTTTCTATGTATCTGGCTTTCTACTGAACCCTGGAGCTGTAGTCCAGATCTGGCAGATGGCACACTACCATCACCTGTACAGTCCTCACCATCTTGGCCAAGCCCGTTTTGATGACACTTGTCTGTCAGTCAGGATACTGTGTTATGGAGTCCCAGAGGCACGAAGCTGCAGGTCCGCGGCTGGTTACTCTGTTGAAGTAAACCTGTGATTGTCTCCCTGCAGGCGCATCAACAGTGCAGGACGGCGGAGCGTCTGGTGGCTGCTGGGAAATACGAAGAGGCCATTTCCTGTCATGGAAAAGCAGCAGGTTGGTTCGGACGCGGAACGTCGATCTTTAACCAAAAAACTTTAAAAGTCTGTACTTATGGGTTTTTTTTTTGTGTTTCAGATCTTCTGACGGAGGCCATGAAGTCCACGGAGTACGAGCAGGTGAGACGGGTTCTGATCCAGGTGGAGGTCGTGGTGGGGGTCAGCGTTGTACCCCTAACACATTTAACTTCATCACATTCCATCGTCTTCCTGGGCCGGGTCGCCGGGGGTAACAGCCTCAGACAGGAAGCCCAGACTTCTCTCACCCCGGCTGCATCCTCCATCTCACCCAGGAGGATCCTGAGGTGTTTCCTGTCCAGCTGTGAGACATAGTCTCTCCAGCAGGTCGGGGGTCTGACTCTGGGTCTCCTCCTGGTGGGACGGAACACCTCACCAGCGCTCGTGTTCGTTCGCTCTGGTTCCAGGATGGTCACCGTCCTTCCCCAGCGAACACGGTGTGACGGTCTTGCTCTTCTCCCCTCAGGCTCGCCTCTCCATGGAGCTGCAGAGAGACCGGCACCTGAAGCAGCAGAGTCTGATCCGGGAGCGCTGGAAACGAGAGACTCGACGTGAAGCCCGAGTCGGATCGGGACCCGGTTTGCTGCGACCTCTCCTCGGCGCCCAGCAGCAACGGGTCCCCGCCAGGCCATCGGAGGATGGGCGAGGCCGGGTGGGAGAAAGGGAATACGACACCTTGCTTTACCAGCTGCAGGTCCGGCAGGGCGGTGCCTCCCCGACACCGGCGCCCACGTACCCCGGATCTAAAACCACTAAGGACGATAAGACCCGTCTGGAGGAGCAGCGGACCACCATCAAGGACCTGCGCCGGCTGGTGGACCACCTAATGAACGAGAACCAGCGTCTGGCGTCGGAGAACCGACGGCTGTGTTTGGAGAACGAGCGGCTCCGTTCAGACTCGGTGGAACGCTCGGAGCTCTGGGTGCTGCCCCCGCCTACCGCCGCCATGGCAACCGCAGGCGGGAAGGAGATCGCCATCCCGCATCTGCCCCCGCTGGAGATGCCCCCTCAGGAAGACCTGTGTCTGGACGACCTGCCCCCCCTGGACCTGCCAGAAGACGCCCAGAACGAGCTGAGTGAGATTCTGGACACGGAGCGGGCGTGACGCCCGCGTCAGACGGGTCGAGACTTTAAAACTGTTTTCTTTTTGATTTTTTTTTTGTTCAGAGAAAAAAAAGGAATCCTCATTAATTTTGTGGTTTGATGATTCTTGATCTGAAAAAATGTGAAAATAAAGACCTTTAAAAATACTTCAGTTTGAATTTAATTTCGTCTAAAAGGAGTTTTTTTTTTTTTTTTTTAGCCAAAAGCTGGTTGGTTAAAATGTAAACAAACTTTAAAAACCCTCATAAACCGAAACGGTGACCTGGATCCTCCCAAAAAAATTATTCACCTCTTCATCTTCTCATTGTTTAAATGTCATAAAAATTTAATAAAAATCCTTCCTCAACTTTATGAGTTATTTTATTCTCAAACAAACAAACACATGACTCATGATCCAGGATTCTCTCACCCCGACGGCATCTTCCATCTCACCCAGGAGGATCCTGAGGTGTTCCCTGTCCAGCTGGGAGACATAGTCTCTCCAGCAGGTCCAGAGTCTGCCTTTGGTTCTCCTCCTGATGAGACGGAACACCACAAGGGTAGGAATGTAGATCCTGGTTACCATGGTGAGGGTAGGAACGTAGATCCTGGTTACCATGGTGAGGGTAGGAACGTAGATCCTGGTTACCATGGTGAGGGTAGGAACGTAGATCCTGGTTACCATGGTGAGGTTATGGGATGGACAGCTCAGAAGATGAATGAATAAACCTGCCTTGTTTACGGTGTGAACCAAAAAAGCCCCCAAACATCCGTCCTGGTTAAATTTGTTTTTATTCAAGCAGCTGCTGGTGATTCATCAAAGCTTTGGTTTAGTTTAGAGTTCATCGTCTCCCACAAAAAAACAAACAGGAAGCAGTGACACAAGGCCAGAGGACAGATGTGTGCAAATCAGCAGATCAGATAAAAAACAGACACGGTCCTTTAAAAAGTAAGATCAGGACAAAATAAACTAGATACAAACAAAACACCTCAGGCTATAGGTGTGGAGAGGAAGGTGTGGTTCCTTCTGATTGGACGAGGGTGGAGTGGGTAAATAAAATATAAAAGACCAGATTAGATCCCTCCATTTTTATTTTTCAGAAAGCTTGTTAGAATGATTCATTTCTGTTCCGTCGTCTTATGCTTATCCGGGGCCAGGTTGCCAGGGTAACAGCCTCAGATGGGAAGCCCCACTACTCTCACCCAGGAGGATCCTGAGGTGTTCCCTGTCCAGCTGTGAGACATAGTCTCTCCAGCAGGTCGGGGGTCTGCCTCTGGGTCTCCTCCTGGTGGGACGGAACACCTCACCAGTGAGGTAGGCATCCTAACCAGATGCCCAAACCCCCCCATCTGAGGAGCAACGACTCTACTCCGAGCTCCTCCCTCTATCTCTGAGTGAGAACCCAGCCAGCCTGCAGAGGAAGATCATTTCAGCTGCTTGTATCCGTGATCTCGTTGTTTTGGTCACCACCCACAGCTGGTTCCTACGAACGTAGATCATCTGGTAAATCAAGATTCCTCACCATGACAGTTCCTCCGAGCTCCACCCGGATGGCAGAGCTCCACATTCTATACCAACAGCTCGTACTACTGGAGTCCTCGATTGGATGGTTGAATGCCTTCTCCAGATCCACAAAACACATGTTGAGTGGTTAGGCGAACTCCCACGACCCTTCTAGGACCCTGAAGAGGGTCTAGAGCTTCCTCTTCAATCTGAGACCCGACTATCTGACAGACCTTCCTCTCTAGAACCCGACTCGACCTTCCCACGGAGGCCGAGGACAGGTAGAACGTTCAATCCTTGGACCGGAAGTTCATGGGATTGAATCCCACTGAGCCCATGTCTAAGTGTCCTTAAAGAAGACACCTGAACCCCCGTTTCTCCCTCCATTGGCGCCATCATGGCAGCCTGCTGCGGTGTAATATAGCACATATATGTACCCGCTGAAGGATCAATAAAGTCTCAAGAGAAACATCCCAGTTTGATCATCTCTAAATACGATGCAGACGTTTTAGTGACGATTCATGACCATTTTCTCCACAATAACAGATTCATTTGAAGTTTTCACGGTCGTTAAAACTGCTGTAAAGTTTACCCGATAGTGTCACTGATTCAGAGAAACAGCACATGTTAGAGGTTTTAAAGTCAGAGAGGTCAGATTGAGATGGTTTGGACATGTACAGAGGAGAGAGAGAGAGTACATCAGAAGAAGGATGCTGGGTTTGGAACCACCAGGTTCCAAGATGCAGCAGATAGGGTTAGATGGAAGGAACTGACTTGCTGTGGCGCCTCCCCGACTCCGCCCCCTGCCTGTAGAGGGAGGGGCTTCTATTTGGTTTAAACTTCATGAGGAATGTTTCAGTTAGAAAAAAAAAACGCAGTTTAAAAAGTAGAAAAGCTAAATAAAAAGCAGAGTTTTTTTCGTTCCAGGTTCTCTGGCGTGTTTCGTACATTCGTTACTGTTAATGTGTTAATAACACGACGGCGGGCAGAGTTCTCCCAAAGTGGTCTGTGTCTCTGGAATCAAAATTCCCCTTCTGGTTGGTCCAGATCCTCCACATAGTTCCTCCGGTTTATCCTCCGTCACGTTAAGAGAACAAAGAAAGCAAAGCATAGTTTTATCTCCGCTCTGGAGTCCGGTACGAGGTCTGGTAAAACCCGACCACCACACGGTCCACACCCGGTTCTGTTCACCAAGACGTTGATCAGGCTCAGAGTAGGACCTAAAGAGACTTCATACCCAAACAAATAAACTCAAAGACACCACAAAAAAAACCCCAAAAAAGTCATCAAACGCAAAAAAACGTAGAAAAGTTCAGGAGGAATGATGTAATGGATACGTCAGGAGAAGAACCGGAGTTCTTCCTGGTGGTTCCTCCTCCACAGATCGGTCCAGACGAGGGTCACAGCCCGTAATTAACGGAGTTCAGCGCCGGTCTCTTCTTGCTTTTGATCTTCAGCGATCCGTAGCGAGCCTGGTGGAAGAAACCAGGAGTGAGTCTGGTTAAAAGAGGTCACCATCGTAACCAGGATCTACGTTCCTACCCTCACCATGGTAACCAGGATCTATGTTCCTACCCTCACCATGGTAACCAGGATCTACATTCCTACCCTCACCATGGTAACCAGGATCTATGTTCCTACCCTCACCATGGTAACCAGGATCTACATTCCTACCCTCACCATGGTAACCAGGATCTATGTTCCTACCCTCACCATGGTAACCAGGATCTACGTTCCTACCCTCACCATGGTAACCAGGATCTACGTTCCTACCCTCACCATGGTAACCAGGATCTATGTTCCTACCCTCACCATGGTAACCAGGATCTATGTTCCTACCCTCACCATGGTAACCAGGATGTATGTTCCTACCCTCACCATGGTAACCAGGATCTATGTTCCAACCCTCACCATGGTAACCAGGATCTACGTTTCTACCCTCACCATGGTAACCTGGATCTATGTTCCTACCCTCACCATGGTAACCAGGATCTACATTCCTACCCTCACCATGGTAACCGTGATCTATGTTCCTACCCTCACCATGGTAACCAGGATCTACGTTCCTACCCTCACCATGGTAACCAGGATCTACGTTCCTACCCTCACCATGGTCCCAGGATCTATGTTCCTACCCTCACCATGGTAACCAGGATCTACGTTCCTACCCTCACCATGGTAACCAGGATCTACGTTCCTACCCTCACCATGGTAACCAGGATCTACGTTCCTACCCTCACCATGGTCCCAGGATCTATGTTCCTACCCTCACCATGGTAACCAGGATCTACGTTCCTACCCTCACCATGGTAACCAGGATCTACATTCCTACCCTCACCATGGTAACCAGGATCTATGTTCCTATGGTAACCGATACAGGTAACCATGGTGACCATCCAGGTTACCATGGTGACCATCCAGGTTACCATGGTGACCATCCAGGTTACCATGGTGACCATCCAGGTTACCATGGTGACCATCCAGGTTACCATGGTGTCTGAGGCTCCAATAATCCAACGATTTAAATCAGGGGTGCCCAACCAGTCCATCACGGTCGACCGATCAAGTCGAGCGCCAGGTGTGTCGGATATACATCGACAGGAAGTCAGTGTTTCCAAGTCAGCGAGTTTTCAGACCCTCTACGCCGGGGGTGGGCAAACCTTTTGATTCGTGGGTCCAACATTTATCCAGGGGGCGGATCAGAAGCAGATGGCTTTGGTAAACGAGCGCGCATGATATGGAAAACTATGGGGTTCAAAATGTAGCTTTGAAATCTAACACACTTGTTTACGTGTGTATATTGGCCCCGATGGCTTTCCATATCCGTACACACTGTTTATTTTGTGGGCGTCACGGAGACACACACATTTTAATGGGAGCAGTGTTGTTGTTTCTTTGGGGACATCTAGTGACAAAACATCAGAATTACAACTGTGGATTTTCCTAGTGTTATTTAGGAGATTTTTGGAATCTTTGACGTGAAAGCCCGTTGCTAAGCCTGTTTTCTATGAACAGCACCGGCTGCTGTGGCCCCACCCACATCCAAAGTTGTGCGTGGACAAAGAAAACGTCTCCGTGTGTGTGTGTGAGAGTGGCATACTCTCTCTCTCTCTCTCTCACACACACACACACACACACACACACACACACACACACACACACACACACACACACACACACACACACACACACACACACACACACACACACACACACACACACACACACACACACACACACACACACACACAGTGGTAAATCTGAGGAGGTTTGATACTTGAAAAATAGATCTTGGGATAAAAAGTTTGGACACCCGTGTTTTAAGTGGTTAAAAATACAGTTTGAATCAGGATAGTTTTATAAACGCTGAGGTTATTTAACCGAAACATCTTCCAGAGGTGGAATAGAAACATGGCAGCCAATAGAAATGGCAGACAGAACCCCAGGATGACGTAAACATGATGTTTCAGAATAACGTTCTTAAAGTTTCTGGAGAATCAGACGTGAACAGCTGCTCCATCAAACTGCTCTTATTTTGAAAAACTCTGACCGCCCGGCGCTCCGGTTCTGCCCTCCCTGCGGTTCTACTCACGTCTTTGCGAACCCTGGACCTGGTGATCTTGACGCTCTGCGACCTCCTGAGTCCTTTCTGACTGACGGCCTCGTCCTCAGAAAAGGTTGGCTCCATCTCTTCATCGCTCTTGTCGTCCTGGTTGTAGAAGTATTCTGTAAACACACGCAGACATGAGGAAACCCCTCACCAGACAATCGGATCAAACCGGACTCAAAGTGCTTCAGCCTCAAAACAATAAAAACTTTACATTTAATAAACTTTTAAACTGCAGTCTTTTACTTTGGACGGCTGTTTTTTTTTTTCTCTCGCCCGGCTCGCTCCCTAACGGATGGTTTCGCTGGTCATTGAGTTTACATTCACGACCAGCTGCTCGCTCTCTGAACCAGATCCACCGTGGCTGGAGGAGTCGGTGGAGTCCTGACAGAACTGAGAAGGAGACGATCAGAAAGGAGGGGCTTTAAGCCCGGTGTCCCTGCGGTTGTCATGGAAACCTCCGCTCGCTGGTAAGATGGGGGAACCCAGCGGGTATCTGATTCGTAGCTGGAGTGACGCCTCGTTACTCATTCTGGACCGGCAGCTGTTCAGACGCCAGGTTTCACACCACGTAAGCAGACCGGGCAGGACCACTGGACGGACCACTGGAAGGACCACTGGAACGACGAGGGCACGGAGGTGTTTACGCTGCAGCATCCAATTAAACTCATTTGGAAACCGTGCGCCATCGAACACCTGTTCCTACGAAATATTTTACATCCCACACGTCAATATGATGATTAATAATAACAACATCGTTAATAAATCAGGCTGGGAGGTTCTAGGACCACCTGACGTAGACTCTTAATCCACCATCAGATCAATGAGTCAGTCACAGAGTTACCGTGGTGACGTCACCGCGGTCACACCTCACCATCGTTCAGGAACCACCGGCTCATATTAGGATCACTGCATGTGCATCGAGTCATTAGCGTGCTCCATATTTGGAGTTGTGGAGGTGTGTTTGGGGTGGGATGGATCACACCTGAGACTCAAGAGAGTGACGGTGGTCTTGATGAATCTCTATGTGGTGAAAGCAATGCCCAAAAAAAAAACGCTCAGCCAAAGATCTTTGTAACCTTACCAATCGTGGCTCCTGGTCTTAAAGGGCCCATCTCCTGCAAAAGTGACTTTCCAGAGTTTTCTAGCTTGTAAGAGTGATGTCCGGGCCTTGTATGTGTGTGTGTGTGTGTGTGTGTGATGTCCGGGCCTTGTATGTGTGTGTGTGTGTGTGTGTGTGATGTCCGGGCCTTGTATGTGTGTGTGTGTGTGTGTCTTTCTAGATTGATTTAGCCCGTTTTTCTGTGGATTTCTGGAACGCTCAGACAAAACAACCAATGAGCAGATGTCTAAAGTATGACACATTTGACGTAGCCACGCCCCCCTCCCTCCTCACCACCCGCCCGCCCTCCTCACCCGCCTTCACTCCGGCCTTACGCCCTCACAAACTCACTTTCAACGTCCGATATACAGGCTGGTTCGCTGCTCTGCCTCTTTTTTATTTTCTTTTTGTAGCTACGCACGGGTTTACGCCCGCCTTCCCCCTCCCGCTCAGAGATGGGCGGAGGAATAGCGGCTCAGTGAGAGCAGAGGGCGGAGCTTATACTTTCTCAGGACGGGCAGGGGGATGAGCGATACCCGGCCTTTCATAGTTCCGGGTCTGTGACTGCGCTCCACCAAATCAATATATTTTCATAACTATGGTGTAATGCATGTTGTAAACGTGTGTGTGTGTGTGTGTGTGTGTGCAGAGGATACAATGTGAAGAGGTATTTTACATGAGATGGGCCCTTTAAAAAAACCCCAACCTTCATCTGAGTGGTGTGACCACCAGAGGACGACATTGTTTGAAAGTATGGCGCGTCCCCCACCTCAGCCCCCCCTCCTCTCTTTCTTTCTCTCTCTCTTGCCCGTCCATCTGCCTGAGCTGAATATAAAACACACCTCCTCCTCTCAGTATGCTGGTGCCGTCTCTGCCAGGCTCCCCCTCACCCTCTTCTCCACCATCCACCTGTACATTAATCTGTCTCCCCCTCCCCTCCGTTCCCCCCTCCCCCACTGCTCTGAGACAGAAGGCTGCATGTGATTGATATTCTGCTCATCATCCCTCTCTGATGGAACAGGAACTACCAGAGCATCTGGTGGCAGAGTGAGGAGGGCGTGTACCGTCTCTATCTCCGCCCTCGGTGGCGTGGGACCTTCTGGCGGCGGGATTGGCCGACTGGGAGCTGTACTGGTACAGCTGGTTTCCTCCATCGTCCTGCTGGCCGATCTGGGAGAGGTCGTGCATGCTCAGGCTGCGCAGCTTCTCCGTGATGGCGCCCTGACCCTGCAGAGCAAAGAAACCAAGGGAAGGGGGTGGGTTTGAGGGGTCAGGAACCGAACACCTCACACTCCATCGCCACTCCTCCACGTGGACCACCCGAACACAAACAAAACATTCTAAACATGAAAGCCTGAAACGTTTTTCTACTTTATAGAAACTCACGGAAGCTCAATGACCTCGTTTATGAAGCTAAAGACGGCGGCGTGCGTGAACTGTTGGGTCATTTTAAGGCAGATCAGGATCTGCCAACTGGTAAGACGTGGGGACGACAGGAGACTTGTGGACGGAACCAAGAAGTGAAGCATTTGAAGCAGCGAGGAAACAACCTACCCTCACCATGGTAACCAGGATCTACGTTCCTACACTCACCATGGTAACCAGGATCTATGTTCCTACCCTCACCATGGTAACCAGGATCTATGTTCCTACCCTCACCATGGTAACCAGGATCTATGTTCCTACCCTCACCATGGTAACCAGGATCTACGTTCCTACCCTCACCATGGTAACCAGGATCTACGTTCCTACCCTCACCGTGGTAACCAGGATCTACGTTCCTACCCTCACCGTGGTAACCAGGATCTACGTTCCTACCCTCACCGTGGTAACCAGGATCTACGTTCCTACCCTCACCATGGTAACCAGGATCTACGTTCCTACCCTCACCATGGTAACCAGGATCTACGTTCCTACCCTCACCATGGTAACCAGGATCTACGTTCCTACCCTCACCATGGTAACCAGGATCTACGTTCCTACCCTCACCATGGTAACCAGGATCTACGTTCCTACCCTCACCATGGTAACCAGGATCTACGTTCCTACCCTCACCATGGTAACCAGGATCTACGTTCCTACCCTCACCATGGTAACCAGGATCTACGTTCCTACCCTCACCATGGTAACCAGGATCTACGTTCCTACCCTCACCATGGTAACCAGGATCTACGTTCCTACCCTCACCATGGTAACCAGGATCTACATTCCTACCCTCACCATGGTAACCAGGATCTACGTTCCTACCCTCACCATGGTAACCAGGATCTACGTTCCTACCCTCACCATGGTAACCAGGATCTACGTTCCTACCCTCACCATGGTAACCAGGATCTACATTCCTACCCTCACCATGGTAACCAGGATCTACGTTCCTACCCTCACCATGGTAACCAGGATCTACGTTCCTACCCTCACCATGGTAACCAGTGTATTTTTAACTCTTACTTTTTACATCACGTGCCTTCTTGGTGTCTCATCGTTACTTGAACTACTTCCTTCAATAAACACAAGAGTGTATGAGAAGCATAGTGATCATTCCTGATGAAATGTCTCACAGACACACACATACCAGACAAGAGAAAGCTCAAACAGTCTAGCTATGGGACCAATCTGGATGGCCTCCAGTCCTACAGTCAGTCTGTTAGTTCCTTGTTAAGCAGATTAAACAGGTTTCTAGAACCAACGTCTCGTCAAAGAATGACGAAACCAGAAAAACTGGTTCATGTCTTTGTTTTTAGATTGGAATTTGGTAATCCCTCACTCTGGGCTGCTTATCATTCGAGTCTCTAAGAGTCTAACCCTGGTCTCTAGAGACTCACCAAGAGTCTATTGATTAATCTAACAGTCTCTTCAAGGTATCGAGATGTTGTGATCAGAGCTATGAACTCAAACTCCATCAAACTGTGATAATTCACAACTTGGTCCAACTTTTTCAAACCAATAAGGTCTTAAAGTTCTGTTTCAAATCAGTTTGGTGATTAATTTCACCAGTAATCTCTGTGAGAAAGCTACGGGCACGAGTTACTGCTATTAGAGGTCAATCAGTGGCTCTTACAGTCAGTCTGGAAGAATCCACAGATGGTTTCTTAAAACTCTTAAAGTTTAGAATTTGCCACATGTTTTAATGCCTTTAGGCTGTGATTTTAACAGCTTTTTAACATCTTATGAAAGCCACAGATGTCCACCGATGGTTCCTACAGTCTCCAAGAGTCTACCTATGGTTCTACTGAGTCCAACATTCTACAGAGGAGTCAATTACTACAGCCTCAGACGGTAAACCCAGACTTCTCCCGCCCCGGCTGCATCCTCCATCTCACCCAGGAGGATCCTGAGGTGTTCCCTGTCCAGCTGAGAGACATAGTCTCTCCAGCAGGTCCGGGGTATCCCTCTTGGTCTCCTCCCGGTTCATGTACATGTCGATGAGACGAACCATGTAAACAAACTGGAAATGGTTTATTTCTTAAGTTGTAACGATGCTTCCTTTGGCCCCAACATGGGCACACCATCCCCTCAGCTGCTCGTTGTATTCATACACCTTCCACATGAGGTTTTATTTAAAGGAAATAAACTTTCTAAACATAGAAAGTCTGGAAACGAAAGATAAAAATCAAACAGATAAAAACATTTCCTCATCGTTTTTAACTTTCTAAGCAGCGCAGATTTTATCTTTTAGGTCAGGATTAAATCAGAAAAAAAATAAAGTAAAAATCAAAATAAACCCGAGCAGCTGAGAGGTGGGTGATGAATACCCGCGGAAGTGATGAGATGAACGAATAAAACCCCCAAAAATCTGAATTACCGTATTTTCCGCACCTAAAAGCCTTTAAGTCCCTCAAAAGCTGACAGTGCGTCTTTTATATGGAACGATACTCGATGCTTTATTTTGAAAAGTCACTGAATGTTCTTCTTTACATTGTTTTTTTCACATTTGACACATCATACCATTAAATTTAAACCCCTAAACTAACAAACAAAAATCTAGAGGGAGGTTCTTTAAGGGGAGTTACAAAGTTACGAAACAGACTGGACCTTAGAAACACTCTTCAGGTTTCAGGTCAAGATGGGACTGTCTGGTTCCAGCAAAATAAATTCAGAGTCTTAGTGGGAGGAGCCTAACTAGTATTTTTATTCACTTGATTTGTCTTTTATTTTGAAGGTATTTTTACCGTTACCATAGCACCTTTACACCGGTCCATGGGCCAGAAAAGGTTGGGGGACCCCTGATCTAGTGGATGCATAACCCCAGACACCACAGTACGGTAGTTTCTTTTTATGGTACGGAAAATACGGTGGTTTAAAAACGTCACATGATAAAAACTTACATGCAGGTTTTAGTCGACCAATAAAAATCAAGCATGTGTTTGATGAACGGGGTGAGAAACACGATGGGGTTTGGATGACGGACGGGGTTGTTTTTTTTTTTTTTTTACCTGCGGAGGCACAGAAACCCTACAGCTGTGCGTCGGGCGGAAAGAGAGAAACACAGGTTAGTTTAAAGGTGTCACACATACGTTTAAGTACAGCTACCCAGGTCGCACCATGCTCAACTGTGTGAGAGATTGGTGTGGTTTTATTCTGTCCTTGCTCTCGCCACGGCCTCCAAAACAACCCAAAAATGGACGGTAGGTTGTGTCAGTTTTGACTTTTAAACGGTTAAAGAGTTTCTGTGTGGTCTGCAGGAAGTGACCCCTCTTAACGCGCACCCCGCTGATATAAAAGCTTTTAGAACAGATGAATCAGTTTGATCTGGGAACATGTTTATGTACTTCAGGATCAGATTACAAGAACATAAAGGACCTGAACGTGAAATAAACTACCCCTCCTCTAACAGAGGGTTCTGTCTGGTCCTCCCTGAGCTCCTATCATCCCATCTGTTTTTCCTCTACCTCCGGTCTTCCGAGTGGTCCAGCAGAACGAAGAAGACAGAGTGTGTGATTAGGAAGAAGTTGGACCCACCTTGACGGCAGCGGTGACGGCGGCCGTGGCTGCGATGCTCAGTCCCTGCTTCCCGAAGCTCACCATGGTCTCGTAGCTTTTCTCCTTGGCTTGAACAATGTACTCATCGATGTCCTGAAGAGAGAAAACTGTGAGATCCCAGATGCTCTGATCAGGATGGATGATAGGTGGATGATCTCACCCTCTCCTTGGAGGACAGCAGGGGGTGCAGGCACTTCCTGTAAATGAGACTGGCTCCTCTGGTGTACGGAGATAGGAGCCAGATCACAAAGGCGATCTTCAGCTCGTAGTACAAGGGGAACCTGGAGACAGATGTATCAGTCGGCTGGTAAAGCATGCTTGTGAGACGTCCATATTTGGCCATGCATTCCATACTATTTTAATCAGTGTTACTACCAATTGTGTTATCATTATCATTTTTGCCAGACATGGACAGTGGCCAGGACGTGCATGTGGTCTCTTACCAGGCTAGGGTGAGGTCTGTAATGGTTTCCACCACCGTGTAGAGGGCGAATACAATCCAGTACATCATCCAGCGGACCTGCACACAATACACACGTCACACTCCAGTCACTCACAAGAATATTTCTCCGGACAGGAAGGACTACATCTCCCAACAGGAAGGACTACATCTCCCAACAGGAAGGACTACATCTCCCAAAAGGAAGGACTACATCTCCCAACAGAAAGGACTACATCTCCCAAAAGGAAGGACTACATCTCCCTGCAGTGTGACACCTGTCCAGATATTTCTGGCTTTGTTTGTTAGAGGTGTGTGAGGACTCACATACTCCCTGACGTTCTTAGTCTTGACGGCTTTGTAGGAGTAGTAAGCGGGGTACAGTGTGCCGAACAGCAGCCTGCGGAAGAAGAAAACACAAGTTAAGACCAGATGTCGCCCACATCTTTACACTTAGATCTGAACCTCACTAAGCTCTGTGTGTCTGGTGATGGGACTTTCTAAAAGAGGGAGCAACATGCCCAGACTCAGAGCTCCATGGAAACCCACGGCAACCTGCAGCCGTACAGGAGAGCGGGTTGGACCTGCTACCTGACCCATGACCTCCTCTTTAACCTCCATGGCAACCATACAACAGCTAATAGAACTAAGGCCCTTCAAGGTTAGACACCGTTTCCTCCAGCATTCCTCCTTCTCTCCCCTCCCCTGCGCTGTGCTCGCCCCTCCGTCGGAGTGTGTGTGTACAGCACAGCGTGTTCCAGCCGCTCTGCGAGGAACACACGTAGCACCTGCAGGAAAACACTGTCCGCCTCCTTAAGAGTCGTTAAAGTAATCAATAATCAACCAACAGCTTCTGCTCGTCTCAGTCACGGCAGTTACTGCAGTAACTGCTTGTTTTTAAACCAACAGGGTTTAATTATTGTTATTTGTTAAGGTTGACGTTCCTACCCTCACCGTGGTAACCAGGATCTACATTCCTACCCTCACCGTGGTAACCAGGATCTACATTCCTACCCTCACCGTGGTAACCAGGATCTACATTCCTACCCTCACCGTGGTAACCAGGATCTACATTCCTACCCTCACCGTGGTAACCAGGATCTACATTCCTACTCTCACCGTGGTAACCAGGATCTACATTCCTACCCTCACCGTGGTAACCAGGATCTACGTTCCTACCCTCACCGTGGTAACCAGGATCTACGTTCCTACCCTCACCATGGTAACCAGGATCTACATTCCTACTCTCACCGTGGTAACCAGGATCTACATTCCCACCCTCACCGTGGTAACCAGGATCTACGTTCCTACCCTCACCGTGGTAACCAGGATCTACATTCCTACCCTCACCATGGTAACCAGGATCTACGTTCCTACCCTCACCGTGGTAACCAGGATCTACATTCCTACCCTCACCGTGGTAACCAGGATCTACATTCCTACCCTCACCGTGGTAACCAGGATCTACATTCCTACCCTCACCGTGGTAACCAGGATCTACATTCCTACCCTCACCGTGGTAACCAGGATCTACATTCCTACCCTCACCATGGTAACCAGGATCTACATTCCTACCCTCACCGTGGTAACCAGGATCTACAATCCTACCCTCACCGTGGTAACCAGGATCTACATTCCTACCCTCACCGTGGTAACCAGGATCTACATTCCTACCCTCACCATGGTAACCAGGATCTACGTTCCTACCCTCACCATGGTAACCAGGATCTACGTTCCTACCCTCACCGTGGTAACCAGGATCTATGTTCCTACCCTCACCATGGTAACCAGGATCTACATTCCTACCCTCACCATGGTAACCAGGATCTACGTTCCCACCTTTACCATGGTAACCAGGATCTATGTTCCTACCCTCACCATGGTAACCAGGATCTACATTCCTACCCTCACCATGGTAACCAGGATCTACGTTCCTACCCTCACCGTGGTAACCAGGATCTACGTTCCTACCCTCACCATGGTAACCAGGATCTACGTTCCTACCCTCACCGTGGTAACCAGGATCTATGTTCCTACCCTCACCGTGGTAACCAGGATCTATGTTCCTACCCTCACCATGGTAACCAGGATCTACATTCCTACCCTCACCATGGTAACCAGGATCTATGTTCCTACCCTCACCATGGTCACCAGGATCTATGTTCCTACCCTCACCGTGGTAACCAGGATCTACGTTCCCACCTTTACCATGGTAACCAGGATCTATGTTCCTACCCTCACCATGGTAACCAGGATCTACATTCCTACCCTCACCATGGTAACCATGATCTACATTCCTACCCTCACCATGGTAACCAGGATCTACATTCCTACCCTCACCATGGTAACCAGGATCTACATTCCTACCCTCACCATGGTAACCAGGATCTAAGTGTCATGTCAGCTTACGCTTGTGATTTGTTGCCGGTGTGCGTTATGATGCGTACGTTACGTAAATAGAGCTACGGCGGTTTTTATAAATCGAGAGTCATGAGCCAATCAGAGACACTCCCTCAGACAATGGAGCATGTCAGAGAACCAGAACTTCCGGCTCTCTATCTGAAGACATGAAGACATCCAGGATCAACCCTTCAAAGCTCCTGAGTGTCCGTCTTTCACTTAGAGATGGCATCTTCATGAAAGAAAGAGCCGGTTTGGTACAAAATGTTCTAGAAACAATAGAAACCCAGAGAGAGGAGAGGGGCCGTCTTCATGAGAGATCTACCTCATCTCCTCCGTGCAGCTGAGCAAATATCCCTGAAGCGCCTAGCTGGGCCCCGACTCTGAGCTCCAGGTCAATTTCCCCACTTCCTGGCACCCCACACCTCCTGTAAGTGCACGGAGGGCAAGTGAGCCCAGGATGATGAGAAAGGAGAGAGAGAGAAAGACCGGGGAGGTGTCCGGCCGTCTTCCAGCAACTGGGGGCCGAGCGGAGAGAGAAAGGAGATGGGGAGGGGTTCGACTTTCTTTCAGCATCTGGTTTGAGCTTCAGAAAAAAAAGAATTTTGATTACACGACTTTTCCTCTAAAACCAGAGGGCGTATTTTTTAGGGAGGAACATTTCTCCATGAGGAAATGATAAATATCGGATACTTGGCCCGCTGGCCTCTGAGCGCTCCCTCATGGGCCTCAGACTTTTTTTTTCCTCCAAACTCCAACTGTCGTGCTGGAGGATTTACCAGCGACGGATTGGTTTTAACTGGTAATTACGGGAACGAATGAAGTCAGACTGAAACTTAGTGACCAGGAAAAGATGGTGAACGAGGGGACGCTCACGAAATGCAGCGCTGCTTTCTTCATGGTGGATCTCCTTTTTTCAGAAACAAAAACTACAAACATGGCGGACGATCGATCGTGTTGACGTCACACCGTCGTCTCTGTTCTCTGATTGGGTAGAACTTTAAAACAATCCCTGTCCTGGTTGCTGCAGTAAAACTAAACTGAGTGAGTGGAGGCAAGGCGGCACGGTGGCACAGTGGAACACTGGTCTTTCTGTGTGTAGTTTGCATGTTCTCCCTGTGTATGTGTGGGTTTTCTCTGGTTTCCTCCAAAAACATACATGTTAGGTTGAATGGCCACGACACAATTGCCCGTAGGAATGAGTGTATGTGTAGCCCCGCGACAGATTGGCGACCTGTTCGGAGTGTACCCTGACCCTCGCCTCAAATCAGCCGGAATGTGTCGGGCGCCCCCGCAACCCTGTAAGGGATAGACGGTTAAGAAGGTGACTGATCGAGATTAACTTTAAACTACGGTCGACAAATAATTTGTAAAAAAGAGACCAAAGATTTTTACTGTTTTTAGAGTAAAAACATCAAAAACAAAACAAACATGTTGTAAAATTTCAGGCTCAGGCAGAAGATATGCCCGTGTGCGTGAGGCATGTGTTCAGATAGGGGTTATCTGTTTCTTTCAGGCCAGCGAAGGGTGTGATCTTGGTAAATATGGCGGCTGACAAATGGGCATCATTTTAAATAACATGCCCACATTTAGAGATGGAAAATGGCAAATAAAAAGAATTTTCTGGCATCAAAGTACGTTAATAGTTTTGCTTCGTTGTTTTCCGCATACTTGCAAGGAGAACACCCTCAGACGGGAAGCCCAGGCTTCTCTCACCCCGGCTGCATCCTCCATCTCACCCAGGAGGATCCTGAGGTGTTCCCTGTCCAGCTGGGAGACACAGTCTCTCCAGGAGGTCTGGGATCTGATTCTGGGTCTCCTCCTGGTGGGACAGAACACCTCACCAGCGATGCGATCGGGAGGCATTCTAACCAGATGCACGAACTACCTCATGTGGCTTCTCTCGCCCTGGAGGAGCAACGGCTCTACTCCAAGCCCCTCCCTCTATCTCTGAGAGCACCGCCCACCTGCAGAAGAAGATCATTTCGGCCGCTTGTATCCGCGATCTCATTCTTTCAGTCACCACCTACAGTTGGTTACCATGGTGAGGGTAGGAACGTAGATCCTGGTTACCATGGTGAGGGTAGGAACGTAGATCCTGGTTATCATGGTGAGGGTAGGAACGTAGATCCTGGTTATCATGGTGAGGGTAGGAACGTAGATCCTGGTTACCATGGTGAGGGTAGGAACGTAGATCCTGGTTACCATGGTGAGGGTAGGAACGTAGATCCTGGTTATCATGGTGAGGATAGGAACGTAGATCCTGGTTACCATGGTGAGGGTAGGAACGTAGATCCTGGTTACCATGGTGAGGGTAGGAACGTAGATCCTGGTTACCATGGTGAGGGTAGGAACATAGATCCTGGTTACCATGGTGAGGGTAGGAACGTAGATCCTGGTTACCATGGTGAGGGTAGGAACGTAGATCCTGGTTACCATGGTGAGGGTAGGAACATAGATCCTGGTTACCATGGTGAGGGTAGGAACGTAGATCCTGGTTACCATGGTGAGGGTAGGAACGTAGATCCTGGTTACCATGGTGAGGGTAGGAACATAGATCCTGGTTACCATGGTGAGGGTAGGAACGTAGATCCTGGTTACCATGGTGAGGGTAGGAACGTAGATCCTGGTTACCATGGTGAGGGTAGGAACCAGGAGCACCTCGGGGCTCAGTGGGAATCAAATCGGTGTAAGGACAGATCCTTTATCACTGAGTCAACGCCTCCCCACAAAGTGTTTGGAGGGTGGAAGGAAAAACCAGAGAAAACCCACACATACACAGGGAGAACATGCAAACTTCACACAGAAAGACCAGTGTGTCAAGCCTCGTCCTAATAGAGGCTCGATGGCTGATTAATTTAAAATCGGTCTAAAAATAACCCCGATCGGTTGGTCTTTTAACCAAATGAGTGAACAGCTACTCGGCCACGTTGTCGTCTGATAGAAAGCAGTAAAAACATTTCTCCCTCCTCCACCACTCCCTCGCGGTCTCACCACCACATTCCTGTTCACATTATGCTGATATAATTACGTCTCCTGGACGTGTGCGGACAAACAGACGGAGAAGGAACAAGACATGTTGCGTCTGATTCTTCTGATTTCTGCCAAGAGAAATAGCAAAGTAAAAAAACTCCTGAAATAAATGTGTTTGAGCTTGTGGAGAGAAACAATGAGCCATGACCTCAGCCACGCAGGCAGGACTGTTGGATAACACCTGAACTGACTGAACAGGTCGAGGACAAAAGTTCTAACATGTCACTGTGACTCACCACCACATGGTCCAAAGGAAACACATCCATCACTGCACACACAGATTTAGTTTGAAATTTATATCAAGGAAACTCCAGAAATAAAGTTTTACTCAAACCTAGTTTTTTATTTTGTAAAAGTTTGCTGTCCCTTTAATTTTCTCAAAAAGCCGACAGTGCGTTTTTTATATGGATCAATACTACTGATGTTTTATTTTGAAAAGTCACCGGATTTACTTCCTTACATCCGCCAATGACACCATCCCATTAAATTTAAACTCCTTAAACTAGCAAACAAAATCTATAGGAAGCTTCTTTAAGGGGAGTTCCAGAGTTACGAAGCAGACTGGACCTTAGAAACACTCTTCAGGTTTCAGGTCAAGATGAGACTGTCTGGTTCCAGCTAAACAAACTCAAAACTCTGACTGATTTAGTCTTAGTGGGAGGAGCCTAACTGGTATTTGTATTCACTTGGGATATGTTTCCCGTTACCATGGCAACCAGTGTGCATGTAGAGAAGCCAGATGAGGTACGTTGAGCCTCTTAAATGCCCCACTGGTGAGGCGTGAAGAGTTTTCGCCAGCTCACACAGGACGATACCAAGGAGTATGGGGTGTAAGTATGGCTATCTTACTGGTGGAATGTGCCCAAACCATCCCGTCTGGCTTCTCTCGACCTGGAGGAGGAGCAGCTCGACACCAAGCTCCTCCCGGATGGCTGAGCTTCTCACACGATCTCTGAGATCGAGAGAGCTTCAGCCACCATGCGGAGGAAGCTCATTTCAGTCGCTTGTATCCGCGATCTCATTCTTTCGGTCACCACCCACACACAGCTGGTTACCATGGTGAGGGTAGGAACGTAGATCCTGGTTACCATGGTGAGGGTAGGAATGTAGATCCTGGTTACCATGGTGAGAGTAGGAACGTAGATCCTGGTTACCATGGTGAGGGTAGGAACGTAGATCCTGGTTAACTTAGTGAGGGTAGGAACGTAGATCTGGTTACCATGGTGAGGGTAGAAACATAGATCCTGGTTACCATGGTGAGGGTAGGAACGTAGATCCTGGTTACCATGGTGAGGGTAGGAACGTAGATCCTGGTTACCATGGTGAGGGTAGGAACGTAGATCCTGGTTACCATGGTGAGGGTAGGAACGTAGATCCTGGTTACCATGGTGAGGGTAGGAACGTAGATCCTGGTTACCACGGTGAGGGTAGGAACGTAGATCCTGGTTACCATGGTGAGGGTAGGAACATAGATCCTGGTTACCATGGTGAGGGTAGGAACGTATATCCTGGTTACCATGGTGAGGGTAGGAACATAGATCCTGGTTACCATGGTGAGGGTAGGAACATAGATCCTGGTTACCATGGTGAGGGTAGGAACGTATATCCTGGTTACCATGGTGAGGGTAGGAACATAGATCCTGGTTACCATGGTGAGGGTAGGAACATAGATCCTGGTTACCATGGTGAGGGTAGGAACATAGATCCTGGTTACCATGGTGACGGTAGGAACGTAGATTGTAACAACGTAATGTAATTATTTTTTTAATCTTATTTTCTTGAAAGCTTTTCCCCAAAAAGACATTGAGAATAGTTTCTGGTAAAAATGAAAATAAGGAATGTTCTGAAACTTTTAGTTTAAAAGTAAATAAAAACAATAAAACTGCTTTAAATCAGCCTTAGATTTTAAAATAATGTCAATATAAAAAAATAAAGCAAAAGAAGTTTGATTTAATTAGATTTAAATCAAAATTTGACAAAGTTTAACAACTATGATCAAAAGTTAACATAAAAATATCACATTTATTACATGTAAATATGTAAAAAATGATGACATTTTCACGTTTAATGACTAAGTTTTAGAACCAGAATAAAGACAAGGTCAACCTTGATCTGACATCAAGAACAAACATTAGATTTACTTACACCACACTTCTGGAGATGATCCAGGACACCATGTCTGATGATGGAGACAATATAAGAGGAGGTTAGACCCGGTCAGAGAGGAGGCCCGTTAGGACCGGTTTAAAGCCCCGTTAGTCCCGGTGGAGTCCCACAAATACCGGCGGTTAGCCCCGGTTTACTCCCAGCTAGCCTCTTAAAGTCCCGAAGCAACAAACTTTCCTTCACAAAACTTCACGATAAATCAGTAAAAAACAAAAAGCCCTCCGGTTACTTGGTCCAACATGTCGGCAGAGCTTTTCAGCTCTGATTCTTCTCTCTTTTCGCTTGTTTCTTGGAGACCAAACGCAATTTTTTCTCCTCTTTTTTTTGTTTTGTTGATGTTGAGCTTTTTTTTTTTTCTCTCTGACGCACAAACACACGGAGACTCAGTAAACGGAAGTGACGACACCGGAAAAGGTGGGGTGAAATTTAAACTTTAAAATACCCGGATGTCAGTTTAAAAAAAGCGAATTCAGCAGAAAAACAGGATTTTCATGTTCTGTCATGTTTATTTTTATAATAAAAGAGTGTCGCAATATTTTGGGTGTGACCCGTAAATGAGCTGTTAGTTGTCGTAAAACAGGAATGATGAGTTTTTTTTTAGTTAAAAACAACTTAAAAAACATGGCTTCAGTGTGACGTCACGTTCTATTCAAGGGAGTCTTGGTGAAATGTAAATAAACCCCGTTGCTATGGAAACTTTAATCACTTAGCAACCTGTTGGCATGTCAGCTGTCCAGCCAACCAATCAGATAGCCTACCCAGTCATCAAGCCGTCCAACTGGTTACCTCCTTCTCGGTGAGGGAAAAATAAGGAGGTAGTGAAGATTCACTTTATTGATCCGTGGAGGGAAATTGGTACATTGCGGTAGTTTGCAAACAATTTTAAGTTCAGTAGTCTTCCACTTGTACAGGCTGGATCACAAGAAACCCAGGCTTCTCTCACCCCGGCGGCATCCTCCATCTCACCCAGGAGGATCCTGAAGTGTTCCCTGTCCAGCCGTAGGGACGTAGTCTCTCCAGCAGATTCAGGGTCTACCTCTGGGTCTCCTCCTGGTGGGACGGAACACCTCACCAGCGAGGGATGCCTCCTAACCAGATGCCCAAACCCCGTCTGTCTTCTCTCGACCTGGAGTGGAAACGCCTCTACTTCGAGCTCCTCCTGGATGGCAGAGCTCGTCTCTCTCCTTCCTTCCCTACAGAGGAAGGTCATTTCAGCCGCCTGTATCTGTGATCTCGTTCTTTTGGTCACCACCGACAAATTCAATCAAGAGTAAATTTCTTTTCGAACCGGGCGATGATGAAAACATCCTTCGGTTTTCATCGTGAATGACGGTGGAACACGAGTGGATCGGCCTTCTACTTGTCTTGTAACGCATCATCAAATTATAATAAACAATGACATATGGTCGCCTCACAGCAAGAACATCAGGGTTCAAGTCCCGGAGTGGACACAAGGCTTGATTCACTTGCCTTTCTGTGTGGAGTTTGCATGTTCAGGGCGGTGGAGGGGGGATAGCTCAGTGGTAGAATGTTCGCCCTTGAAACAGAAGAAGCCGGTGTCCTGACGAGATCTGCAACCATTGAGATTTGCGACTTTACGCCTCTGCACATGCCCAGAACGCTCCCCCCTCCCTTCCAGAGGTACCTGCGACCTGCCATACTTCTATTAGAACTAGCGTTAGGGTTCGTTTTTGGAACTCCGATCTATCGAGATTTGTGACCGGTCGCAGATCTCGATGGAACTCATGTCTAGGTGTACTTAGCGAAGACATCTATCTCCATTTCTCTCTACCATCGGGACTGACAAGACAGACAACCTGTTCAGAGTGTACCCTGCCTCTTGCCTGGGATAGGCTCCAGCACCCCCACAACCCTGTTAGTGTCCTCAACAATGCTGGTTGAAAAAACAAAAAAAAACTGAAGTAGTCCACAAAACAATCTGAGAACTGTAAATAAAGGTATTCCTGGGGAGCAAATCATCCAGGTAAACAGTGTGTGAAGACCCAGAGGGAACATGGAGAGGACAGTCTTTAAATACCAGTGTCTGATGACGACTTCTGGGTGTGCACGTGATTACCCTGGGCGGGGGAGAGAGAGGCTGATCCAGGGCTCGCTCGAGTGGGAGGGTCACGGAACCAAACCGCCTAAGTTATAACACAATTATACAACTGATTTTTTTACTTAAATAAAGTACTGTATTCATCCCTACACCGCAGCAGGCTTCCATGACGGGGCCAATGGTGGGAGAAATGGGAGGTTTCCAAACCCAGCATCCTTTTTCTGATGTACTCTCTCTCTCCTCTGCACATGTCCAAACCATCTCAGTCTGACCTCTCTGACTTTAAAACCTCTAACATGTGCTGTTCCTCTGATCCTGTCCATCATGGTCACTCCCAGAGAGATCCTCAGCATCTTCATCTCTGCTACAAACATCTCTGATTCCTGTCTTTGAATCAGTGACAGTCTCTAGACCAATCAGCATGGCCGCTCTCACCACGCTGTCTCTAGACCAATCAGCATGGCCGCTCTCACCACACTGTCTCTAGACCAATCAGCATGGCCGCTCTCGCCACACTGTCTCTAGACCAATCAGCATGGCCGCTCTCGCCACACTGTCTCTAGACCAATCAGCATGGCCGCTCTCACCACACTGTCTCTAGACCAATCAGCATGGCCGCTCTCATCACACTGTCTCTAGACCAATCAGCATGGCCGCTCTCACCACACTGTCTCTAGACCAATCAGAACCGGCTGATTGCAGGTGAGAGGCAGGGTACACCCTGAACAGGTTGCCGGTGTATAATGCGGGGCCACAAACACATACATGTACATGTGTGTGTATTTGTACATGTATGGATATGTGTGAGGGGGTAAGTGGGTTGTTTAACTATGGGTGTTTGATTTGAAGATTTGATACACACACACACACACACACACACTCAATCCTAGGAGCAATTTCATAGCAGTTAATCAACCTAATATGTATGTTTTTGGAGGAAAAAACATACATTCTTCCCATTCTTCACCACCTTGTAGGCCTGATGGAAGCTTTTATGCCACAGAAATAAAAAATAATGTCCAAGTTTTAAACAAATTACAATAAAACCATTGTGCGGGATGCACGTTGACTCCACAGCAAGAAGGTCAGGGGTTCTAATCACAGAGTGGAGCGAGGCTTAAAACACTGTTTTTTTTCTGTTTGTAGTTTGCATGTTCTCCACGTGTATGTGTTTTTTTTTTTCTGGTTTCCTCCAAAAACATACATGTCAGGTTGATTGGTTGCTAGGAAACTACCCCTAGGAATGTGTGTGTGTGTGTGTGTGTTTGTTGTCCCACAACAGACTGGCAACCTGTTCAGGGTGTACCCTCCCTCTCAGCTTCGGTCGCCCCTGCCACCCCATCATGAATGAGGGGTTTAGAAGATGAAATGTACCAAATATATTCATAAAAAAAACTAACTATTAATTTATTTCTAGTTACATTTTTCAGTCAGAAATCCATCATTTTTCTTCAGGAACGCGTTGGTTTTTTTTTTTTTCGTTTTAAAAGTTTATCTGTTTTTATTATGAGATTAAAAAATAAAAACCGGTCGCATCTGGATTAAAAACAGCTGGATTTTAATCCTGGAAGTAAAGTAGTGCCTGCCTGCGTGCGGAGTGACACCAGTCCTCCATCAGGGCCGGCGGAGTAGCACTCCTATGGAAGCAGCTGTGATGCGGCTCAGTGTTCCACGGCTTTTTTTTTTCTGTCTCGCAGGAAAAAAATCGTAGAAGCAGGAGGAGACTGCTTTCATTTCAAAGCTCTACCAGCTTAAAGCAGGTCCTCCGTGTTTTTATCCACGGACACTTTGATGACAGGTCTGTAAGGGCGTCGTTTGTTGGGAAGTTTTTTTTGGGGGGGTGGGCCATGGCAGCCCAGGATCGGCCGGACCTGGTGGGGAAACGTTTCCTCTGTGTCAGTGGGGAACGACCACCTCAGATCGGAGACATCTCACTCTGGCCCTGGAGGTCTGGAGTCATCCGAGCCGTGAACACGGAGGCTGAGCTGACGGTATGTTTTTATTTATTTGTTTTTATTTATTATTCTAGCTGTCATGTTGTTTGTGGAGGAATCTAAAGTAATGTGTGGATCAGCTGATGATTCCTAATCCCTCTGAGCTGCATAGTATTGTTCACAGGTCTGTGTCTGGGGCCTCAATAATCAGACAGCCAGGCTCAGGCAGGCTGCAGGCTGGCTGTAGGCTGGCTGGCTGCAGGCTGGCTGGCTGTAGGTAGGCTGGCTGCAGGCTGGCTGGCTGCAGGCTGGCAGGCAGTCTGTAGGCTGGCTGGCTGTAGGTAGGCTGGCTGCAGGCTGGCTGGCTGTAGGCTGGTTGGCTGCAGGCTGGCAGGCAGTCTGTAGGCTGGCTGGCTGTAGGTAGGCTGGCTGCAGGCTGGCTGGCTGTAGGCTGGTTGGCTGCAGGCTGGCAGGCAGTCTGTAGGCTGGCTGGCTGTAGGCTGGCTGGCTGTAGGTAGGTAGGCTAGCTGTAGACAGGTTGACTGGCTGTAGGTAGACTGGCTGTAGGTAGGCTGGCTGTAGGCAGGCTGGTGGTAGGCTGGCTGTAGGTAAGCTGGCTGGTGGTAGGCTGGCTGTAGGTAAGCTGGCTGGTGGTAGGCTGGCTGTAGGTAGGCTGGCTGTAGGTAAGCTGGCTGTAGGCAGGCAGGCTGTAGGCAGGCTGGCTGTAGGCAGGCTGGCTGTAGGCAGGCTGGCTGTGGGTAGGCTGGCTGTAGGCAGGCTGGCTGTAGGCAGGCTGGCTGTAGGCAGGCTGGCTGTAGGCAGGCTGTAGGCTGGCTGGCTGTAGGCAGGCTGGTGGTAGGCTGGCTGCAAGCAGGCTGGCTGTAGGCTGGCTGTAGGCAGGCTGGTGGTAGGCTGGCTGTAGGCAGGCTAGGCTGGCTGTAGGCAGGCTGGCTGCAAGCAGGCTGGCTGTAGGCAGGCTGGTGGTAGGCTGGCTGCAGGCAGGCTGGCTGTAGGCTGGCTGTAGGCAGGCTGGCTGTAGGCAGGCAGGCTGTAGACTGGCTGGCTGTAGGCAGGCAGGCTGTAGACTGGCTGGCTGCATCCAGCACTCATCCAGCCCTCTCTGTGTCTCTCCCTCCATGTGCTGCTCTCCCTGCTGCAGGAATGCTGGACTTAGTTGTAAAAACATCAAACTGAACAATAGCCAGTGTGTGTGTTGATGTGTGTGTGTGTGTGTGTGTGTGTGTGTGTGTGTGTGTGTGTGTGTGTGTGTGTGTGTGTGTGTGAGTGTGATTCCAGTCCTCTGGGATGCTCTCTGTAATTACCACATGTGTTTTTCTTCTTGATTAAAAAGGTGTTTTTATTTAATAATGATGATGTGAGGTGGAGAGAGGATGTGTGTGTGTGTGTGTGTACACACTGTACCGTGTGTGTTCCTGCTTTTCTTTTGTTCCCAGACTGCTTCTATCTCTCTCCCCGTTTGATCATTCTGTTTTTCTCTTTGTGTATGTGAGCCAGAGAAACCTCACCACCATCTCATTCAAGCTGTCAGTGTGTTTTACTCTCTGTTTTTTAAAGAATCGTCTCGTTTTTGACCGTGGATGAGACGGACCCGCTCTAACCAGTCCCACCGACCTGCCGTGTGTGTGTGTGTGTGTGTGTGTGTGAGGTGGTGTAGGTAGATAGTAGTGTTGTGCTTTAATCCATACTACGGTCCGGTCTCATTAGCGAGGGCTTTAGCAGGCTGAGTGAACGCAGGATTCCAGATTAGATTAGAAGTGTGTCAAGCCGAGCTGTCAGGGCTTTGTCAAGTGTGTGTTGTCAGCCAGACGGGTTGTGTTAAGCTGCTATCATTTATTATATAAACTCAATCAGACACTCCAGATTAAACTCCGTCCATCTCTCTTTGCTGAGTCAGGTCCAACCGATGTGAATTTTTCACATTTTTAAAGATGTAAAATCAGCAGGTTTGACTTGTTAAACTGGACTTTAGGAGGAGGTGGAGGACGACCTGGAAAGAGGTCAATTCTTCTGTGTTTGTTTTGAAGATGTTGATTAGAAGTACAGGAAGGGTCACCGGGAGCAGGGTGGGTTTCCCTCCAGGATTTTATGATCACAATCATTAATAAAACTCCATCAAATGTTGTCCAACCAGCTGTGTTTCTCTCACCGTACTGCATCCTCCATCTCACCCAGGAGGATCCTGAGGTGTTCCCTGTCCAGCTGTGAGACATAGTCTCTTCAGCAGGTCCGGGGTCTGCCTCTGTGTCTTCTCCTGGTGGGACGTACCCAAAACAACGTGGTGAGTGTAGAAACGTAGATTCTGGTTACCATGGTGAGGGTAGGAACGTAGATTCTGGTTACCATGGTGAGGGTAGGAACGTAGATCCTGGTTACCATGGTGAGGGTAGGAACGTAGATCCTGGTTACCATGGTGAGGGTAGAAACGTAGATCCTGGTTACCATGGTGAGGGTAGGAACGTAGATCCTGGTTACCATGGTGAGGGTAGGAACGTAGATCCTGGTTACCATGGTGAGGGTAGGAACGTAGATCCTGGTTACCATGGTGAGGGTAGGAACGTAGATCCTGGTTACCATGGTGAGGGTAGGAACGTAGATCCTGGTTACCACGGTGAGGGTAGGAACGTAGATCCCGGTTACCATGGTGAGGGTAGGAACGTAGATCCCGGTTACCACGGTGAGGGTAGAAACGTAGATCCTGGTTACCATGATGAGGGTAGGAACGTAGATCCTGGTTACCATGGTGAGGGTAGAAACGTACATCCTGGTTACCATGGTGAGGGTAGGAACGTAGATCCTGGTTACCATGGTGAGGGTAGGAACGTAGATCCCGGTTACCATGGTGAGGATAGAAACGTAGATCCTGGTTACCATGGTGAGGGTAGGAACGTAGATCCCGGTTACCATGGTGAGGGTAGGAAAGTAGATCCCAGTTACCATGGTGAGGGTAGGAACGTAGATCCCGGTTACCATGGTGAGGGTAGGAACGTAGATCCTGGTTACCATGGTGAGGGTAGGAACGTAGATCCTGGTTACCATGGTGAGGGTAGGAACGTAGATCCTGGTTACTATGGTGAGGGTTGGAACGTAGATCCTGGTTACCACGGTGAGGGTTGGAACGTAGATCCTGGTTACCACGGTGAGGGTTGGAATGTAGATCCTGGTTACCACGGTGAGGGTAGGAACGTAGATCCTGGTTACCATGGTGACGGTAGGAACATAGACTCTTTTCTTTGTGGTTTTATTTTTTTTGTTTTATTGTCTTAACTTCAGGTGGAAAATAAAAAATAATAGGTCTCGTTGTTTTCAGTCAGGGTTTGCCTCACGTAAAAGGATGCTTTTTTATTTTCCAGATTGCTCGTTAACCCCAGGAATTTGTTCCAAAACTCTGACTGAGTGGAACAAAAAAAAAATCAGAAATTGTTTTTATTTTCCACTTTATCGGGTCGATTAATCTCATCTCTGTTTTATTTTGGCTCTTCTTTCTGTACACGTTGTGGGACTAAGAAAGGTTTTCTTCATTGACTCTTAACGACACATTTTCTACCAAACGTCTACAGATTGTTAAATGACGTGGCACTATTTACCAGGTAATAAATCGATCGTATCCCTGGTGTAGGTCATCTTATCTGGAGGAAATCAGTCAATAATAACACAGCGTTTCCGACTCGGAGTAGATCTCAGAAAATTGTAGCGACGGTCTCTGAAGTCAGAGGGATAATGATAGGATCTGTTCACATGAAGCGAACAACGCTCAATCAGTGACACGGTTCTCCAACTCTAGGACTCGAATCCCTGACCTTCTTGCTGTGAAGCCATGGTGCAGCCCTCTGGTTACTTGACAACCAAATCAAGATGTTGTCTTCGGTCACAGTTGGTGTAAAGGCAGAATCCTGGTCCATTTTCTGGAACCAGAAAGTGTTTCGGATTCTGTCAGCCAATGAAATGTGGTTTCACAGTTAATGAATTTAAATATTTATTTTCAACCAATGAGGACGGATTTAAGTAAAACATTAAAGTATCCCCCATCTGGTCAGGATGCCCCGGAGCACCTCGCCAGTGAGGTGTTTGGGCATGTCCCGCTGAGAGGAGACCCAGAGGCAGACCCTGGACCTGCTGGAGAGACTATGTCTCCCAGCTGGACAGGGAACACCTCTGGATCCTCCTGTTGCCCTCGACGACCCGGCCCCAGATAAGCGGAAGACGGCGGAACGGAACAGAATTAAAGTATCCATTCATAAGATCTTCTGTATGTGTGTAAGGACATTGTTTCAGTGTCGGATCCTTTCAGGTGAGACTCAGGGTACAAATCATCACGCTCACTGAAAATGAAGCTGTAATTAAATGTAATGAGTTTTAGCTTCTGATTGGTTTTTCAGAATAAAAGCGTCTCTTAGTTAAGGTAGATCCCAGTTTCCTTTTTGTAGACGAAGAACCAAATCTCTCATGATCTATTCATGCTTTAGGAATCGACGTTGTTCCCTGGCTCATACCTTCAGGTTATTACCACGTGTTGGAAGTCCTGTTTTTTTTTTAACTCTCCAGGGACTTAGAGCTACTGAGAACTTCCAGTTCATTGAGCCGAGTTATTGGACGAGAATCCGTCTTCTTACGACTGGAAATAGATCCAATCTCTTCGGTTGGTTTTTATTATCAGATTTAAAGAGGATTCATCTTTAATCGATCAAACATTTCACATGTTTAAAAGGAAAACAAGGACTTTCAATCTACTTCCTCCCGTCTCTGGTGATGTCATGATCTGTCAACCAATCAGAGAGTGTCGTTATGAACATTCAGATTTTAAAACATTGTGTATTGATAATAATTTAAACCAAGATGTCATTCCTTTTGATCCTTTTATGGGCGAAAAAAAATCCCTTCCTTCCTCAGAACGAGGGCACATGCTTTCGAACTGACAGGAAACAGAAAGTAAACAACCTCCTGGTGTTGCCACGGACGCTTTTGGACGTTTTCCCGTTAACTAGTGCGGCTGCTTTCCGACGCTGCGCCCTGTAAAGGGTTAAAATAGTGAGTCCCATCCTTCACCTGGTTATAAATATATTAGAATTAGATCGGATTTATTCGGATTCTCAGATTGAAGAGGAGCGGTGTGGTTTCCGTTCTGGATGTGGAACAGCGAATCAGCTCTACACCCTCTTCAGGATCCTAGAAGGATCACGGGAGGATCCCAACCAGTCTACATGTGCTTTGAGGATCTGTGCAGGGCATTTGACCATGTCCTTCACCCCCTCCAGTGGGGGTGCTCCTTAAGCATGGCGTCTCTGAGTCTCGGAGCGTTTGGTACGAGCTGTCCGGTCTCTGTATGACCGATAACAGAGCTTGGTTCGTATCGCTGGTGTTCTGTTGAGTTGTGAAACCTCGTCGAGGTGATAGGCTTCAACGCTTCGGCACTTCTGCACATGCCTATGATGTAATCAAACTCCGCCCACTCTGTTGTTCGCCCTTGTTTTATTTGATCTTCTCCATTTCATTCACATAATTTTTTTAAGACCTAACTCAGTGATTACCCCAACCTTACCCCCTTATTCATGCCTTATCCGACCCTCATCCTAAAAATAAACCACACCTCTAAACTCAACCAAACACCCACTTTTAAACACCAGTAACAAGTCTTAAAGTCTGAATTTTGCCCGTAATTCAGGTGACATGACTGTGATAGAACGACAGAAGACACCAGCAGGAGCGCGAGGTCGCTCATCTCGACAGGCATTACATCATGGGGTGAAGTTTAGATGCATCATCAGAGTTTGTTTACACAGAAGCACCGAGCCTCTCATCTCAACGGGCCTCACAACTCGACAGAACACTGGTAGTATGTCGGACTCCGCCAAGGCTGTCGTTTGTCACTGATTCTATTCCTTAATAGGGTGCGGTCCCAGGTGGCGTTGGCCTAGTGGTAGAGATACTGTCTTTTGACTGGGAGAACCTGGGTCGACTCCCGCTGGGCCTAAGCCGTCCGTACGACCACAGAAAAGACATGAAAGGAAATAAAATAAAGAGAATTTCTAGGTGCAGCCGAGGCAGTGAAGGGATCCGGTTCTGCAGGATTGGATCTCTGCTTTTTGCTGATGATGTGATCCTGTCGGCTTCATCGGGTCCGGATCTCCATCTCTCACTGAACCGTTCCGTTCTGTCCTCTTCCGCTTATCCGGGAATTCAATTTGTTTGGTTTCCAACCAGTTAAATGAAACATTATTTTTGTTTGTTTCCATAGCAACGATCACTGCTGTGATCGCCATCATCGATGATGATTTCATTCCAATAGAAAGAAATCCTTCTGGTTTGAAAACGTACGAGTCTGGAAGGCTATGACGAACAGGGTGGGGGTTTAGTTTTGTGAGCAGGGTGTAGGCTTTAGGGTCCGCACAGATCGTAAAGCCTGTTGGACCATGAACAGTATGGAGTCCAAAGGCCTGTCGTAGAGACGGTAGGGGCGTGTGAGAAGGCCGTATACGTGTGTGGTTGTACGGTACATCACGGTGTGTGTGAGGAGCCACAGAGACCTGATCGCTGTGGGCTCTTTGGAGTTCTTAAGATGTGAACGGTGTGTTACTAAGTCATCGGGCTTATGAGGTCGTTGAGGCCGTGGGGAGGGGGTCGTTGTTGGATTTGTGGGGGTTGTAGAAGCTGAGCAATCATTTCTCCTCAAGGAAAGAGAAAAAAAGTTTTCAAAATAAACACATTTCTCACATTTCTTCTTTGATTTCATTGGTATTTAGATAGCGGCGCTGGAGCCGGATCGAGCAGCTTGACATGAACTCTAGAAGCTTGTCTAGACTGAGTTTTCTGTTCTGTCGTCTTCCGCTTATTTGGGGACGGGTTGCCGGGGCAACAGACTTAATGGTGAACCCCAGGCTTCTCTCACCCCGGATGCATTCTCCAGCTCACCCTGGAGGATCCTGAGGTGTTCCCTGTCCAGCGGTGAGACTTAGTCTCTCCAGCAGGTCCAGGGTCTACCCCTGCCGGCTCCGCCCGGTGGGACATCCCTGAAACACCTCACCAACAAGAGAGACATCCTAACCAGATGCTGAACCACCCCATCTGGGTTCTCTCGACCCGGAGGAGCAACGTCTCTACTCTGAGCTCCTCCCTCTATCTCTGAGTGAGAGCCCAGCCACCCTGCAGAGGAAGATCATTTCAGTCTCTTGTATCCGCGATCTTGTTCCTTCGGTCACCACCCACAGCTGGTTACCATGGTGAGCGTAGGAACGTAGATCCTGGTTTCCATGGTGAGGGTAGGAACTTAGATCCTGGTTACCATGGTGAGGGTAGGAACGTAGATCCCGGTTACCATGGTGAGGGTAGGAACGTAGATCCCGGTTACCATGGTGAGGGTAGGAACGTAGATCCCGGTTACCATGGTGAGGGTAGGAACGTAGATCCTGGTTACCATGGTGAGGGTTGGAACGTAGATCCTGGTTACCACGGTGAGGGTAGGAACGTAGATCCTGGTTACCATGGTGAGGGTTGGAACGTAGATCCTGGTTACCACGGTGAGGGTAGGAACGTAGATCCTGGTTACCGTGGTGAGAGTAGGAACGTAGATCCTGGTTTCCATGGTGAGGGTAGGAACGTAGATCCTGGTTACCACGGTGAGGGTAGGAACGTAGATCCTGGTTACCATGGTGAGGGTAGGAACTTAGATCCTGGTTACCATGGTGAGGGTAGGAACGTAGATCCTGGTTACCATGGTGAGGGTAGGAACGTAGATCCCGGTTACCATGGTGAGGGTAGGAACGTAGATCCCGGTTACCATGGTGAGGGTAGGAACGTACAGTACATGTTAGGTTGATTGGCTGTCATGAAATTACCCCTAAGAATGAGTGTGTGTGGATGGTTGTCTTTGTGTGTGTTCCACTGCAATAGACTGGCGACAACCAGGATTGGCTCCGGCATCACTGCGACCGTTACTGTTATTTATCAACACTGTTTCTATTAGTCTTGTTTTTATTGTCGGCAGGTCTTGGTTTGTTCGTTTGCTGAAACTGTGGGTAACCGTGGGCAACACTGGGTAAGCGTGGGCAACCGGCTTGTGGAGTTTCAGCCAATCAAAACTCTGAAAGTTAGTTTCTACAAACAAATAAACAAAAACAGTGTGTCATACTTGAGATTTTAGCTTTTTCACTTGTAAACAAATTAAAATAAAAGTATTTCTCAGATTATTTAAAGATGGGGGGTCTGTAGAAGTACGTTCACTCGGTGGGACGGTCTCTCTAGTTCATAGATTCCAGACATGAGGCCCGGACGGGGACTCACTGAGGGGCAAATGTCCAGCGGGGGTTTTACTGCCCTACTCATCCTGAACAGATGAATGGTCCAGTCAGCTTGTGTTTTCCTGTCGTTCACACACGTGCACGTGGCTGGTTTGCTTTAGTGTGTGTGATCAGCAGAAACCGAGTGTCAGTGAAGAACCTTCCACACACATCCATGTTTGGTTATCGCAGCGCTGCAACAATCAGGAGTGTCCCGGGTCACCAAAAAAAAAAAAAACAAGCCTGGAAATCATTATTCTGAGTAAACAGCTCGGCATCATTCTGGAGAGGGTTTCATCCCACCTCAGCTTACATTTAACAAGCTGTTATCCTAATCAGACGGGCTCTAGTGGGAACCGGCGGCCCATAAAGAATTCTAATTTTGACCAAAAAGACCAGACGGGGCTAATCCATCAAAATGTTTCTCTCCCTACGTGGAAACGGGCGTGCATGCCCGTCTCTGCTTGGTTTATGTTGGGCAGGTACTTCTTCTAACTAACCAATAATATAGAAGAGAGCGGCCATGCTGATTGGTCTAGAGACAGTGTGGTGAGAGCGGCCGTGCTGATTGGTCTAGAGACAGTGTGGTGAGAGCGGCCGTGCTGATTGGTCTAGAGACAGTGTGGTGAGAGCGGCCATGCTGATTGGTCTAGAGACAGTGTGGTGAGAGCGGCCATGCTGATTGGTCTAGAGACAGTGGCACTGATTCAAAGACAGGAAACAGAGATGTTTGTAGCAGAAATGAAGATGCTAAGAATCTCTCTGGGAGTGACAAGATCAGGATCAGGTAGGAACGTAGATCCTGGTTACCATGGTGAGGGTAGGAACGTAGATCCTGGTTACCATGGTGAGGGTAGGAACGTAGATCCTGGTTACCATGGTGAGGGTAGGAACGTAGATCCTGGTTACCATGGTGAGGGTAGGAACGTAGATCCTGGTTACCATGGTGAGGGTAGGAACGTAGATCCTGGTTACCATGGTGAGGGTAGGAACGTAGATCCTGGTTACCATGGTGAGGGTAGGAACGTAGATCCTGGTTACCATGGTGAGGGTAGGAACGTAGATCCTGGTTACCATGGTGAGGGTAGGAACGTAGATCCTGGTTACCATGGTGAGGGTAGGAACGTAGATCCTGGTTACCATGGTGAGGGTAGGAACGTAGATCCTGGTTACCATGGTGAGGGTAGGAACGTAGATCCTGGTTACCATGGTGAGGGTAGGAACGTAGATCCTGGTTACCATGGTGAGGGTAGGAACGTAGATCCTACCCTTTGCTTTTCGGCTCAGCTCTTTCTTCACCACGACAGATCAACGCAGCGTCCTAGTTATTGCTCACGCTGCACCGATCCGTCTGTCGATCTCCCATTCCATCTTTCCCCCAGTCTAACTGGAAGCGTCAAGGTTGGAATCCTGTCATTCAAAGAGTCTATTCTCTTTGAATGACCCCTAAGAGCGAGCTGCGGACTACGTCTCTGAGACTGGCATGAAGTTGTAAATGGTGTCTCTGTGAGATCTGCTGGCATTTTAAGGGTTAAAATGACGACAGATAAAGTCACTGTTGTACTCCAACTGTGATGTAGTTGTTGTTGTGTTCAGGCACAGACAGGACAGCCCGCTGTGTCGGTATTTAGGTTGTTGGATTTAAATCCCTCCATTTCCCTCCGCTTATGTGAGCCGGGGTCATGGAGGACACGGAGAGGGAAGCCCGACCAACCCCCTCCTCAAAAACATGAAGTAATTCCCTGTGTGGGCGAATGATAATGGCTTTATTTATCAGGTGTGTATGAAGGTGTCTGGCCTCGTGCTTGTGTGTGTGTGTGTGTGTAACTGGATAGTCAGACTGTTAGCGGTTTGTTTTCTGGTGCCTAAGGAAACAGAATGTAATCCGAAGCCAGGATGGGCCGGCTGGGTCTCCCATCCCCCTCCACCACTCTGAGCCACGGCGGCCATTAAAGCTGCCTGGACTAGGAACCACATCTGACTGACATAGCAGAGAATTTATCACTCCCCCCTCCTGGAGACCCTTCTAGAAAATATTCTCCAAGTCCGGGTGAAATCTTTCTTTATGTATCCATGACAACATCACATAATTAGAACCAGCGCAGCTCGGACGTTGATTTCACTCATCAAGCGTCGTTCGTCTTGATTTTTGCCCTTTTTTTTAAACTTTTTTGTTTCATTCCGTCGTACTGCGCTTATCTGGGGTTGGGTCGTGTGGGGGGGTAACCTGGTTCTACGTTCCTACCCTCACCATGGTAACCAGGATCTACGTTCCTACTCTCACCATGGTAACCAGGATCTACGTTCCTACTCTCACCATGGTAACCAGGATCTATGTTCCTACCCTCACCGTGGTAACCAGGATCTATGTTCTCTTTCTTCGTGGTTACAAACCCAGCATCTCTGGATACAGTTGCGGGGCCACACACACACTCATTCCAAGCAGCCAATCAACCTAACATGTATGTTTTTGGAGGAAACCAGAGAAAACCCACACATACACAGGTAGAACATGCAAACTACACACAGAAAGACCAGTGTTCCAAGCCTCGTCCACACCCAGTTTTCAAACCCTGTCCTTCTTGCTGTGAGGCCAACGTGCAGCCTGAGGTTGAGTTTTTTTAGATTTTTATAAAGAGTTTAAAGGATTTTCTTCATTTTTCTTTAAGTGGTAGAAAAATAACAACGTCAAGAACATCCTGTAAGTTAATCTATAGTTAGTACCGAGTAATTAAAACTCCTTCAGAGGTTTGGAATCTCGACCTCTGATTTTGAGATTCAGTTCTAAGACCTAAAAACGTAATCAGTTCATCGATAGCTGTTTTCTGAAAAGATGAACGATGACAGGTCGGAGGTGCCCAACCAGTCGATCGGCGTTACCGGTAAACCCGCCGACTGGTTCCAAGTGAGATCAGTGTTTTCAGCTCAGGGACTTTGACGCTGTATTCAGCGAGTATTCAGACCCTGTAGACGTTGAACCTGAAATGAATGAGCAGCGCCTGTTGCTGTTGTGGCCCCGCCCCCTCCCAAAGCGCTCCGAAAGGAAAAAGTCTGTATGTATGTGTGTGTGAGTGTGTGTGTGTGTGTGTGTGTGTGTATGTGAGTGTGTGTGTGTTCTGCTTAAATAAAAGTGATCTCCAGCTCTCACTGAACCGAGTCTGAAGCGGCCGGGACGGGAATCAGCTCCTCCAAATCCGAGCTCGGTGTCGAACCACTCCTCCTCCGGGTCGAGAGAAGCCAGATGGGGTGGTTCGGGCATCTGGTTAGGATGCCTCCCTCTCTGGTGAGGTGTTCCGTCCCACCAGGGGGAGACCCAGAGGCAGACCCCAGACCTGCTGGAGAGACTATGTCTCCCAGCTGGACAGGGAACACCTCAGGATCCTCCTGGATGAGCTGGAGATCGACTTGTAAATCGAGGGCGTTGCTTTTTGGTTCAGCTCTTTCTTCATCACGACGGATCGAAGCAGCGTCCTAATTATTGCTGACGTTTTTTTTTGTGTGAATCTTTTACTGCGTCGTAGAACAAAATGAGACCTAACCGAACCCTCCCGTTGACCTCCGTCCTCCTGTAGATCTCTAGATGTTTGGATTTAGTCTGTACTGTAGATGAGCGGTGACCTTGTTTCCACATCGGGCTTCATGTTCTGCGCTGGCCTCGTGCTGCTGGTGCATGACTCACTGGCAGCCTTTCAGCCTCACGTACACGCAGATAGAGGGAACACGGAGAGAGAGAGAGGCTTTTTAAAATGGGGAAGGGTTGAGGAGCCGAGTTCCTCTCGTTAGTCGTTTGCTTTTCCAGCTAGCAGCTCTCGGGTAGAGAGGGAGAAAATGGGACTAAAGAGAGAGCTTTCTTTCTGCTCTGTCTGGCCGTCCTCCCATAGCAACAGCAGCTCAGCCACGTGAACGCCAGTTCCTTTCAGTTCACACTCCGCATTGAACTTAACTCCTTCATTACCAGGTTGTACGTCGCAGGCTGTTAACCCAGCACCACGTGTCTCCCGGGTCAGACGGTTTCCATGGCGAGGCCTCGGAAAACAGCACGTTTCCTGTCATTGCTCTCTGTTTTTTTTTTTTTACCTCGGATCGTTTACGTCTTTATTTTCCCTTCAGGCCGCTTGCTGACCACAAATAGAGCTCCTGCATATGTGGCCACAGCTGCTGGGTCGCTTAGAGTAGCCCGGCGTGGACGTCCCGAAAGCTCCGCAGGTCAACAAGCCACAGAGAGGGCGTAGGAATCACTTTATTTACTCGGTCCGCAGGTGTTCGCGGTGATAAAGACGCTGCGGTGGTTTGTTGTGGTGAAGCAGCTGTGCCCAAAACAGGGAGCTCTTGATTTACCAGCTCATTTACATTCTGACCCTCGCTTACGGTCACAAGGATTTATGTTCTGACCAATCACTGGTTAGAAGACGTGTACCGCTGCATGCCAAATAGGAAGGAGCTGGTAATGCTCCTAAAAACTTTTCATTCATCTTCTGAACCGTCCATTCCTAATGGGGTTTAAGAGGCGGGGTGCTGGAGCCTATCCCGGCTGAGTCAAGGCAAGAGGCAGGATACACCCCAATTAGGTCATTGGTCTGTTGTAGGGCCACACACACAGATAACCATCCACATACACACTCAAATCCAGGGGCAATGGTGAGGGTAGGAACGTAGATCCTGGTTACCATGGTGAGGGTAGGAATGTAGATCCTGGTTACCATGGTGAGGGTAGGAACGTAGATCCTGGTTACCATGGTGAGGGTAGGAACGTAGATCCTGGTTACCATGGTGAGGGTAGGAACGTAGATCCTGGTTACCATGGTGAGGGTAGGAACGTAGATCCTGGTTACCATGGTGAGGGTAGGAACGTAGATCCTGGTTATCATGGTGAGGGTAGGAACGTAGATCCTGGTTACCATGGTGAGGGTAGGAACGTAGATCCTGGTTACCATGGTGAGGGTAGGAACGTAGATCCTGGTTACCACGGTGAGGGTAGGAACGTAGATCCTGGTTACCATGGTGAGGGTAGGAACGTTGATCCTGGTTACCACGGTGAGGGTAGGAACATAGATCCTGGTTACCACGGTGAGGGTAGGAACGTAGATCCTGGTTACCATGGTGAGGGTAGGAACGTAGATCCTGGTTACCACGGTGAGGGTAGGAACGTTGATCCTGGTTACCATGGTGAGGGTAGGAACGTAGATCCTGGTTACCATGGTGAGGGTAGGAACGTAGATCCTGGTTACCATGGTGAGGGTAGGAACATAGATCCTGGTTACCATGGTGAGGGTAGGAACGTACAGTGGTGGTCAAAAGTTTACATACACTTGTAAAGAACATAATGTCATGGCTGTCTTGAGTTTCCAGTTATTTCAACAACTCTGATTTTTCTCTGATATAGTGATTGGAACAGATCCTTCTTTGTCACAAAAAACATTCATGAAGTTTGATTCTTTTATGACTTTATTATGGGTAAACTGAAAATGTGACGAAATCAGCTGGGTCAAAAATATACATACAGCAATATGAATGAGCAATTTTGGAGACTTAGAAAGTTGTGTCAATGACATGAGCTTCATAGCATGACCTCTTAACTTCTTGTGAGTGATTATGAGTGACTACAGCTGGTGACTTCTCTGAGGCCATTTAAAAAGGGCTCATTGGATAAAAACACCCACAAACGCTACAATGGGAAAGTCAAAGGAGCTCAGCACAGATTTGAAAAAGAGAATCATTGACTTGAACGAGTCAGGAAAGTCACTTGGAGCCATTTCAAAGCAGCTGCAGGTTCCAAGAGCAACAGTGCAAACAATTGTTTGTAAGTATAAAGTGCATGGCACTGTTTTGTCACTGCCACGATCAGGAAGAAAACGCAAGCTGTCACCTGCTGCTGAGAGAAAACTGGTCAGGAGGGTGAAGAGTCAACCCAGGAGCACCAAAAAGCAGATCTGCCAAGAATTAGAAGCTGCTGGAACACAGGTGTCAGTGTCCACAGTCAAGCGTGTTTTGCATCGCCATGGACTGAGAGGTTGCCGTGCAAGAAGGAAGCCCTTGCTCCAAAAGCGGCACCTTAAGGCTCGACTAAAGTTTGCTGCTGATCACATGGACAAAGTTCTGTGGTCAGATGAAACAAAAATTGAGCTGTTTGGCCACAATGCCCAGCAATATGTTTGGAGGAGAAAAGGTGAGGCCTTTAACCCCAAGAACACCATGCCTACCATCAAGCACGGTGGTGGTAGTATTATGCTGTGGGCCTGTTTTGCTGCCAATGGAACTGGTGCTTTACAGAGAGTCAATGGGACAATGAAGAAGGAGGATTACCTTCAAATTCTTCAAGAAAACCTGAAGTCATCAGCCCGAAGGTTGGGTCTTGGGCGCAGTTGGGTGTTCCAACAGGACAATGACCCCAAACACACATCAAAAGTGGTAATGGAATGGCTAAATCAGGCTAGAATTAAGGTTTTAGAATGGCCTTCCCAAAGTCCTGACTTAAATCCCATTGAGAACATGTGGATAATGCTGAAGAAACAAGTCCATGTCAGAAAGCCAACAAATTTAACTGAACTGCACCAATTCTGTCAAGAGGAGTGGTCAAAGATTCAACCAGAAACTTGCCAGAAGCTTGTGGATGGCTACCAAAAGCGCCTAATTGAAGTAAAAATGGCCAAAGGACATGTAACCAAATATTAGCATTGCTGTATGTATATTTTTGACCCAGCTGATTTCGTCACATTTTCAGTTTACCCATAATAAAGTCCCATAATAAACCCATTATAAAAGAATCAAACTTCATGAATGTTTTTTGTGACAAAGAAGGATCTGTTCCAATCACTATATCAGAGAAAAATCAGAGTTGTTGAAATAACTGGAAACTCAAGACAGCCATGACATTATGTTCTTTACAAGTGTATGTAAACTTTTGACCACCACTGTAGATCCTGGTTACCATGGTGAGGGTAGGAACGTAGATCCTGGTTACCATGGTGAGGGTAGGAACGTAGATCCTTGTTACCATGGTGAGGGTAGGAACGTAGATCCTGGTTACCATGGTGAGGGTAGGAACGTAGATCCCGGTTACCATGGTGAGGGTAGACCTCCACATTATGTGTGACGTCACACTCACCGGGTACATTTCCTAACAGTTAATAGCTCTGATCCTCACCTGTGCCCACCAGCTGTGGGTAATGATCCAAAAACAAGTGGCCCCAAATGAGCTTCCTCTGCAGAGTGGCCGGGTTCTTATTCAGGTAGAACGAGGAGCTCTGCTATCCTATTGGAGCTCAAAGTAGAGCTGGGTGACGTGGTCCGAGCATCGGGTTAGGATGTCAAGGTGTTCCAGGCACGTCCCACTAGGAGGGGACACAGAGGCAGGAGAGACTATGTCTCACATCTGGACAGGGAACACCTCAGGATCCTCCTGGGTGAGATGGTGGAAGCAGCCGGAGTGAGAGAAGCCTGGGTTTTCCGTCTTACAGAGAACTCAGTAACCCTAACCTGCCCAAAGAGACTCTGAGGTCTGCCCTAATCTGCATAATTCACGCCTGATTGACGGCGCTGATGGTGGGAGAAACAGAGAGTTAGGTGTCTTCTCCAGGGACACCTTGGCATGAGCTCTGCAGGATTCAAACGGGCAAGTCTTCAGTGCAAAGATAGCAATAAACCACTGATCTGTGCCCACCTTCGTATGAAGCTCATGACATGTAAGAGGGTGATGCCAACATGAAATGTTGCAATATTTTGTTTCATTTTCTGAACAGCTTATCCGTAGACTTTTCAAATCGCTCTGGAGGGGATGGTCCACAACAGCAACAGGGCCTGCTTATTGATTACAGACTTAACAACGTGCTTTCACGTCACAGACTCCAAAAATCTACAAAAAAATCCCTAAAAAGCCGCCATATTTAAGCTTTTTTGGGGGGTGGGGGTGAGTCTCTAAATTTTAGCGACTCTAGCGAGTAAAGGGTGTGAGGAAACTACGGCCCGCAGGCCACATGCGGCCCGTTTAACGTTTTAATCCGGCCCACCGAACTTGATGTAACAGTTAGCCCTTGTTTAAAATCTAGCGTCATTCTATGGGTCTAATCTAGCGGTTACCAAAGCATGCCATCCATCTGATCCTTTTCCAGCCCCCTGGTCAAATGCTAGAACTCAATGTGGCCCATGAACCAAAAGGTTTGCCCACCCCTGGAGTAGAGGGTCTGAATACTCGCTATTTCACACCTGGCAGTCCACAATGGACTGGTTGGGCACCCCTGCCTTACGGCTGTAGGTGCCCAGGACCCTTGCCTTATGGCTGTGGGTGCCCGGGATGGTAAGGAGAATAATATAACCAGCCTGATCGTTGTTGTGTTTAGACAAAAGGTTCAGATCCATGTGTTTTTGTAAACTCTGGAATCCTGGGTGGACGGATTCGTCCCCCCTCCCCGTCTGAAGGTTCATGTTTTAGATGAAGCTTGTTGACTTCTTTTAGAAGCTCGCTGTGTTTTTTTTTTTTTCTGAGTGGAGTCATGTTTGAGGAGAAGCCCGCCCCTTTGGAAGGCAGGAACCAATCAGAGAGCTTCCCCCTCTTGGTCCTCCTTCAGCCTGAAATAATTACAACCTGGTGGGAGTTATGGTGAACGCAGACTGAGACTGAAACCATGTAGGCATGATTTTTCTTTCCTGTAATTATTACCAAATCATTCATGTAGTTCGGATGGAAAACCCCTGAAAAAGTGGCCATGAAATGGACATGAGCGATGGTTCCAGTCCTGAACTCTGTTCGAATCTAAACCTGGTGAACAGAGTGGAGAAAGTCTCTCTTCTGTTTGTTCACCAGTGAGCTAACTCTTTCCAGATGGTTCGGTGTTAACGCTGCACTCCTCCCTTCTCCTCTGCTCAGCAACTCCGGTTCCCACACAGTTGGGACGCAGTGGAAAATGTAAATAACAACAGATTGCAGTCGTTTACGAACCAGACAAAGAAAAAAACAAGACGGTGTGAGTTAGAATGAACACACGGGGACGTGGGCAGAGAGTGGGTCCTGGTCGGGATTTTCTAATCTAAGGTTTATTTTGTTCTTCGTGGCACCAAAACATCAGATTTTATTCCCAGTAAAGTATAGGCCTTGCCAGCCTGGCGCCACCTAGTGCCTCCACTCAGTTAAGGGGTTGCAGGAGCCTAACCCGGCTGATTCGAGGTGAAGTCGCCAATCTGTCGTGGGGCCACACAGACACACACACTCATTCCTAGGGGCAATCATAGCGGCTAATCAACCTGGCATGCATGTTTTTGGAGGGTAACCGGAGAAAAACGGTTACCATGGTGACAGGTAGGAACATAGATCCTGGTTACCATGGTGAGGGTAGGAACATAGATCCTGGTTACCATGGTGAGGGTATGAACATAGATCCTGGTTACCATGGTGAGGGTGGGAACGTAGATCCTGGTTACCATGGTGAGGGTCGGAACGTAGATCCCGGTTACCATGGTGAGGGTAGGAACATAAATCCTGGTTACCATGGTGAGGGTAGGAACATAAATCCTGGTTACCATGGTGAGGGTTGGAACGTAGATCCTGGTTACCATGGTGAGGGTCGGAACGTAGATCCTGGTTACCATGGTGAGGGTAGGAACGTAGATCCTGGTTACCATGGTGAGGGCAGGAACGTAGATCCTGGTTACCATGGTGAGGGTAGGAACGTAGATCCTGGTTACCATGGTGAGGGCAGGAACGTAGATCCTGGTTACCATGGTGAGGGTAGGAACGTAGATCCTGGTTACCATGGTGAGGGTAGGAACGTAGATCCTGGTTACCATGGTGAGGGTAGGAACGTAGATCCTGGTTACCATGGTGAGGGTAGGAACGTAGATCCTGGTTACCATGGTGAGGGTAGGAACGTAGATCCTGGTTACCATGGTGAGTGTAGGAACGTAGATCCTGGTTACCTTGGTGAGGGTTTGGCTCGTGTAATCTGCCCATGACGGATCGTATGAACCACCTGAGGGTTGGTAGTTGATCTGTTACCCATCCCTAACGTTGGCATAGCCCACCTGACTGACTCTGGACGACCCAACCCTGGTTAACCTCTGGTTACCCCGGTGTTTACCTCTGGTTACCCCGGTGTTTACCTCATATGGTATGTGTGTGTTTGGTTAATCAGTCAGAAGGTCAGTGTTTTAACCCCCGGCTCTGCTCCTCCACATCTTTACGTTACCTCGGAGACGCAGGAGGTTTTATTTCTGTCCAAACATGGCGGTGATTGTTGGGTTTTGCCTGCAGAGCTGTAAAGTGACACCGGTGTGTGTACAGACCAGGTATTTAAGGTGTGTGAGATGGAATGTGAACCACAATTAAACAAGTTAACTCATGTTACCTGAGAGGACGAATTCCTCATGCTCAACGTGTGTGTGTTACCTGACACACAGTCTGTGTGTTTTCTTTCTAGTACGTCGCTGGTTTTTCGGGTCACACTGAGCTCTTGATGGTAGAGGTGTGTAACGTGAGGGTAGGGGTGTGGTAGGGGCGAGGCGATAGCTCAGTGGGAGAATGTTCGCCCTCAGACCGCAATTCACCGGGAGAAGACACCTTACCCTCACACACACACACACACACAGACTCATTCCTAGGTGTAACCATGTGTGGTCCAATCAACCTGACGTGTATGTTTTTAGATGAAACCAGAGAAAACCCACACATACACATGTAGAACATGCAAACTACACACAGAAAGAACAGTGCTCCAAGCCTCATCCCCACCAGGGACTCGAACCCTGACCTTCTTGCTGTGAGGCCACTGTGCCAACGTACTGCCCTAAAAATTATGTATTTTTAAATATTTTTTACATACTAAAAACTAATGAGCCACTGGGGTGGCACGGTGGGTAGCATGGTGGCTTCACAGCAATAAGGTCAGGGGTTTGAGTCCCTGGTGGGGATGAGGCTTGGAGCACTGTTCTTTCTGTGTGTAGTTTGCATGTTCTTCCTGTGTATGTGTGGGTTTTCTATGGTTTCCTCCAAAAACATACATGTTAGGTTGATTGGACCCTAAATGATTACCCCTAGGAATGAGTGTGTGTGTGTGTGTGTGTGTGTGTGTGGGGGGGTCCTCATGACAGACTGGCGACCTGTTCGGGGTGTATCCCGCCTCTCGGGATAGGCTCAGGAACCCCCCACATCCCTGTTAGGGATGGACGGTTCTGAAAATGAACGAATAGGGAGTCGCTATGCTTCGATCGACTGAGAGAACGCTCGCTTGTGATTGGTCCAAAGAACGATGAGGTCGTAAATTTACTGGTTGTTTTTTTTTCTTATTCATTTCTTCTTGAATTTTGCAGTTTTTTTATTGTTTCGGTCTAAAATGTTTGATTTTATGAGTGATTTTTCTAAAATGGAGTTTTTTTTAAACCCAAAAATTTGTTTACAATAAAAAAACCTTGTTTTGTTTTCTAAACAGGTTTTTTCTGACGGGCGTAAGCGGGTTAGAATCCGGGTTTGGCCAGATCCTGACCCGCCTGGTTAAAGGCGAGGAGTAGGGTGCACCCTGAAAGGGTCGCGATCCTGTTTCAGGGCCACACACACACACACACACACACACTCTTTCATAGCAGCCAATCAACCTAATATGTATCTTTCTGGAGGAAACCAGAGAAAACCCACACATACACAGGTAGAACATGCAAACTACACACAGAAAGACCAGTGTTTCAAACCTCGCCCCCTCTCCGTGACTCAAACCCCTGACCTTGTTGCTGTAAGTCCACTCGTTGGAGTTTTTTTTCTTGTGGAAGTTGATTTTTTTCAATAAAAACGAGGTTCTGTGTTTTTTTTTATCTTAAACCTGATTGGATGTTTTTTTATTAGTTTATTTTTTTATCTTAAACCTGATTGGATGTTTTTTTTTCTGAGTTTTTTTATCTTAAACCTGATTGGATGTTTTTTTTTCTGAGTTTTTTTATCTTAAACCTGATTGAATGTTTGTTTATTAGTTTATTTTTTTATCTTAAACCTGATTGGATGTTTTTTTTTCTGAGTTTTTTTATCTTAAACCTGATTGGATGTTTTTTTTTGTTTATTTTTTTATCTTAAACCTGATTGGATGTTTTTTTATTAGTTTATTTTTTTATCTTAAACCTGATTGGATGTCTTCTTTTTTTTATTGTGAAGACATTGGTCAGTGTGTTCCTGCTCTCTCTGGATGTGTGTGTGTGTGTGTGTGAGCCCCGCCCTGCTCGTGTGTCTGAGCACTAACACATGTTTTGGTAGGAAGGTGTGGTCGTGGTCTTGAACTCCAAGACGCTCGTAAACTTTAAGGAAAAGATTCAAATTTCATCCGTTTTTCATCAAACTTTACAGAATTTTCTTCAGATTCTGACTTAAAAAAAAAAAAAAGATTAACTTTGTATGAATAGATTTAATAAATGTGTGTGTGTGTGTGTATATATGTATGTATGTGTGTGTGTGTGTATATATATGTATGTATGTGTGTGTGTGTGTATATATGTATGTATGTGTGTGTGTGTGTCTATATGTATGTATGTGTGTGTGTGTGTGTCTATATGTATGTGTGTGTGTGTGTATATATATGTATGTATGTGTGTGTGTGTGTATATATATGTATGTATGTGTGTGTGTGTGTGTCTATATGTATGTGTGTGTGTGTGTGTGTGTCTATATGTATGTATGTGTGTGTGTGTGTCTATATGTATGTATGTGTGTGTGTGTGTCTATATGTATGTATGTGTGTGTGTGTGTCTATATGTATGTATGTGTGTCTGTGTGTGTAAGTGTGTGTGTATGTGTGTGTATGATTGTGTGTGTATGTGTATATGAGTGTGCGTGTGTGTGTATATACCTCTATGTGTCTGTGTATGTGTGTGTGTATATATGTGTGTATACTTCTGTGTGTGTGAGTATGAGTGTGTGTGTGCATGTATTTCTGTGTGTGTGTGTGTTAGTATGAGTGTACGTGTGTGTGTATGTATTTCTCTGTGTGTGTGTGTGTGTGTGTGTGTGTGTGTGTGTATGTATTTCTATGTGTGTGTGTGTGTGTGTGTGTGTGTGTGTGTTTGTGTGTGTGTGTGTGTGTGTGTATGTACTTCTATGTGTGTGTGTGTGTGTGAAGTCCAAAGTTTCTGTTGACAGTAAAGCAGCATGGTGTTGTGTTCTCTCTAAACTACTGCCATGTTTACCCTCTGCGTTACCCGCTGCGTTACCCGCTGCGTTACCCGCTGCGTTACCCGCTGCGTTACCCTCTGCGTTACCCCCTGCGTTACCCGCTGCGTTACCCGCTGCGTTACCCGCTGCGTTACCCTCTGCGTTACCCTCTGCGTTACCCTCTGCGTTACCCCCTGCGTTACCCCCTGCGTTACCCCCTGCGTTACCCGCTGCGTTACCCGCTGCGTTACCCGCTGCGTTACCCTCTGCGTTACCCTCTGCGTTACCCTCTGCGTTACCCCCTGCGTTACCCCCTGCGTTACCCCCTGCGTTACCCTCTGCGTTACCCCCTGCGTTACCCCCTGCGTTACCCCCTGCGTTACCCGCTGCGTTACCCGCTGCGTTACCCGGCGGGATCTGAAATCAAACAGATGAAATTGGGACTGTCTCAGAGTTAGAGCTACATGGAGCCGGGTCGTCGGGGGCAACAGCCTCAGACGGTAACCCAGGCTTCTCTCACACCGGCTGCATCCTCCATCTCACCCAGGAGGATGCTGAGGTGTTCCCTGTCCAGCTGGGAGACATAGTCTCTCCAGCAGGTCCGGGGTCTGACTCTGGGTCTCCTCCTGGTGGGACGGAACACCTCACCAGAGAGGCGCTCGGGGTGGCATCTCCTCATCTGTCTTCTCTCGACGCGGAGGAGGAGCGGATCTAATCCGATCTTCTCTCGGATGGCAGAGCTCTTCACCCGATCTCTGAGTGAGAACCCGGCCAACCTCCGAAGAAAACAAACGACTTTTCGTACGCTTGTATCCGCAATCTCGTTCTTTGATCGACTTGTAAACTGAGAGCTTTGCTTTTCTGGCATTTTGTTCCCAGAATATTAACGTGAATAAAATTTATATTAAAAAAAAAAACAAACAAAGTGAGTAACGTGTCCTTAGAGTCACTTAAAGGACCCATCTCATGTAAAAGTGACTTTCTAGAGTTTTCTAGCTTGTAAGAGTGATGTCCGGGCCTTGTGTGTGTGTGTGCGTGCGTGCGTGCGTGCGTGCGTGGTGTGTGTGTGTGTGTCTTTCTAGATTGATTTAGCCCGTTTTTCTGTGGATTTCTGGAACGCTCAGACAAAACAACCAATGAGCAGATGTCTACAGTATGACACATTTGACATAGCCACGCCCCCTCCCTCCTCACCACCCGCCCGTCCTCCTCACCCGCCTCCACTCCGGCCTTACGCCCTCACAAACTGGCTTTCAACGTCCGATATACAGGCTGGTTCGCTGCTCTGCCTCTTTTTTATTTTCTGGCTTGAAACACGCTTTTTGTAGCTACGCACGGGTTTACGCCCGCCTTCCCCCTCCCGCTCAGAGATGGGCGGAGGAATAGCGGCTCAGTGAGAGCAGAGGGCGGAGCTTGTACTTTCTCAGGACGAGCGGGGGGATGAGCGATACCCGGTCTTTCTTAGTTCCGGGTCTGTGACTGCGCTCCACCAAATCAATATATTTTCATAACTATGGTGTAATGCATGTTGTAAACGTGTGTGTGTGTGTGTGTGTGCAGAGGAGACAATGTGAAAAGAGTTATTTTACATGAGATGGGCCGTTTAAAGTCGATCTAGGAGAGAAGAGGAAGTGGTTCCAGGAAGGTTTAAAGGCTTCTAGAAACGAGTACAGCAACCTGGGTAAGAGTAAAGCCTCCGAAGGGACGAGTCATACGTCCTGAGCAACATTCCGAGGATAGTAGGAGTGTGCAATGCCTTCTAAAGAACGAGGAAAACGTCCGAGAGAGTCCGACGGAAGAAGGAAGGTGTCCCAAGCAACATGGAAGTAGGTCTTAGCAATGACTGAAGCCTCTTGAGGAACCAAAAGAACCTCCTGGGGAACCAAAAGAGCCTCCTGTGGAACCAAAAGAGCCTCATGGGGAACCAAAAGACCCTCCTGGGGAACCAAAAGACCCTCATGGGGAACCAAAAGAGCCTCATGGGGAACCAAAAGAGCCTCCTGTGGAACCAAAAGAGCCTCATGGGGAACCAAAAGACCCTCCTGGGGAACCAAAAGAGCCTCCTGTGGAACCAAAAGAGCCTCATGGGGAACCAAAAGACCCTCCTGGGGAACCAAAAGAGCCTCCTGTGGAACCAAAAGAGCCTCCTGGGGAACCAAAAGAGCCTCCTGTGGAACCAAAAGAGCCTCCTGTGGAACCAAAAGAGCCTCCTGGGGAACCATAAGAGCCTCCCGTGGAACCAAAAGAGCCTCCCGGGGAACCATAAGAGCCTCCCGTGGAACCAAAAGAGCCTCCTGTGGAACCAAAAGAGCCTCCTGTGGAACCAAAAGAGCCTCCTGGGGAACCAAAAGAGCCTCCTGGGGAACCAAAAGAGCCTCCTGTGGAACAAGTTGAACGTCTCCTGATCAACTGTTCACATTTTTAACGCACCCTAACGAACAGGTAAAGGGTACTAGGAGCGAGTGTGGGATTCTAGGAACAAGTTAAACCTCCATAGGGACGAGTTTAAACGAGTAGAGAACCCTAAGGGATGAGTAACGCGTCCTAGCAACACGTAAAACCTACTTAGGAGCGGGTAGAGCGCTCTCCGGTGTCCCTGGAATCTCAAACCCGGGTTCTTACGGTCGCAGGTTTGAACAAATAAAACAGCACATAGTATTATAGAACATTTCAAGCCGCTCAGGGATTGGCTGCTGGTTGTCATGGTGACCACCTCGATCTGCTGAGTGTGCTTGTTGGAGTAAAACAGGATAAAATAAGTGTGTGTACGCCGCTTCCTGTCCTCCGCTGTAACCTGAGACGGTTCCTGGAGAATCTAGGGCAAGGTTCCTTCTCCACACGTGCCGGGCTGCGCCGCCGGCTTCAAAGGCCCGTGTGACGGGATTGGTGTGTGAAAGCAGACTATTGTGTGAGAGGTGTGTGTGTGAGATGATAATTGCTGTATGAATGCTGGCTCTGTGTGTGCAGGAGGGGGTGGGGGGTGTTCTGCTGCCGGCTGCATTGATTGGTTCCACACAAACTGAAACTTGACCTCCCTAACAGATGTCTGTAACGCTGCCAAAGCCGTGCTACGCACGCACGCACGCAGAGAGAGAGACACACACACACACCATTCCCTCCAGGTTATCACGATTCAAGATCAAAATAATCCACAACTTTTTCACAACAGTTAATTTTAATTGTAAACAGAAAAAAATTTAACGTTTAAAAAAGTCAACTTTTGAAAATTTGATCACAAAATCAGACATTTTTTGACCAAAACAATCATAGAAAGTTTGGCAAAATTCTTAAAGGACTGATTTAAACACCTTGACCAGGGGTGTCCAACGTTTTTTGTCATGGTAGAGGTCCTCAGTCTATCTGAGAGAGAGCCCAGCCAACCTCTGGAGGAAGATCATTTCAGCCGCTTGTATCCTCAATCTCGTTCTTTTGGTCACCACCCACAGCTGGTTACCATGGTGAGGGTAGGAACGTAGATCCTGGTTACTATGGTGAGGGTAGGAACGTAGATCCTGGTTACCACGGTGAGGGTAGGCACGTAGATCCTGGTTACCATGGTGAGAGTAGGAACATAGATCCTGGTTACCATGGTGAGGGTAGGAACGTAGATCCTGGTTACCATGGTGAGGGTAGGAACGTAGATCCTGGTTACCATGGTGAGGGTAGGAACGTAGATCCTGGTTACCATGTGAGGGTAGGAACTAGATTCTGGTTATCATGGTGAGGGTAGGAACATAGATCCTGGTTACCATGGTGAGGGTAGGAACGTAGATCCTGGTTACCATGGTGAGGGTAGGAACGTAGATCCTGGTTACCATGGTGAGGGTAGGAACGTAGATCCTGGTTACCATGGTGAAAGTAGGAACGTAGATCCTGGTTACCATGGTGAAAGTAGGAACGTAGATCCTGGTTACCATGGTGAAAGTAGGAACGTAGATCCTGGTTACCATGGTGAGGGTAGGAACGTAGATCCTGGTTACCATGGTGAGGGTAGGAACGTAGATCCTGGTTACCATGGTGAAAGTAGGAACGTAGATCCTGGTTACCATGGTGAAAGTAGGAACGTAGATCCTGGTTACCATGGTGAAAGTAGGAACGTAGATCCTGGTTACCATGGTGAAAGTAGGAACGTAGATCCTGGTTACCATGGTGAAAGTAGGAACGTAGATCCTGGTTACCATGGTGAAAGTAGGAACGTAGATCCTGGTTACCATGGTGAAAGTAGGAACGTAGATCCTGGTTACCATGGTGAAAGTAGGAACGTAGATCCTGGTTACCATGGTGAAAGTAGGAACGTAGATCCTGGTTACCATGGTGAAAGTAGGAACGTAGATCCTGGTTACCATGGTGAAAGTAGGAACGTAGATCCTGGTTACCATGGCGAAAGTAGGAACGTAGATCCTGGTTACCATGGTGAAAGTAGGAACGTAGATCCTGGTTACCATGGTGAAAGTAGGAACGTAGATCCTGGTTACCATGGTGTCAATAACCGTTTCATATTTTTAAAAATAGCAGTTTCTGGTCAAACAAAGACCGGTTGTTTTGCCACAGATTGAAAGTTGGAAGTCATCTGTTTTTTTTTTGTGTCTGGTAAAAGTTTTTTTTTTTTTTAGTAAACTAAGGACGATGTGGTCACGATGGTTACAGACCTCAAGTCTGAATCACAGACATGATGATGGAGCTGGGAAGAAGTCAACCAATGAGTCCTGATTGAATCATTTCACTGGAAAATCTTCCTGTTCTGCTGAATGTGCTGATGTGGAGGAAGGAGATGTGACCGGAGGAGGGGGGCTGGTTACGGGGTCTGCTTCCAGCTGGGACGGATAAAACCTTCTCAACTAGCCTAACTAAACCTGAGAAATCTCAGACATAATCCAGTTTGATCTCCATCCTGCCCTGACCACACTCCTAGAACTCATCACACAAATGATGTGGCACATTTAAAATAGTCTTAAAACGAGCTGGCGCTGCCCGTCATGACTCAGACACAACGGCCAGGAAAGGGAGAAGCGTAAAGCAGGGTTTTTTTTAAACCCACAGCCATGATGGTGTCTCCCATGAAGGACAGACAGTGAAGTGGGCGGTCACTCTGTGAGTGACGGACACTGATCTGTCACTGAAATAAAAAAAATAAAAAAAACAATCTGACCGGATGAGACTTTAAAAATCAATGGGCTGAAGTGGATTCCACTTCAGCCCATTGATTTTTAAAGTAGTGAGAACGGCCATGCTGATTGGTTTAGAGACAGTGTGGTGAGACCCGCCATGCTGATTGGTCTAGAGACAGTGTGGTGAGAGCGGCCATGCTGATTGGTTTAGAGACAGTGTGGTGAGAGCGGCCATGCTGATTGGTCTAGAGACAGTGTGGTGAGAGCGGCCATGCTGATTGGTCTAGAGACAGTGTGGTGAGAGCGGCCATGCTGATTGGTCTAGAGACAGTGTGGTGAGAGCGGCCATGCTGATTGGTCTAGAGACAGTGTGGTGAGAGCGGCCATGCTGATTGGTCTAGAGACAGTGTGGTGAGAGCGACCATGCTGATTGGTCTAGAGACAGTGTGGTGAGAGCGGCCATGCTGATTGGTCTAGAGACAGTGTGGTGAGAGCGGCCATGCTGATTGGTCTAGAGACAGTGTGGTGAGAGCGGCCATGCTGATTGGTCTAGAGACAGTGTGGTGAGAGCGGCCATGCTGATTGGTCTAGAGACAGTGTGGTGAGAGCGGCCATGCTGATTGGTCTAGAGATAGTGTCACTGATTCAAAGACAGGAAGCAGAGATGTTTGTATCAGAGATGAAGATGCTGAGGATCTCTCTGGGAGTGACCAGGATGGACAGGATCAGAGGAACAGCACATGTTAGAGATTTTAAAGTCAGAGAGGTCAGACTGAGATGGTTTGGACATGTGCAGAGGAGAGAGAGAGAGTACATCAGAAGAAGGATGCTGGATTTGGAACCACCAGGAAAGAGGACTAGAGGAAGACCAAAGAGGAGGTTCATGGATACAGTGAAGGAAGACATGAAGATAGTTGGTGTGACTGAAGAGGATGCAGGAGATAGGGTTAGATGGAAGAAACTGACTTGATGTGGCGCCCCCTGAAGGGAAATGATAGAAGAAGAAGAAGAAGACTGTTGTAACATACTTTAATGCGTCTGGTAGCTCTCTGGAGTTCAACAGAGCTGCTAAACAGCTTCAGAACAGCTGCTAGGTGGTGCCGAGTTGGGTGAAACTGGAACAGCTGTGTCTGGAACACACGACAGTTGTCCCAGCGTTGGGTAGAATGTGGGTCACCGTGGTAACCATGTTTGAGACTCCAGAGAATCCTAATAAGATGTTAAACTGTCTCTAAAAGCTCCACATGTTGATCCTTCACCAGCAGTCCACCATCTTTAGTTCAGACAGGAATCACTGATGATGTCACTCACAAGATCCCGCCCTCATTCCTTCTGAACGTCTCCACACATTCACAAAGACTCAAATAACACATGGCATCAACACAATGAGGGTCCCTGCCGCTTTGTAGGTTGGTATTGGCTGGTCAGAGGCTATGAGAGTAAATCCCAGACAGAAAATCTGGTATGGATACCCGTGGGCAGCTGGCTGAGCTCTGTGAGGCTTTCTGGCAGCGGTGTTGTATCTGCTCGCCTTTCCGTCGGACTCGGTCAGCAACGCCGAGAGGGGGATCCTAGTACTGGACACTCCAGGATCTCCATGCCACCCTGGATAGTCACCACAACTTCACTGTCTTGGCACAGAGAACAACAATAACCATTTATTATCAGGCTCAGTTGGCGCAGAGCTGGGTCAAATCCTTCATTTCACTCTAGGTTCACAAGTATCATGTCTTTTATTTGCGTTAAGCAGCTTCTGATTTAATTTAGAGTTACATGAAACGTCCACGTGCTCCGTTCGGTTTGCGTGGACGTCGTCGTACACACGCATGTTTTCTAGATGAGGTCTCAGAGCTCTCCGGCTGGAGGTTGGTGGAGTGCTGTGTGGCAGCTTTCTGTAGTATTTCACAACTCTGGCACAGAGAGGAACAAGAGACCAGAGGAGGGAGATGTCCCTTTGTTTCCCACAAACTGTCTGGATTATTAACTCTGGTGGTTTTCTATCCACCAGAGTGGTAAGACATCTCACCACAGGTTGTTTATGATAAACTGGAGGAGATCCGGACCTAAAGCCAGACCTAAACAGAGATCTGATCCCAGACCTGTTTCTAGAGAATCTACAGACTTAAATATGAAGGAATAATAAGTGAGTGAATCTACAGTACGCTCAAACAGATCCAGTGCCAGCACTGTACATGTACTCCATTAAAGGGGCATTACCCAGGCTGATGCCACCGTACGTCCATGTACCTCATTTATTCATGTCACCAGGAACCGTTAGCAGGCGTTTTACGGCATCAGAGACATAACCAAGCACTCCATCATGTCCTAATGAATCCCTTAACGACATTTCTTTGACATTCGTCGGTTCCAGACGAGCTTTTTCTGAAAAATAAGTAACCGTTTACTTGTTTTATTTTGAAAGGGATAGAAAATAAATTCAAATGTTCATTCATTCATGTTCTGAGCTGTTCAGCCCTGATGGGGTCACGGTGGATGCTGGAGCCTATCCGGCTGATTCAAGAGAGGCAGGGTACACCCTGAAGAGGTCACCAGTCTTTTGGAGGGTCTCACACACACACATTCCTAGGGGTAATATCCTAGGAGTCAATAAACCTAACATCTATGTTTTTGGAGGAAACCAAAGAAAACCCATGCAGACACAGGTAGAACATGCAAACTACACACAGAAAGACCAGTGTTCCAAGCCTCGTCCTCCGTTGACTCGAACCCCAAACTTGTTTTAAAAAGTGGAACCAGAACAGATGTGGTTTGAATCGTCCAGCTAAGAGTTTTATGGGTTGTTCAGCGTTAACGCGTGATTTGAAGGGTTTCAGGTGTCCGGCTGTATGCGGCTGCTTGGTGGAACACCAGCTTGGTAGGATAGAGCTAGAAGTGTTGGTGGAACACAACAGTCGGCTCTGCCTTGGGTGGAATGTGGGTTACCGTGGTGACCATGTTTTTCATCTCCAGTGAATCCTAATAGGATGTTAAACTGTCTCTAAAAGCTCCACATGTTGATCCTTCACTGTGGTGGAACAACACCAGCAGTCCACCATCTTTGGTTCCATAGTGAAGCCGGGTATGTTCGGACAGGAAGCACTGATGATGTCACTCACAAGATCCTGTCTCCCAGAATCAGGATGCAGAGAAGCTGCAGGACGGTTCTTTTCCTTCTGAAATCAATCCCTATCTTCCTGGTCTGGCCCCCGTTGAGCAGCAGCCTTTTGAACTCCTCCTCCTGTCCATCATTTACACACACCACATCTACAGAGTCAGCAGAAAAGTTATGTTTAAAAGAACTGAAGAACAAAGTGAGACACTTCCTCCTCCATGCTGAATAGGAAGGAGCGTACATCCTGGTTACCATGGTGAGGGTAGGAACGTAGATCCTGGTTATCATGGTGAGGGTAGGAACATAGATCCTGGTTACCATGGTGAGGGTAGGAACGTTGATCCTGGTTACCATGGTAAGGGTAGGAACGTAGATCCTGGTTACCATGGTGAGGGTAGGAACGTAGATCCTGGTTACCATGGTGAGGGTAGGAACATAGATCCTGGTTACCATGGTGAGGGTAGGAACGTTGATCCTGGTTACCATGGTGAGGGTAGGAACGTAGATCCTGGTTACCATGGTGAGGGTAGGAACGTAGATCCTGGTTACCATGGTGAGAGTAGGAACGTAGATCCTGGTTACCATGGTGAGGGTAGGAACGTAGATCCTGGTTACCATGGTGAGGGTAGGAACGTAGATCCTAGTTACCATGGTGAGAGTAGGAACGTAGATCCTAGTTACCATGGTGAGGGTAGGAACGTAGATCCTGGTTACCATGGTGAGGGTAGGAACGTAGATCCTGGTTACCATGGTGAGGGTAGGAACGTAGATCCTGGTTACCGTGGTGAGAATAGGAATGTAGATCCTGGTTACCATGGTGAGGGTAGGAACGTAGATCCTAGTTACCATGGTGAGAGTAGGAATGTAGATCCTGGTTACCATGGTAAGGGTAGGAACGTAGATCCTGGTTACCATGGTGAGGGTAGGAACGTAGATCCTGGTTACCATGGTGAGGGTAGGAACATAGATCCTGGTTACCATGGTGAGGGTAGGAACGTTGATCCTGGTTACCATGGTGAGGGTAGGAACGTAGATCCTGGTTACCATGGTGAGGGTAGGAACATAGATCCTGGTTACCATGGTGAGGGTAGGAACGTAGATCCTGGTTACCGTGGTGAGAATAGGAATGTAGATCCTGGTTACCATGGTGAGGGTAGGAACGTAGATCCTAGTTACCATGGTGAGAGTAGGAATGTAGATCCTGGTTACCATGGTAAGGGTAGGAACGTAGATCCTGGTTATCATGGTGAGGGTAGGGACGTAGATCCTGGTTACCATGGTGAGGGTAGGAATATAGATCCTGGTTACCATGGTGAGGGTAGGAACGTAGATCCTGGTTACCATGGTGAGGGTAGAAACGTAGATCCTGGTTACCATGGTGAGGGTAGGAACGTAGATCCTGGTTACCATGGTGAGGGTAGGAACGTAGATCCTGGTTACCATGGTGAGGGTAGGAACGTAGATCCTGGTTACCATGGTGAGGGTAGGAACGTAGATCCTGGTTACCATGGTGAGGGTAGGAACGTAGATCCTGGTTACCGTGGTGAGGGTAGGAACGTAGATCCAGGTTACCGTGGTGAGGGTAGGAATGTAGATCCTGGTTACCGTGGTGAGAGTAGGAATGTAGATCCTGGTTACCATGGTGAGGGTAGGAATGTAGATCCTGGTTACCGTGGTGAGAGTAGGAATGTAGATCCTGGTTACCATGGTGAGGGTAGGAACGTAGATCCTGGTTACCATGGTGAGGATAGGAACGTAGATCCTGGTTACCGTGGTGAGGATAGGAACGTAGATCCTGGTTACCGTGGTGAGAGTAGGAATGTAGATCCTGGTTACCATGGTAAGGGTAGGAACGTAGATCCTGGTTACCATGGTGAGGGTAGGAATGTAGATCCTGGTTACCATGGTGAGGGTAGGAACGTAGATCCTGGTTACCATGGTGAGGGTAGGAACGTAGATCCTGGTTACCATGGTGAGGGTAGGAATGTAGATCCTGGTTACCATGGTGAGGGTAGGAACGTAGATCCTGGTTACCATGGTGAGGGTAGGAACGTAGATCCTGGTTACCATGGTGAGGGTAGGAACGTATAGATCCTGGTTACCATGGTGAGGGTAGGAGCGTAGATCCTGGTTACCATGGTGAGGGTAGGAACGTAGATCCTGGTTACCATGGTGAGGGTAGGAATGTAGATCCTGGTTACCATGGTGAGGGTAGGAACGTAGATCCTGGTTACCATGGTGAGGGTAGGAATGTAGATCCTGGTTACCATGGTGAGGGTAGGAACGTAGATTCTGGTTACCTTGGTGAGAGTAGGAATGTAGATCCTGGTTACCATGGTGAGGGTAGGAACGTAGATCCTGGTTACCATGGTGAGGGTAGGAACGTAGATTCTGGTTTCCTTGGTGAGAGTAGGAACGTAGATCCTGGTTACCATGGTGAGGGTAGGAACGTAGATCCTGGTTACCATGGTGAGGGTAGGAACATAGATCCTGGTTACCATGGTGAGGGTAGGAATGTAGATCCTGGTTACCATGGTGAGGGTAGGAACGTAGATCCTGGTTACCATGGTGAGGGTAGGAACATAGATCCTGGTTACCATGGTGAGGGTAGGAACGTAGATCCTGGTTACCATGTTGAGGGTAGGAACGTAGATCCTGGTTACCATGGTGAGGGTAGGAACGTAACCTCCTCCACTTTGGACAGGATGCTGTCCCTGACCTGCTGGGGTATTCCACCCATGCCCAGCCACTTCACACTGGCAGGAAATCAATCCAGCGTGAGCTGGAGATACCGGCCCGATAATGTGTACGTAAAGTGTGTGTAGCGATCTATCCATACGTATACATACATAGATGTGTAAACAATCCACTGTGAGTAACCTGGTTGTACTGGAACTATTCTTCCATTTCCAGAACAGGATTAGCAGTGTGTGGTTTTAGTTTCATGCGCTGTGTAATTAAGCTGTGACTAAATTTAACCCAAACTGTGATTAGATTTAACAAGCGGACACACACACACACACGTCAGATGTTCTCTCGTCGAGGAGAACATGCTTGAACTCCATGTTTTTGGGTCGTTTTTGCTAAAAACGCTATTTTTTTTTTGTTTTTTTTTTTCCACTGGCGTTACCACGGAAACTCATTCTAAGGTCCTCTTTGGTCTTCCTCTAGTCCAGCGGTCGGCAACCTTTGACACCGAAAGAGCCATTTGAACCCGGTTTCCACGGAAAAGAAAACACTGGGAGCCGCACATCTAAAATGAAAAAAAAAAAAACTTCTACTACTTTACCGCAGCATGTTTCTTATAAAATCCACGTGCTACAGAGAAAATTACATTTTATTCATTTAATGAACACATTTTGAATTCTTGAAAAATAATAACAATGAATGTCTCTTTCAAATAAATTAAAAAGCTGAATTTAAATTGTCCATGTAGCAAACGAAAGCAGAAAAATGCCATGAGGCGTCATCCTTATATCCATTTATCTAAAATGAAGATAACACTGTATATATTACTTTTTCTTACCTTTACACTTTGTATAAACAACTATAGTGTGGTTATGTCTTATGAAGTGCTACGGAGAAAATTAAATTTTACCGATGTAATGAACACATTTTGAATTCTTGAAAAAATAATAATGTCTGAATGTCTCTTTTGAATAAATTAAAAAGGTGAATTTAAATTGTGCATGCAGCAAACAAAAGGGAAAAATCCGTGAGCCGTCATCCTTATATCGCCTTGGGCTTTCAAAGTATGCAGCGGAGCATACTTTGTGATATTTCAAGATCACAATAATCTTCAAATTTAGAACTAAAATAATATAAAAACTAACACAAATAAAACACACTTCAATTAAATACAAAAAAATTTTTTTTAGTAATTTATTTTCCCAAGCCAATCAGAGCCGCATTATAAGGATGAAAGAGCCGCATGAGGCTCCGGAGCCGCGGGTTGCCGACCGCTGCTCTAGTCCTCTTTCCTGGTGGTTCCAAACCCAGCATCCTTCTTCTGATGTACTCTCTCTCTCTCCTCTGCACATGTCCAAACCATCTCAGTCTGACCTCTCTGACTTTAAAACCTCTAACATGTGCTGTTCCTCTGATCCTGTCCATCCTGGTCACTCCCAGAGAGATCCTCAGCATCTTCATCTCTGATACAAACATCTCTGTTTCCTGTCTTTGAATCAGTGACACTGTTTGTAGACCAATCAGCATGGCCGCTCTCACCACACTGTCTCTAGACCAATCAGCATGGCCGCTCTCACCACACTGTCTCTAGACCAATCAGCATGGCCGCTCTCACCACACTGTCTCTAGACCAATCAGCATGGCCGCTCTCACCACACTGTCTCTGGACCAATCAGCATGGCCGCTCTCACCACACTGTCTCTAGACCAATCAGCATGGCCGCTCTCACCACACTGTCTCTAGACCAATCAGCATGGCCGCTCTCACCACACTGTCTCTAGACCAATCAGCATGGCCGCTCTCACCACACTGTCTCTGGACCAATCAGCATGGCCGCTCTCACCACACTGTCTCTAGACCAATCAGCATGGCCGCTCTCACCACACTGTCTCTGGACCAATCAGCATGGCCGCTCTCACCACACTGTCTCTAGACCAATCAGCATGGCCGCTCTCACCACACTGTCTCTAGACCAATCAGCATGGCCGCTCTCACCACACTGTCTCTAGACCAATCAGCATGGCCGCTCTCACCACACTGTCTCTAGACCAATCAGCATGGCCGCTCTCACCACGCTGTCTCTAGACGGTGGTGCAGTGGCACAGTAGCCTCATAGCAAGAAGGTTGGGGTTGGAGTCACAGATGAGACGGCGCTTGAAACACGGAACACTGGTCATGTTAGGTTGATTGCCCGCTACAAAATTGCCCCTTAGGAAGAAACCATCTGTGGATGGTTTGTGTGTGTATCCCCACAACAGACTGGCGACCTGTTCAGGGTGTACCCCCCGTCTCGCCTTGAATCAGCCGGGATAGGCTTCGGCATCCCGTACGACCCGGTTAAGGACGAGCGGTTCAGAAGACGAAAAAAAAGAATAAGGTCACAAAGGAGGAGGTCAGGGTGGCATGGAGGCATCACAGCAAGAAGGTCAAGGGTAGAAACCTGGAACGTAGATCCTGGTAACTATGGTAACCAGGAGGGCGGGACCAGAGAGTTTAGGAGTAACATGATTAGGAGTAACCATGTTTTCTAGGCTCATGAAAACGCAAGCCTTTCTGTGTAGACTTTGCATGTTCTCCCCATGACTGTGTGTGTTTTCTCCGGTTTAGGTTGATTGGCTGAGAGTGAGTGTGTGTGTAGATGATTGTCTGTGTGACCGCTGACCTGTTCATGGTGGACCCTGCTTCTCGTCCGGATAGGCTCCAGCACCCCATGCGACCCTATACACGGTTAGGAAGACAAAACGAAGGTCGAGGTCACAAATTTACGGGCAGGTAGACGTGTTTTGACGGCTGCCCACGTGTTGATGTATCGTTATTTTTAACCCCGTTAGCGTCTCCGCTGGTCGAGCATGACTCAGGAGTTTAAACCCTCTGCTTTATGGATCGTTTTCAGTCTCAGTTGGAAGTTATTGATCATTAAAGTGAGATTCTCCAGCCCGTTCAGCGTCCAGCTCGTTGGTCATCAGGGCTGATGGTGATTGGGTAGCTTTAGGAAGCAGTGGTGTTTGTGCGTGCGCTAGCTAGCAGGCATAAGGGGGTTTCCCATCATGCCTCTGCACGCTGTCCTACATTCCTCCCCGCCATTGTCTCACAGCACTGAGCTATTATTAGAAACAGGAGAGGAGGAGCGACAGAGGATGGAAGAGAAGCACGACCAACTTTCACTCTGGATTTTTGTTTTTTTTTAAATATAAAGTGTGTTTTTTTTAGATTTCCAGGCAAACATAATTTTTTTTTTTTTTTTTCTGTTTGCCAGTCCATCATACCACCTCGCCACCCACCCAGTGACCTTGTTTTACATCCTTCTTTTTATCTAAATCGATCTCTAACCGAATGCTGCCCACCATACATACCTTGGGGGGTGGGCAGACATCAGATCTGACCGGAGATCTGTTTACAAAGTTTAAAAGTCTAGTGTGTTTACGTCTATAGTTGCTGAGGTTAGAAAGTCACGAGCAGGGGAGAGGAGCGAAGTATCTCTATGGTTATCAGTACTTGGCGCAAGCAGAGAGTCCAGCCATCCTGCAGAGGAAGATCATTTCAGCTTCTGGTATCTGTGAGCTTGTTCGTACAGTCGCCAGCCACACTGGTTACCATGGTGAGGGTAGGAGCATAGATCCTGGTTACCATGGTGAGGGTAGGAACATAGATCTTGGTTACCATGGTGAGGGTAGGAACATAGATCTTGGTTACCATGGTGAGGGTAGGAACATAGATCTTGGTTACCATGGTGAGGGTAGGAACATAGATCTTGGTTACCATGGTGAGGGTAGGAACATAGATCTTGGTTACCATGGTGAGGGTAGGAACATAGATCCTGGTTACCATGGTGAGGGTAGGAACGTAGATTCTGGTTACCATGGTGAGAGTAGGAATGTGAATCCTGGTTACCATGGTGAGGGTAGGAACATAGATCCTGGTTACCACAGTGAGGGTAGGAATGTGAATCCTGGTTACCATGGTGAGGGTAGGAACGTAGATCCTGGTTACCATGGTGAGGGTAGGAATGTGAATCCTGGTTACCATGGTGAGGGTAGGAACGTAGATCCCGGTTACCATGGTGAGGGTAGGAACGAAGGTCCTGGTTACCATGGTGAGGGTAGGAACGTAGATCCTGGTTACCATGGTGAGGGTAGGAATGTAGATCCCGGTTACCATGGTGAGGGTAGGAATGTAGATCCTGGTTACCAGACTTCTCTAACCTGAGCCACATCTTCTTCTTCATCAGGAGAGATTAAATAAATAAACAGACGTGAGGACATCTGAACCAAACCCTGCGACGGAGGAGAAGTCTCTTTCTGCTGTCGCTTGGCATTACTTCAGCTCCTCTGCCCTCTTTTTCACCATCCCTCCATCACATTACTCCCGTCCCAGTGAGCCCGCTCTGTGTTTACCTTTTAAACTGGTTACTCTTACTGAGGGGGGACCATCACGTCCAACACGAAAGCAGGTCACTGGGAAACTCTGCTCCACATCGGAGAGGGAGTTACCATGGAAACTCCATCAGAAATCCCTACCTGCCTTTTGGGAGACGGGTTGCCGCGACGACGTGGTACCACGGATTAAAAAAAAAATCCATGACCAATAAAAACACTTGTTTTTTGGATTTATTTACATTTATTTTCCTTCGTTTCCATCGTGCGCTCTGATTGGAGGAAAAAAAAAACCCAAAAAAACAAGGAGATTTCCATCGGTCGTTGCCATGGTTACGCCATCTCTGATGTAGAATATCTCAACCAGATTAAAAACACAAGAACTTTATGGCCTAGTTTTCTCAGTTTGGACCGGAGAGCTTTAAACTGGTACAGGACTCAGTTATGCCAGGATAAACTGGTTTTAAACCTGGTTAGAAGAGTTTAAAGGACCCATCTCATTTAAAATACCTCTTTTCACATTGTATCCTCTGCACACACACACACGTTTACAACATGCATTACACCATAGTTATTAAAATATATTTATTTGGTGGAGCGCAGTCACAGACCCGGAACTATGAAAGGCCGGGTATCGCTCATCCCCCCGCCCGTCCTGAGAAAGTACAAGCTCCGCCCTCTGCTCTCACTGAGCCGCTATTCCTCCGCCCATCTCTGAACGGGAGGGGGAAGGCGGGCGTAAACCCGTGCAGAGCAGCGAACCAGCCTGTATATCGGACGTTGAAAGCCAGTTTGTGAGGGCGTAAGGCCGGAGTGGAGGCGGGTGAGGAGGGCAGGCGGGTGGTGAGGAGGGAGGTGGGCGTGGCTACGTCAAATGCGTCATACTTTAGACATCTGCTCATTGGTTGTTTTGTCTGAGCGTTCCAGAAATCCACAGAAAAACACAAACACACACACACACACATATACAAGGCCCGGACATCACTCTAACAAGCTACAAAACTCTGGAAAGTCACTTTTAGACTTTTTTTAGGAACAACTGTCTTCTTTTGCGACTTTTTTAAGAACAAACTGTCTTTTTTTGCGACTTTTTTAGGAACAAATGTCTTTTTTTGCGACTTTTTTAGGAACAACTGTCTTTTTTTTTATTTTTTGCAAAAAAAAAAAACATGGCGTTACCATGGCAACAACCAATAGAAAAAAGTCGCAAAACGTTTTTGCGACTTTTTTTGGATGGAAGTCGTAAAAAAGTTGCGAAGCGACTTTTTTTTCTAGAAAATACTCACAAAAAAGTTGCAAAAAAAGACAGTCGTTCCTAAAAAAGTCGCTTTGCTGAGCATACCAGAAATCCACAGAAAAACGGGCTAAATCAATCTAGAAAGCCCTTTGGTGACATATACAAGGCCCGGACATCACACACACACACACACACACAGACACAGACACGGCCTGGACATCACTCTTACAAGCTAGAAAACTCTTGAAAGTCCACTCTGCATGAGATGGGTCCTTTAAACTTGTTGACCCAGCGTGGTGCCCGTCTGGAGCTCCCCCTGGTGGATCTTCTGCAGGTGGTGAGGGGAGTCTGTGGGTTTTTATAATCTCTGCAGTCTGGAATATTTCTGTGCCCTCCTCCCCTTCCTCCTCGTCCTCCCCTCGTCGTCCTCTGCCAGCTGATGTTTCACCGCTTCCACTCGGCCGTCTCTAAGAGGCTTTTTTAGGATCATGTGTGCGTGCACGTGTGCTCCAGTTTTTTTTGGGATCGATTGTAGGATTTTTTTTAGTGATGATGTCATCAGTTAGAAGTTCAACGTTTACATCTTAAAAAAAAAATAGTGGAATCTTAAGTTTTCCTTCATTTTTGAGCCAAAAAAATGACCCTACTTTGTTCCCACTTCAGACGTTTAAATCCGTGTCTCTGTAAAGCTTTTGTGGAAGTTTTCCAAAACCAATAAAAAGTACTCAGAGTCGACTATAGATGAACTACCTAGGGTCCTAAATACCTGTGAATGAGATCCCTTTCAAACTATTGGAAGGATTTTTTTTTACCCTGTACGGCGTCGTGATGAGACGAATGGGGATCTGTGCGTCTAGTATTGGCACCATGTGCCAACCCTGGCAAGCTCTGTTTATTTTAAATGCTTTACAACCAAAATGTCCTACGTCTGTCTAACTGGAGGCTTGGACTCACACCATAGCTCGGTGGTAAAGGGCCCGACTTTGAACCAGAGAGTCCCAGATTTAAAAAAATAAATAAATGAATTACTCTATTCATCCCTCACCGTGCTGCGCTCCTTACACCGCAGCAGGCTGCCCTTCCACGGCACCAATGTTGGGAGAAGTGGGGGTTAGGTGTCTTCTCCAAGGACCCTAGACGTGCTCTCTGTGGGACGCAAACCCGCGAACTTCCGGTCCGCGTACGAACGCTCTAACCACTGAGCTGCCGTCTCCTCCTTTGAACCCGAGAGTCCCAGATTTAATTCCTGCCGTCAGCTCATGTCCCTCTACCAGCTGTATTCCACCAAGCGCCTGTTCCAGTTTCACCCAACTCGACACCACCTAACGGGTGTTCTGAAGCCGTTTGGAGCTCTCTTTAGGAAAGTTTGTAGAGGATAGATAAAGAATCTGAAGACATTTAACCCCTGACATGCTCCACATTTGGAGCTGTTGTTGGTATCTGCTGCGGCGCATTGCAGCACAGAAATGGTGGAAGGGTGGCTCAGTGAGGAGGACGACCGGGTGTTCGAGGGGTTCGATCCCCACCAGGAGTTTAATCCAAGCTGTCCTTGAGTAAGACACTGAACCCCTCATGTCTCCTGATGGTGGTTTCCAGCTTCCACCATCAGGTATGAACGTGATCCACGCTTTGAGAACCAACACAGGTAGAAAAGAGCCACAGAAAAAGAGTCTAGTTCCGTTCCGTCGTCTTCCTCTTATCCGGGCCGGGTCGTCGAGGGTAACAGCCTCAGACGGGAAGCCCAGGCTTCTCTCACCCCGGCTGCACCCTCCAGCTCACCCAGGAGGATCCTGAGGTGTTCCCTGTCCAGCTGGGAGACATAGTCTCTCCAGCAGGTCCGTGGTCTGCTTGTTGGTCTCCTCCTGGTGGGACAGAACACCTCACCAGCGAGGTGCTCGGGGGCATCCTGACTAGATGCCCAGAAGGCCTCCGAGCTCGGAACCTATCTGGCTGCTCTCGACCTGGAGGAGGAGCAGCTCGACACTGAGCTCCTCCCGGATGGCAGAGCTCCTCACCCGATCTCTGAGTGAGAGCCCAGCCACCCTGCAGAGGGAGATATTGTTATTATATTAGGCTTAATTTAGATTTACAGTGGCCTCACAGCAAGAAGGTCAGGGGTTTGAGTGCTTAAAATTGGTCTTTCTGTGTGTAGTTTGCATGTTCTCTCTGTGTATGTGTGGGTTTTCTCTGGTTTCCTCTAAAAACATACATGTTAGGTTGATTGGCTGCTAGGAAACTCCCCCTAGGTGTCTGTGTGTGTCTCTGTGTGTGTGTGTGTGTGTGTGTGTGTGTGTGTGTGTGTGTGTGTGTGTGTGTAGCCCTGTGACAGACTGTTGACCTGTTCGGGGTGTACCCTCCCTCCCGCCTTGAATCAGCCGGGATCGGATCCCGCAGCATCCTCATGAAGGATAAACGAAGAACACGAAACGAAATCAAATTGGGTTTTGTGTGATCAGCACTAACACTCAGTACCTACTATAGATGAACTTATGGAGTTTGAAGACTAATTCTTGTTCATTTTTTAAAAAGAAAAAGTCTTAAACGAGATCAAATTTAACATTTTAAGGGTTTAATTTTGACGTTTTTCCTCTTTTTAAACATTTAAATTCACACTTTTTTCACTCGCTTATAAAATTCAGCCATTTTTTTTTAGCCATCAATATCATTTTGAGACTGATTTCCTTCTTCCTCTCGCTCTCTTGTTAACCCCGCCTCCTGAGCGTTTGCACGACACAGTGTAAATCTCGTTTGAGGGCATCGAGTTTGTAAATCTAGCTGATAATCTGTTTTAATCTCCCTGCATCACTTCCTGTTTACATCAGAATGTGGGCGTGGCCAAGAACAGAATCCTTTCTAAGAAGAGGCTGGTGTTTTGAATAGTGTGCGAGCCTCTCTTGATTGGCCGTTCAATTATCCTGGGACGTCAGCACGGGGGGGGGTCTACGGGGTCCAATCCGGCTGAAGCGTCGTCTGCACATGCTCAGACCGTATTTACGGATCGAGCCGTGTCGGTTTGGGTACAGTCGGCAGGATCGAGATCCCTGTCCGAATTTTCTGGGTGACTCCAGTAGAGCTGCTGACGTCCCATCTTTTCTCTTTACGCTCCAGTGTCGGAGCGTAAAGAGGCAGGGTACACCCCGAACAGGTGTGGTGTCGCCGGGCCACACACACACTCATTCCTAGGGACAATCTGGTACCGGCCAATGAGCCTACCATCCATGTTTTTGGAGGGTGGGAGGAAACCGGAGTACCTGGAGAATACACACACATACACAGGGAGAACATGCAAACTCCAGAAAGGACAGTGTTTCAAGCCTCGTCCCCACTCTGGGACTGGAACCCTGACCTTGTTGCTGTGAGGCCACAGCACAGTTCATTTTTAAGCTGAAACCATCTCTTTAAAAATGGAGCAGTTTAATTATTTATTTACTGATCCTGTCTGTTTGGGTTTCACGTGGTTTAAAGAGTGTAACCACCCTCTGCCACCCGCCTCCCTGTGCCCCTCAACCCTTCAGCCTTCTGTAGTAACGGTAAACACCCCCCCCTCCGTCCGCCCTCCACACACCCGCTCACATCCGATGCTGCAGAGTGATGCAACTGTTGCCTCGGCTCTCCTTTGTTATCACTCCCTGTGTGTAGCGTGTTACCATGGCGCTCGCTGCAGCTTCCAGTTACCGTAGCAACAGACTCACCAGGCAGACTCGACCCCGTGTGAAAAAGGATCTTACGGACTCTGGTTGGTACCCACTGTCGGGCTTCAGGGATGAGGCTCTCTTTCTGAGGACCAGCTCAGGCGGGTTTTCCATGAGGTTCTCCAGAAGTTTCAACTGGAGCTCGACTGGTTTATGATTGATCGAATTGGTCGATATCGCACCCTCATGGCAGATCGATAATGGGTGTAAATGGTACCCATTGGCACCCGTATTCCAAACACTTCACGTGGCATCACTGCATGAAGGTCTGCTCCAACTCAGAGGAAGAAAAAAGAAAACAGAGGAGACCAAGAGGCAGATCCCAGACCTGCTGGAGAGACTATGTCTCACAGCTGGACAGGGAACACCTCACCATGGTAACCAGGATCTACATTCCTACCCCTCACCATGGTAACCAGGATCTACATTCCTACCCCTCACCATGGTAACCAGGATCTACATTCCTACCCCTCACCATGGTAACCAGGATCTACGTTCCTACCCTCACCGTGGTAACCAGGATCTACGTTCCTACCCTCACCGTGGTAACCAGGATCTACGTTTCTACCCTCACCATGGTAACCAGGGTCTACATTCCTACCCACACCATGGTAACCAGGATCTACGTTCCTACCCTCACCATGGTAACCAGGGTCTACATTCCTACCCTCACCATGGTAACCAGGATCTACGTTCCTACCCTCACCATGGTAACCAGGATCTACGTTCCTACCCTCACCATGGTAACCAGGATCTACGTTTCTACCCTCACCATGGTAACCAGGATCTACGTTCCTACCCTCACCATGGTAACCAGGATCTACGTTCCTACCCTCACCATGGTAACCAGGATCTACGTTTCTACCCTCACCATGGTAACCAGGATCTACGTTCCTACCCTCACCATGGTAACCAGGATCTACGTTCCTACCCTCACCATGGTAACCAGGATCTACGTTTCTACCCTCACCATGGTAACCAGGATCTACGTTCCTACCCTCACCATGGTAACCAGGATCTAGATGTCTCACAGCTAGACAGGGAACACCTCAGGATCCTCCTGGGTGAGCTGGAGGATTCAGACTGGGTGAGAGAAGCTTGGGTTTTCCGTCTGATGCTGTTGCCCTCGGCGATCCGACCCCGGATAAGCAGAAGACGACGGAACGGAACTGAAGTGTGTTTTCTTTGGTTCTTTTACATACTTGTTGCAGAATGCCTGGTAGCCTCACAGCTAGGAGGTCAGGGGTTTGAGTTCCAGGTGGAGTGAGGTTTGGAACACTGGTCTTTCTGTGTGTAGTTTGCATGTTCTCTCTGTGTATGTGTGGGTTTTCTCTGGTTTCCTCCAAAAACATACATGTTAGTCTGATTGGCTGCTAGGAATGAGTGTGTGTGGTGACGTAACAGACTGGTGACCTGTTTGGGGTGTATCCAGCCTTTAATCAGCTGGGATAGGCTCCTCCCCCCTGCGCCACCTGCCCAACCATGTCGAGGATCAGCGTTCAGAAGACAAAATGAAACATATCTGTTGCTCGATTTAAATTTCTATTAATTCTGCTTAAAATCGTCAAAAACAGTTGATTTAATTGTAAAAAAAAATCACAAATTTTTTTTACTGAAACGTTCAGAAAAATTGCTGCAAAATCCTGGAGATCTATCGAGACGTTCCGTTCCGTCGTCTTCCGTTTATCCAGGGCCGGGTCGCCGGGGTAACAGCTTCAGACGGGAACCCCAGGATTCTCTCACCCCGGCTGCATCCTCCAGCTCACCCAGGAGGATCCTGAGGTGTTCCCTGTCCAGCTGGAGACATAGTCTCTCCAGCAGGTCCAGGGTCTGCCTCTGGGTGTCCTCCTGGTGAGACCCAGGAGGGAACACCTCACCAGCGTGGCGTTCAGGTGGCATACGTTAGTTGACCTGAAATAGAAGTCAGAAGGTTTTAAAAGGTTCTAAACTCAGCTGGTGGACTTTAAACCAGGAACACAGACCCTTCCTCCATCAGGCCTGTTTTAGAGTTTATTTAAAGAGGACTTTTGACCTCCTGACCTTTCAGACTCATTTAAAAAGCTGACGAAAACAAACATTTCAGACGTTTTTTTCATCAAAAATCGACCAGATTTTATCAAAGACTTTGATTTATTGATTGAAAGTTTTTGTGTTTTTGTGTCTTCGTTCACGGAATGAGACACAATGTGGGTCCGTAAGACTTTTAGGAACGATTCCCTCGACTAGTGACGGCTTTAAATAAAACTATCCACTGTTTTTCAGTACCAACTATAGATGAACTGATCCAGTTTTCATGTTTTCTACATTTTTATTACTTAAAAACATTTTCCAGATAAAACATGAAGAAGTCGGGCTGTTTGTGTTTATTAACACGTTCAAAACTACTAAAGAAACTTTTATTAAACTGCTCACGGTTACTCAGTACCAACTATAGATGAACTGATCAGATTTTAAGGGCTTGTCTTAAAATTTATGAGATCACAGATACAAGCGGCCGAAATCATCCTCCTCCACAGGGTGGCTGGGCTCTCACTCAGTGATCAGGTCAGGAGATCTTCCATCCGGGAGGAGCTCGGTGACGAGCCGCTCCTCCTCCAGGTCGGGAGAAGCCAGATAGGGTGGTTCGGGCATCTGGTCAGGATGCCCACCGAGCGCCTTGCTGGTCAGTAGAAGAACATCTGAGTGTCATGAACCAGCTGTTCACATCTGTCACTATTCTTACGTCTACTAGATCATTTTTAGCCCGAAAGGGAATTAAAACTTCCACGGAAACACGTCAGAATGGACCGGACTTTTAACACACAATCCGAGCTATGCCCACCACAGCTCAGTGCCTTTCACCGGGGGCAACTCGGTCCAACCCGTCAGACCTGGTTCAAGAGCCCAAGCTGTGCGTTGAGGTGAATCCAAATATATCCAGTCAGAACCGCTTGACTTTGGTTGCCTCCATGCCAGAGAAGGTACGTTTCACGTCCATAGAACTAGCTTATCCAGCCAAGGGTCTGACTGCCACGGTGCCCACCATTACCCGCCGCCCATCTCCTCCTTCACCCGATCCTTGGGTGAATGTGAGCACCGCTGTAAAGCACTTCTGCTCAAATGAAAAGTGTCCAAAACTGTGGTGAAATCGGCCGTGCTGATTGGTCTAGAGACAGTGTGTTGAGAGCGGCCATGCTGATTGGTCTAGAGACAATGTGGTGAGAGCGGCCATGCTGATTGGTCTAGAGACAGTGTGGTGAGAGCGGCCATGCTGATTGGTCTAGAGACAGTGTGGTGAGAGCGGCCATGCTGATTGGTCTAGAGACAGTGTGGTGAGAGCGGCCATGCTGATTGGTCTAGAGACAGTGTGGTGAGAGCGGCCATGCTGATTGGTCTAGAGACAGTGTCACTGATTCAAAGACAGGAAACAGAGATGTTTGTAGCAGAGATGAAGATGCTGAGGATCTCTCTGGGAGTGACCAGGATGGACAGGATCAGAGGAACAGCACATGTTAGAGGTTTTAAAGTCAGAGAGGTCAGACTGAGATGGTTTGGACATGTGCAGAGGAGAGAGAGAGAGTACATCAGAAGAAGGATGCTGGGTTTGGAACCACCAGGAAAGAGGGCTAGAGGAAGACCAAAGAGGAGGTTCATGGATACAGTGAAGGAAGACATGAAGATAGTTGGTGTGACCGAAGAGGATGCAGGAGATAGGGTTAGATGGAAGGAACCGACCCCTGAATGTAGACGTTGATCAGACTCCTGACTTCCACGTTCATCTCTAAATCACAACCCTAAGATCCAAACACGACCGTCTGATAAATAAATGTTAATAAAGATGTTTGGATCGGCTGACTGCGGCGCGCTGAATCGGGAGACGTGCACTTGCTGATCCTGGGAACATGGGGGAGGGGCGGAGGGGAACCTAATGCATGTGCACATCTGTGCAGTGAAAATGCAGCAGATTATCTCCACTATAAGCAGGGCATCACCGCGTCTGCTGGCACGGGGGCATCTGTGTTTCTGTGATCCATTTTTATCATTTTATTAATGATTAAACTGTTAAAATGTCTTAAGTTTGTTTGTAGAATTCTTGTAAAAATCCAGCTTTGTGTTCGTTTAAAATCAGGTTTTATTTAGGTTACGGTTTGTCCACATTCAGGTGAAACCCTGCCCTCGTTAGGAGGGTTAAACCATCCTTTATGAGCCTCTAGATCCCTCTCTAACCCGTCTACCCGTCTTGTCTTCAGGTGTACGTGGAGTTCGATGACCAGGAATGGGAGAAGAGAGAGTGGGTAAAAGTGTACGAGGACTTCCAGCTGTTTCTGCTGGAGCACCAGCTGGTCTGGGCCCGGAGGAGAGAAGTAGGAGCTGGAGTCCTTCTGCAGGGACCCAAAACCAAGCACATACAATGGCCCGCTCTGGTAAGAGTTTGTTTATGTTGGCGTGCTTCGCGTTTCCACGGGAAACCTCCCGAATCAGTGAAAACACACACAAACAGTTTGCTCCATTTGTTCTTAATGTTTTTCGATTTCTAAAAGTGTTCACATACGTACGTCATCCAGGTGTGTTTAGATGTTTCTCACAGGATTCCGAAGTTTTCGGATGTGTTTTTTTGGTTAGTTTCGGCTGAAAGAATTTACAGATTATTGTAAATTAATCAGGACGCTGCATCGACCTGACGTAGTGGAGAAAGAGCTGAGCCGAAAATAAACCAGGATCTACGTTCCTACCCTCACCATGGTAACCAGGATCTACGTTCTTACCTTCACCATGGTAACCAGGATCTACGTTCCTACCCTCACCATGGTAACCAGGATCTACGTTCCTACCCTCACCATGGTAACCAGGATCTATGTTCCTACCCTCACCATGGTAACCAGGATCTATGTTCTTACCCTCACCATGGTAACCAGGATCTATGTTCCTACCCTCACCATGGTAACCAGGATCTATGTTCCTACCCTCACCGTGGTAACCAGGATCTACGTTCTTACCTTCACCATGGTAACCAGGATCTACGTTCTTACCTTCACCATGGTAACCAGGATCTACATTCCTTCCCTCACCATGGTAACCAGGATCTATGTTCCTACCCTCACCGTGGTAACCAGGATCTACGTTCTTACCTTCACCATGGTAACCAGGATCTACGTTCTTACCTTCACCATGGTAACCAGAATCTACGTTCCTACCCTCACCATGGTAACCAGGATCTACGTTCCTACCCTCACCGTAACCAGGATCTACGTTCCTACCTTCACCATGGTAACCGTGATCTACGTTCCTACCCTCATCATGGTAAGCAGGATCTACGTTTCTATCCTCACCATGGTAACCAGGATCTACGTTCCTACCCTCACCATGGTAACCAGGATCTACGTTCCTACCCTCACCATGGTAACCAGGATCTACGTTTCTATCCTCACCATGGTAACCAGGATCTACATTCCTACCCTCACCATGGTAACCAGGATCTATGTTCCTACCCTCACCATGGTAACCAGGATCTATGTTCCTACCCTCACCATGGTAACCAGGAACTACGTTTTTACCCTTACCATGGTAACCAGGATCTACGTTCCTACCCTCACCGTGGTAACCAGGATCTACATTCCTACCCTCACCGTGGTAACCAGGATCTACGTTCCTACCCTCACCATGGTAACCAGGATCTACGTTCCTACCCTCACCATGGTAACCAGGATCTACATTCCTACCCTCACCATGGTAACTAGGATCTACATTCCTACCCTCACCATGGTAACTAGGATCTACATTCCTACCCTCACCATGGTAACCAGGATCTATGTTCCTACCATCACCATGGTAACCAGGATCTACGTTCCTACCCTCACCATGGTAACTAGGATCTACATTCCCACCCTCACCATGGTAACTAGGATCTACGTTCCTACCCTCACCATGGTAACCAGGATCTACGTTCCTACCTCATTGACTTGTAAATCCACAGCTTTTCTTTTCAGCTCTTTCTTCACCCCAATCAATCGATGCAGCATCCTAATTATTCCAGATGCTGCACTGATCCGTCTGTAGATCTCCTGCTCTATACTCCCTCCACTTGTAAACAAGACCCTGAGATACTTAAACTCCTCTTCTTGAGGCAGGACCCTGTCCCTGACCTGACTTCTTTTAGTTTTCTAATTGTTTTGTCACTGTTTCAAATGCTTCGTTTACCTTCAGATATAATTAAGGTGTCGTTAGATGATCCGACATGTTGTTTATTTCAGAGAGTTAAATGTTTGATGTGCTTTTATTCTTGTGGTCCTAATTAGGCAGATCGTATGTGTGTGTGTGTGTGTGTGTGTGTGTGTGTGTGTGTGTTTGTGTGTTTGTGTGTGTGATTAGAGGAAACTAATGCTTTGCCTCTCTCTCATTACTCATGATGTGGCGACCTCGTGGCTTGTGTGGTGTCTCCGTTTCATTCACACACACACCCGCTGACGTGCCCTCTGCCTCCGTGTGTGTGTGTGTTTTCCACAGCTGTTTGTTTTCATGTTACTCTCTAGAAGAAGATTTTTTTTTCAGACTGTCTGCATACTTCTGGGCCACGCGTGTGAGTGAATGTGATTCATCGTTTGGTTACGTAACACAGATTTTAGCGCCATCTGGTGCTCGGGTAGAGGACGGTTGTTTTTCTCCCTTTTTTTCCAGCTTTATCTCTTTCTGCTGCTGTTGTCATGGCAACAACATCAAAGCTCACACAGACGGTCAGTTTTTTAACCAGTCGTTTGATTTTAAAACGTCATACTGAGCTTTTGAGTAAATGATACAAAAAATGAAGATTTTTGCACAGATTTTTACAAATAACTTGTTCTATTATGACAAAATTTTCTACTTGTTTTGTTGTGAGGGTAGGAACGTAGATCCTGGTTACCATGGTGAGGGTAGGAATGTAGATCCTGGTTACCATGGTGAGGGTAGGAATGTAGATCCTAGTTACCATGGTGAGGGTAGGAACATAGATCCTGGTTACCATGGTGAGGGTAGGAACGTAGATCCTGGTTACCATGGTGAGGGTAGGAACGTAGATCCTGGTTACCATGGTGAGGGTAGGAACGTAGATCCTGGTTACCATGGTGAGGGTAGGAATGTAGATCCTAGTTACCATGGTGAGGGTAGGAACGTAGATCCTGGTTACCATGGTGAGGGTAGGAACATAGATCCTGGTTACCATGGTGAGGGTAGGAATGTAGATCCTAGTTACCATGGTGAGGGTAGGAACGTAGATCCTGGTTACTATAGTGAGGGTAGGAACGTAGATCCTGGTTACCATGGTGAGGGTAGGAACGTAGATCCTGGTTACTATAGTGAGGGTAGGAACGTAGATCCTGGTTACCATGGTGAGGGTAGGAATGTAGATCCTAGTTACCATGGTGAGGGTAGGAACGTAGATCCTGGTTACTATAGTGAGGGTAGGAACGTAGATCCTGGTTACCATGGTGAGGGTAGGAACGTAGATCCTGGTTACCATGGTGAGGGTAGGAACATAGATCCTGGTTACCATGGTGAGGGTAGGAACGTAGATCCTGGTTACCATGGTGAGGGTAGGAACATAGATCCTGGTTACCATGGTGAGGGTAGGAACGTAGATCCTAGTTACCATGGTGAGGGTAGGAACGTAGATCCTGGTTACTATAGTGAGGGTAGTAACGTAGATCCTGGTTACCATGGTGAGAGTAGGAACGTAGATCCTGGTTACTATAGTGAGGGTAGTAACGTAGATCCTGGTTACCATGGTGAGAGTAGGAACGTAGATCCTGGTTACCATGGTGAGGGTAGGAACATAGATCCTGGTTACCATGGTGAGGGTATGAACGTAGATCCTGGTTACCATGGTGAGGGTAGGAACATAGATCCTGGTTACCATGGTGAGGGTAGGAACGTAGATCCTAGTTACCATGGTGAGGGTAGGAACGTAGATCCTGGTTACTATAGTGAGGGTAGTAACGTAGATCCTGGTTACCATGGTGAGAGTAGGAACGTAGATCCTGGTTACCATGGTGAGGGTAGGAACGTAGATCCTGGTTACCATGGTGAGGGTAGAAACGTAGATCCTGGTTACCATGGTGAGAGTAGGAACGTAGATCCTGGTTACAATGGTGAGGGTAGGAACGTAGATCCTGGTTACCATGGTGAGGGTAGGAACGTAGATCCTGGTTACCATGGTGAGAGTAGGAACGTAGATCCTGGTTACCATGGTGAGGGTAGGAACGTAGATCCTGGTTACCATGGTGAGGGTAGAAACGTAGATCCTGGTTACCATGGTGAGGGTAGGAACGTAGATCCTGGTTACCATGGTTAGCGTAGGAATGTAGATCGTCCTTGTTTTTTCAGACCAGTATAGACGAGCTCAGAGGCTTGGATTCTAATATGAAGGCTTTTTTTTTTTTAATCTTTGTTCCTAACGTCTTGCTTTGCTCATGAGCGGGTCAGATGTCGTGTTTCTAGAAATTAGGTCAATAAAAGTGTAAACCCCCCCGCTCGCCCCCTCCACACCCCTCCACCCTGCTGTCTCTGTCCCCCGGAGCAGATGGCGCTGGCGCTCGTCTAATCTGCCTCCTGGAGACGTGCGTGCGCTCGGGGTAATTATAGCTCCGCTTCACGGCTGCCAGCAAACGGCTTGGTGTTTACAAGCACATCCAGGTGTGTGAGGCCAGACGTGGTACGCACATCTGTGTGTGGGAGATCCTCAGCGTGGTCACCTCAGGAGCTCGAAGTTAAAGTTCACGCCGTCGGGTCATAAATATAACAACATAAAAGAGGTTAGACGGGCACACACATGAATATTTTACCAAGCTTTTTAGCTTTCAGACTCACGGACGAACGGGTTTATGTGCTCGGAAAGCTTCCTGTGCGCGGGCACACACACACACACACACTCACACACAGATACACACACATACACAGACACACATACAGATCAGAGACCTCGTTCAACCTCCCCGCTCTGGCCTCCCTGGTTTACAAACAATGAAGTATAGGGGTGGCATGAAGTATAGAGGCCTGGGCATGAAGTATAGAGGCCTAGGCATGAAGTATAGAGGCCTAGGCATGAGGTATAGAGACCTGGGCATGAGGTATAGAGGCCTGGGCATGAGGTATAGAGGCCTGGGCATGAAGTATAGAGGCCTAGGCATGAAGTATAGAGACCTGGGCATGAAGTATAGAGGCCTAGGCATGAAGTATAGAGACCTGGGCATGAAGTATAGGGGCCTGGGCATGAAGTATAGAGGCCTGGGCATGAAGTATAGAGGCCTAGGCATGAAGTATAGAGACCTGGGCATGAAGTATAGAGACCTGGGCATGAAGTATAGAGGCCTAGGCATGAAGTATAGAGACCTGGGCATGAAGTATAGAGGCCTGGGCATGAGGTATAGAGACCTGGGCATGAAGTATAGAGGCCTAGGCATGAAGTATAGAGACCTGGGCATGAAGTATAGGGGCCTGGGCATGAAGTATAGAGGCCTGGGCATGAAGTATAGAGGCCTAGGCATGAAGTATAGAGGCCTAGGCATGAAGTATAGAGACCTGGGCATGAAGTATAGGGGCCTGGGCATGAAGTATAGAGGCCTGGGCATGAAGTATAGAGGCCTGGGCATGAAGTATAGAGGCCTGGGCATGAAGTATAGAGGCCTGGGCATGAAGTATAGAGGCCTGGGCATGAAGTATAGAGACCTGGGCATGAAGTATAGAGGCCTGGGCATGAAGTATAGAGGCCTAGGCATGAAGTATAGAGGCCTGGGCATGAAGTATAGAGGCCTGGGCATGAAGTATAGAGGCCTGGGCATGAAGTATAGGGGCCTGGGCATGAAGTATAGAGGCCTAGGCATGAAGTATAGAGGCCTAGGCATGAAGTATAGAGACCTGGGCATGAAGTATAGAGGCCTGGGCATGAAGTATAGAGACCTGGGCATGAAGTATAGAGGCCTGGGCATGAAGTATAGAGGCCTGGGCATGAGGTATAGAGACCTGGGCATGAGGTAGATGGGTGGCATGAAGTATAGAGGCCTGGGCATGAGGTAGATGGGTGGCATGAAGTATAGAGGCCTAGGCATGAAGTATAGAGACCTGGGCATGAAGTATAGAGGCCTGGGCATGAGGTAGATGGGTGGCATGAAGTATAGAGGCCTAGGCATGAAGTATAGAGACCTGGGCATGAGGTATAGAGACCTGGGCATGAGGTAGATGGGTGGCATGAAGTATAGAGGCCTAGGCATGAAGTATAGAGACCTGGGCATGAAGTATAGAGGCCTGGGCATGAAGTATAGAGGCCTGGGCATGAGGTAGATGGGTGGCATGAAGTATAGAGGCCTGGGCATGAAGTATAGAGGCCTGGGCATGAAGTATAGAGGCCTAGGCATGAAGTATAGAGGCCTGGGCATGAAGTATAGAGGCCTAGGCATGAAGTATAGAGGCCTAGGCATGAAGTATAGAGACCTGGGCATGAAGTATAGAGGCCTAGGCATGAAGTATAGAGACCTGGGCATGAAGTATAGAGGCCTAGGCATGAAGTATAGAGGCCTAGGCATGAAGTATAGAGACCTGGGCATGAAGTATAGAGGCCTAGGCATGAAGTATAGAGGCCTAGGCATGAAGTATAGAGACCTGGGCATGAAGTATAGAGACCTGGGCATGAAGTATAGAGACCTGGGCATGAAGTATAGAGACCTGGGCATGAAGTATAGAGACCTGGGCATGAAGTATAGAGGCCTAGGCATGAAGTATAGAGACCTGGGCATGAAGTATAGAGGCCTAGGCATGAAGTATAGAGGCCTGGGCATGAAGTATAGAGACCTGGGCATGAGGTATAGAGACCTGGGCATGAAGTATAGAGGCCTAGGCATGAAGTATAGAGACCTGGGCATGAAGTATAGAGACCTGGGCATGAAGTATAGAGACCTGGGCATGAAGTATAGAGGCCTAGGCATGAAGTATAGAGACCTGGGCATGAAGTATAGAGACCTGGGCATGAAGTATAGAGGCCTAGGCATGAAGTATAGAGACCTGGGCATGAAGTATAGAGGCCTAGGCATGAAGTATAGAGACCTGGGCATGAAGTATAGAGGCCTGGGCATGAAGTATAGAGGCCTAGGCATGAAGTATAGAGGCCTGGGCATGAAGTATAGAGACCTGGGCATGAGGTATAGAGGCCTGGGCATGAAGTATAGAGGCCTAGGCATGAAGTATAGAGACCTGGGCATGAAGTATAGAGACCTGGGCATGAAGTATAGAGACCTGGGCATGAAGTATAGAGGCCTAGGCATGAAGTATAGAGGCCTAGGCATGAAGTATAGAGGCCTAGGCATGAAGTATAGAGGCCTAGGCATGAAGTATAGAGACCTAGGCATGAAGTATAGAGACCTGGGCATGAAGTATAGAGGCCTGGGCATGAAGTATAGAGGCCTAGGCATGAAGTATAGAGGCCTAGGCATGAAGTATAGAGGCCTAGGCATGAAGTATAGAGACCTAGGCATGAAGTATAGAGACCTAGGCATGAAGTATAGAGGCCTAGGCATGAAGTATAGAGACCTGGGCATGAAGTATAGAGACCTGGGCATGAAGTATAGAGGCCTGGGCATGAAGTATAGAGACCTAGGCATGAAGTATAGAGACCTAGGCATGAAGTATAGAGGCCTAGGCATGAAGTATAGAGACCTGGGCATGAGGTAGATGGGTGGCATGAAGTATAGAGGCCTGGGCATGAAGTATAGAGGCCTGGGCATGAAGTATAGAGGCCTAGGCATGAAGTATAGAGGCCTGGGCATGAGGTATAGAGGCCTAGGCATGAAGTATAGAGGCCTAGGCATGAAGTATAGAGACCTGGGCATGAAGTATAGAGGCCTGGGCATGAAGTATAGAGGCCTGGGCATGAAGTATAGAGGCCTAGGCATGAAGTATAGAGGCCTGGGCATGAGGTAGATGGGTGGCATGAAGTATAGAGGCCTGGGCATGAAGTATAGAGGCCTGGGCATGAAGTATAGAGGCCTGGGCATGAGGTAGATGGGTGGCATGAAGTATAGAGGCCTAGGCATGAAGTATAGAGGCCTGGGCATGAAGTATAGAGGCCTGGGCATGAAGTATAGAGACCTAGGCATGAAGTATAGAGGCCTAGGCATGAAGTATAGAGACCTGGGCATGAAGTATAGAGACCTGGGCATGAAGTATAGAGGCCTGGGCATGAAGTATAGAGACCTGGGCATGAAGTATAGAGACCTGGGCATGAAGTATAGAGGCCTGGGCATGAAGTATAGAGGCCTAGGCATGAAGTATAGAGGCCTGGGCATGAAGTATAGAGACCTGGGCATGAAGTATAGAGGCCTAGGCATGAAGTATAGAGGCCTAGGCATGAAGTATAGAGACCTGGGCATGAAGTATAGAGGCCTAGGCATGAAGTATAGAGACCTGGGCATGAAGTATAGAGACCTGGGCATGAAGTATAGAGGCCTAGGCATGAAGTATAGAGACCTGGGCATGAAGTATAGAGACCTGGGCATGAAGTATAGAGACCTGGGCATGAAGTATAGAGGCCTAGGCATGAAGTATAGAGACCTGGGCATGAAGTATAGAGGCCTAGGCATGAAGTATAGAGGCCTGGGCATGAAGTATAGAGACCTGGGCATGAGGTATAGAGACCTGGGCATGAAGTATAGAGGCCTGGGCATGAGGTATAGAGACCTGGGCATGAAGTATAGAGACCTGGGCATGAAGTATAGAGGCCTGGGCATGAAGTATAGAGGCCTGGGCATGAAGTATAGAGGCCTAGGCATGAAGTATAGAGACCTAGGCATGAAGTATAGAGACCTAGGCATGAAGTATAGAGGCCTAGGCATGAAGTATAGAGGCCTGGGCATGAAGTATAGAGGCCTGGGCATGAAGTATAGAGGCCTGGGCATGAAGTATAGAGACCTGGGCATGAAGTATAGAGACCTGGGCATGAGGTATAGGGACCTGGGCATGAAGTATAGAGGCCTGGGCATGAAGTATAGAGGCCTGGGCATGAAGTATAGAGACCTGGGCATGAGGTAGATGGGTGGCATGACGTATGGTGGTCTAGGAAACCAATTTACAATTTGATTTTTTTTGGCCCAAAATCACAATTTTTTTGTCTCAACGGCTTCAAATTAAAGATTTAAAATGAACAAAAACAAAAAAAAAAGTATAATAAACACAAACCCAGCACATTCCTGTCCTTAGACTCTCCTTCACGGTGAGGAAAAACTCCTAAAAAAATATCATGGCCTCAGGAGTGATGGATCAGTGATCGATCAGAGAAACCCGGATCGAAACCCGCTCGGTCCAAATCGCTCCTGGGGCTATTTCTGATGACGAAAAAAAAAAGAAAAAAAAAAAATCAGTGGGGAATAATAAGAAACCTCATGGGGATCCACAGGAAAGAGAGATCCCTCCCCTGGGATGAGCATCCAATGTGTCTCAGACTCTTTAAATATGATCTTATTCTACGGTTTGAGATCCGAAGAAATCAGTAGATGTTTTTCATCCTGATGGAAACGGGATGGGTGATCAAGCACAGGGGGCATACTCAGCCTGGCACGGGGGCCTCCTCAGTCTGGTCACGCTCGGGTCAGAGCTGACTATATAGGCTCATCCTCATGGATTCGGGATGCCCGCTGGAAACCACCATCAGGAGACATCAGGGGCTTCGGAGCCTTGGGTCAGGCACACCTCACCCTGTGCAGCGGGCACACGATCGATCCTAACCCTCTGGTTACACCCGCTCTACCCACTAACCCATCTTACCCAGACGTCCTGGGACTGTGTCTTCTGAACCACTTATCCCTAACGAGGTGGCATGAGATGCTAAAGTCTATCCTGTCTGATTCCAGACACTCATTCCTAAGGGTGATTTTGTAGCAGCCAATCAACATGCAGGATTTTTGGAGGGTGGGCGTCATGGTGTTGGTCACACAGGTCAATGAGGAAGGAGATTAAACGGGCATCAGATGCAGTGAGAAAGTCGTTGGTCATCTTTACCAGGGTAATGAGCGGGTATGAACGGAATCCAGACCGGAGGCTTCCAGTTAAAAATTGAGCTGAAAGTCGACCATTTTTTCAAGGATTTGGGATGTAACGAGTTAATCTGTATCTGTACCAGCTTCTTCAGGACGGGCGTCAAAACCCGTAGTTTTAAACCAGGTTGGTACATCTCTGTTGCATTGTTGTTTTTGGCAGCCATTAAAATTTTCGTTTTTGTCTTTGTCTTTGGACGAATTTTAATTTACGTTTTAGTCACAAAAATCCAAAAGAGTTTTTGTCTAGTTTTCATCAGACTTAGAACGTTTTTAGTCTAGTTTTAATGTAAAAAAAAAAAAAAAAAACTTTAACAGTCGTGTCTTTTTTACTGAGAATAATGCAGGTTGTTTATTTTAAAAAAAAACTCTGCCGAGCTTTAACTTGCGCAAAACAGCGAACATTGAAAAACAACCATCTTTGTGATGAAAGAGAATCCCTCACTGAATCGGAGTGGAGGCTTTAGATACATTCTGCCCGGTATTTACAGCAGCCTTTTGAAGCCATGGACTAAAGATGACACCTCGTGACCCAGTTTCACGTCTCTCGTTAGCAGGAATTTCTATTCACTAGGCTTTTAGCATTTTTATAATAGGGTTCGTTTACTGGTCTGTGGCTACAATAGGAGCCATTCACGGCCATCATAGGTAACACAGGCTCATTGGTCGAGCCCTTCTTACTATTTTTTTTACCTTTTACTCAGGTTAGTATAAATAGATCCAGTTTTCAGTCCATTTCATTCAGATTGAAAATGATTTCCAGATGGAAGTCGAAACGTCTCGATCAAGAATTAAACTGTCCAGAAGACTTTTTTCTACTTTTGTAAAACAACGTAAATAAATATAATTTTTTCAGTGAGTGAGGAACTTTTTAAAAATAACACCTCTTAATAACCCTGTAAACAAAGTAAACATTGTACTGTGTCTTTAAATCAGTCGTTAGCGACCAAGCTAACAAGAAGTTAGCAGCACCGACAGGCTCCCTGGTCGGTGCTGCTTCAAGCTTGCTTCAAGCATGGTAAACAGCATGCTTGAAGTTAGCATGCTGTTTCTGACCACCAAGCTCCTTTGTTACTGTTTTCACCATGGTGTGTGACTTCCTCATGGCTGCAGGTGTGTTGTGTAGACGGTGTGAACGTGCAGCATTGTGGGGGCCGTGAGAGACAGATGCAGCCGCTGTGTTTTTTTTCTTTTCACAGACAGAAATGTGAAAGTCTGACGTTTATTTCGATACGTTTTTGTCTCCAAAAAGCTGGATTTATTTTGTTATCGTTACGTCATCGTCATAAAAAAAAAAAAAAGCTTCGTCAACGAAATCATTTCGTTTTTGTCGTCGTTGAGGAAAACAACACTGCTCTGTTGATCAGTGGTGGAACGTAACGAAGTAAATATACTTCGTTACTGTACTTAAGTAAAAAAATTGTGTATCTGTACTTTACTGAAGTAAAATTTAAGACCAGTACTTTTACTTTTACTTCACTACATTTTTAGAGTAAATATCTGTACTTTTACTTCGCTACTTTTTAAAAGTGTGTTTTACATTTTTCGTCACATTTTCGTTCAGGAATTTGAAAAATACACAGGTTTTTTTTTTTTTAGCGCATCTTGAAGCCGCATCGTTAAAATCAAAAGAAGCAGTTGATCGGGAGAAGAAGTCATGAATCGAGAAACATTTTCCATTCATTCAAAAAACCAAACATTAAATATAAACAAATTAAAAAGAGTCAGAAGATCGTTGTTCGTTGTGTTTACTTGTAAATAAAAAGTTGAGCCATCATCACACAGAGCAGGGGCGGATCTAGAATTTTCTAAAGGGGGGCGGGGCTTTGACAAAACCAATATATAGTGACTGGGGGGGCCGCCCCTTCCCCCCCAAAAACATTTTAAAAAATAAGTGTCATTTTCCTCCATTTTGGCGGCTGCTGGCCCTTTAAGAGGATAACTTGACTTGTCCCCTTTACTTTTATTTATTTATTTATTTTATGGACCAAAAAAGGCGGGAGAGGGGGGGTCACACCCCTGCAGAGTATTTATCCAGGTTACCATGGTGACACCCTATAGCACAAAAAATAACATTTGAATTATGATCGAATACTTTTACTTTTTACTTAAAAAGTAAAATTTACAACAACTACTTTTGTACTTTTACTTAAGTTAATTTTTTACTTAAGTACTTTTACTTAAGTACAAAAAGTGAGTACTTCACCCACCACTGGTATTAAGTGAGGAGTGGACGATGGCAGATGAAGTGCCCGAGGAATGCCACTGAAGCAGCCCTGATAAAGTAAACCCTCAACCAGGGAACAGAGATGGCGCTACGATGTCAGATTGGCATCCAATCGGGTTTGTTTGTTGCTCGCCAACCTGACTTCATGTTCCATGTTGGCAAGGATTCTAGAGGATTTAAAGATGGTTTATTCAGGGTAAAAACGGGTCGGGTGCGCCCGTCTCGGGCTGAATGAGCGGGCTAATCCAGCTCCTCATGGTGGGTAGAAGAGGTTGGTAAAGATCCTCCTCTGACCCAATGAGTCCAGGGCAGAGCCAGTCCTCCTGACCAGCTTGCCCCTCTCTGCCAGCATCGTAGGAACAGCCACATCTTCTCTCTCGCCCCCTCAGCGTGTATCAGTGAGAGAGTGTGCGTCACACACAGAGCAGAGAGAGAGGAAGCGTGTCGCTCGGCCCTCCCTCCCTCCCTCCTTCCTCTTCTCTCTCTCCGTCAGCAGCAGTCAAAATGTCCGACTAGCTCGTCCTCTACCCTTTTTTTCCCCCTCTTGGTTCCACCATCTGCCCCTCCGTTCCTCGCTCTGGTTTTGGCCGTGTTTTCTTCCCGCTCGGCGGAAGCGTTTGATCCCTGCGCTGCCTGGAGACGGAAGGTAACGTCCTCTAACGGTGTTCCATCATCTGCACCGCTGCTTAACCGGCCTGAACCAGCCTCACACCGTATTGATCCGGTTTGATCAGCTGGAAGAGGTCAGACTTCCATCATGTGACGTTTGTTCTGCTTAAAAAAACTTTAAATGATTCGAGGGTAGAACACCACACCCAGCACAGACTGGTCACTGGGATTACAGTTACTGGTTGGTTCCAGCCGGACTCGCCCAGCTCACGATCAGAGTAAAAAAAAAAAAAAAAAAAACCTGGTTGTTTATTCGCTGAAATTTTTTTTAAATCGACTCTAAAAACTTAATTTGACCTAAAATTAAACTAAAAGTTTTTTTTAGCGGAACATAAACAGTAAAACGGGCACAGCGGTGGATAGCACCGTGGCCTCACAGCAAGAAGGTCAGGGGTTTGAATCCAGGGTGGGAACGAGGCTTGGAACACTGGTTTTACTGTGTGTGGTCTGCATGTTCTCCCTGTGTATGCATAAGTTTCTTTTGGGTTCTACGGTTTCCTCCCACCCTTTAAAAACATTGTCCCCAGGAATGAGTGTGTATGTGTCTGTATGGTTGTGTGTGTGTCTGAGACCCCGCGATGGTCTGGCGACTTGTTCAGGGTGTACCCCGTCTCTCGCCATGAACCAGCCGGGATAGGCTCCGTAACCCCCCTGCGTCCCCGTAGGAAATAAGCGGGTCAGAAGACGAATGAATGATAAACAGTAAACATCAGGCTTCGTTTCATGCGTACCCAGACTTCTACACAAACTGACCTACGTAGGAACGGGGCGATGAGCATGGGCATCACTTTAACTCAAATGCCGCTGTAAACTAATCTTAAGACGTGGGTAGAAGACTGGACTTGTGGAAATTTGAGAGTCCGGTGGCTCCAAGTGGTTCAAGACAGAGCTTCAGAAGTTGTGCAGAGTGCAGTTGAGAGTTGAGTTGAGTTGAGTGAGGAGGAGCTGGAACAGACGCTTTGTAGAACACGACATTTGGCTCTGCCCTGTGCGGAACGTGGGTTACTGCCCGGGTTTCAAAATTTGCACGCCCAGACCCGGTGGTTACCTCACCATGGTAACCAGGATCTACGTTCCTATCCTCACCATGGTAACCAGGATCTATGTTCCTACCCTCACCGTGGTAACCAGGATCTATGTTCCTATCCTCACCATGGTAACCAGGATCTACATTCCTACCCTCACCATGGTAACCAGGATCTACATTCCTATCCTCACCATGGTAACCAGGATCTACATTCCTATCCTCACCATGGTAACCAGGATCTATGTTCCTACCCTCACCGTGGTAACCAGGATCTATGTTCCTATCCTCACCATGGTAACCAGGATCTACATTCCTACCCTCACCGTGGTAACCAGGATCTATGTTCCTACCCTCACCATGGTGACCAGGATCTACGTTCCTATCCTCACCATGGTAACCAGGATCTACATTCCTACCCTCACCGTGGTAACCAGGATCTACGTTCCTACCCTCACCGTGGTAACCAGGATCTACATTCCTACCCTCACCGTGGTAACCAGGATCTACGTTCCTATCCTCACCATGGTAACCAGGATCTACATTCCTACCCTCACCGTGGTAACCAGGATCTACGTTCCTACCCTCACCATGGTAACCAGGATCTATGTTCCTACCCTCACCATGGTAACCAGGATCTACATTCCTACCCTCACCATGGTAACCAGGATCTACGTTCCTACCCTCACCATGGTAACCAGGATCTACATTCCTACCCTCACCATGGTAACCAGGATCTACATTCCTACCCTCACCATGGTAACCAGGATCTACGTTCCTACCCTCACCATGGTAACCAGGATCTACGTTCCTACCCTCACCATGATAACCAGGATCTACGTTCCTACCCTCACCGTGGTAACCAGGATCTACGTTCCTACCCTCACCATGATAACCAGGATCTACGTTCCTACCCTCACCATGGTAACCAGGATCTACGTTCCTACCCTCACCATGATAACCAGGATCTACATGTCTCCCAGCTGGACAGGGTACACCTCAGGATCCTGCTGGGTGAGCTGGAGGATGCAACCGTTGTGAGAGAAGCCTGGGAATTATTTGGGCCGCGTCCAGTGGCCGGTATGGGTACCAGTGCGTGGCTCCTTTCCGTCTTTATTGTCACTTAAAGTCAGAAATATTTCTTTTTTAATTTACTGACAGATTAATGTATCGATCACAGAGTTACCATGGTGACCGTCTCCCTCTGGAGAGACGTCACCACGGTGAACGGATGCCCAGTAACGACTCTCTGCCATCCTTTATCAGTATTTTAAGAAGCCAGCGGCTCGTTTGAAGACCATTACGTCATCTGCATGGTGTATTTTTAGGGTTCTGGAGGCGCGGTCGGGACCAGAGATTTGTCTCAGATGTGATTGGTTTTGATTAATCTGAACTTTGCGTGGCATCTTCACAGATGTAGTGCTAAAAAAAAAAAAAAAAAACTGCTCTGCCTTTAATCTGTTCACAAATATTATCAATAATCTCAGAGTTATTAACGAAGGACCGGTCGGATCGAGGATCGATGGATTTGATTAAACAGATAAACATGTCATTTTAAACTGTTTTTTATTTCTGACATCTGATTGGCTAGACGAGACGTCCAGCCAATCAGAACATGACGTGTTTGATGAATCATTTCCTTCAGGACAGACCGTTCTTGTTTAGACCGCTGCTGTCTGGACACGTGTAGTCCTCCTAAGATGGTTTCCTGTCCCGCGTCTGGAAACATGGAGCTGGTTTTATTCCTGGCAGAGGTGACCCAGTTTCAGAGTGAATCATGGTTAAAAGTGGCGCAGCGTTATTTCAGGAGAAAAGAGACAGAAATTACAGCAGGAAGGAGCCTTCGTGTCTTATCTAACCTTCTGTTTAAAGTCTTTATTCCAACGAAGAGGTCGAATAAACACACCCAGTCAGAGTAACGCTGCAGGATGTAGTGAAACCAAATTAATATCGAAATATCCTCATCGACGAGTTGCAAAAACCAGACGTTTTCCTTCCCTTTTTTTTTAATTTTTTGCTCGGTTTTGCCGAGGTTACAAAAGGGACGGATGTCTCAATAGCTACGACGATCGTCTTGTAACCGGAGGGTTGATCCCTCATCTAGAGTTCCTACCCTCACCATGGTAACCAGGATCTACGTTCCTACCCTCACCATGGTAACCAGGATCTACACTCCTACCCTCACCATGGTAACCAGGATCTATGTTCCTACCCTCACCATGGTAACCAGGATCTACGTTCCTACCCTCACCATGGTAACCAGGATCTACGTTCCTACCCTCACCATGGTAACCAGGATCTACATTCCTACCCTCACCATGGTAACCAGGATCTATGTTCCTACCCTCACCATGGTAACCAGGATCTACGTTCCTACCCTCACCATGGTAACCAGGATCTACGTTCCTACCCTCACCATGGTAACCAGGATCTACGTTCCTACCCTCACCATGGTAACCAGGATCTATGTTCCTACCCTCACCATGGTAACCAGGATCTATGTTCCTACCCTCACCATGGTAACCAGGATCTACGTTCCTACCCTCACCATGGTAACCAGGATCTACGTTCCTACCCTCACCATGGTAACCAGGATCTACGTTCCTACCCTCACCATGGTAACCAGGATCTACGTTCCTACCCTCACCATGGTAACCAGGATCTACATTCCTACCCTCACCATGGTAACCAGGATCTACGTTCCTACCCTCACCATGGTAACCAAGATCTACGTTCCTACCCTCACCATGGTAACGGTGACCAGGATCTACGTTCCTACCCTCACCATGGTAACCAGGATCTACGTTCCTACCCTCACCATGGTAACCAGGATCTACGTTCCTACCCTCACCATGGTAACCAGGATCTATGTTCCTACCCTCACCATGGTAACCAGGATCTATGTTCCTACCCTCACCATGGTAACCAGGATCTACGTTCCTACCCTCACCATGGTAACCAGGATCTACGTTCCTACCCTCACCATGGTAACCAGGATCTACGTTCCTACCCTCACCATGGTAACCAGGATCTACGTTCCTACCCTCACCATGGTAACCAGGATCTACATTCCTACCCTCACCATGGTAACCAGGATCTACGTTCCTACCCTCACCATGGTAACCAAGATCTACGTTCCTACCCTCACCATGGTAACGGTGACCAGGATCTATGTTCCTACCCTCACCATGGTAATCAGGATCTACGTTCCTACCCTCACCATGGTAACCAGGATCTACGTTCCTACCCTCACCATGGTAACCAGGATCTATGTTCCTACCCTCACCATGGTAACCAGGATCTACGTTCCTACCCTCACCATGGTAACCAGGATCTACGTTCCTACCCTCACCATGGTAACCAGGATCTACGTTCCTACCCTCACCATGGTAACCAGGATCTATGTTCCTACCCTCACCATGGTAACCAGGATCTACGTTCCTACCCTCACCATGGTAACCAGGATCTACGTTCCTACCCTCACCATGGTAACCAGGATCTACGTTCCTACCCTCACCATGGTAACCAGGATCTACGTTCCTACCCTCACCGTGGTAACCAGAATCTACGTTACTACCCTCACCATGGTAACCAGGATCTACGTTCCTACCCTCACCATGGTAACCAGGATCTACACTCCTACCCTCACCATGGTAACCAGGATTGAGATCACGGATATAAATGATCTTCCTCTGCAGGGTGGCTGGGCTCTCACTCAGAGATAGGAGGAGCTCTGCCATCAGGGATGAGCTTGGAGTAGAGCCGGTGGTCCTCTTTGTTGAGAGACGCAGGATGGGGTGGTTAGGGCATCTTCATGGTCCAGGCTGGTTCCAACCAGGAGTAGACTCAGAGTCAGACCCCGTACCCGCTGGAGAGACTATGTCTGCCAGCTGGACAGGGAACACCTCAGGATCCTCCTGGGTGAGATGGAGGATGCAGCCGGGGTGAGAGAAACCTAGGTTTCCCTCTGAAGATGAAGGTAGAGAACAGAATACTGAGATTTAAAAAAGACTGGTTAAGATTAACCGCATCAAAGAATTCGGTGGCTTCGATGTTTTGTTTTCTGTGTTTTTGTTTTAAAACTACCGTAAAAATTTTCAGATTTTTGTGACGTTTTTGTTTCATATTTAACGTTTTTTTTCTGCTGCTTTTCTCAATAATAAAATGTACATTTTGTCTGGATTTTATTAAAAGTTAGACTAAATGGGGCGGGGGTTGGGTTTCACATGATCAGCTGCACGGTGGACACACACACACACACACATACACACACACACACACACTTAGCAGATGTGATGAAAGATCCATTAGTCAGTTAGTGTGTAAAACAGGAAGCTGTCACACTTAGAAAAACCCCCAACTTCCTGTTTGTGGGTTTGTTTCACTCACTAAACCAGCTGGTATTCTCAACCTGTCTACTATCACTGCCACACACACACACACACACACACACACATCCTCATCAGTGCTACAGTTTAAGCTTGCGGTTCGTTACAACCTCGGTTTGAAGCTCAGTACGGTCAGTATTTACTGCTCCGTTCTCTTCCTCTTATCCGGGTCACGGTTGTTACAGCCTCAGATGGTAAACCCGGGCATCTCTCACCCGGCTGCATCCTCCATCTCACCCAGGAGGATCCTGAGGTGTTCCCTGTCCTGATGTGAGACATAATCTCTCCAGCTGGTCTGGGGTCTACCTACCTTCACCATGGTAACCAGGATCTATGTTCCTACCCTCACCATGGTAACCAGGATCTACGTTCCTACCCTCACCATGGTAACCAGGATCTATGTTCCTACCCTTACCATGGTAACCAGGATCTATGTTCCTACCCTCACCATGGTAACCAGGATCTACGTTCCTACCCTCACCATGGTAACCAGGATCTACGTTCCTACCCTCACCATGGTAACCAGGATCTATGTTCCTACCCTTACCATGGTAACCAGGATCTATGTTCCTACCCTCACCATGGTAACCAGATCTACGTTCCTACCCTCACCATGGTAACCAGGATCTATGTTCCTATCCTCACCATGGTAACCAGGATCTACGTTACTACCCTCACCATGGTAACCAGGGTCTACGTTCCTACCCTCACCATGGTAACCAGGATCTATGTTCTTACCCTCACCGTGGTAACCAGGATCTACGTTCCTACCCTCACCATGGTAACCAGGATCTACGTTCCTATCCTCACCATGGTAACCAGGATCTATGTTCCTACCCTCACCATGGTAACCAGGATCTACATTCCTACCCTCACCATGGTAACCAGGATCTACGTTCCTACCCTCACCATGGTAACCAGGATCTACGTTCCTATCCTCACCATGGTAACCAAGATCTACGTTCTTACCCTCACCATGGTAACCAGGATCTACATTCCTACCCTCACCCTGGTAACCAGGATCTACGTTCCTACCATCACCATGGTAACCAGGATCTATGTTCCTACCCTCACCAGGGTAACCAGCTGTTGGTGGTGACTTGAAGCACAAGTTTACGGACACAAGCGGCTGAAATAAGCTTCTTTCGCAGGGTGCCATCACTAGTATAGAGAGAGATTGAATGAAACTGATGAGACTCTGCAGCATGAGAGAGAACAGAAATATGAGCACTATTAAAGGTTTACGTGTGAAACAGACGGTCTGTAACTGATAAATGTATTTATGTGTGTGTGTGTGTGTGTGTGTGTGTGTGTGTGTGTGTGTGTGTGTGTGTGTGTGAGAGAATCAAACATCATCAAAGCCGATATCTTCCCTCACATCTTCTACTCATCCATCTTTGATCTCTCCATTTCTTCTTCTGCGTCTCTCTCTCTTTTCCCATCACAGTCGCCACGGCAACCGCCTCGCTCCCTCTGATCTCTCTCTCCTTCCTCCAGCACTCTGGTCTTTTTTTTTTCAGGACGTTCCCGTGAGATTAACGAGCCTGTGTTTGTGTGTGCAGGCTTTTAAACCGGTGGTTGGGAAGAACCTGTTGTCATCGACAACGGCGGTGGAGTTCCTGCTGGACCGACAGTTGGACTTCCTGCCGGACCATTTGACCTGCCAACCGTACCAGGTAAGGTACACTGCTTTGGGACACGTGGTGGCATACCTGGGTCTACGAGCTGTAACGGAACAGAAACATAAGAACCTCTCAGACTAGGTCGTTCCGGATCTCAGTCTCTATGCGAGTAGGAGAAGCTGAGCACTAAGAGGGCATCTCTGGTGCACTGATTCAGCTCTAGAGGGCAGAAGGGGGGGCGTTAGCTCAGTGGTAGAACGTCTGTCCTTGAACCGGAAGAAGCTGGTTTGATTCCCACTGGTGTCATGCCAAAGTATCCCTGGAGAAGCCACCTAACCCCCAGTTAGTTCCACCAGTAACGCCGTCGTGGCAGCCTGCTGTGGCGCAATGCAGCACAGGAATTTCCCCATCTGTGAGTAGAGCTGTTGCTCCTCCGGGTCGAGAGAAACCGGATGGGGTGGTTCAGGCATCTGATTAGGATGCCTCCCTTTCTGGTGAGGTGTTTCGGGCATGTCCCACCAGGAGGAGACCCAGAGGCAGACCCTGAACCTGCTGGAGAGACTATGTCTCCCAGCTGGACAGGGAACACCTCAGGATCCTCCTGGGTGAGATGGAGGATGCAGCCGGGGTGAGAGGCGACAGGAAGGCGGAGATCTATCCCAGTAGATCTACAGCTGTTCCACCTGGTGCCTCCACTCAGTTCATTTTAGCCCGTCGTCTTCGTTGGGAATTGGAGATTTTATCTTACAACATTCCAGCCAATCAGAAAACAGAAATAAGAACACCAGGGTCTGTCCTCCATGTTTGTAGTTCTTTAGCTGCTGTACGGTCCGTGTTTAAAATGATTCCCCACTTTGAGAATTTAAAGACACTGTTTAGAAAGTTTGTTCAGGAGAAGTTTGTTTTCTGGATTAAACTGACTGTTCAGGCGAATCACACGTCACGTCCAGTTCGCACCAGAAATGAACGACTTGTTAAATAAAAACATGCCAGGGCGCAGTGAGATCAGACTGTTTCTAATCAGAGTTTTGGCCAAAAAGTTTAGCCCTGGTTTCATTAAACACACTGTTCCTGATGTTTTTGAGAGACTTGAAGTGTATTTTTTGGCCAAATTTAGCCGAGTTTCTAAAAGCAAACTTCTCCGTGGTCCAGATTTCTGAAGAACAGGAGATGGTTGTCACATGTGAAACACAGACGGTATGTTCTAAACTCTCCTGTGTCCGTGGACGTCTCAAAGTCTCTTTAAACAGATTTCTTGTAGTCAGCGGGTCGTCCCGTTCTGGTTCATATCCCTGTTGTCCCATATTTTCCTTTCTAGATGATGACTGATGTGTTCCATGGTGGACAACACTTCAACACTGGGATCCCTTAAATTAGAATAGACTCATTTTAAAACGTTCCAAATGGAACCTCCATTAGAGAAGACTACCCTTATTAGTCCCTCGAAGGGGAAATTACTGTGCTGCGTTGATCCGCAGCCATGATGGTACCAATGGTGAGAGCAACTAGGGGGCTAGTCTCCTTCAGGGACACCGAGGAGGCTCAGTGGAATTCAAACTGGCTTCTCCCAATGGTTAAGACGGGGAGGGTAGGAATGTAGATCCTGGTTACCATGGTGAGGGTAGGAACGTAGATCCTGGTTATCATGGTGAGGGTAGGAACGTAGATCCTGGTTACCATGGTGAGGGTAGGAACGTAGATCCTGGTTACCATGGTGAGGGTAGGAACGTAGATCCTGGTTACCATGGTGAGGGTAGGAACGTAGATCCTGGTTACCATGGTGAGGGTAGGAGTGTAGATCCTGGTTACCATGGTGAGGGTAGGAACGTAGATCCTGGTTACCATGGTGAGGGTAGGAACGTAGATCCTGGTTACCATGGTGAGGGTAGGAACGTAGATCCTGGTTACCATGGTGAGGGTAGGAGTGTAGATCCTGGTTACCATGGTGAGGGTAGGAACGTAGATCCTGGTTACCATGGTGAGGGTAGGAACGTAGATCCTGGTTACCATGGTGAGGGTAGGAACGTAGATCCTGGTTACCATGGTGAGGGTAGGAGTGTAGATCCTGGTTACCATGGTGAGGGTAGGAACGTAGATCCTGGTTACCATGGTGAGGGTAGGAACGTAGATCCTGGTTACCATGGTGAGGGTAGGAGTGTAGATCCTGGTTACCATGGTGAGGGTAGGAACGTAGATCCTGGTTACCATGGTGAGGGTAGGAACGTAGATCCTGGTTACCATGGTGAGGGTAGGAACGTAGATCCTGGTTACCATGGTGAGGGTAGGAGTGTAGATCCTGGTTACCATGGTGAAGGTAGGAACGTAGATCCTGGTTACCATGGTGAAGGTAGGAACGTAGATCCTGGTTACCATGGTGAGGGTAGGAGTGTAGATCCTGGTTACCATGGTGAGGGTAGGAACGTAGATCCTGGTTACCATGGTGAGGGTAGGAATGTAGATCCTGGTTACCATGGTGAGGGTAGGAGTGTAGATCCTGGTTACCATGGTGAGGGTAGGAACGTAGATCCTGGTTACCATGGTGAGGGTAGGAGTGTAGATCCTGGTTACCATGGTGAGGATAGGAACGTAGATCCTGGTTACCATGGTGAGGGTAGGAGTGTAGATCCTGGTTACCATGGTGAGGGTAGGAACGTAGATCCTGGTTACCATGGTGAGGGTAGGAACGTAGATCCTGGTTACCATGGTGAGGGTAGGAGTGTAGATCCTGGTTACCATGGTGAGGGTAGGAACGTAGATCCTGGTTACCATGGTGAGGGTAGGAACGTAGATCCTGGTTACCATGGTGAGGGTAGGAGTGTAGATCCTGGTTACCATGGTGAGGTATAGGTCCGGGTTGAGATTCTGTCTTAAATCCGTCTTTGGTTTGTCTTTACTTTGATCATCAGTGTCTTTGCCCTTCAGAAACGATTTTAAAACCATCCTCTCGATGCCCTCTGGTGATGAAAGTGGTACATAACCAGTAAAACCAGTGTGTTTCCTGTGTGCAGGATGAGGTGGACAGTGGGAACTCAGTGTTCAGGGACCATCCCCAGCTTCAGGAGGAAGTGAGGGCGTGGCTTAAAGACCAGAAGGTGCAGGAAATCTTTATGCAAGGTGAGTGGATCCACGATGTCTGCCGTAAACGTGGAGAACGTGGGTTGTAAACATGTCCTCTTCCTCTTCAGGACCGTACTCACTGAATGGATACAGAGTACGTGTGTACAGGCAGGACAGCGCCACCCAGTGGTTCACTGGCATCATTACACACCACGATCTCTTCAGCCGGAACATGGTTGTCATGAACGACCAGGTAACTCCTCCCCCTCAGAAAGCAGGTGGTTACCAGGGTGTGACGCGGTGTGTTCAGGGTGTGTGTTCTCTGTCATACGCTCAGGTACTGGAACCTCAGAACGTGGATCCATCGCTGGTCCAGATGACCTTCCTGGATGACGTCGTCCACTCGTTGCTGAAAGGAGAAAATATCGGCATCACGTCCAGGAGGAGATCACGGTCCAGTCAGAACAACAGTACTGCACATGTAAGCGGGCACACACACACACACACAGTGTATAGACATGTATACATAGAGATGGGTTTGACACACACACACACACACACATACGTTCTGTGGGCACGCAGTGTTTTCGGAGGGAGAGCAGCAGGAGGGACTGCTCATTAAGAACAAGCTTAACAACGGGATTTCACGTCCCAAACCCCAAAAATCTCCGATAAAGTTAGATTGTCGCTTCTTTTAAAAATAAGAGTATCTAGAGAATCTAAATTACCGTATTTTCTGGACTATAAGGCGCACCTGCAGATAAGCCGCATCCACTTCATTAAAAAAAGTTTTGCGAGCCACAGATATTTATGTTTTTAGATTAGATATTTACTACAGGTACAAAACGAACATGTATGTACCTAAATAGATCCTTTCCTAACCTGTCTTTGTTTAAACCGAGACAGAACCGAGAGAAAATAACCGGTATTTATTTATCTTCATTTATCCTGTGTGTGAAATCACATCACCTGTACGTGGGATCTGTACAGTGGATACAGCACGGCCACCTGCTCTCTGTGTTCACCCAGTCCTCCAGGACATTTTCAAGCTCTGGGCACCTGCTTTTACGTCCCCTGAAAGCTTTCCTCGACTTGGGGCATTGCATAAGCTCTTCCCGCTGCCTCCTCCAGCGTCTCACCGTAGACTCATTGACGCTTAGCTTCCGAGCAGCAGCGCGGTTTCCTTCCTGTATGGCGACATCGATGGCCTTCATCATATGAACTTCTTGGTGTGGGTTCCATGAAGAAGGGGTGAAGATGAAGATAATAGGATTGGATATTTGTGGTCCTTCTATCTGTTTCTACCAGTTATATCTGCTAAAGAGGAAGCAGCGGATTCTTTGCATTCATTTTATCTTAGTTTTGATTTGAGTTCCGGTTTGAGCGCCCCGCTCCTTTTTATTAGCCGCATGGTTCAAAACCTATGAAAAAAGTAGCGGCTTATAGTCCAGAAAGTACGGTAGAGCTGTAACTCTGAGCCCGAGCCGTACCCGATGGGTCGGGGTATGTGATGTTTTTAAAAACACACTAAGTGTTTTTTTTTAGATTCTTCTTCTTCTCCATATTTTTATAATCTGACTTCAGAATCACAAAGACTTTTATTTTGAAGGTTTTGTTTGTTTTGCTGGTTTTTTTTTCTCGTATTTTCATCATAATTCTGCTCATATTTTGTTTTCTGTACGTTTCAGACAGCTGGAGGGAGACCCAGCGGGACCACCGGCAACTCTCAGGTACCCCAAAACCCCCCCCGTACACACCCAGTGACAGGATTAACGCTGTTTAAGTAAAACAGATTACAAACAGAGCTCCGTTCTTAAGAAGTGATTTTACTCTGATGTGTTTAAATAATCACACTGTTTTAATTACTTTATATAATGTAACTACAGTATTTTCATGATCATTGAAAATGGTACTAGATGGTACTTAAAGGGACAGTCTCAGTTATGTGTGTCTTTACAGATCATAAACAATCCACACACACACGTCTCCCTTTAACGCTGTCATGGTGTTCTCTACTAGGTCCTCCTTACAACACACACACAGCGTGGCACACACTTTGAAGTAAATCTATGACTTTACCGTGTGCCTAACAGACCCTACGTGTTCCCCTCGCAGGGTCACTACACTCGCGCCCAGGCCAACAGCCCGCGTCCCATCATGACATCATCAGGACCCAACCCTAAAGGTCTGCAGGGAGCCCCACCGCAGCAGGTTCACTCACCGGGCGGGGCCGGAAGGGATCTCCGAAACTCCCGCTTGTCCAGAAGGAAAGGCTCGGACAGCAGCGTCCCGGAGGAGGAGCGCAGGGAGGAGGGAGCCGGACAAGGTGAGGTAGAGGAAGGAGGACCAAGATGGCCGCTCTGAGACTAACCTGTTGTTTTGATGTTTGCAGAGAAAACGAAGGTGAAGCCGGCCGTTAAACGGAGGAAAGAAGAGGAGGAGAGGAAAGCCGGTTTGAAGAGGATGAAGAACGAGGTGGCGTCCGACATGTCGGAGAGCAGCGACTCTGAAAACCAGCAGAAGAGAACCATCCACTCCTCCTGCTCCTCGTCCTCCTCTTCATCATCATCCTCCTCTTCCTCATCCTCCTCTTCCTCAGAGCCAAACTCTGAGAACGAGCTGAAGACTCGCAGCTGTGATGTCATCCAAAGTGCCATTTCCAAGATGGAGGAGGAGGAGACGGCCATAAAGGGAACTAACCCCAGCAGAGACTCTTCTCTGATTGGCCGGGTGTCTCCGTGGGCGGAGCTTCAGGCAGCAGAAGAAGAGAAAAAAAGGGGCGTGGCGAGGGAGCCGGGCAAGATGGCCGACCACGAGGATGAGGAGCGGGCGGCACAGCGGGGCGGTCTGGACGGGATGAAGAGCAGTGCGAAAGGTGAGTGTCACCCGGTCAATGAAACTGCCCACAGTTACCCACAGTCTTATCAGTGAGGGGAAAATGGAAAAGAATGGAGCGTGAGATCAACAGTCGGATCGGTGCGGCGTCTGCAATAATTAGGACGCTGCACCGATCTGTCGTTGTGAAGAAAGAGCTAATCCAAAAAGAAAAGCTCTGGATTTACCAGTCGATCTACATTCCTACCCTCACCATGGTAACCAGGATCTACATTCCTACTCTCACCATGGTAACCAGGATCTACGTTCCTACCCTCACCATGGTAACCAGGATCTACATTCCTACTCTCACCATGGTAACCAGGATCTACATTCCTACCCTCACCATGGTAACCAGGATCTACGTTCCTACTCTCACCATGGTAACCAGGATCTATGTTCCTACCCTCACCATGGTAACCAGGATCTACGTTCCTACCCTCACCAAGGTAACCAGGATCTACCTTCTTACCCTCACCATGGTAACCAGGATCTACGTTCCTACCCTCACCATGGTAACCAGGATCTACGTTCCCACCCTCACCATGGTAACCAGGATCTACGTTCCCACCCTCACCATGGTAACCAGGATCTACGTTCCCACCCTCACCATGGTAACCAGGATCTACGTTCCCACCCTCACCATGGTAACCAGGATCTACATTCCTACCCTCACCATGGTAACCAGGATCTACGTTCCTACCCTCACCATGGTAACCAGGATCTACCTTCTTACCCTCACCATGGTAACCAGGATCTACGTTCCTACCCTCACCATGGTAACCAGGATCTACGTTCCCACCCTCACCATGGTAACCAGGATCTACGTTCCCACCCTTACCATGGTAACCAGGATCTACATTCCTACCCTCACCATGGTAACCAGGATCTAGGTTCCTACCCTCACCATGGTAACCAGGATCTACGTTCCTACCCTCACCATGGTAACCAAGATCTACGTTTCTACCCTCACCATGGTAACCAGGATCTACGTTCCTACCCTAACAATGGTAACCAGGATCTACGTTCCCACCCTCACCATGGTAACCAGGATCTACATTCCTACCCTCACCATGGTAACCAGGATCTAGGTTCCTACCCTCACCATGGTAACCAGGATCTACATTCCTACCCTCACCATGGTAACCAGGATCTAGGTTCCTACCCTCACCATGGTAACCAGGATCTAGGTTCCTACCCTCACCATGGTAACCAGGATCTACGTTCCTACCCTCACCATGGTAACCATGATCTACGTTCCTACCCTCACCATGGTAACCAGGATCTAGGTTCCTACCCTCACCATGGTAACCAGGATCTAGGTTCCTACCCTCACCATGGTAACCAGGATCTACGTTCCTACCCTCACCATGGTAACTATGATCTACGTTCCTACCCTCACCATGGTAACCAGCTGTTGGTGGTGACTTGAAGCACAAGTTTACGGACACAAGCGGCTGAAATAAGCTTCTTTCGCAGGGTGCCCATCACTAGTTATCAGGGTCAGGGTTTTCTTCTCTAACAGCCTGGCACTACTTCTGACTGACCCGTGTTTACCTCCAGGTTCCTCTCAGCCGTCCTGCATCATCGACATCACGGAGGAGTCCACCGTCCACCAGGAGAGCTCGGAAGCCGTGTCGGCGTTGCTTGCCTCCCAAAATGCCGAGTCGACAGCTCTTTCACCTTACCTACCCCTCAACCCATCCCCTGTCTCCTCGCCCCCCGTGCCACCTTCACCCTCACCGTCAGAGGGATGCCGTCTCACCGGAGGGGCGATCCAATCAGTCAAGAACAGCAAGATGGAGTTCAGCCCGTCTGAGGTCATCAGGTCAGGATTTTGTTTATACATAACCCAACGTGTTTCTATGCCCACGTTGCCCACGTTGTAACGTGAGATATCTGTGTCTCTCTTTAAGGCCTTACTCCGCTCCCAGTGAACCCCTCCCCCAGGTGGAGAAACCCTCCCATCTTCATCAGGATCTGCAGCAGTACATCCCGGAACACCTCAGCACCCCTCCATCTTTACCTGAAGACACCAGAAAAGCCCCTCAGCATAGGATCAACACGTCCACTCCCCCCGACCCGCCCAAACCCAGCCCCAGCCCGGTCCCTGTTCAGCATGACCCCCCCAAACAGCCGAAAACTCCCCAGCACCCTAATAACTTCCAGAGCGCCCCCTACCCGAACACTCACACTGTGGACCTTAAAGCGAAGCCCCACCCGGGCCTGCTGGACATCTCGAAACCCAAAGCCAACACCTCCCCTGAAGTTTCCAGGCATAAAGTCCTGAGGTACCCCTCGCCCCCCATCCCGGCCGGACGCCCAGCTAAAATAGAGCCAGCAGAACCTCCGCGGTCCAGCTTCAAACCGGTACCGCAGCGCCCGGAGGGAGGGGGACCCCGTTCGGAAATGAGCGTCAGCACTAAAAGCCCCCTGATCATCGACAAGAACGAGACCTTCACCGTTTACAGGGACCCCGCTCTGGTCCGGTCCGACCCCGACGCTTCGGCCCCTCCAGCTAACTCCAACCACGTACCAGCCTATCTGCACCCCCACCTCCACCCTCTGCACCCACCGTCCCCACACTCTCCGTGCCTCACGCCCGCCTCGCACCCACACGCCACCTCACACCTCCTGGCTCCACCTCACTCCTCCGCCCTGCCTCACCCACACCTTCTATCAGCCGGCATGCTCCCTGCCATGCACCCCCCTGCGGCGTCTCTCCTCGGGGGGCACCCTCGGTTGGACTCCCAGGGCACTTTGGGACACCTCGGGCTCACCCATCCGGGGGCATCTCACCAGCAGCAGTTCCTGCAGGTGAGTTAAATTCATGCCAAGGATTCCTTTTATCCTCAGCAGTTAGAGGGCAGTCAGTTGGTTGGTGACGTGTTCAGTGTGTACCCTGCCTTTAATTTAAACTGTTTACTTTCAGGGTCACAGCGGGGCAGCGGGTCTCGGGCTGTACCCCATCCTCTGGCAGTACCCTAACGGAACACCAGCATCGTACCCCCCAGGACTAAACCTGGCGCCCACTGCTAAGTGGGTCCATTCTGAGAGTCCTGTCACTGTGAACTCTGAGGCCTCTCTCAGGAGGGTACGTAGAGATGATCATGGATCCTAGTTACCATGGTGAGGGTAGGAACGTAGATCCTGGTTACCATGGTGAGGGTAGGAACGTAGATCCTGGTTACCACGGTGAGGGTAGGAACGTAGATCCTGGTTACCATGGTGAGGGTAGGAACGTAGATCCTGGTTACCATGGTGAGGGTAGGAACGTAGATCCTGGTTACCATGGTGAGGGAAGGAACGTAGATCCTGGTTACCATGGTGAGGGTAGGAACGTAGATCCTGGTTACCATGGTGAGGGTAGGAACATAGATCCTGGTTACCATGGTGAGGGTAGGAACGTAGATCCTGGTTACCATGGTGAGGGTAGGAACGTAGATCCTGGTTACCATGGTGAGGGTAGGAGTGTAGATCCTGGTTACCATGGTGAGGGTAGGAACGTAGATCCTGGTTACCATGGTGAGGGAAGGAACGTAGATCCTGGTTACCATGGTGAGGGTAGGAACGTAGATCCTGGTTACCATGGTGAGGGTAGGAACATAGATCCTGGTTACCATGGTGAGGGTAGGAACGTAGATCCTGGTTACCATGGTGAGGGTAGGAACGTAGATCCTGGTTACCATGGTGAGGGTAGGAACGTAGATCCTGGTTACCATGGTGAGGGTTAGACTTGGCAGGATAAACTTGCCATCCCTCTTTCCTAGTTTCAGACTGATGGGCATCTAACCAATCTGTCTTAATCTCTGTGTAGAATACTCCCAGTCCGTGGCTGCACCAGACTGTGGGGGGCACCGGGGACAATCTGGGTTTGCTGAACCACATTCCAGTTCGGCCAGCCAGCGCCGACGCCCACCGACAACCCGTCAAACTCAACACGCACTCCAGCCCACCCATGAGCAAGGCCAGCATGGAGCTCCATAAAGAGTAAGACTGGATGGTTACAGGAACCAGAGCATGGGACGGTTGAACCCCTGGTACTCCAGTGGGACGGTCAGACCCCTGGTACTCCAGTGGGACGGTCAGATCCCTGGTACTCCAGTGGGACGGTCAGACCCCTGGTACTCCAGTGGGACGGTCAGACCCCTGGTACTCCAGTGGGACGGTCAGACCCCTGGTACTCCAGCGGGAGCGTCAGACCCCTGGTACTCCAGCGGGACGGTCAGACCCCTGGTACTCCAGTGGGAGCGTCAGACCCCTGGTACTCCAGCGGGACGGTCGGACCCCTGGTACTCCAGCGGGACGGTCGGACCCCTGGTACTCCAGTGAGACGGTCAGACCCCTAGTACTCCAGTGGGACGGTCGGACCCCTGGTACTCCAGTGGGACGGTCGGACCCCTGGTACTCCAGTGAGACGGTCAGACCCCTAGTACTCCAGTGGGACGGTCGGACCCCTGGTACTCCAGTGAGACGGTCAGACCCCTGGTACTCCAGTGAGACGGTCAGACCCCTGGTACTCCAGCGGGACGGGCGTTGAGATTAAATTGCCATGTGTCCCTGGGCAGACACCTCACCCACGTTGCCTAGTCTGGATGATGTGTGATTGGTTGATGATGACTGGACTGGTATCGGTCCTCCTGGGAGAACGGGTCATATGTGGTTCATAAACTTGAACCACGTTTCTGTTTTTTCTTTAGTGAAATGGAGAAGAAAGGATTCGTGGATCCCATCCGGACGCTGACGTTAGCCCACTTGAAGCAGGAACAGACGGATCGGAGTCGCACGCCGACCGGGAAGGAACTCCACCTCCATCGTCTCTACCTGGACCCTCACAGCAAGGCCCGCCTCAGCGGCACGCAGGTACCAGCAGCTAGGTTTAGTTTCATCTTCTGAGAGACAGACGGAGAGAGAGGGAGACAGAGGGAGAGGCAGCCTAACCCGACTCGAGGCGATGTCTTTGATCTTGTTTCACAAACCAGGGCGTCAAACTCAGAAACCAGCGGAACGTTGAAATTTTTCTGAGGTTTTCTTTACGTAAAATAATAATTCTGTTAAATCTGAACCTCGTTAAGCAAGGCTTAAACATCTCTAAGTTACATTTATAGAGTTTATTTATGGGTCCACCAAAGAGCATTCTGGGATTTGTAGTGTCAGGGCTACATGCTCTGTAGGCTGTGATAGAGCGTGAAAAGTTCAGCCCGAGGCCAACAAGAACATTTTGATTGACTGCTCGAACCCGTTTAGAACCCGACGTTATACAAATGTGCGCATGGCGCACCCACACGGCTTTTACCAAGAAGGAGTCATTTATACACGATCTTCTGCTGATCCGGGCACGGGTCGTTAGGTCAACACCCTCAGACGAGAAGCCCAGGCTTCTCTCACCCCGGCTGCACCCTCCATCTCACCCAGGAGGATCCTGAGGTGTGCCCTGTCCAGCTGGGAGACATAGTCTCTCCAGCAGGTCCAGGGTCTGCCTCTGGGTCTCCTTCCAAAACACCTCACCAGCGAGGCGCTCAGAGGCATCCTGACCAGATGCCTGAACCAACCCATCTGGCTCCTCTCGACCTGGAGGAGGAGCGGCTCGACACCGAGCTCCTCCCGGATGGCAGAGCTCCTCACCCGATTGCCCAGCCCGAGATAAGTGTTAGAAATCTAGCCCGACCCGTCAGGTACCCGATTGGGTACGATCCTGAAGAACTAGCTGTGCACCTGGTCGGTGGTTTGTCCAATCTGAATGTAACTTCAGTACCCATACATGTACCCCCCTCGTTACCCTTACCATGGCATATAAAATGACCCATCTGTGCCCCTTTCTCTTCCAGGACGGGCACTCAGACCGCAGTGTGAAGTACAAAGAGGAGAACCGTCAGATCCTGAAGGAAAGCATCGAGGTGGCACCCTTCACCGCTAAAATCCAACATGGTAGAGACCCCGTCTTCCCCGTCCGCGTTCCGGCTCTGGCCTCCCCCACGCCGAAGGCCGCCCACCCTCACCCTCACATCATCCAGTGCGAGAAGAGCACCTACTTCACCACGCTGTCCAATAGCGTGGTGAACGAGCCCCCCAGGCTGTACCCCTCCAAGGAGCTGGTGTCTTACTATGAAAAGATGCCAGCGGGAATGGTGGCCGGCGTGGGCGGGGCCGTCCAGCCGCTGAGCAGCTACAGCTCTAAGCCGTCCCTCTCTAAGCCCCCGCCCCTCATAAAGCACCAGCCTGAAGGAGGCGAGGGTCTGGCGGGCAAAATCACGGAGCAGCTGAGCCAACAGGTGGCACTGGTGCAGCCTCACCCCCCAATGGGAGAGAAGGTAGAGCGCCGCAGTCCCATCACCCCCACGCCTAACCACCTCCGGGCGATGCCCTCGCTTCACCGCGCCCCTGTGTTCCACCCGCCCACTCAGCACGCGTTGGAGCGGAAGGAGGCGGCGGAGAGAGAGAGACTGACTTACGGAGGTCGTCTCTCCCCGCCCACGCTGACCCCCATCCAGCCCGTCAGTCTGGCGGCGCCCAAGGTCTCCGCAGAGCAGCAGAAACCCCCCACGCTGCTGCCCGAGCTGCGGAACACGATGGGGGGAGAGGTGGTGGTGGACGGCTGGAGAGGGAGGGACCCCGGACGAGGGAGGCCGCAGGTTGCTATGGCGTCAGTCATCGTGCGTCCCACCATCAAGCCGGACGTCTCCGTGGTAACCAGCAGGTCGTCTCTAGTGGTTCAGAAGGAGCCTCCTAGAGGAAGGCCGAGGCCGGAGGGGGAGGTCGTCGGTGGGGTCATACAGCCTAACTATGAGGGGGTTTCTGGGAAGCTGGTGCACGGCGCGCCCTGCAGGACGCTGAAGCTCGGCTCCTCGGCCCCTCATGAAACCGCGGCCATCCGCTCGGCCGACTGCGTGCTCGTCCAATCCAGACCGGAGAGGGAGTCATCGCCGGCCATATCGGGAGGGGCTCCCACCCCTCAAAGCCTAAGCCCCGCTCTAAGCTCCGCCTCCGCACAGCCGTACCCCTTCATCCACCTGAAGAAGCACAAAGCTGCTTTAGCCGCGGCGCAGTCTCGGAGTGCCGCGCCCATCCTCACCGGAAGCTCCTCCCACAGCTCTGAGGTCACAGACAAACCCCCGAACCCCACCTCCAGCCCTCCACCCGCCTCCAGCCAGCCCGCCTCCTCCACGGTAGCAACAGATAGCTCTGCGAGCGCAAGCACGACGCCGGGGAAGTCCAGCCCGCTGCCCAACGGTCAGCCCCCGTCAGGACAACCCAGCAACTACCACAAGCTGAAGAAGGCGTGGCTCACCCGGCACTCAGAGGAGGACAGGAACACCACCAGCAGCCCCAAAGCTGAGAAGCCCCCCAGCAGCACCTGCAGCAGCATGTCGGACATGATCAAACCCTGCACCGTCAACCTCAGCGCCTCCACTTCCAGCGAGGTGGAGCTGAGCAAGGAGGGTGCCAGCCGAGCCGAGAGGGAGAGGCATACGGAGGAGAAGAGCGGCGGAGGAGGCAGCGAGGAGAAGAAGGCTCTGCCCCCGAGAAGAGCCAACAAACGCTCTTACTACTCCGGTTCGGACAGCGGAGGAGACGAATCAGACGCCAGCGAGAGCAAGATGGAAGGCCGGGCAAAGCGCCAGCCCAAACCCACCTACAAGAAGAAACAGAACGACATGGCGAAGCGGAAAGGAGACGCAGAGAAGGACGAAGACGACGTGAAACCCAACGGGATCTTCAGGTCGGCACGGGAGAAAACCAAGCTCAAACTGGCCAGCAGCAGTAAGTCCACAAAAATATGAGGTTTCAGCAACAAATCCTAGACCTAAAGCAGCTTGATCTCCATCCCGCCCCAACCACACCTCTAGAACTCTATGTATGGATCATACAGATGGTGTGATGGGAATGCAATGATCCCCAAATGAATCGGTGGTCTGTTGAGATCTGTGTCCCCTCTAAACTCCATCCTAACCATAACCACACCTCTAAATAAACCCAACCAACCCTCATCCTGACCTTAACCACACCTCTAAATAAACCCAACCAACCCTCATCCTGACCTTAACCACACCTCTAAACCCAACCAACCCTCATCCTGACCTTAACCACACCTCTAAACCCAACCAACCCTCATCCTGACCTTAACCACACCTCTAAATAAACCCAACCAACCCTCATCCTGACCTTAACCACACCTCTAAACCCAACCAACCCTCATCCTGACCTTAACCACACCCCTAAATAAACCCAACCAACCCTCATCCTGACCTTAACCACACCTCTAAACCCAACCAACCCTCATCCTGACCTTAACCACACCTCTCAACCAACCAACCCTCATCCTGACCTTAACCACACCTCTAAACCCAACCAACCCTCATCCTGACCTTAACCACACCTCTAAACCCAACCAACCCTCATCCTGACCTTAACCACACCTCTAAACCCAACCAACCCTCATCCTGACCTTAACCACACCTCTAAACCAACCAATCCTCATCCTGACCTTAACCAACCCTCTAAACCCAACCAACCCTCATCCTGACCTTAACCACACCTCTAAATAAACCCAACCAACCCTCATCCTGACCATAACCACACCTCTAAATAAACCCAACCAACCCTCATCCTGACCTTAACCACACCTCTCAACCAACCAACCCTCATCCTGACCTTAACCACACCTCTAAACCCAACCAACCCTCATCCTGACCTTAACCACACCTCTAAACCCAACCAACCCTCATCCTGACCTTAACCAACCCTTTAAACCCAACCAATCCTCATCCTGACCTTAACCACACCTCTAAACCCAACCAACCCTCATCCTGACCTTAACCACACCTCTAAACCCAACCAACCCTCATCCTGACCTTAACCACACCTCTAAACCCAACCAATCCTCATCCTGACCTTAACCACACCTCTAAACCCAACCAACCCTCATCCTGACCTTAACCACACCTCTAAACCCAACCAACCCTCATCCTGACCTTAACCACACCTCTAAACCCAACCAACCCTCATCCTAACCTTAACCACACCTCTAAACCAACCAACCCTCATCCTGACCTTAACCACACCTCTAAACCCAACCAACCCTCATCCTGACCTTAACCACACCTCTAAACCCAACCAACCCTCATCCTGACCTTAACCACACCTCTAAATAAACCCAACCAATCCTCATCCTGACCTTAACCACACCTCTAAACCAACCAACCCTCATCCTGACCTTAACCACACCTCTAAACCCAACCAACCCTCATCCTGACCTTAACCACACCTCTAAATAAACCCAACCAACCCTCACCCTGACCTTAACCACACCTCTAAACCCAACCAACCCTCATCCTGACCTTAACCACACCTCTAAACCCAACCAACCCTCATCCTAACCTTAACCACACCTCTAAACCCAACCAACCCTCATCCTGACCTTAACCACACCTCTAAACCCAACCAACCCTCATCCTGACCTTAACCACACCTCTAAACCCAACCAACCCTCATCCTGACCTTAACCAACCCTCTAAACCCAACCAACCCTCATCCTGACCTTAACCACACCCCTAAATAAACCCAACCAACCCTCATCCTGACCTTAACCACACCTCTAAACCAACCAATCCTCATCCTGACCTTAACCACACCTCTAAACCCAACCAACCCTCATCCTGACCTTAACCACACCTCTAAACCCAACCAACCCTCATCCTGACCTTAACCACACCTCTAAACCCAACCAACCCTCATCCTGACCTTAACCACACCTCTAAACCCAACCAACCCTCATCCTGACCTTAACCACACCCCTAAACCCAACCAACCCTCATCCTGACCTTAACCACACCCCTAAACCCAACCAACCCTCATCCTGACCTTAACCACACCCCTAAATAAACCCAACCAACCCTCATCCTGACCTTAACCACACCTCTAAACCAACCCTCATCCTGACCTTAACCACACCTCTAAACCCAACCAACCCTCATCCTGACCTTAACCACACCTCTAAACCCAACCAATCCTCATCCTGACCTTAACCACACCTCTAAATAAACCCAACCAATCCTCATCCTGACCTTAACCACACCTCTAAACCAACCAACCCTCATCCTGACCTTAACCACACCTCTAAACCAACCAATCCTCATCCTGACCTTAACCACACCTCTAAACCAACCCTCATCCTGACCTTAACCACACCTCTAAACCAACCGACCCTCATCCTGACCTTAACCACACCTCTAAACCAACCAATCCTCATCCTGACCTTAACCACACCTCTAAACCCAACCAACCCTCATCCTGACCTTAACCACACCTCTAAACCCAACCAACCCTCATCCTGACCTTAACCACACCTCTAAACCAACCAATCCTCATCCTGACCTTAACCACACCTCTAAACCCAACCAACCCTCATCCTGACCTTAACCACACCTCTAAACCCAACCAACCCTCATCCTGACCTTAACCACACCTCTAAATAAACCCAACCAACCCTCATCCTGACCTTAACCACACCTCTAAACCCAACCAACCCTCATCCTGACCTTAACCACACCTCTAAACCCAACCAACCCTCATCCTGACCTTAACCACACCTCTAAACCCAACCAACCCTCATCCTGACCTTAACCACACCTCTAAACCCAACCAACCCTCATCCTGACCTTAACCACACCTCTAAACCCAACCAACCCTCATCCTGACCTTAACCACACCTCTAAACCCAACCAACCCTCATCCTAACCTTAACCACACCTCTAAACCCAACCAACCCTCATCCTGACCTTAACCAACCCTCTAAACCCAACCAACCCTCATCCTAACCTTAACCACACCTCTAAACCCAACCAACCCTCATCCTGACCTTAACCACACCTCTAAACCCAACCAACCCTCATCCTGACCTTAACCACACCTCTAAATAAACCCAACCAACCCTCATCCTGACCTTAACCACACCTCTAAACCCAACCAACCCTCATCCTGACCTTAACCACACCTCTAAACCCAACCAACCCTCATATTCAGGTCAGATAAATGTTTTTATCAGGCAGGGTCCGACTGGGACAGAATGATTAAAACTCCAGGTTATATTAGCGTCCCTCATATCAGAATCAGAATCTACTTTAATGATCCCACACATGGTAAATTTGTGTGTCACAGCAACAACTTCCTATCTGCTAAGTGAGTCGTTGTAGAGCCCGATCACGTACGGAAAGAAAGAACTCCGGTAACGAGATGTTCTCTAGCGGAGCCGTCTGAGCCTCTTGGAGAAGGAGCTCCGTTGTTCATCCAGGAGTGGGTAGAGAGGATGGTCGCTATCAGCATATCAGTCGATATCGACGCAGGAGGCTCAATTTAACAGGGATTGTATCACGGGGGCGGAGTTTGGATGCATCATGGGCATCCACAGAAGCGCAGAGTTTCTCACCTCAACAGAACACCGGCTCTTTAGAACATGGTTACACATGCATCACGTCATGTTAGTGATCCTTAAAGGCGGCACAGTGGGTAGCACAGTAGCCTCACAGTAAGAAGGTTGTGAGTTTGAATCCAGGGTAAGGACGAGGTTTGTGACACTGGCTTTTCTGTGTATAGTTTGCATGTTCTTCCCGTGTATGTGTGGGTTTACCCCTACCCTCCAAAAACATGCATGTTAGGTTGAGGACCCCCTCGAAATGAGATGTCTCCTCTCAAGCGGCTCATCCTCCTAATCAAAAAAAAAATTAATAATCATTGGTTGAACGTCTGAGGCAGTCAATCTTAGTTTTTCTGTTTAACTTTTTTCTTTCCGTCCCTTTTTTGACGCGTAAATTCAGTCCAACCTTCGTCCGATCCCGGTGGTTTTGGTCTCAAAACGACTGTCTCGGTCGTGTGAAGTGTGCTTCTATTCAACTTTTCGTAACTCTGATCGGTTTTCGAGATATTCGTGAAAACACGAACAAATTTTTCCAAAGGAATGAGTGGGATTTGGATCAGTCTGGATCGTCTCTGGTAGTAATGCATAGTTCTAGAGGCGGGTTTGGGGCGGGATGGAGATCAAGTTGGGATGAGATTTATCGTCGGTGTGAAACTTAAAGAGAAACACTCGCTGTTTAAAATCAACACGAGTCTTTTTAAACCTGGTTGTTTTTGTTTACAGACGGGATCCCTCGCTCGGTGCTGAAGGACTGGAGGAAAGTAAAAAAACTGAAGCAGACCGGAGAGTCGTTCCTCCAGGACGACTCCTGCTCAGAGATCGGACCAAACCTGCAGAAGTGTCGGGAATGTCGGGTGGTCCGCAGTAAGAAGGGCGAGGAGCCGGCTCATTCCCCCGTTTTCTGTCGCTTCTACTACTTCAGACGGTGAGTGTCGCCATCTGAACCCCACAGTGATGGTTACGTTACTGAGAGGCTCATTAATAATAATACAGTTTATTTATAAGAGGCTCATTAATAATAATACAGTTTATTTATAAGAGGCTCATTAATAATAATACAGTTTATTTATAAGAGGCTCATTAATAATAATACAGTTTATTTATAAGAGGCTCATTAATAATAATACAGTTTATTTATAAGAGGCTCATTAATAATAATACAGTTTATTTATAAGAGGCTCATTAATAATAATACAGTTTATTTATAAGAGGCTCATTAATAATAATACAGTTTATTTATAAGAGGCTCATTAATAATAATACAGTTTATTTATAAGAGGCTCATTAATAATAATACAGTTTATTTATAAGAGGCTCATTAATAATAATACAGTTTATTTATAAGAGGCTCATTAATAATAATACAGTTTATTTATAAGAGGCTCATTAATAATAATACAGTTTATTTATAAGAGGCTCATTAATAATAATACAGTTTATTTATAAGAGGCTCATTAATAATAATACAGTTTATTTATAAGAGGCTCATTAATAATAATACAGTTTATTTATAAGGTACCTTTTTTTACCCTCGAGGTGGCTGGAAAACTTAAAAAAACCAATAACAGTTAAAACAACATTAAAAACATGAATTTAAACCATACATTGATCAAAATAAAATATTTAAAAACAGAACCGGACGGTCCGAAAAGATCAGGTCTTAAATCTGGATTTAAAATGTGAACGGGTTTCAGTGTGATGAAGGTCAGAAGGAAGAGAGTTCTAAAGACGAGGAGCAGAGCGGCTGAACGCTCTGGTCCCCATAGTGACAGAAAACTGGATAGAAGAGGAGGAGCGGAGAGAGCGAGCTGGTGTGGCAACATGGAGAAGATCAGAGAGACCGTCTCCTTCTCCACACCTCCTCCAGACCGTCTCCTTCTCCAGACCGTCTCCTTCTCCACACCTCCTCCAGACCGTCTCCTTCTCCACACCTCCTCCAGACCGTCTCCTTCTCCAGACCGTCTCCTCCTCCAGACCGTCTCCTTCTCCACACCTCCTCCAGACCGTCTCCTCCTCCAGACCGTCTCCTTCTCCACACCTCCTCCAGATCGTCTCCTTCTCCACACCTCCTCCAGACCGTCTCCTTCTCCACACCTCCTCCAGACCGTCTCCTCCTCCACACCTCCTCCAGACCGTCTCTTCCTCCAGACCGTCTCCTTCTCCACACCTCCTCCAGACCGTCTCCTCCTCCAGACCGTCTCCTTCTCCACACCTCCTCCAGATCGTCTCCTTCTCCACACCTCCTCCAGACCGTCTCCTTCTCCACACCTCCTCCAGACCGTCTCCTTCTCCACACCTCCTCCAGACCGTCTCTTCCTCCACACCTCCTCCAGACCGTCTCCTTCTCCACACCTCCTCTAGACCGTCTCCTCCTCCACACCTCCTCCAGACCGTCTCCTCCTCCAGACCGTCTCCTTCTCCACACCTCCTCTAGACCGTCTCCTCCTCCACACCTCCTCCAGACCGTCTCCTCCTCCAGACCGTCTCCTTCTCCACACCTCCTCCAGATCGTCTCCTTCTCCACACCTCCTCCAGACCGTCTCCTTCTCCACACCTCCTCCAGACCGTCTCCTTCTCCACACCTCCTCCAGATCGTCTCCTTCTCCACACCTCCTCCAGATCGTCTCCTTCTCCACACCTCCTCCTCCTCCAGACCGTCTCCTTCTCCACACCTCCTCTAGACCGTCTCCTTCTCCACACCTCCTCAAGACCGTCTCCTCCTCCACACCTCCTCCAGATCGTCTCCTTCTCCACACCTCCTCCAGACCGTCTCCTCCTCCAGACCGCCTCCTCCTCCAGACCGTCTCCTTCTCCACACCTCCTCTAGACCGTCTCCTTCTCCACACCTCCTCCAGACCGTGTCCTTCTCCACACCTCCTCCAGACCGTCTCCTTCTCCACACCTCCTCTAGACCGTCTCCTCCTCCACACCTCCTCCAGACCGTCTCCTCCTCCAGACCGTCTCCTTCTCCACACCTCCTCTAGACCGTCTCCTCCTCTAGACCGTCTCTTCCTCCACACCTCCTCTAGACCGTCTCCTCCTCCAGACCGTCTCCTCCTCCAGACCGTCTCCTTCTCCACACCTCCTCTAGACCGTCTCCTCCTCTAGATCGTCTCCTCCTCCACACCTCCTCTAGACCGTCTCCTCCTCCAGACCGTCTCCTTCTCCTCACCTCCTCCAGACCGTCTCCTTCCCCAGACCGTCTCCTTCTCCACACCTCCTCCAGACCGTCTCCTCCTCCAGACCGTCTCCTCCTCCAGACCGTCTCCTCCTCCACACCTCCTCCAGACCGTCTCCTTCTCCACACCTCCTCCAGATCGTCTCCTCCTCCACACCTCCTCCAGACCGTCTCCTCCTCCAGACCGTCTCCTTCTCCTCAGCTCCCTCAGGACTGAACCAACTCCTCCAGACACGACGGATGTGGCTCCGAGAGCCAGCAGCTGGTCGAGCATGTCAACAGAATGACTCCATGACCAGCCAGCCATTGGATGATTTCTAAAAAACACATCTGTCCAAAATGACGTCCAAAGTTCGCTCAAAATGAAACTCATGGACAGAAACTCAGAGAAAATGAGATTAAATCCTAAAGTAACAGAGAGCACTGCAGCAGGCATCCGGCTGGGCAGTGCCGTAACGGTTTGATGAGGGAAGGATGGCTCAGTGGGTCGGGTGAGCGTCCTGTAACCACAGCGATGCAGGTTTTAAAGATCCATCAGTTTACGTCCATTCTGTGTACGATCAGAGTTGGTCCTCTCACCAGAGGTTGGTCTCTTCTCAGGACTGACTCTTCTTTTTTTTTACAGGTTGTCCTTCAGTAAAAACGGAGCCATCAGAATGGACGGCTTCTCCAATCCGGACCAGTTCGACGAGGAGGCGATGTCCCTGTGGATTCCAGCGGCCGTGGAGGAGAGCCAGCTGGACCAAACCACGGCTAAGTACATCCTGAGCTTCATCGGAGACAAGTTCTGTCAGATGGTGGTCACGGAGAACACGGCGGCCAGCTGGATCAAAAAGGATGGTGAGTGTACGACGTCGGTCGGGGGCGGCCCGGGACGGGATGGGATGGGACGCTCCTTCTCATGGTGTGACCGTGTGTATCGCAGCTAAACTAGCCTGGAAGAGAGCGGTGCGCGGTGTGAGGGAGATGTGCGACGCCTGCGAGGCGACGCTCTTCAACATCCACTGGGTCTGCCAGAAGTGCGGGTTCGTCGTCTGTCTGGACTGCTACAAGGCGAAGGAGAGGCGGAGCTCCAAAGGTCTGAGTTTAAACCCTCCCATGCCCACGGACAGGTGTAACAGCGTGTGTGTGTGTTTCTGTGTGTGTAGATAAGGAACTTTACGGATGGCTGAAGTGTGTTAAAGGTCAACCTCACGACCACAAGCATCTCATGCCAACGCAGATCATCCCTGGCACAGGTACGACCCGCGTCATCACCGAGCCTCCTCTCCCTCCACCCACCTTCTGTGGCTTGATAAGTGTGTGTGTGTTTTCAGTGCTGACGGAGTTGGTGACGTCCATGCACGCCCTTAGAACCAAACACAGCATCACGTCCCACTGTTCATGTTCGAGTAAAGCTGGCGTTCTCAAGCTGCCCGCTGCCAACGGGGTTTCCCAGGTAAGAAAAACCTCCTCCAGGGGTTCCATGGTGAGAGTAGGAATATAGATCGTGGTTACCATGGTGAGGGTAGGAACATAGATCCTGGTTACCATGGTGAGGGTAGGAAGGTAGATCCTGGTTACCATGGTGAGGGTAGGAACGTAGATCCTGGTTACCATGGTGAGGGTAGGAACGTAGATCCTGGTTACCATGGTGAGGGTAGGAACGTAGATCCTGGTTACCATGGTGAACGTAGTAATGTAGATCCTGGTTACCATGGTGAGGGTAGGAATGTAGATCCTGGTTACCATGGTGAGGGTAGGAACGTAGATCCTGGTTACCATGGTGAGGGTAGGAACGTAGATCCTGGTTACCATGGTGAAGGTAGTAATGTAGATCCTGGTTACCATGGTGAGGGTAGGAATGTAGATCCTGGTTACCATGGTGAGGGTAGTAATGTAGATCCTGGTTACCATGGTGAGGGTAGGAACGTAGATCCTGGTTACCATGGTGAGGGTAGTAATGTAGATCCTGGTTACCATGGTGAGGGTAGGAATGTAGATCCTGGTTACCATGGTGAGGGTAGGAACGTAGATCCTGTTTACCATGGTGAGGGTAGGAATGTAGATCCTGGTTACCATGGTGAGGGTAGGAACGTAGATCCTGGTTACCATGGTGAGGGTAGGAACGTAGATCCTGGTTACCATGGTGAGGGTAGGAATGTAGATCCTGGTTACCATGGTGAGGGTAGGAACGTAGATCCTGGTTACCATGGTGAGGGTAGGAATGTAGATCCTGGTTACCATGGTGAGGGTAGGAACGTAGATCCTGGTTACCATGGTGAGGGTAGGAGCGTAGATCCTGGTTACCATGGTGAGGGTAGGAATGTAGATCCTGGTTACCATGGTGAGGGTAGGAACGTAGATCCTGGTTACCATGGTGAGGGTAGGAACGTAGATCCTGGTTACCATGGTGAGGGTAGTAATGTAGATCCTGGTTACCATGGTGAGGGTAGGAATGTAGATCCTGGTTACCATGGTGAGGTTAGGAACGTAGATCCTGGTTACCATGGTGAGGGTAGTAATGTAGATCCTGGTTACCATGGTGAGGGTAGGAACGTAGTTCCTGGTTACCATGGTGAGGGTAGGAACGTAGATCCTGGTTACCATGGTGAGGGTAGGAACGTAGATCCTGGTTACCATGGTGAGGGTAGGAATGTAGATCCTGGTTACCATGGTGAGGGTAGGAATGTAGATCCTGGTTACCATGGTGAGGGTAGGAACGTAGATCCTGGTTACCATGGTGAGGGTAGGAACGTAGATCCTGGTTACCATGGTGAGGGTAGGAACGTAGATCCTGGTTACCATGGTGAGGGTAAGAGCGTAGATCCTGGTTACCATGGTGAGGGTAGGAACGTAGATCCTGGTTACCATGGTGAGGGTAGGAACGTAGATCCTGGTTACCATGGTGAGGGTAGGAACGTAGATCCTGGTTACCATGGTGAGGGTAGGAATGTAGATCCTGGTTACCATGGTGAGGGTAGGAACGTAGATCCTGGTTACCATGGTGAGGGTAGGAACGTAGATCCTGGTTACCATGGTGAGGGTAGGAACGTAGATCCTGGTTACCATGGTGAGGGTAGGAATGTAGATCCTGGTTACTATGGTGAGGGTAGGAACGTAGATCCTGGTTACCATGGTGAGGGTAGGAACGTAGATCCTGGTTACCACCCTCCCTGGATTCATGGTCTCACCTGGTTCCACAGGTCCTGCAGAACGTCCTGAACCACAGCAACAAGCTCTCCCTGGTGAAGGCTGAGCAGAAAGCGGAGACCAACGGCGGTGGCAGCAGTCCTGGCAGCGATGCAGGAAGTGCCCCTGTTACACCACCAGTGTCTCAGTCTCCTCTTCACTTCCTGGCCGACCTGGCCGAACAGAAATCCAAAGAGGAGAAGAAGGGTGAGACATCTGTTTTTGGGGTCGGGCATCGTTTCTCTCGGGTGGCGTGACCTCTGGGTTCTAACGCTCCACCTCTAATCCTTAGAAAACAAAGACTCCGCCCCGCTGGTTAAATGTGTGAAGGAGGACGTGGAGGTTCAGTGTAAAACATCCAGCGGCACCGAGCAGGGTTCAACACTCAGAGACCTGCTGACCACCACCGCTGGCAAGCTGAAGCTCGGCTGCACCGACGCCGGCATCGCCTTCGCACCCGTCTACTCCACCGCCTCCCAGGTGATCAGAGAAACGGTGACCGTTCAGGTGTTCCCTCGTTCCGTCTCTAAACGTGTTCGTCCACAGGTCGGGAAGGGAGGGCAGAACATGCCCAACATCCTGGATGACATCATCGCCTCCGTGGTGGAGAATAAAATCCCAGCCGGTCGGCAGAACATCGCCGCTAAGCTCTCCGTCAAAACAGAGCCCGTCGTTCCCGTCAACAACACCACCGTCACCGAGGAAACCAAAGCGGAGAGGAAGAAACCGGAAGCAGAGGAGCCGACCAATCAGCATCCAGACATCCCTCACTGCTGGTTGGACAGCCGGAGGTTGTTATGGTTGAAAGACCACCGTAACCATAACAACTGGAAGCTGTTCAGAGACTCCTGGAAGCAGGGGCAGGTAGGTTTCACCCCGCCTACTCAGTGTGTTCATTAACCACACCCCCTCATTCTGATTGGCCTCGTTCCAGTAGCTCCACCCACTCACACCATCCTCTCTGTCTCTAGCCGGTCCTGGTCTCCGGGATCCACAGACGTCTGAACGCCGGTCTTTGGAAGGCCGACTCCTTCAACCAGGAGTTTGCCGACCACCAGGGAGACCTCCTGAACTGCAGGGACCAGGTGGTCTCCAACTCCAGCATCAAGGAATTCTGGGATGGATTTGAAGACATCACCAGTAAGTCAGAGGGAACCAGTCCAGGTTCACCAGTCACACCATTCTAACATGATTACCTCAGACTGAGACGTGACGGGTAGGAACGTAAATCCTAGTTACCATGGTGAGGGTAGGAACATAGATCCTGGTTACCATGGTGAGGGTAGGAACATAGATCCTGGTTACCATGGTGAGGGTAGGAACATAGATCCTGGTTACCATGGTGAGGGTAGGAACGTAAATCCTAGTTACCATGGTGAGGGTAGGAACATAGATCCTGGTTACCATGGTGAGGGTAGGAACGTAGATCCTGGTTACCATGGTGAGGGTAGGAACGTAAATCCTAGTTACCATGGTGAGGGTAGGAACATAGATCCTGGTTACCATGGTGAGGGTAGGAACATAGATCCTGGTTACCATGGTGAGGGTAGGAACGTAAATCCTAGTTACCATGGTGAGGGTAGGAACATAGATCCTGGTTACCATGGTGAGGGTAGGAACATAGATCCTGGTTACCATGGTGAGGGTAGGAACATAGATCCTGGTTACCATGGTGAGGGTAGGAACGTAGATCCTGGTTACCATGGTGAGGGTAGGAACATAGATCCTGGTTACCATGGTGAGGGTAGGAACGTAGATCCTGGTTACCATGGTGAGGGTAGGAACGTAGATCCTGGTTACTATGGTGAGGGTAGGAACGTAGATCCTGGTTACCATTGTGAGGGTAGGAACGTAGATCCTGGTTACCATGGTGAGGGTAGGAATGTAGATCCTGGTTACCATGGTGAGGGTAGGAACATAGATCCTGGTTACCATGGTGACTGTAGGAATGTTTCCAGTGAAACCAGGAACAGATTGAACCTGATGATGACAGTCTTGTCGCTCTGATCAAACTGTTTTTTTCTTTTCTTTTTTCAGAACGTCCAAAATCCAAAGATGGAGAACCGATGGTTTACAGACTGAAGGACTGGCCGTCTGGAGAAGAGTTCATGGCCCTGATGCCCTCCAGGTAACCTAGGGTCTGCACGGACCGTCTGAAGGGTGGGACGATATGGCTTCAAAATAAAATCTCTTTTAATTTGAAAATATTCAAGTTATAAAGCTTGTTTTTCTTTGACTTTAAGATTAAAAGATGAACTTAAAGAGAATAAAAAACCATGTAAACGAGTAAAAGCAGGTGTAATGCCTTTATGAAAATCATTATTCAACTGGAATTTCACAATAAAAGTACATCAGACATGATAATTAAAGTGAGTCCAGACACAGACGCTTTAATGTGGACTGAAAACCCTCTTTAAACAACCTCATTTCTGAGGCTTATGCGATCCATCCGACCGTCGTTTTCCGCTTCTCCGTGGCCGGGTCGTGGGGGGTAACATCCTCAGATGGGACGCCCCACCTTCTCTCACCCCGGCTGTATCCTCCATCTCACCCAGGAGGATCCTGAGGTGTTCCCTGTCCAGCTGGGAGACATAGTCTCTCCTGCAGGTCCAGGGTCTGCCTCTGGGTCTCCTTCTGGTGGGACAGAACACCTCACCAGAGAGGGAGGGATCCTAACCAGAGGCCTGAACCCCCCCATCTGGCTTCTCTCGACCTGGAGGAGCAACGGCTCTATTCCAAGCTCCTCCCTCTATCTCTGAGTGAGACCCCGCCCACCCTGCAGCTGCTTGTATCTGTGATCTCGTTCTTCTAAACTCTGATTGGCTGCCCGATGTAAACTCTGAACCTCAGGATTAGATTTACGTCCACGTCGTCTTCTGGTCGCTCATTTATAACACGACCTTCCCCTGACCCTGTGACAGGTACGACGACCTGATGAAGAACCTCCCGCTTCCAGAGTACTCTGACCCAGAGGGGAACCTGAACCTGGCCTCACACCTGCCCCCCTTCTTTGTGCGACCAGACCTGGGTCCCAGACTCTGCTGTGCATACGGTAAGACCCGGGTTCTAATCCCAGGTTAGAACCCGGTGGTTCTAATCCTGACGTGTCTCTACAGGTGTCGCTGCGTCTCAGGACCAGGACTTTGGAACTGCCAACCTGCACGTGGAAGTCTCAGACGTGGTGTCGGTTCTGGTTTATGTGGGCGTGGCTAAAGGCAACGGGGTCCTCTCTAAAACCGGTGAGTCTGGGCGGGTCAGTCGATTAGTCAGGCTGTTCATTACAGGCCGACGTGACCAGCCAACCCGGTGACACATTGAAGTAGGGCTGACCGAGTCTCCTGATTGGTCGTCAGGTCTCTCAGAAAGAAGTCTGTCATAATGGAATAGAAGGCTTTCTAGGCTCACCATCTGTGAGCCGCCCCAGGAGGTTTCTTTGTTTCTTAATCTTAGTCCTCTTTAAACACCTCGATGCCCCGTCGATGCCCCCTCGCCCCTATCCACCGGCATCCCAGTCCGGTCGCACTCTGTCCAACCTGGCAACCCAAAACCTGTAGTCCAGAATGGGTCACAAAGCCAGGCCGCAGTGAAGAACACCAAACTGGTCTCTCTGTATTTCACTGGGTCCGAGTGAGCGCCTCCAGTTCCTCAAGCGAGCAACCGGACGTTTCCATGGAAACCATAAAAACACAGGAAGCACCTCCTCTAGACCGGCTCCTTCTCCTCAGCTCCTTCAGGACTGAACCAACTCCTCCAGACACGACGGATGAGGCTCCGAGAGCCAGCATCTGGTGGAGCATGTCAACAGAAGGACTCCAGAACCAGCTAGCCGTTAGGAGTTAGCCAGCCGCTCAGGGCAGCACCTGTAACTGAGTGTGTGTGTGTGTGTGTGTGTGTGTGTGTGTGTGTGTGTGTGTAGGCGTGTTGAAGCGTCTGGAAGAGGAGGACCTGGATGAGGGCGTCCGTCGGAGACTGAAGGACTCCAGTGAGACACCGGGGGCGCTGTGGCACATCTACCTCAACAAGGACATGGACAGAGTCCGGGAGTTCCTGCACCAGGTGAGTGTGACACACCGCGGTCAGCAGCCCCTCACACACACACACACACACACACAGCGTGTTTAACCCCAACGTTTTCCTGCAGCTCTGTAAAGAAAAGGGTCTGGAGGTGTCACCGGAGCAGGATCCAATCAGAGAGCAGGGCTGGTACCTGAGCAGGAAGCAACGCCAGCGGCTGCTGGACCAACATGGGGTTCTGGGATGGACCGTGGTCCAGTTCCTGGGGGACTCGGTCCTCATACCTGCAGGAGCCATGCACCAGGTGAAGCTGCTAACCACCATCCCATAATAACAGCCCCTCATGTAAACATATACGGGTACCAGTGAGGGTTTAATGGAGGGAATCCAGGGGTCCATCTTGGTTCTACTATCGACCACATTAGTTCCACAGAACAGAGTTTGGTGACCCTCTTTCTCGCCCGTCCAGGTCCAGAACCTCCACAGCTGCGTTCAGGTCATCAACGACTTTGTGTCTCCAGAACACGTGGCGCGGTCGTTCCACCTGACCCAGGAGCTCCGCCCCAGCAAGGACGAGGTCAACTATGAAGATAAACTCCAGGTAAGGCCCCGCCCACCCCCGTCTCATTGGACGTACGCTGACATCACACGCTGACATCACGCGTCTCTTCCAGGTGAAGAACATCTTGTACCACTGTGTGAAGGAGGCGGTGAGCTCGTTGAAGAGAAACAAAGACGAAGACGACGAGTCGTGACCGTTTCCGTTTAGCCACGCCTCCCGCATCCCGGTGGAGGACCTCGCAGCGAGACGGGGGTCATCGTTCTTCACCTCAGTGCCAAGCGGACCCGCCCAGCGCTGCCGCAGAAACACCAGCATCATGATGAACATGTAGCCCCGCCCTCTTTTTTTTTTTTCCGTTCTGTGGAGAAGTATTTATTTCTGAGGAAGGACCTTTTACAGACTCCGCCCCCCTTTACGCCGGGGGGCGGGGCACGTTGGTGCTCTGATGCCATAAACTGAAGCGACCTGTTGCGGAGCGGTATCCTAGCGACGGCGCTGTAAAAGCTGTATTTATTTAATGATTCCTACGTGAGCTTCTGAAGTGAACATACGTGTAAATAGTTACATACAAACAGGAAGGAAGTATTTTTTTATAAAAACAGCTTTGATTTGAAAACGTTGATCAAAGCTTTTACATTTTCCATTAAAATGGATTTCTCTAAAATCTGTCTCCATGTTTTTTTAATTCGGAGATTCGTCTCTGACATCATCCGGAAGGAGGCGGGGCTTAATACATGATTTGTTCAGCCTCACAGGGTAAAATGAGGTCCCTAACCGGGTCACAGCGCCCCACATTCCACCATGCAGAGCCCCAACAGAGAACGAGCAGAGTGCCTTCGTGCCCCTGGTGCTCCACTGCACAGAGGGAGTGAGCAGTGTGCTCCACCAAGCATCTGTTCCAGCTTAACTCAGCACCACCGAACAGCTGTTGTGAAGGTGTTTGGAGCTCTCTCTTGAACTGCATCATGGATAAAATAATCAACAGGTTGATAAATAATGACTAAGTCATGAATGAATTGATACAAAAATTGATGAACGTTTTAAAAAAGATAAAAAATTCTAAAGAGTTGTAGTACTGTTTTCTTACCACCAGATGGGGCTGATGTTACATTTAACTTCTATTTTTATTTTAATGGACTTCATCTCACAACGGGGAAAGTGTGTGTGTGTGTGTGTGTGTGTGTGTGTGTGTGTGTGTGTGTGTGTGTGTGTGTGTGTGTGTGAGAGGGTAGTGGGGGGCTGTGTGTGTGTGTGTGTGTGTGTGTGTGTGTGTGTGTGTGTGTGTGAGTTTGACTGGGGTAAGAGTTTAAGTTGAGGCCATGAAGGAGGGGAATTTGTCCTCTGATCGACCCCTCCCTCACCAGGAGACACCCACGGCATGATGGAGGACACACACACACACTCACACACACATTCACACACTCTCACACACACAAATACTAACGGCCCGGCCCCGGATAAACGAACACTTGGAACTGTTCCATTCAAATCCTCTCTGTAGTTTAAAGGTGTTACAGAAGCACAGACGACCCGGTTGGGTACGCCTCGTTCACGTACAGCAGGTATAAAAAAAAATGTCGACGTTTTCACCAAATGATTTATTAAATAAAAACCTGTTAAATATTCCCGTTAATCCCAGTTTGTTTTTACACATCTGTACAAATAAAACCAGCTTAGCTGGCCAGGTGCCCGGTGAACACGGTGGGCAGATTGTCCACGGGGTACACGGTAGGTCCTGTTTTCATGGTGGGAGGTCCGTTAAGAAGAGTCCAGTGACACTTAGAGACCACTTCCACCAGGAAGATCTTCAGAAGAACTTTAGCAAACTCCTTCCCCACACACATCCTGGACCCGCCTCCGAACGGGATGTACTGGAACCTGGAGTCAGCGGGCGGGTCCGAGAGGAAACGCTCAGGCTGGAAGTCCTCTCTGTCAGAGAACATGTCCGCCACCTCGTGGGTGTCACAGATGCTGTAGATGACGTTCCAGCCTTTAGGGATCTGGTAACCCTGGAAACGGGAAAAAAAAAATCAAGACGAAGCGGTTTTAATTCAAGAGAAAAGAAACAATGACGGTGCAGCGTCTGCAATAACTAGGATGCTGCATCGGTCCATCAATATGAAGAAAGAGATGAGCCGAAAAACAAAGCTCTGGACTTACAGGTGGATCTATGTTCCTACCCTCACCATGGTAACCAGGATCTACGTTCCTGCCCTCACCATGGTAACCAGGATCTACGTTCCTACCCTCACCGTGGTAACCAGGAACTACGTTCATACCCTCACCATGGTAACCAGGATCTACGTTCCTACCCTCACCATGGTAACCAGGATCTACGTTCCTACCCTCACCATGGTAACCAGGATCTACGTTCCTACCCTCACCGTGGTAACCAGGAACTACGTTCATACCCTCACCATGGTAACCAGGATCTACGTTCCTACCCTCACCATGGTAACCAGGATCTACATTCCTAACCTCACCATGGTAACCAGGATCTACGTTCTTACCCTCACCATGGTAACCGGGATCTACGTTCCTACCCTCACCATGGTAACCAGGATCTACGTTCCTACCCTCACCATGGTAACCAGGATCTACGTTCCTACCCTCACCATGGTAACCAGGATCTACATTCCTAACCTCACCATGGTAACCAGGATCTACGTTCCTACCCTCACCATGGTAACCAGGATCTACGTTCCTACCCTCACCATGGTAACCAGGATCTACATTCCTAACCTCACCATGGTAACCAGGATCTACGTTCCTACCCTCACCATGGTAACCAGGATCTACATTCCTACTGTTCCTCCCACTCCAGGGACGCTAGGGCATGGGGACAGTGGGAATCAAACCAGCTTTTATCGGTCCATGTCCGGACATTCTAATAGACACACCACCACACGTCCAGCCCTCCGTCCGGCCCTCCGTCCGGCCCCCCCGTCCGGCCCCCCCGTCCGGCCCTCCGTCCGGCCCTCCGTCCTACAGCGTACTCACATTGAGCTGGAAGGTCTTGAGGGCGACCCTGAAGCCTCCGGGCACCGGAGGGTTGATCCTCAGGGTTTCTTTGATGACACATCCTGCATACTTTAGCTGCTCCAACACGTCCAGGTTCAGATTCTGCAGGTCCACACAGAGTTCCTTCTGAAGACATACAGCAGGTGTTAGTGTGTGACTTCCTGAGACTCCTACAGGCACTAGTCTAGGTTTCTACAGGTCTACGCTTCACCTTGTCCAACAGTTCTTGTCTTAGTTTGTCCACCACCTCCGGGTGGAGCCCCAGGAACATGATGAGGGAGGTGGCCGTGCTGGCCGTGGTCTCATGGCCTCCAAACAGCAGCTCCGTAGCAGATTCTTTGATAGCCTGCAGACAGATCAACAGGTCAGGTCCACGTAGATCCAGGGACACGTTCCACATGCTTTCAACCCTGCGTCTTGTGCAAACATGACGCTCGTGAAGCTCGGGTGTTTGTTTTTACATCAATGGATGAAAGCAGGAAGAACAAAGAGGACCAATCTCCCATCTAACACCACTACCGTCCACCACTTCCTGTTCTAAACTTTTCACAATAAAAGACCTGAAAATAATAGTCATTAGTGTCTCCTTAGAACAGCTTAATCCCTGACGAAATCACGGGGGGGTGCCGGAGCCTATCCCGGACGATTACAGGTGAGAGGCAGGGTACACCCTGAACAGGTTGCTAGTCTATTGTAGGGCCACACACACACACACACACACACACTCATTCCTAGAAGTAATTTAATAGCATCCAATCATCCTAACATGAATGTTTTTAGAGGAAACCATAGAAAACCCACACATACACAGAGAGAACATGCAAACTACACACAGAAAACCCAGTGTTCCAAGCCTCGAACCCCTGACCTACTTGCTGTGAAGCCACTGTACTAACCACTGCACCACTGTACCGTCAAAATAAAAGTTAAGGTATGTTATTAAAACTCTGTGTAAATATCTCATGTTACAATGTGGGCCCCTCGGGCTCCAGCGGGTCAGAAACGGGTGTGGCTTATATTTGTACAAAAAAAATAGTGGGCGTGGCTTATACTCAGGTACGCTCTATAGACCAGAAACTACCACACGATCGCTATCAGAGGCCGGGTTTAGGTGATGATTTTCACCTGCATGCTGAAGGGTTCTCCGTTCTTCCGGCTGCTGTCGATCAGCTGCTGCAGGGCGTCTCGGTGCTGAACCCCGGTCTCTGATTCCTGCATCTTCTTCCTGATGTTCTCCTCGATCTTGGAGTGGATGAAGTTTCTGGCTCTCAGACCCTGTGAGAACAAGACCAGACGCTTTGAGTGTACTTCCTTCTGTTGTTGTTGCCATGGTAACCACTAGTCTTACTGAAATCCATCACTTAGTAAATACCCAGACTGGTGCCACCTAGTTACCCTGCAACTAGGTCAGGGATTACAGGTACCAATGGGAAAACAAACGTTCTACCCAATCAGTGAACAGAGATGTCTGTCCGCCATGTTTGTAGTTCTGCAGCTGAAAAAAGGAGGTCAATATTCAGATACTAGGTTGTTTTTAGACATGGATTTTGTTTCACCAGCACGCCCACATTTTAATGTAAGCTGAGAGTCTTTTAGTGGACGTGCTCTGCTCATGCTCAGTCCCTCTCTTCAACAGAAAACAACATGTTTATGTAAATAAACTCTAAAAAGAAAAGAATGTGCTCGAGCTTCGTAAACATAATGCTTTAACCTTTAAACGGGCACAAGTTTTTAAACTGTGTCACTCTGAAGAGGTGGGTACACCTTTAAACCAACAGGAAACCTCCTAACGGCTAGCTGAGACCTGCTAGCTCCCAACGGCTAGCTCCCAGCGGCTAGCTCGTTAGCTCCCAGCGGCTAGCTAGTTAGCTCCCAGCGGCTAGCTAGTTAGCTCCCAGCGGCTAGCTCGTTATCTCCCAGCGGCTAGCTAGTTATCTCCCAGCGGCTAGCTCGTTATCTCCCAGCGGCTAGCTAGTTAGCTCCCAGCGGCTAGCTAGTTAGCTCCCAGCGGCTAGCTAGTTAGCTCCCAGCGGCTAGCTAGTTATGGAGTCATTCTGCTTAGACATGCGTGACCAGCTGCATGAGGAGTTATTCTAGCGGAGGTGCTTCCTGTGTTTTTCGTGGTTTCCATGGAAACGTCCTGCACAACTCTTTAGTGAGCTGCGTCCAAAATTGTATTTAATTATTTAAACCACACGTTCATTGATAGAGATTTAAATGATTTACACACGTTACGTCCTGTCCCCGCGAGGCGCTCGGGGGCATCCTGACCAGATGCCCGAATCACCCCATCTGGGTCCTCTCGACCTGGAGGAGGAGCGGCTCCACACCGAGCTCCTCCCGGATGGCAGAGCTTCTCACCCGATCTCTGAGTGAGAGCCCAGACATCCTGCAGAGGAAGCTCATTTCGGCCGCTTGTACCCGCGATCTCATTCTGTCGGTCACCACCCACAGCTGGTTACCATGGTGAGGGTAGGAACGTAGATCCTGGTTACCATGGTGAGGGAAGGAACGTAGATCCTGGTTACCATGGTGAGGGAAGGAACGTAGATCCTGGTTACCATGGTGAGGGTATGAACGTAGATCCTGGTTACCATGGTGAGGGAAGGAACGTAGATCCTGGTTACCATGGTGAGGGTAGGAACGTAGATCCTGGTTACCATGGTGAGGGTAGGAACGTAGATCCTGGTTACCATGGTGAGGGTAGGAACGTAGATCCTGGTTACCATGGTGAGGGTAGGAACGTAGATCCTGGTTACCATGGTGAGGGTATGAACGTAGATCCTGGTTACCATGGTGAGGGTATGAACGTAGATCCTGGTTACCATGGTGAGGGAAGGAACGTAGATCCTGGTTACCATGGTGAGGGAAGGAACGTAGATCCTGGTTACCATGGTGAGGGTAGGAACGTAGATCCTGGTTACCATGGTGAGGGTAGGAACGTAGATCCTGGTTACCATGGTGAGGGTAGGAACGTAGATCCTGGTTACCGCGGTGAGGGAAGGAACGTAGATCCTGGTTACCGCGGTGAGGGTAGGAACGTAGATCCTGGTTACCATGGTGAGGGTAGGAACGTAGATCCTGGTTACCATGGTGAGGGTAGGAACGTAGATCCTGGTTACCATGGTGAGGGTAGGAACGTAGATCCTGGTTACCATGGGGAGGGTATGAACGTAGATCCTGGTTACCATGGTGAGGGTAGGAACGTAGATCCTGGTTACCATGGTGAGGGTAGGAATATAGATCCTGGTTACCATGGTGAGGGTAGGAATATAGATCCTGGTTACCATGGTGAGGGTAGGAATATAGATCCTGGTTACCATGGTGAGGGTAGGAATATAGATCCTGGTTACCATGGTGAGGGTAGGAACGTAGATTGACTTGTAAATCCAGAGCTTTGTTTTTCGGCTCGGTTCTCTCTTTACCACGATGGACCGATGCAGCGTCCTAGTTATTGCTGATGCCGCACCGATCCGCCTGTCGATCTCCCGCTCCATCCTTCCCCCACTTGAAAAGTGGCCCGACCCCGGAACAAGCGGAAGATGACAGAACGGAACGTCCTGTCCCAAACAAAAAGGAACGAAAAAAAAACAAAAAAAAAAACTCAGCGTAGAAGGAGAGACGCCTGATGCTGCGAGGTCAGACTGTTTCCACAGGCGCACATTTAAATGAATCAAATCAACATTAAAACAGACATAAAGCTTAAAAAATAGATTAGAAAACATTAATAAACTGAAAAAAATGTGTTCTTAAAGTTTATATATAGTTGGTACTGACAGCCTGAGTGCTGACAGACAGCATGTCTCCTCCACAGTCTGTGGGCAGAAGTCTTAATAAACTCTGAGGAGGTACGACTACTACTACCGTGGCATCTTACCCGGTACAGGCCGCTGAATGGAACGTCGATGGGCAGCGAGAAAAGGTTCTTGATCATTTCCTCGAAAGCTTCGACCAGCTGTTGCTCATCGGTGTGGATCTGGTCCGGTCGGAACCCCAGCAGGATCCGCATGGCCACGCGGAACATCAGCCTCTTCATCTCTGGGTAGACCAGCACGCAGCGCTCCGCACAGAGCCAGCGTTTCACCGCCATCTGGACCTCCTCCTGGATCACCGGGATGTAGAGCTCCAGAGCCTCCCTGGAGAAGGCCTTCATGATGGCCTACAGAGAAACCACATCATGACGACCCTCTCTACCATCACGGATAACCCTGACCATCCTCTCTACCATCATGGATAACCCTGACCATCCTCTCTACCATCATGGATAACCCTGACCATCCTCTCTACCATCATGGATAACCCTGACCATCCTCTCTACCATCATGGATAACCATGACCATCCTCTCTACCATCATGGATAACCCTGATCATCCTCTCTACCATCATGGATAACCATGACCATCCTCTCTACCATCATGGATAACCCTGACCATCCTCTCTACCATCATGGATAACCCTGACCATCCTCTCTACCATCATGGATAACCATGACCATCCTCTCTACCATCATGGATAACCATGACCATCCTCTCTACCATCATGGATAACCCTGACCATCCTCTATACCATCATGGATAACCCTGACCATCCTCTCTACCATCATGGATAACCCTGACCATCCTCTCTACCATCACGGATAACCCTGACCATCCTCTCTACCATCATGGATAACCCTGACCATCCTCTCTACCATCATGGATAACCCTGACCATCCTCTATACCATCATGGATAACCCTGACCATCCTCTCTACCATCATAGATAACCCTGACCATCCTCTATACCATCATGGAAAACCCTGACCATCCTCTCTACCATCACGGATAACCCTGACCATCCTCTCTACCATCATGGATAACCCTGACCATCCTCTCTACCGTCATGGATAACCCTGACCATCCTCTCTACCATCATAGATAACCCTGACCATCCTCTATACCATCATGGAAAACCCTGACCATCCTCTCTACCATCACGGATAACCCTGACCATCCTCTCTACCATCATGGATAACCCTGACCATCCTCTATACCATCATGGAAAACCCTGACCATCCTCTCTACCATCACGGATAACCCTGACCATCCTCTCTACCATCATGGATAACCCTGACCATCCTCTCTACCGTCATGGATAACCCTGACCATCCTCTCTACCATCATGGATAACCCTGACCATCCTCTCTACCATCATGGATAACCCTGACCATCCTCTCTACCATCATGTATAACCCTGACCATCCTCTCTACCATCATGGATAACCCTGACCATCCTCTCTACCGTCATGTATAACCCTGACCATCCTCTCTACCGTCATGGATAACCCTTACCATCCTCTCTACCATCATGGATAACCCTGACCATCCTCTATACCATCATGGATAACCCTGACCATCCTCTCTACCATCATGGAAAACCATGACCATCTTCTCTACCATCATGGATAACTCTGACCATCCTCTCTACCATCATGGAAAACCATGACCATCCTCTCTACCATCATGGATAACCCTGACCATCCTCTCTACAGTCATGGATAACCCTGACCATCCTCTCTACCATCATGGATAACCCTGACCATCCTCTCTACCATCACGGATAACCCTGACCATCCTCTCTACCATCATGGATAACCCTGACCATCCTCTCTACCATCATGGATAATCCTGACCATCCTCTACCATCATGGATAACCCTGACCATCCTCTCTACCATCATAGATAACCCTGACCATCCTCTCTACCATCATGGATAACCCTGACCATCCTCTCTACCATCATGGATAAACCCTGACCATCCTCTCTACCATCATGGATAACCCTGACCATCCTCTCTACCATCACGGATAACCCTGACCATCCTCTCTACCATCATGGATAACCCTGACCATCCTCTCTACCATCACGGATAACCCTGACCATCCTCTCTACCATCATGGAAAACCATGACCATCCTCTCTACCTGGTGTGGGCATCATGGTGTGGGCATCCGTTTGTTCCTCACCTTCCTCTTGGCTCTGTGTTGGGCTCCGTGAACATTAGACAAAGTGTCCGCGCCCAGGATAGCGCGCACAGAAGCTGGCCAGTGCGCTGCCACCAGCCGGTGTTCCCCCAGCAGGATCTGACGCACGTTCTCGGCGCCGGTCACGCGCACCGTGGGGTTTCCAAACAGGTGCGTCCTGTAGATGAATCCGTACTTCTGCCGCTTAACGCGGAGAAACTTTCGTCTCTGCAGGAGGAGGATGGATAGGGTGTGGGTGGGTGTGTGGGTGAGGTGGGTGGAGGGCAGCTGGACGTGCTTACCTGCAGGATGAGCTGGAGGGTCTCTCCTATAAAAGGCAGCCCCATAGATCCAGGAGGCAGTGGGAGGGAGCAGAGCGCGTCTCCACGCAGCGTGTAAAGCTCCCACAGCTTTAGAGCCAACAGGAAGAGCAGCACAGGCAGAGCTAGCAGGCACGAGAAGCTCAGGAGTACAGCACTCACAGCCATGGTTCAGCTGGGACTCCCTCATCTCCATCTCACTCTTTTATAGGAGAACCCCTAGGTCACCCCGAGGTCACACCGGACACGCCCACAAACACTATGACTCCACCCACTTCATCACAAACACCCACTGGATCAGAATACACTAATAAAACATGTTTAAACACGTTGGTTGTCATGGTAACACCTGGTTTTATGCTTATAATTGGTCATATTCTCATATGTACAGCAAGAAGGTCAGGGGTTCAAGACACAGAGTGGGAGTGAGACTTGAATCTCAGGTCTTTCTGTGTGTAGTTTGTATGTTCTCCTCATGTATGTGTGGGTCTTTCTGTGTGTAGTTTGTATGTTCTCCTCATGTATGTGTGGGTCTTTCTGTGTGTAGTTTGTATGTTCTCCTCATGTATGTGTGGGTTTTCTCTGGTTTCCTTCAAAAACATACATGTTAGGTTGATTGGCTGTTAGGAATGATATTGGTAACCAGACAACGATCCACGTGTTGTCCTCCGGTTCAGATTCCTGATGGATCCTCTGTGTTCCTGTCCTGGATGTGGTCAGACTGAGGAGGCCTCTGTGTTCAGATTCTGGTTACCATGGTGAAGGTAGGAACGTAGATCCTGGTTACCATGGTGAAGGTAGAAACGTAGATCCTGGTTACCATGTTGAGAGTAGGAACGTAGATCCTGGTTACCACGGTGAAGGTAGGAACGTAGATCCTGGTTACCACGGTGAAGGTAGGAACGTAGATCCTGGTTACCATGGTGAGGGTAGGAACGTAGATCCTGGTTACCATGGTGAGGGTAGGAACGTAGATCCTGGTTACCATGGTGAGGGTAAGAACGTACATCCTGGTTACCATGGTGAGGGTAAGAACGTACATCCTGGTTACCATGGTGAGAGTAGGAACGTAGATCCTGGTTACCATGGTGAGGGTAGGAACGTAGATCCTGGTTACCATGGTGAGGGTAGGAACGTACATCCTGGTTACCATGGTGAGAGTAGGAACGTAGATCCTGGTTACCATGGTGACGGTAGGAACGTAGATCCTGGTTACCATGGTGAGGGTAGGAACGTACATCCTGGTTACCATGGTGAGGGTAAGAACGTACATCCTGGTTACCATGGTGACGGTAGGAACGTAGATCCTGGTTACCATGGTGACGGTAGGAACGTAGATCCTGGTTACCATGGTGAGGGTAAGAACGTAGATCCTGGTTACCATGGTGACGGTAGGAACGTAGATCCTGGTTACCATGGTGACGGTTGGAACGTAAATCCTGGTTACCATGGTGACGGTAGCAACGTAGATCCTGGTTACCATGGTGAGGGTAGGAACGTAGATCCTGGTTACCATGGTGAGGGTAGGAACGTAGATCCTGGTTACCACGGTGAGGGTAGGAACGTAGAACTCCAGAACTCAAACCCTGACCTTGTTGCTGTGGTGCCACCATTCTGCCCTTTTCATAACGCAATATTTAAATTTATAAAAAAATGAATTCTTTTTAATAAAACATAAAAATTAATTATAATTTTTTATCAATTCTAAATTTTATTGTTTTGTTTTCTCATATTTAGAATTTTTTTTGTTTACGTTTAAAACAAATAAAACAAACCTTTAAATAAAAAAAAACCACAGGTTTCTTTTCTCCGGCTTCACCTGAGCCCGCGTCCTGCTTGTTCAAACCCATTCCTGTGGACGCGGGTTCACTGGCAGGTCAGCAGAGCCGCGTGTGGAGGTCATGCCCGGGCCACTCGCACATGGGGGTGGGAACAGGGGCACCCCTCACCATCCAGTAGCTCTTCATTGAGCTTCCATTTTATTATTAGACTTTAATTGGTTTTCTTTTTTTAGATTTCCTCCATCTTTATTTTCCTCACCCATCCATCGTGCCATCATGCCATCCTTCCATGCCCGCTTCTCTCCCTCTCTCTCTGTGAACTTGGTGGAGGTAAAGTTCACTGGGATGTCGAGGTCGCTGTGAGGTCAGCCAGCGCCTGGCCGGAGACACAACACCAGCACGTCTGTGTCCAGGTGGAGACCCCCTCTCGGCTCTGAGATGAGAACCTGAGGAACGTTAGTGGTGTAAAAGGTGGAAGAGGTCAGAGGAGGGACACGTCTCCACCTCCATCTCCGCCTCCGTCTTTCTGCCGTTTGATCTTCTCTGTTGTTCTACGACAGGAAACAAACCCCCTCCTCGCCTCCTCCTGGCAGCTCTTCACACAGGAAGATGTTTAAAACCAGCCGTTACCTCTTATGTCCCCTCTTCTCATGTCCTCCATGTTCCTACCCTCACCATGGTAACCAGGATCTACCTTCCTACCCTCACCGTGGTAACCAGGATCTACCTTCCTACCCTCACCGTGGTAACCAGGATCTACGTTCCTACCCTCACCGTGGTAACCAGGATCTACGTTCCTACCCTCACCATGGTAACCAGGATCTACGTTCCTACCCTCACCATGGTAACCAGGATCTACGTTCCTACCCTCACCATGGTAACCAGGATCTACCTTCCTACCCTCACCATGGTAACCAGGATCTACGTTCCTACCCTCACCATGGTAACCAGGATCTACCTTCCTACCCTCACCATGGTAACCAGGATCTATGTTCCTACCCTCACCACAGTAACCAGGATCTATGTTCTTACCCTTACCATGGTAACCAGGATCTACGTTCCTACCCTCACCATGGTAACCAGGATCTATGTTCCTACCCTCACCATGGTAACCAGGATCTACGTTCCAACCCTCACCATGGTAACCAGGATCTACGTTCCTACCCTCACCATGGTAACCAGGATCTACGTTCCTACCCTCACCATGGTAACCAGGATCTACGTTCCTACCCTCACCATGGTAACCAGGATCTACGTTCCTATGCTCACCATGGTAACCAGGATCTACGTTCCTACTCTCACCAAGGTAACCAGGATCTATGTTCCTACCCTCACCATGGTAACCAGGATCTATGTTCCTACCCTCACCATGGTAACCAGGATCTATGTTCCTACCCTCACCATGGTAACCAGGATCTATGTTCCTACCCTCACCATGGTAACCAGGATCTATGTTCCTACCCTCACCACAGTAACCAGGATCTATGTTCTTACCCTTACCATGGTAACCAGGATCTACGTTCCTACCCTCACCATGGTAACCAGGATCTACGTTCCTACCCTCACCATGGTAACCAGGATCTATGTTCCTACCCTCACCATGGTAACCAGGATCTATGTTCCTACCCTCACCATGGTAACCAGGATCTACATTCCTACCCTCACCATGGTAACCAGGATCTATGTTCCTACCCTCACCACAGTAACCAGGATCTATGTTCTTACCCTTACCATGGTAACCAGGATCTACGTTCCTACCCTCACCATGGTAACCAGGATCTACATTCCTACCCTCACCATGGTAACCAGGATCTATGTTCCTACCCTCACCACAGTAACCAGGATCTATGTTCTTACCCTTACCATGGTAACCAGGATCTACGTTCCTACCCTCACCATGGTAACCAGGATCTATGTTCCTACACTCACCATGGTAACCAGGATCTACGTTCCTACCCTCACCATGGTAACCAGGATCTACGTTCCTACCCTCACCATGGTAACCAGGATCTACGTTCCTACCCTCACCATGGTAACCAGGATCTATGTTCCTACACTCACCATGGTAACCAGGATCTACGTTCCTACCCTCACCATGGTAACCAGGATCTATGTTCCTACACTCACCATGGTAACCAGGATCTACGTTCCTACCCTCACCACAGTAACCAGGATTTATGTTCTTACCCTTACCATGGTAACCAGGATCTACGTTCCTACCCTCACCATGGTAACCAGGATCTACGTTCCTACCCTCACCATGGTAACCAGGATCTACGTTCCTACCCTCACCATGGTAACCAGGATCTACGTTCCTACCCTCACCATGGTAACCAGGATCTACGTTCCTACCCTCACCATGGTAACTAGGATCTGGGCTTCTAATGTGAATCACCCAGGGTCTGTCTGACTTCCTCCTGATCGCCCAGACCTCCTACTATTTTTTTACGACTTTTTTTTGCGATTTTTTGTCCTTTTTTCTGAGCTTTTCACCATTTTCATCAAAAATATTTTTGACATTTTTTTAGGTTTTTTTAGTAAAAAAAAAAATTACAAAAAAAATAAAACAATTGCAAAAGAAAGAAAAAAAAGTTAAAGAAATTTAAAAATAGCAAAAAAGTAGAAAAAAGTTAAAAAAAATAGCAAAAAAGTTGAAAAAGTGCAAAAAAAAAATTCCACCAAAAAAGTTAAAAAAAATTGCAAAAAAAACCCGCAAAAAAAGTCAAACAACTGTAAAATAAGTAAAAAAAAAATTCAAACAGTAAAAATAAATAAATAAATTGCAAAAAAGACCATTTTTCTGAAAAAAATTGCAAAAAAGTTGCAAAAAAAAGTCGCAAAAAGTCTAACGATCGCAAAAAAAGTCAGAAAATGTACCCAAAAGTGTCGCAAACAACTTTTTGAAAAAAATTGTGTAAAAGTCGCTCAAAAAAATCGCAAAACAGCGGGAAAAACATGGCCGCCCTAAAGTCTGACCTTATCATAAATTCCCAAGTTTAATTCAACTTGATCTCCATCCCGCCCCGACCGTCTGCAATGATCCTAAAACTACTCATGAACAACCGCGAGGCGTGGTCACTGCCGAGCCATGGCAACGTCTCCAAAGAACATGACAGGAAGATGGTCACCATGGCAACGCTGTGATCGGCAGAAACAATAAAAACAGGAAGCATCGAACACGAAAAATTCTTGTTTCTGCACTTTATTGGTTTCAAGGATGTTTTCCGTCTCGAGCCTCCTCATTGGTCAGTTTGTAGCTTCTCACACACTCAGGCCTGACCTCCTCTGTGTGTGTGTGTGTGTGTGTAAGGAGGAGGTGGTCCCGGTCGTCTCCCACCACACATGATAAGCGGTGCGCAGCATGTGAACTTTGCCCTGGGTCAGCGTTTGAACGCGAGGATCCCTGTCGCCGAGGATGTAATGAGGCGAGAGGCTGAGCTCTATTATCCCTGGCAGCCGCCATCAAAACACTCCCACACATGCTCACTGACTGTTTGTTTGCTCCACGGGCTGAACTTTAAACTCTACTGCCCCGCCACCAACCCTGAGAGACCACATGCCCAGCTGAACAAACTGTGGACCCGCTTCAATATACGTAAACCCACTGCCAGGTTTTATTCCTGGTGGCACAGAAAGACCAGGTTTTTTTCCACAAGGGCATAAATGTTCTTAATTTGTTTCCATTCCATAGTAACCAGGATCTACGTTCCAACCATCACCATGGTAACCAGGATCTACGTTCCAACCATCACCATGGTAACCAGGATCTACGTTCCTACCCTCACCATAGTAACCAGGATCTACGTTCCAACCATCACCATGGTAACCAGGATCTAAGTTCCTACCCTCACCATGGTAAACAGGATCTACGTTCCAACCCTCACCATGGTAACCAGGATTTACGTTCCTACCCTCACCATGGTAACCAGGATCTACGTTCCAAACCTCACCATGGTAACCAGGATCTACGTTCCTACCCTCACCATGGTAACCAGGATCTACGTTCCAAACCTCACCATGGTAACCAAGATCTACGTTCCTACCCTCACCGTGGTAACCAGGATCTACGTTCCTACCCTCACCATGGTAACCAGGATCTAAGTTCCTACCCTCACCATGGTAAACAGGATCTACGTTCCAACCCTCACCATGGTAACCAGGATCTACGTTCCTACCCTCACCATGGTAACCAGGATCTACGTTCCAAACCTCACCATGGTAACCAGGATCTACGTTCCTACCCTCACCATGGTAACCAGGATCTACGTTCCTACCCTCACCATGGTAACCAGGATCTACGTTCCAACCATCACCATGGTAACCAGGATCTACGTTCCTACCCTCACCATAGTAACCAGGATCTACGTTCCAACCATCACCATGGTAACCAGGATCTAAGTTCCTACCCTCACCATGGTAAACAGGATCTACGTTCCAACCCTCACCATGGTAACCAGGATTTACGTTCCTACCCTCACCATGGTAACCAGGATCTACGTTCCAAACCTCACCATGGTAACCAGGATCTACGTTCCTACCCTCACCATGGTAACCAGGATCTACGTTCCTACCCTCACCATGGTAACCAGGATCTACGTTCCAAACCTCACCATGGTAACCAAGATCTACGTTCCTACCCTCACCGTGGTAACCAGGATCTACGTTCCTACCCTCACCATGGTAACCAGGATCTAAGTTCCTACCCTCACCATGGTAAACAGGATCTACGTTCCAACCCTCACCATGGTAACCAGGATCTACGTTCCTACCCTCACCATGGTAACCAGGATCTACGTTCCAAACCTCACCATGGTAACCAGGATCTACGTTCCTACCCTCACCATGGTAACCAGGATCTACGTTCCTACCCTCACCATGGTAACCAGGATCTACGTTCCTACTCTCACCATGGTAACCAGGATCTACGTTCCTACCCTCACCATGGTAACCAGGATCTACGTTCCTACCCTCACCATGGTAACCAGGATCTACGTTCCTACCCTCACCATGGTAACCAGGATCTACGTTCCAAACCTCACCATGGTAACCAAGATCTACGTTCCTACCCTCACCATGGTAACCAGGATCTATGTTACTACCCTCACCATGGTAACCAGGATCTATGTTACTACCCTCACCATGGTAACCAGGATCTACGTTCCTACTCTCACCATGGTAACCAGGATCTATGTTACTACCCTCACCGTGGTAACCAGGATCTACGTTCCTACTCTCACCATGGTAACCAGGATCTACGTTCCTACCCTCACCATGGTAACCAGGATCTATGTTCCTACTCTCACCATGGTAACCAGGATCTACGTTCCTACCCTCACCATGGTAACCAGGATCTACGTTCCTACCCTCACCGTAGTAACCAGGATCTACGTTCCTACCCTGACCGTGGTAGCCAGGATCTACGTTCCTACTCTCACCATGGTAACCAGGATCTACGTTCCTACCCTCACCGTGGTAACCAGGATCTATGTTCCTACTCTCACCATGGTAACCAGGATCTACGTTCCAACCCTCACCATGGTAACCAGGATCTACGTTCCTACCCTCACCATGGTAACCAGGATCTACGTTCCTACTCTCACCATGGTAACCAGGATCTACGTTCCTACTCTCACCATGGTAACCAGGATCTATGTTCCTACCCTCACCGTGGTAACCAGGATCTATGTTCCTACTCTCACCATGGTAACCAGGATCTATGTTCCTACTCTCACCATGGTAACCAGGATCTATGTTCCAACCCTCACCATGGTAACCAGGATCTACGTTCCTACCCTCACCATAGTAACCAGGATCTACGTTCCTACTCTCACCATGGTAACCAGGATCTACGTTCCTACCCTCACCATGGTAACCAGGATCTACGTTCCTACTCTCACCATGGTAACCAGTGTGGGTGGTGAATTAAAGACCAAGATCTTGGTACAAGCGGCCAAAATGATCTTCCTCTACAGGGTGGCTGGGCTCTCTCTCAGAGATAGAGTGAGGAGTTCTGCCATCCAGGAGGAGCTGGGCGTAGAGCTGTTTCTCATCTGGGTAGAGATAAGCCAGACGGTGTGGTAAGAGCATCTGGTTATGATGCATCCCAGATGCTCATAACCAGAGTCCTGGTGGGACGGAAAACCTCTGGGTTTCCGTCCCACCGGGAGGAGACCCAGAGGTAGACCCCAGACCTGCTGGATGGGGAACACCTCACTACTTTAATATTGAACCATAAAAAATCAGAGTTTGTCAATCATAGAGTAGCCATCGTATTCACTTCTCACGTTATCACGACTACACGATGGCGACACCTCGCCACCTGGCGGCATCAGCTCATTTGCCTACCATTACATATGCATCTAGTCATCCTCATGATGTGCTGCTGTAGCTTTAAGACGTGGTTGGGGCGGGACGGAGATCAGGTTGGCTTTCACCTTTGAGATTTGTCTCAGGTTACAAGTCGAGAGCCTGAGACTCTGGAGCAGATGAGCTCCATATGCGTCTCCATGACGACCACATTGATTCATTTAACTGGTAAAAACATGAAGAGAAACCAGCCTGGATCTGATTCCAGATCAGATTGATGAATTCCATAATTTATTTATTTCATTTGGAAGTTAGAAAATCATAAATAAGATGGAAGATGAACGTTTAGGCGCGGAGTGAGGAGGCGTGGCCTGACCGGGCGTGGTCGTCCTCAGGAAATATGACACAAATCAGGAGGAAATGTCAATGGTTATTTACAGGTGCTTGAAAACACAGCGCACGCACACACACACACATACACTCACACACACACACACTCTCAGACACACACGCAGACACACACACCATTGAAAGCTCTTCATTCATCTCTGAAGTAAGTTTTAACCCTTAAAACTCCACCAGATTTCTCTCCTTTAGAACTATGGAACTTACTCTAAATCATAGACTTTATCAGTTCATCTATAGCCGGTGCTGAGTAAATGTTGGCAGTTACAAAAGTGTTATGGAAGCACAGGAGCTCGGACAGTCTGAGTGCTTCCAGCCTTTTTTTAATCCTACAGTTAAAGGCGTAAAGTGCAGCAGTGTAAACACCTTGATGCCCCCTCGCCCCTACCCACGGCGTCCCAGTCCGGGTTAGGGTAACCCAACCTGGCAACCCAAAAGCTGGAGTCTGGAAAGCGTCCACAAAGCCAGGCCGCAGTGAAGAACACCAAACTGGTCTCTCTGTATTTCACTGGGTCCGAGTGAGCGCCTCCAGTTCCTCAAGCGAGCAACCGGACATTTTTATGGAAACCGTAAAAACACAGGAAGCCCCTCCTCTAGACCGTCTCCTTGATGGTGATCTGTTCTAAAGCGGCCAATCAGACGACACGCCTCCTTCCTGGATGAAAGATTTTTGTTTCCGTACGTTGAGTCTGATTTTTTTTACGTACTTAGTTACGAGACTATGTTTCACATCTGGACAGGGAACACCTCAGGATCCTCCTGGGTGAGATGGAGGACGCAGCCGGGGTGAGAGAAGCCTGGGTTTCCTGCCTGAGGCTGTTGCCTATTCCACCCGGCTCCTGATAAGCGAACAGACATACTTGAGCTCTTTTGGAGGTTCTAGCAGGGGAGCGCAAACCGATGAATGGTCGTCCACCGCGGGGGGACATCGTCCGCTGCCACCGAGCGCAGAGCTTCAGGAGGGACACACATGGACCGATGAGGGAGGAAGAGGACACCTGCCTAGCCAGCCAGATCAGCCGAATCAACCCTAGCGATCAATGGGGTGACAGATGTCGCAGCCAGATCGCCCTCAAGCGAACAGACATACTTAATTCATCCCTCAATTGGGAGATTTGTGTGCTGCATTCCACCGCAGCAGGCTGCCAGGACGGCACCAATGGTTGGAGAAATGGGGGGTTAGGTGTCTTCTACAGAAACACCTTGACATGAGCTCAGTGGGATTCGAACCGGAAAACTTCCGGTCCAAGGGTGAATGTTCTACCACTGAGCCATTGCCTCCCCTTAAACTAAAATTTAACTGCAACTCATTTTAAAAAGTGTTTTCAATTCAATCTGAGAGTTTAAACGAACGTTCAGATTGAGGCTAGAAAGAGAGTAAACAGGGAGTTCTAGATTGTGTGTTTTGGTTGTTTTGATTTCTAAAAGTACACTTGATGGTTGAACCTTTAGTCACCAAGTCCCTGTTATATAGAAGAAGCTCCCAGACACTGTTTTATAAAAACTTATCATCAAATAGAAACAGAGACATTTACCTCTGTGAAGCCCCGCCCCTCTTTAGAAAAAAAACAAACAAAAAATATGTCAATCGTTTGTGCTTTTTATGTTTTTATTTTAGAAATACGACTTAGACAATGACGTCATCAAAGATGGCGTCATCAAAGATGGCGACGCCCAGAAATAAATGAAGGTCTGAATGACGTCATCGTCCAAATAAAATGTCTTAAAATAAAACTAAAACAGCACAAAGAAAAAATTTTTACATCACAAACTATTGACATATTTTTTGTTTATATTTTAAAGTGGGGTCAGATTCACGGAGGTGAGACATTTAGCAGGTCCAGACCTTTTCCACACGGAGTCTGTTATCTGATCTCCCATCCACACAAACACGCAGGTTTTTGTAACTTAAAACCGTGCTTTTGGAAAACTCCGACCAAACTGACAATTTTAGAAAACTGCGCCACAATCGGAAGTGAACCGGGAGGGAACCGGAAGTGAACATACCGGTCACAGAACCAAAAGTAACTACACATTAAGCTAATAAAAAAAAACTGTTCTACGTTTTAAAATTGTAGATTTTTTGTAAAAAATACAGAGCAGGTGCGAAAAAAACGCTGATTTCATTATAAGTTAGCATCATGCTAGGTCACAGATCTAGATGGTTAGATCATCTAGAAGGGGGGAGGGGCGTTCTGTGCATGCGCAGAGGCGCAACGTCGCAACGTCGCAGCTCTTGATAGTTGCAGATGTCATTTTACGTTTTTAAACGTCACTATCTGCGATAATTTATGCACAAACGTCATTTGTGCGTCGTTGTTTTCAATGCCAATCTCCTGTCCAGTAGGAGGAACAGATCTGAGTACGTTTCCTGTCCAATCAGGAGGGTTTGATTCTTTTGGAGTTTTAAGGGTTAAAAAAAAAAAAAAAAAACTGGAAGTTTTTTTTATGATGAAATAAAAGGAACAGGATGACCTCTGACTTCAGCGTCCCGGGGCTCGGCTCCACCTTCATTTTTTATTTTTCAGTCAGATTCTGGTCAGATTAAACTGTGTGTGTGTGTGTGTGTGTGTGTGTGTGTGTGTGTGTGTGTGTGTGTGTGTGTATTAGAGGTGTAACAGTAAGGTACAGTGACAACTCGCTATAACACGGTTTACTTTTCACGGATTTGCATTGTGTATCGTGTTCTGCGTTCTGATTGGTTAAAAAGTCACACTGAAAGTCTCTGGAGAGACTATGTCTCACAGCTGGACAGGGAACACCTCGGATCCTCCTGGGTGAGCTGGAGGATGCAGCCGGGGTGAGAGAAACCTGGATCCCTGCTTCAACACCTGCCACCGTTCCAGCAACGCTGTGTCCGCTGGTCAAACGCTTACGACTGCTCCACCGAAGTTTGTCGCTCCTCATCGCTCGCTATGATTTACACAGCTCCATACTTTGGGAGCTTCTGGAGAAACATGGTGGCCGAGCGTGTGCGGCGTTGCTTTAACGAGAGCCAACTTGTATCAGCCGCTGGTTGTGTCCATACCAGCCTGTCAATGCCTGATCCCGTCAGACCTCAGAAGCAAAGCAGGCTGAGTCTGGACAGTTGGATGGGAGACCGCCGGAACCCCAGGTACCACGATGGGACGGTTGTAGAGATTAAATTGCCGTTGTGTCGCTGGGTGAGACACTTCACCCACGTTGCCTAGTCTGAATGGTGTGTGTGATTGGTTGGTGATGGTCAGAAGGGCCGATGGTGCACAATGGCAGCCTTGCTTCTGTCAGTTTGCCCCAGGGTAGCTGTGGGCACAACAGTAGCTTGCCATCACCTGGTATGGATGAATGAATAACGCTTATGTACTGTTTCACCCCTAATGTTACACCCCTGGATGTTATATGTGTGTGTGAGAGTGTGTGTTTTCCCTGCGTGCCGTATCCGCTGTGTTTCTCCTCTTTTGAGGAGGCAGTTCATCGTCTGCATGCAGACACACGTACACACACGGCCGAGTGTGTGTGTGCGTGTTTAGGAGGACATGCCGTTGACGAGGCTCCTCAGCTGTTTCACCACCGTTTCGATCAGCTTCTGTTTGTCGCGGTCGTTCTTTCGGAACTGTGAGAAGATGTTGTTCTTTTTATTGGTGTCTTTCATCCTGAAAAAAAAAAAGGAGAACATTTTTATTTAAGACGTCACAAACCATCTAGATTCCTACCCTCACCATGGTAACCAGGATCTACATTCCTACCCTCACCATGGTAACCAGGATCTACGTTCCTACCCTCACCATGGTAACCAGGATCTACGTTCCTACCCTCACCATGGTAACCAGGATCTACGTTCCTACCCTCACCATGGTAACCAGGATCTACATTCCTACCCTCACCATGGTAACCAGGATCTACGTTCCTACCCTCACCATGGTAACCAGGATCTACGTTCCTACCCTCACCATGGTAACCAGGATCTACGTTCCTACCCTCACCATGGTAACCAGGATCTACATTCCTACCCTCACCATGGTAACCAGGATCTACGTTCCTACCCTCACCATGGTAACCAGGATCTACGTTCCTACCCTCACCATGGTAACCAGGATCTACGTTCCTACCCTCACCATGGTAACCAGGATCTACGTTCCTACCCTCACCATGGTAACCAGGATCTACGTTCCTACCCTCACCATGGTAACCAGGATCTACGTTCCTACCCTCACCATGGTAACCAGGATCTACGTTCCTACCCTCACCATGGTAACCAGGATCTACGTTCCTACCCTCACCGTGGTAACCAGGATCTACGTTCCTACCCTCACCGTGGTAACCAGAATCTACGTTCCTACCCTCACCATGGTAACCAGGATCTACGTTCCTATCCTCACTGTGGTAACCAGGATCTACGTTCCTACCCTCACCGTGGTAACCAGAATCTACGTTCCTACCCTCACCGTGGTAACCAGAATCTACGTTCCTACCCTCACCGTGGTAACCAGTGTGGGTGGTGACTAAAAGAACGACCTCATGAAAACAAGTGGCTGAAATGAGCTTCCTCTGCAGGGTGGCTGGGCTTTCATTCATAGGTAGAGGAAGGAGCTATGCCAGCTGGAGAGAAGCCAGATGGAGTGGCTCGGACATCTGGTTAGGATGCCTGCCTTGCTGGTGAGGTGTTCCTTCCCACCAGGAGGAGACCAAGAGGCAGACCCCAGACCTGCTGGAGAGACTAGGTCTCACAGCTGGACAGGGAACACCTCAGGATCCTCATGGGTGAGATGGAGGATGCAGACGGGGTGAGAGAAGCCGTCTCAGGCTACTCCCTCTGCACCCTGGCTACAGATAGACGACCCCAGAAGACGACCAAATGGAATGTCTTTATTTTTGTCCTTAAAAGGTTCCGACTGAACAAAATAAATGTTGAAAAGTGGGTCAAATGTTAGTTTGATGTAGTTTTTGGTCTCTGAGTATCAGGTTTTGATGATGGATTCCTTATAGTATTAAACATTAAGCAACATGACGGAGGAAGTGTGAGGACCTACCCTCTGTAGACTCTGAGCAGCAGCAGAAAAACAGAGGAATCATGTTAGAAGAAAGAGATTCACATCAAAAAAAAAAACACAAGAATAACAGACAGAAACACACACAGACAGATGGACAGACAAACGGACGGACGAGGAACTCACTTCTCCAACAGAGCCAACGCAGTAGCCGGCTTCACTCTCAGGTATTTACAGTTCGGTTGGCCGTAGTCCGCCAGGTACGTGGACCAGTCCCACACCATGAAGAGGTCCAGGAGCTATAAGACACAGACATGATCAGCTGGAGATTTAATAATCAGACTGGTTCTAAGAATGATGTCATCAGCGTACGTACACTCCATGGTCCTGCAGTAGAACCTGATGGGGCCCCTCCTCCTGACAGCAGAGGAGAAGATGGTCCTGTCTAAATGACCCAGGGTTAACCTGAGGAGACCCCCTCCCCTCCATGCTAATGTCCCAGCTGGGTGTTTGAGTCATGGTGATCGAGCAGCTTAGTGATAATAGCATTATTCAGCTAACACTGAGAGGCTTACCGCATGCGGAGGTCTTATCCTGATCACATCTAATGCTGTTAAAGGATTTTCCACACATTCCTAAACTAAAAAAAAATCTACTTTACATTGATATGGATCAGATTTTTAAAACAGACCAATTACCAGGCTTTTATTTTGTAAAACGGCCTAAAGAAGGAACTTAACCCGGTCTCCATGGAGACCTGGTTTTGGCTTCCGGAGCTTTAATGATACATAAAAAACAACAGAGATAAAAAAAAATCTAAACGATCAATAATTTGTCACCACAGCGCTGCATTGTTTACTTCAGACAGCTGTTCATAAGCTAGAGCTAGCTCCCTGTTAGCTTGTTTGGCTGGGCATGGCGTCGTCCCGCTTTGTTTACGTGCACGACCAGCTGCTCGCTCTCTGAATCAGATCCACCACGGCTGGAGGAGTCGGTGCAGTCCTGACAGAGCTGAGAACGAGACGATCTGAAACGGTCTGAGATCTGAGACGGTGGATCAGTAGTTGGAGCATTCACCAGCAACCGGAAGTTAACTGGAAGTTTGTGGGTTTGCATCCCACTGAGTTCACGTATAGGGTCCTTGGAGAAGGGTGCTAGGACATTTCAGCCTTGGAGATTTGGGCCAAAAACCGTGGAGGACAACTAAACTTGTAAAATATTCTGATATTTTATGAAAAAATTTATTGTAAATAAACAGTTGCACTACAGAAAATAATTGCTTTTAGTAATTTTTATCCCATGGCTCAAATAGCCTAGCCTAGGTTGCAGTTCTTCAAATGTCCGTGGCTAAAAAGACCGTTCACCTGGAGAAGACACCTAACGCCAGTTTCTCCCACCACTGGCGCCGTCGTAGGTGGCAGCCTGCTGCGGTGTAGGGCGCTTTCAGCCCAGTGTCCCTGCGGTTCTCATGGTTAACATCTGGCCACTCACTGGCAAGACGGAGCGCTCGCTCTGACCCAGTGGGAATGTGGAGCGGCCACTTTGGTGTCCCGACTACGTGGTCTCATTACGAACTGGTTTCTTAACTGTTCAAACGCAAGGTTACAGACCAGGAAGGACGGGGGCATCAAGATCTTCAGGGAATTATAACAGCTTTGATTGTCGTGTAGTTTCACAAAGTTTCCATTTATTTTCAAAATAAAACTTTCGATCCCGCTAACTTCCTTTTAAGAGTCGTGATAAAGTGAAAATAAGACCTGCGTGTGACCTCGGAGCTGCTCGACAAGCTGGGATTAACATGTCACATCTGTAAAAAGTCAACACAGACACATTTGCTCCAATGAGCTGCATCTAATGGAGCCGAATCTGTTCCCAACAGACAAACAAAGAAACCGTTTCCCTCCGGCGCTGAATTACCTCTAACAACACGGCAGCTTGGCTCAACCTTTCAGACAGACGTGTTTAAACCCAGCATACCTGGAATCAGACGCCTAGAGGCTCCATTCCTGGGAACAATCTGACAGAGTGCGGTAGCAACCATAAAAGATGTTCCTGCGCACGCACGACCATCTGATGGAGTATTTAGACGAGCTCAAACAAGAAGAATCGTCTCTGTTTGTGACCCAAACTCTCTGGAACATGAACGTTATGCAGAGCCAGGCCTCCACCTCAGGCGTAGCTTAGCAGGTCAGAGCTGTTCCATCCTTAACGTCTGATTGGCTGGAAGAAAAGTAGGATTTACACCGAAACTAATTCTTAAAAACCGATACCAATGCTTTCATTGGGGTCCTCGCCGATACCGAGTATTGATACCTTTAAAACTCCCTTAAAACAGATGACGTTTTACTTTGAAATGATTTTTTCTTCTATTCTGACAGGAAGTGAGCAACAGGAAGTAACATGCTTCCCGAGGCGTTTACTTTTCAAAATTAATGGACGTTGCGTCAGAGTGTTGGCCGTCAAGACACGGTCAATAAATAAATAAATAAATAAATAAAGATAAATATCAAAACGATCATAAAAACTTTTCATTCAGTTACCTTTCCCTCATCCAGGGCTGGGTCACAACCGCTTAAGAGGGTAAACACAGGCTTCTCTCACCCCGCCCACATCCTCCATCTCACCCAGGAGGATCCTGAGGTGTTCCCTGTCCAGCTGGGAGACATAGTCTCTCCAGCAGGTCTGGGGTCTGCCTCTGGGACTCATACCCGGTGGGACGTCCCTGAAACACCTCACCAATCAGAAGGACTACATCTCCCAACAGGAAGGACTACATCTCCCAACCAGAAGGACTACATCTCCCAACAGGAAGGACTACACCTCACCAACCAGAAGGACTACATCTCCCAACAGGAAGGACTACATCTCCCAACAAGAAAGACTACATCTCCCAACCAGAAGGACTACATCTCCCAACAGGAAGGACTTCATCTCCCAACCAGAAGGACTACATCTCCCAACATGAAGGACTACATCTCCCAACACGAAGGACTACATCTCCCAACATGAAGGACTACATCTCCCAACATGAAGGACTACATCTCCCAACAGGAAGGACTACATCTCCCAACCAGAAGGACTACATCTCCCAACCAGAAGGACTACATCTCCCAACAGGAAGGACTACACCTCACCAACCAGAAGGACTACATCTCCCAACAGGAAGGACTACATCTCCCAACAAGAAGGACTACATCTCCCAACCAGAAGGACTACATCTCCCAACAGGAAGGACTACATCTCCCAACCAGAAGGACTACATCTCCCAACATGAAGGACTACATCTCCCAACATGAAGGACTACATCTCCCAACACGAAGGACTACATCTCCCAACATGAAGGACTACATCTCCCAACATGAAGGACTACATCTCCCAACAGGAAGGACTACATCTCCCAACCAGAAGGACTACATCTCCCAACCAGAAGGCCTACATCTCCCAACATGAAGGACTACATCTCCCAACATGAAGGACTACATCTCCCAACATGAAGGACTACACCTCACCAACCAGAAGGACTACATCTCCCAACATGAAGGACTACATCTCACCAACCAGAAGGACTACATCTCCCAACAGGAAGGACTACATCTCCCAACATGAAGGACTACATCTCCCAACATGAAGGACTACATCTCCCAACATGAAGGACTACATCTCCTAACAAGAAGGACTACATCTGCCAACAGGAAGGAAGGACTACATCTCCCAACGGAGAGGACTACATCTCCCATCAGGAAGGACTACACCTCTCTTTATAAATGATTAAGGGAGTGTGGAACACTTAGAAGTGGATGAAAGAAGTGGTGAAGAAGAGGGAAGGATGAATTTTTCTAAGACAACCTGACCTTGTTATAAGTGGAGAAAAATGGATCCAAGATGGATCCAATGTTTAGATAAACAGACAGATGAACAGAAGGATGGGTGTGTGTCTATGAGCGGAGTCAGCGTTTACCTGTCGCAGATCGATGAATGCGAGCTGCAGGGTGTCTCCTTGGAAACCAGGGACGGGCTCAGAACTTGCGAACACTGAGAAACAGAAGCATGTCATCCAACCGTTGATAGAACTTAGCAGGGACATGTTTTAGGAATCGTACTCACGTTCACACTGGATGACATCCAGGTTAAACTGCTGGATGGCTCCCATGCTGATCTGTTTGAGCTCCGTGTCCAGTAACATCTGCATGAGCGACATGGACAGATGTTTGCATGCTGACATGCAGGCGGTCTGAGCCACTTTGCCCTGAAACACAGGAGAAGAGAGAGAGGGATGAAAGTGATGGAAGGAATGAATCAGAGAAAAAATCCACAGCAGCAACAACAGGAACTTCTGGGCTGTGAAACACGGTTTCATCTGAAGGGACGTGTTCATCCCACCATCTCGTTAGGCTGATTGGCCAGTTCAAACTGACCAGAGCGTATGTAATTGGCTACCCAATCTGGTGACCTGTACAGAGTGTACCCCACCTATTACGCAATGCAAAATTGGTACATATGAAATTCTCAGTGACTCTCTTTAAGCACCTTAAACTTTACAGATCCCCCCGACGACAAATCTCAGACGTTAGCCAACCACGCCTCTAGAACAGAAAACGTCCGGTCCGTTCTGTCATCCAGGGCCGAGTTGTGGGGGACAACAGCCTCAGACAGTACACCCAGGCTTCTCTCATCTCAGCTGCATCCTCCAGCTCACCCGGAAGGATCCTGACGTGCTCCCTGTCCAGCTGTGTGACTGTGAGTCTCTGTAAGTCTCTCCAGCAGGTCCGGGGGTCTTCCTCTGGATCGCTTCCTGGTGAGACGTGCCCGAAACACCTCACCAGGGAGGCATCCTAACCAGATGCCCGAACCACCCCATCGGGCTTGTCTCAAGCAAGAAGAGCAACAGCTCTACTCCAAGCTCCTCCCTCTATCTCTGAGCGAGAGCCCAGCCACTCTAGGGAGGAAGCTCATTTTGGTCGTATCCATGACCTCGTTCCTGGTGGGGGTAGGAATGTACTAGATCCTGGTTACCATGGTGAGGGTATGAACGTAGATCCTGGTTACCATGGTGAGGGTAGGAACGTAGATTCTGGTTACCATGGTGAGGGTAGGAACGTAGATCCTGGTTACCATGGTGAGGGTAGGAACGTAGATCCTGGTTACCATGGCGAGGGTAGGAACGTAGATCCTGGTTACCATGGTGAGAGTAGGAACGTAGATCCTGGTTACCATGGTGAGAGTAGGAACGTAGATCCTGGTTACCATGGTGAGGGTAGGAACGTAGATCCTGGTTACCATGGTGAGGGTAGGAACGTAGATCCTGGTTACCATGGTGAGAGTAGGAACGTAGATCCTGGTTACCATGGTGAGGGTAGGAACGTAGATCCTGGTTACCATGGCGAGGGTAGGAACGTAGATCCTGGTTACCATGGTGAGAGTAGGAACGTAGATCCTGGTTACCACGGTAAGGGTAGGAACGTAGATCCTGGTTACCACGGTGAGGGTAGGAACGTAGATCCTGGTTACCATGGTGAGGGTAGGAACGTAGATCCTGGTTACCATGGTGAGGGTAGGAACATAGATCCTGGTTACCATGGTGAGGGTAGGAACGTAGATCCTGGTTACCATGGTGAGGATAGGAACGTAGATCCTGGTTACCATGGTGAGGGTAGGAATGTAGATCCTGGTTACCATGGTGAGGGTAGGAACGTATATCCTGGTTACCATGGTGAGGGTAGGAACGTAGATTCTGGTTACCACGGTGAGGGTAGGAACGTAGATCCTGGTTACCATGGCAAGTGTAGAAACGTAGATCCTGGTTACCATGGCAAGTGTAGGAACGTAGATCCTGGTTACCATGGTGAGGGTAGGCACGTAGATCCTGGTTACCATGGTGAGGGTGGCTTTTCGGCTTAGCTCTTTTCTTCACCACGACAAATCGATGCAGCGTCCTAGACATTGGTGAAGCTGCACAAATCCGTCTGTCGATCTCCCGCTCCATCCTTCCTCCACTCGTGAACAAGACCCAGTGATTCTTAATCTCTTCCACTCGGGACAGGACCCTGTATCTGACTCGCAGGGGACACTCCACCCTTTTCCGGGCGAGAATTATGGCCTCGCATTTAGAGAGCCAAGAATATGAATCAAATATGGAGATCCATATTTGCATTTGCAAATATCGGATCATGCAAATAAGCTCATGCACATGCAATGGTATTCAAATGAGCCGGTGCTGCCCGTCATTACTCATGCATGACTGGACACACTTTCAAAATGAGTTCAAACATGGTGATTAACAACGAGCGTCTATCCTAATTAATCATGTCCCTGATGAGCTCCATGTTTCTAATGTTTACTCCTACACTGTGTTTGTTTTCTAATTGGTTTTTCACTGCTTTAAAAGCTTCATTTCACTGTCCTCACTTCACCTCAGCTTCTTCTCTTGAAATTTGGATTCTGCAGCTTCGTTTTCTAGATCACACAATTTGGGATGCACGGATTTTGGAGTAAACAAGCATCATAAACGAGGTCCCAGGCGATCTACCGACACTTCCTGGCTGACTGGTCACACCTCCCCATCCTGAGAAAGGATCCCTGGGTTCCCATGAAGGAGTTCCTTCTTGGTTCTGAGTTAAAACGAAGGTCCCAGAAATCATGTAACATCTAGATTAAATATATTAGGATAATTTGTATCATAAAATATGACCTGCTGAAGAGAATGTCTTACAGCTGGACAGGGAACACCTCAGGATCCTCTTGGGTGAGATGGAGGATGCAGCCGGGGTGAGAGAAGCCTGGGCTTCCCGTCTGAGGCTGTTGCCCCGGATAAACGAAAGACGACGGAACAGAAAATATGAAACATGATCAAAATAAAATCTAAATACCAGCCGTTGGCATAAATTTTCATTTTGTGGGGATAAAAAATGATCGGATTATTATTGTTAACAACCCATAAGTTCCTCTTCACCTGACCCGGCTTCACTTTGAGGGTCGTACTAACGTGATGCCAGAAAGCGAAGCCGTGAACATTCTGACGGGAATCAAACCGCCTCATATTTTCAAAAGGGACCGAGTTACATCCCTTCTGATAATCTGAGGCTGGATCTCATGCACACTCAAACAAAAACATTCCACAGGGAAAAAAAAAATTAATTAAATCTTGCGGGGACATGCAGCCGAGGAGATGTGGGCAGATCTGGAAAAAAAAAGATCTCGGTCTGAACTCAGATGATTTAATCTCGTCTGATGACACCCTTTGGTTGCATTCCTACACCCGATCCAAGTCAGCCGGCGGCATCTTAAACCGAGTCTCTGAACAAACACGTGCTGCTCCTTTAAGATGTTGTGATCATGTAATAACATTCTGAGCAAACCGAGGGGCGTCGCTTTATATATGTAAAACAAGCTAAGCTGTTATTAAAAGTCTGGGTGACGTCATGGATGTGGGGGTTCAAACCAAAGCTATGTTCTCACCGCCCGCTTAAAACGACCAATCTGTCCGTTTCACGTTGAGTCCATGGAGGCTTACGTCTGTATCTGGCAGCTGTTGGGTGAAACGTTCTATCCAATCACAGTGCCCGAAACTTGTCGTACGTCCAATGCAAACAAAAATGCATCTACGTTCCTACCCTCACCATGGTAACCAGGATCTACGTTTCTACGCTCACCATGGTAACCAGGATCTACGTTCCTACCCTCACCATGGTAACCAGGATCTACGTTTCTACGCTCACCATGGTAACCAGGATCTACGTTCCTACCCTCACCATGGTAACCAGGATCTACGTTTCTACGCTCACCATGGTAACCAGGATCTACGTTCCTACCCTCACCATGGTAACCAGGATCTACGTTTCTACCCTCACCATGGTAACCAGGATCTATGTTCCTACCCTCACCATGGTAACCAGGATCTACGTTTCTACGCTCACCATGGTAACCAGGATCTACGTTCCTACCCTCACCATGGTAACCAGGATCTACGTTCCTACCCTCACCATGGTAACCAGGAACTATGTTCCTACCCTCACCATGGTAACCAGGATCTACGTTCCTACCCTCACCATGGTAACCAGGATCTACGTTCCTACCCTCACCATGGTAACCAGGATCTACGTTCCTACACTCACCATGGTAACCAGGATCTACATTCCTACCCTCACCATGGTAACCAGGATCTACGTTCCTACCCTCACCATGGTAACCAGGAACTATGTTCCTACCCTCACCATGGTAACCAGGATCTACGTTCCTACCCTCACCATTGTAACCAGGATCTACATTCCTACCCTCACCATGGTAACCAGGATCTACATTCCTACCCTCCACCTGTGTGTGTGTGGACCTGCGACGACGGGCGACCTGTTCGGGGTGTATAGAATCATCCGGGATGATCGCCGCACACTTCCCGTAAGGGATGGGCAATTAAGAAGGTGACTGACTGTTTTCAACGCTCCGTTATTGGACACTTCAGACAGAAGTGGACAGATTGGCGACCTGTTCGGACTGTACCCTGATGCTCGTCTCGAATCAGCCAGGATGCGCTCCGGCACCCCGCGCAACCCTATCAGGGATAGACGGTTAAGAAGGTGACTGACTGACTGAGTCCCACAGGGCCTTAGTTCAAACCTAAAAGCCCTGGCACAGTGAGGAGGATGTTCTACCCGTTCTACCCGGGTAATAAATGCGTGATCACAGAATGAGACTAAAACGAGTGAACGATCTGCATTCAAACACGAGCATGCTCTGCATGTCCCCACTGCCCGCAGGCAGGAGTACTCACCGACATTGATGCATGGTCATTGTTGTTATTCTGAGCCCCAAAACCAAAGAAAAATGGAAGAAAGGGGAGGAAAGGGAGGGAAAGGAAAAAACATGGCAACAACAAATGGACAGGAGGAATTAAATTCAACCAGATTTTACATGTTGGACAAGTTAAATGAATCAAAAAACAAATCTATCATGCTGGAAATCAGAGAGGGTGAAAACAGGAGGCGGAGAAATCCACAAGATGCCCACAAGACACCCAGAAAAAACCCAGAAGACGCCCAGATGAAGAGGTACTGAGAATGGAAACATGAAAAGCAAGCAGGACGTTTGGAGAGAGACACTGATACACACATTTACACACAGATACACACACACACACACATATACATACATACACACACATATCCTCCCTCTTTCTCCAACAGATGAGGTGAATCCGTGCAGATGTTTCTCCACAGCAGCTCGGTCGGACTCACCGGCAGGTGCGTGAAGACCTGGAAGGTGGAGCGCAGGAAGTTGATGAGGTCCATGAGGTACCCCGAAGCTCGCCCGTCTGACTCGGCCATGCCCCACTCGTAGTCCGCCAGCTGGATGAACTCGTCGATCTTCTGGTTGAGTTTGGTGTAAATTTCTCCTTCGGCGGCGTGACGAGCGTCCTGAGAGAAACAACGCAACGGTAAACTTTGAACTTCATCGGTGCATCCATCGATGATCGTTAAGTTAGCTGGTACTGAGTAACTGAGTTAAAGGGCCCATCTCATGCAAAAGTGACTTTCCAGAGTTTTCTACCTTTGATGTCCGGGCCTTGTATATGTGTGTGTGTGTGTGTGTGTGTGTGTCTTTTTAGATTGATTTCGCCCGTTTTTCTGTGGATTTCTGGAACGCTCAGACAAAACAACCAATGAGCAGATGTCTAAAGTATGACGCATTTGACGTAGCCAGGACGGACTTCACACACGCCCCCCTCCCTCCTCACCACCCGCCCGCCCTCCTCACCCGCCTCCACTCCGGCCTTACGCCCTCACAAACTGGCTTTCAACGTCCGATATACAGGCTGGTTCGCTGCTCTGCGTCTTTTTTATTTTCTTGCTTGAAACACGCTTTTTGTAGCTACGCACGGGTTTACGCCCGCCTTCCCCCTCCCGCTCAGAGATGGGCGGAGGAATAGCGGCTCAGTGAGAGCAGAGGGCGGAGCTTGTACTTTCTCAGGACGGGCGGGGGGATGAGCGATACCCGGTCTTTCATAGTTCCGGGTCTGTGACTGCGCTCCACCAAATCAATATATTTTCATAACTATGGTGTAATGCATGTTGTAAACGTGTGTGTGTGTGTGTGTGTGTGTGCAGAGGATACAATGTGAAAAGAGTTATTTTGCATGAGATGGGACCTTTAACGCCAGTCAGTGGCATTGATGCTGATTACGATGAACATAAACCATGGTGGTATTACCGTATTTTCCAGACTATAAGACGCACCTAAAAACCTTTAATTCTCTCAATAGCTGACAGTGTGTCTTTTTAAATGGATCAATACTGGTTCAATATGGCTACCGATGTTTTATTTTGAAAAGTCACCGGATTTTCTTCCTTACCTTGGGAGGAGCCTAACTGGAATTTTTATTCACTTTGTCTTTTATTTTGAAGGTAGGTTTACCGTTTCCATAACAACCAGAGTGCGTTAGAGCAGACAGAATGTTTTCATGTAATAAAGTGGATTTAAGTTTATTATTATTGATTAAAAAAAGCCAGTTTTTTAAGGCTGGTTTTATCACCTTTAAACCAATCAGTGGCACAGAAAAGGTTGGGGATCCCTGATCTAGTGGATACATAAACCCAACCCCAGACACCACAGTACGGTAGTTTCTTTCTAAGTGCGTCATGGTGAGAAAAAATACGGTAATAGTGAATAGTGAAAACCAGCGTTTTAAACCCCAGGTTTATGGGCTGGGCGGCACGGTGGCTTCACAGCAAGGAGGTCAGAGTTTGAGTCAAGGAGTGGGGGCGAGGCTTGAAACACTGATATTTCTGTGTGTAGTTTGCATGTTCTACCCCTGTACGTGCGGGTTTTCTCTGGGTAAAACATGTTTGTTGTCGTGGTGACATCATGTTTTATGGTCCTAATTTCTCATATTTATTCATGGTGGCTTCACAGCAAGAAGGTCAGGGTTTGAGCCTAGGAGTTTGAGCGAGGCATGAAACACTGATGTTTCTGTGTGTAGTTTGCATGTTCTATCCATGTATAGGTGGGATTTGCCAAAAACATACATGTTAGGTTGATTGGCTGCGATGTATGAGTGTGTTTGTTTGTCGTCCTCGCAACAGACTAGTGACCCGTTCAGGGTGTATCCTGCCTCTCGCCTGAAATCAGCCAGGATAGGTTCGTCATCAGGAGGAAGCGATTCAGAAGCTGAAAGTGTGAAACCTTCCGTGCTTACCTTGAACGTGGACAGGCCGTAGAGTCGTGTGGTGTGAACGGTTTCAGGCGAGACGTTGGTGATGTTGGTGATGAACTCCTCCAGATACCTGCAGGCCTGCTCCAGGTGCGTGGTGTTGATGATGATCTGCACCAGCTGCAGATCAAACGTTACAGGTTACAGGTTTACCAGCACTTAGAAGAAAAGAAGTAATCTTTCCAAACCTCCGTCAGGCCGATGTGAGGCTTCTTAATGAGGTTCTGCAAACAGCAGCTCAGAGTTCTGGTCAGCAGAAGGTTCGTGGATTTACGCAACATGTCGTCGATTTCAGTCGAACTGGAATCAAAGAAAAAATAAAGTTTAACCAGTGTTTCTTTGTTTTTCTGCTCATTTTTGTCTGGTTAGGTTTTAGCTGTGTGTTTGTGTTTCTAATAGAACCTTATAGTCGTGCTGTGGTGAGTAATAAAGATGGAACCCAGTGGGATTCAGCAGTGAAACCTACCTGCGATGCAGAGACTCTGAGAACTTGAGGCTGGCGTAAATGAACTCTTTAACCTGCATGTAGATCTGCGGGACGGACTGCGACATGGGCAGCTTTTTGGGGAAATCTTGCTGTTCAAACAGAAAAACAAACAGAGATGAAACGACTCTCTTGGTGTGAACCAGAACCTGGTTCCTACCTTCTCTATCTCGGCGTCGTGGAACGGGAAGCGGCTCAGCACCAGCTTGTATTCCTCCTCCGTTTCCACCGGGATGGGGCTGTAGTTATCTAACTCAAAGATTTCTCTGTGGGGAAAAGGAAAGTCCGTTCACTACAGGTTTAAAAAAGACGTATGAGGAAGTTCTCATGGTTGTAAGAGGTGGAGGAAAAGCTGGAGAGGTGGAGGTTTGAAGATTAGTCAGAGTAAAACAGAGTACATGTGTGTGAATGAGAGGGATCCAAATGGAAAAGTGAGGTTACAGGGAGAAGAGAGAAAGAAGGTGGAAGATTTTAAGTATCTAGGATCAACAGTCCAGAGCAATGGAGAGTGTGGAAAAGAGGTGAAGAAGTGTGTGCAGGCAGGCTGGAACGGGTGGAGAAAAGTATCAGGTTTGATGTATGACAGAAGACCGTGGTGAGAGCGGCCATGCTGATTGGTCTAGAGACAGTGTGGTGAGAGCGGCCATGCTGATTGGTCTAGAGACAGTGTGGTGAGAACGGCCATGCTGATTGGTCTAGAGACAGTGTGGTGAGAGCGGTCATGCTGATTGGTCTAGAGACAGTGTGGTGAGAGCGGCCATGCTGATTGGTCTAGAGACAGTGTGGTGAGAACGGCCATGCTGATTGGTCTAGAGACAGTGTGGTGAGAGCGGCCATGCTGATTGGTCTAGAGACAGCGTGGTGAGAGCGGCCATGCTGATTGGTCTAGAGACAGTGTGGTGAGAGCGGTCATGCTGATTGGTCTAGAGACAGTGTGGTGAGAGCGGCCATGCTGATTGGTCTAGAGACAGTGTGGTGAGAGCGGCCATGCTGATTGGTCTAGAGACAGCGTGGTGAGAGCGGCCATGCTGATTGGTCTAGAGACCAGGATGGACAGGATCAGAGGAACAGCACATGTTAGAGGTTTTAAAGTCAGAGAGGTCAGACTGAGATGGTTTGGACATGTGCAGAGGAGAGAGAGAGAGTACATCAGAAGAAGGATGCTGGGTTTAGAACCACCAGGAAAGAGGACTAGAGGAAGACCAAAGAGGAGGTTCATGGATACAGTGAAGGAAGACATGAAGATAGTTGGTGTGACCGAAGAGGATGCAGCAGATAGGGTTAGATGGAAGAAACTGACTTGATGTGGTGCCCCCTGGAGGGAAATGATGGAAGAAGCATAAACATTTTATTAAATTGAATATAATCCCACCGGTCCAGATAAAGCCGTTTGTTTTGAGACTAAAACTGACCAAATCGGTTGCTGCTGTTGAGACTAGAGAGCCGTCAAAAAACGTACGAAAGATTAAGCAACAAGTAGAAAACAAAAAGTGACCAGACCACCGATTTAGGACCAGGCAGGGAGCGCCAGGGAAGCAGAGGGACAGACCATAAAAAGTCTTTTATTATGTATTTGAAACCTATTAAAGTGACGGTCTTTAAAATAGTTCAGGTGTTGGGGTTTAGCCCACTGGCGCCTACTCGTCCGGTTCCTCCCTCTATGGGCTCACTCGTCGTTCCAAGTCGTCTCTTTACGGTCCTATTTGTCATCCTGGGTCCGCCCTTTACATGCCCATTAAACTGGACCACCGACTGCGGGAACCTTCTTCGCCGGTGGGATCCATGGAGGACACCCTGTGTCTTATTTCAGGAGAAGCCCTCGCTGTGCGGTGGTGTGGAGGCTAACACACCACCGCACCACCACCCCATACTTAAACAGGAGGGCTCCCCACTGTGTCTCTCACTGCTCCCTCTCTGCTCTGGCTTCCCTCTTCCCCCAGCTGCCTCTTATCAACCAATCAGGGACCGCACCCCTTCTTAGTAGCAGGTGAAGTAAATAAAAGGTTTGGACCCTGTGGAGGAGTCTTGAGTTCTCCCACCTGAACACCAGTGCCCACTTCTTCAGCAGCGTTTCATTGTACTGGTCTCTGACCTCCAGCAGCAGGTCGAACAGCCGATTCACCGGGAACCCGTAACCCTGCATAGAAACGTGCGTTAGTTTCAGTCGGTTTACACGCTGCGCTCCGCGCCTCTGAACTGACCTGCAGCGTGTCTGCGAAGATCACGATGAGGTTCTTCAGCTCCAGCACCAGGTCCGGATCCTCGCAGTACGACTGGAGAAAGAAGAGGAGATGTTCTGGAATGTTTCCATGAGAACAGTGAGGTGTGGTTTAAAGTGAACGGAAAGGAAGTCAGGGAAATAACCCGCCCTAACTCCGACAGGACCTGTCCCGGTTGGTCCCACATAGTGACTCCACTCTATTTGTTTACAACTCCAGCCATCTTCAGGCGTTCGCCCAATCAGTGAACAGAAATGTTTGAATATTTTTTCTTACATACTTAATTCGTCCCTCATCAGGGAAATTTGTGAGCTGCATTCCACCACAGCAGGCTCCCAAGACTGTGCCAATGGTGGGAGAAACAGGGGGTTAGGTGTCTTCTTTAAGGACACCTAGACATGAGCCCAGTGGGATTTGACCCGGCTTCTCCCGGTCAAACATTCTACCACTGAGCTATCGCCAATTCAACAGATTACTAATCCGGTTGGCACCGCCTAGCGCCTCTGCTCATTTAGATTTTTCTCCAGCAACTAGGGCAAGTATTGTAGGCATTAGGCATTATTGCAACGATGGGAAAACGTCCTACCCAATCAGAGTACAGCGATAACGGTTTGTTATGAACACACGTACACGTCCGCCATGTTTGTAGTTCTGTATCTAACCATGCAATACGGTCCGTGTTGGTAATGATTTCCCAGATTGAGAATTTAAAGATAGTGTTTCAGGGAAAGTAGGCGGAGGCACTGAGTGGCTCTTGAGCAGCTCCTTCAGCCAGACACTGGTACACCTGGTGTGTGTTACAGACCGTCTTGACCCATCAGTAGTGAGATCATTTAATTTGGTTGTCTAAACAGAAGGAAAAAAACTTGACGTATCGTATCAATAATAAGAGCAGCATCAACAAATCTTACCAGCTCTCCACACCCCCTCTCTCTAGGGGAGAACCCGGCCCCCGTTGTGTGCTCCATCAATGTATAACCCTCCCCTTTAAATCCTGAAAAGGCCCTTGAATACTTCACCACATGGGTCAGAAACTCCTACCTACCCTCTTTGGTAGTGGTTTTTAGAAGTGGGGGTTCTGGTTCTTATCCTCGCTTTGTGAGAGCTGGAGGCCTGCAGCAGAGACCCTGAGACCACCGAACCAGACGTTTCGCCCCTGCCACCCGTCTCTGTCGACTACTCCTCTAGAAGCAGAGATTTATGATGTCTTCAACAAGGAGAGAGTGTGTAAATCAGGCCCACACTCCGGCAGTCAGACGGGAACACGCTGAAGCTCGACATCAGCCTCAAAAACAGACTGTGGTTGATTTTATGAACAAAATACACACCTCATGAAAGATTCCTTAGTACAGACAGGATGAGGGATGACCAATAAGCTCCCAGGCTGTCCAGACGTTCATCCATGCTTCCATAACTCGTTTGTGAAACCATTACTTTTCAAACAGGTGAATTAATTTAGTAACTCAGTACCAACTAAAGATAAACTTAAGGAATTACCTCCATGTGGAGGGCGAAGGAGAGCAGGCGGAGGAGAGCGGGGCGGGAGCCGTAGGGATTGTTATGTCAGTTTAACCTTAATTTAATCTCTCACTCGGAGATCGGGTGAGGAGCTCTGCCATCCGGGAGGAGCTCGGAGTAGAGCCGCTCCTCCTCCAGGTCTAGAGAAGCCAGATGGATTGGTTTGGGTATCTAGGTGGGATGCCTCCCAGGCGCCTCGCTGGTGAGGTGTTTCAGGTATGACCTCAGACCTGCTGGAGAGACTATGTCTCACAGCTGGACAGAGAACACTCAGGATCCTCCTGGGTGAGATGGAGGATGCAGCCGGGGTGAGAGAAGCCTGGGTTTCCCGTCTGAGGCTGTTGCCCCGGCAACCTGGCCTCGGATAAGCGGACGACAACAGAACATCCGAACTGTTGTTTAACTATTTGCATCAACACTACACGAGAGTCGATCAGAGAACGTCTTGGAATGGAATTCAACAACTGCATCCATTCAACCAGAAGAGAACGAGTGAATTTAACTGTGATTGGTTTTCGGTTTAAATTTTTGATGATGTCACTGCTACTGAATTCAAAATTGGAAACATTTAAATTTGTTCTCTTTGTTTGTTGTTTTACTAAATTTTTGTCCCATAAAACGGACTTCTGAAAGAACAAGATGGACAGTTAGAAGGAAATGCCAACCAGTGTTTGATTTGGCTGCTTTGTTGACGTTCCCTTCATCTGGAGGATGCATGACGCAACCGGTTCTAGGACATTTCAGCCACGGACATTTGGGCCAAAAACCTATTTTATGTAAAAAATTGTGATATTTTATGTAAAAATTTTATCGTAAATAAACAGTTGCACTACAGAAAATATTTGCTTTTAGTCATTTTTATCCCATGGCTCAAATAAAAAGTTCTGATATTTTTAAAAAATTTTGATATTTTATGTAAAATTTTTTATTGTAAATAAACAGTTGCGCCCAGGTTGCAGTTCTTCAAATGTTCGTTCACCGACGCAACCACAGCTGCTCCAGGAGCTTCTATTTTAACCGTCAGATAAATATGCAGCTGCTAAACGACCTTAGAAAGCAGCAAACAGGAAGAAACAGAAAAATATCTTCTGCAGAATAATTTGGAACCAAGTGTGTGTCGGTGTGAAGAATAAAATGGCTTTAAGACGGTGGGAATAAATCCCATCCTCAGTAGCAAGTGGGACCAAACTGATGAACACCAGGGAAGACCCAGAGAGAGCCAGGCTGCCCCTCCTGCAGGGACCCTCTTTAACATAATCTAGCGTGTCGTTAACATGTGAGTAGAGCCCAGCGGTCAGAAATGGCTCCTTAATCTCCTGCTTTTGTTCCAATCTGTCTCTCATTAGTCCCTGTGACCTCCTGTCCACATGTGGCTGAGGTTCTGACCTCTGCTCTTCATCATGACGGGATCTGTAAACTCACAATAAGGAACAAACAGACTCCCAGCAGGCCGGATTATCTCCACCGACTCCCTTTCACCCCCTGTGTGTGTGTGTGCTTACAGAGTGTGTACGAAGCACGGCGATGATCTTGGAAAGGGCCATGTTCCACAGTTCATCAGTGAAGGCTCGGGTCACTAGGCCCCTGGTCGCGTGGAGGATGTGGTCCTCCACGACGAAGAACCTGTAAACACAAACGCTCTCATCCTGGAACACGGAAACAAAGCTGGGCTTGGTTCAGACTTCTTACCCTACGATCTGATTGAAGTATCGTCGGTATCCTTCCACCGTTTCGTGCTGGAAAACAGAAGCAGGACAGAGTTTTATTTAGAGGGTAAATGTCCTGCTCCTGACGGGGTTTGGAAAAGATTCATTTGCCAGCTAGCGCATTCCCCGCCCTATGTAGAATGAAAAAACCTCAATGCTGCGAGGTCAGACTGTTTCCCCAAAGGGAAAGAACCAGTCTGTTTAATCAGGCAGCGGCACTGCGCTCTCACAGGATGGTAATTCTTATCTCGTAGCAAACACGGTATCTTTATTTAGCTCAGAAATCTGTTGTTCGCCCCCCAAAAAGTTCCGTTCCGTCATCTTCCGCTGGTTCCGGGGTCGGGTCGCGGGGGCAACAGCCTCAAGCGGGCAGCACAGGCCTCTCTCTCCCCAGCTGCATCCTCTAACTCACCTGGAAGGATCCCAAGTCGTTCCCCGGCCAGCTGTGAGACATAGTCTCTCCAGCGGGTCCGGGGTCTGCCCCTTGGTCTCCTCCCGGTGGAACGTGCCCAAAACACCTCGCCCGCGAGGCGCTCGGGGGGCATCCTGACCATATGCCCGAACCACCCCACCTGGCTCCTCTCGACCTGGAAGAGGAGCGGCTCGACACCGAGCTCCTCCCGGATGGCAGAGCTCCTCACCCGATCTCTGAGTGAGACCCAGCCACCCTGCGGAGGAAGCTCATTTTGGCCGCTTATACCCGCGATCTCATTCTTTCGGTCACCACCCACAGCTGGTGACCATAGGTGAGGGTTGGAACGTAGATACGGGCTGCCAAAAAGTTGACAAATTTATTCAGTTTTTGACATTATAGATTTTTGCTTCTTCCTCCTTCCTGCTTAACTCCGCCCCCCTGGGGGCGTGAACAATAGCGTAAAATCTCATTGGAGGCTGCAAATAAAAGAACGAGCAGAGCACGTTCATTAAGACCATGTCCACACGTAGCTGGGTATTTTTGAAAACGCAAATCTGCTGTCCTCCGTTTTAAAAAACGCTCGCGTTCACACGGAGCCGGATAAATACGCTGAGTGTGGTTATGAGCATGCCAGACCAGTAGGGGCAGTATTTATGTAAACGTAAGTTCTGAGCTGTCCAATCAGAGCACCTCTCTCGTCCTTGTTTTGTAAACGATGACGTATTTGCGTTACTTGTCGCAGGTAGTGACGCATAAAAATGCAAATCTCCGTTTTCACACGTCCACACGCAAACGCAAAAACAGTTTTCCAAAAATCTCCACTTTGGCCGGAGTTTTCAAAAACGCCAGTTTTGAGTTGAAAAAACCCTCGGTTTTCGTGTGGACGGCAAAACTGATAAAAAATATATGCGTTTTCAAAAATACCCGGCTACGTGTGGACGGGGCCTAAAACACTTCCTGGTAACGAGCCGAAACTCTAGCTGGTGGTGTTTGAGAACAAATAGTGTTGTTCCACCACAGTGAAGGATCAACATGTGGAGCTTTTAGAGACAGTTTAACATCCTATTAGGATTCACTGGAGAATCAAACATCGTTACCACGGTGACAGGGAGCTTTCCAAGACACAACGTCAACGTGGTGGAAAATAAAATCCTAGTATTTAAATTGATCAAATTCTTCAAACACGTCTGAATAAAACAGAAAAAAACACCTGAGGAATAAAATTCAAACAAGCTTAGAAGCTTTTAAACGTTGGTTTAATTTGACGCTTTCACTTTAAGAAACATGTTTTTTTCATGTTTGCAAGTTGTTAAATATTTACTAATTATTTGGTTATTTAATTGTTAAAAGACACTGTTTTAGTTTCAATATGTTTTAATAAAGTTTAATCCAGCCTGGCTTTGGCTCTTAGAGAATTTGATTCTTGTATTTGATCTGTAATCCTGACCAATAGCTTCTCACCATGTTGGCCTGCGGCTGCAGAACCAGACGTGCCTGTTTCTTTCTCTGCTTTCGGTAATAGTTCTCGAAGGTTTCCCGGTCGCCCTGAAACACAAACACGTGAAGTTAATTCAGGATGTATTTTATCATTGACTGAATCCTGATCTGAATTAGTGAAATCTCTACAGAAACTCAGTCAAGTTCAGCTCCGGCACCAGGTAAACCCCCTTCAGGCTGAACACCCCCATCAGGACCACATCATGTCTCAATAAGACTCAGTTTCTCTACCACCATCGTGGGTCAAATGCACGCTCTCTGAAGGGGCTTGTCCCAGTCAGCTTTGCCTCACAGGGGTAGTGTACCCACTTGGTTGAAGCTTACATCTGACGATGTCAAGGAGCAGATCTTTAAACTGGTCTGACTCCCTCTCAGATCGGTGGGATTCTGAGGGACTCACATAGAGTTGCTCAAGTACGTTTTGTCACAGGCAACAAGATTCTGAGGATCCTTAACACGAAGGGTCTTGCCCCTGACCTGCCTGAGGATCTCTACCACCTCATCAAGAAGGCTGCCAGGAAGCATCTGGAGAGAAACAGAAAGGATGCCAAGTTCTGCCTTATTCTCATTGGCGGATCCACAGGTTGGCCCGTTACGACAACACCAAGAGGGTTCAATTTAATAAAATGTTTATGCTTCTTCCATCATTTCCCTTTAGGGGGCGCCACATCAAGTCAGTTTCTTCCATCTAACCCTATCTCCTGCATCCTCTTCGGTCACACCAACTATCTTCATGTCTTCCTTCACTGTATCCATGAACCTCCTCTTTGGTCTTCCTCTAGTCCTCTTTCCTGGTGGTTCCAAACCCAGCATCCTTCTTCTGATGTACTCTCTCTCTCTCCTCTGCACATGTCCAAACCATCTCAGTCTGACCTCTCTGACTTTAAAACCTCTAACATGTGCTGTTCCTCTGATCCTGTCCATCCTGGTCACTCCCAGAGAGATCCTCAGCATCTTCATCTCTGATACAAACATCTCTGTTTCCTGTCTTTTCCTCAGTGACACTGTCTCTAGACCAATCAGCATGGCCGCTCTCACCACACTGTCTCTAGACCAATCAGCATGACCGCTCTCACCACACTGTCTCTAGACCAATCAGCACGGCCGCTCTCACCACACTGTCTCTAGACCAATCAGCATGGCCGCTCTCACCACACTGTCTCTAGACCAATCAGCATGGCCGCTCTCACCACACTGTCTCTAGACCAATCAGCATGGCCGCTCTCACCACACTGTCTCTAGACCAATCAGCACGGCCGCTCTCACCACACTGTCTCTAGACCAATCAGCATGGCCGCTCTCACCTCACTGTCTCTAGACCAATCAGCATGGCCGCTCTCACCACACTGTCTCTAGACCAATCAGCATGGCCGCTCTCACCACTCTGTCTCTAGACCAATCAGCATGGCCGCTCTCACCACACTGTCTCTAGACCAATCAGCATGGCCGCTCTCACCACTCTGTCTCTAGACCAATCAGCATGGCCGCTCTCACCACACTGTCTCTAGACCAATCAGCATGGCCGCTCTAATCACACTGTCTCTAGACCAATCAGCATGGCCGCTCTCACCACACTGTCTCTAGACCAATCAGCATGGCCGCTCTCACCACACTGTCTCTAGACCAATCAGCACGGCCGCTCTCACCACACTGTCTCTAGACAAATCAGCATGGCCGCTCTCACCACACTGTCTCTAGACCAATCAGCACGGCCGCTCTCACCACACTGTCTCTAGACCAATCAGCACGGCCGCTCTCACCACTCTGTCTCTAGACCAATCAGCATGGCCGCTCTCACCACACTGTCTCTAGACCAATCAGCATGGCCGCTCTCACCACTCTGTCTCTAGACCAATCAGCATGGCCGCTCTCACCACACTGTCTCTAGACCAATCAGCATGGCCGCTCTAATCACACTGTCTCTAGACCAATCAGCATGGCCGCTCTCACCACACTGTCTCTAGACCAATCAGCATGGCCGCTCTCACCACACTGTCTCTAGACCAATCAGCATGGCCGCTCTCACCACACTGTCTCTAGACCAATCAGCATGGCCGCTCTCACCACACTGTCTCTAGACCAATCAGCACGGCCGCTCTCACCACACTGTCTCTAGACAAATCAGCATGGCCGCTCTCACCACACTGTCTCTAGACCAATCAGCACGGCCGCTCTCACCACACTGTCTCTAGACCAATCAGCACGGCCGCTCTCACCACTCTGTCTCTAGACCAATCAGCATGGCCGCTCTCACCACACTGTCTCTAGACCAATCAGCATGGCCGCTCTAATCACACTGTCTCTAGACCAATCAGCATGGCCGCTCTCACCACACTGTCTCTAGACCAATCAGCATGGCCGCTCTCACCACACTGTCTCTAGACCAATCAGCATGGCCGCTCTCACCACACTGTCTCTAGACCAATCAGCACGGCCGCTCTCACCACACTGTCTCTAGACCAATCAGCATGACCGCTCTCACCACACTGTCTCTAGACCAATCAGCATGACCGCTCTCACCACACTGTCTCTAGACCAATCAGCATGGCCGCTCTCACCACGGTTTTAGCTGAAACTCTTCTATCACACATCATCTTTATAATATTTTACTTTGTGTTTTTAATGTTGTGGTTAATGTTATATTGTGATGTAAACGGAAACCGGAGGGATCAAGTCTGGAAGGCCCTGCTGACCCAACAGGGTGCGTGGGAGTGTCAGAAGGTAAACGTACCAGCACTGTGTAGATATGCAGACATCTGTAGACGGGAGAAAAGTCCACCAGATCCTGAGCCGTAAGAACCTGTTAGGAGATATAAAACATATGTTTCATTCATTTCAGGGAGGATTCTTCAACAGAGTGTCTGTATGGTAGCCAACTGTACTGTACAGTTGGCTACCATACTGTAGCCCAACAGTATGGTGGGCTACTTTCATACAATCATCATTTTTACTGATCAAATGTCATCTCCTTCCTCAAAATCATCAAGTGTCTGGGTCTGGTGGAAGTTAAATAGACGTCTGGACCCATATAGAGCTTTATAAATCATGTTTACAGACCATCAGTGCCACCTTTACACAATAAAAGACTTTCACCACTGGATTGTTTATTAAGTAAAGGCTTTTATTGTGGAGTCTTTCATCTATTTTCTTCCTGTATTAATAAGATGGTTTTCTAACCTACAGATGGAGCACTGATGAAGGTGTTAGTATGAAATGTACGGTGTACAACTGAGATGATCTAATCTGTAATCCTGGTTCGAGGTGTGTCTCTTCTGGGACAGGCTCTGACCTATAACTGGGTCTCCATTAAGTTTCTCCTTTTTTTTTGTCTTCTAACTGGGTTTTTAGGAGTTTTTTTTCTCCCCTAGAAGAAGACTCTAAGCACATGGATGGCTCACTTTTCCTATGTGCACATTCTGAGGAGAGGAAAATATTTTTGATTTCCTGACCTCTTCGTCTTCCTCATCTCCGACGTCATCCATCAGCAGGCCGTTGGCGATGTGAGGGTGTGTCCGCCCGTTCAACGAGTACACAGGCTTAGCGTAGAGGCCCGTACTGGCCTGCTTGGCTACTGCACTGTTAAACGTCCGGTGCTGCTGTGCCTGCACACATACGCACACACATTCACACCGCTGCGAGATACCTGTGTAGCGGGGTGGTGTACCAACGACATACCTGCCTCATAGCCGTCTCCCCAACCTTATCAGAGTGCTTCCTGATGCTCTCCAAGAAGTCCTTCAGGTCTGACATGGAGATTTCTTTGATTTCTTCCCTCAGTCTCGGAAGGTTTTCAGCCATAATCTGACAGAAGCGGTAGTGACTGACCCTGCAGCAGAAAAAAAGATGATGTTACGTTACGGATGGAGAGGGGTACACCTGAGGAGTACATCTCCTCCTGTACATCACTCATTCAATTCCACGATGAGGGGACGAGGATTTGAAAATAATTACTAGGTATGATTTGTTGTGCAAAAGAAAAAGTAGCCTTTTCTTCTTTACATAGATTTTGTGTCTGTTTTATTTTTTAATCTAACTCTGGCTGAAGCGCCCTTAGCGATCTACGTTCCTATCTTCACCATGGTAACCAGGATCTATGTTCCTACCCTCACCATGGTAACCAGGATCTACGTTCCTACCATCACCATGGTAACCAGGATCTACGTTCCTACCCTCACCATGGTAACCAGGATCTACGTTCCTACCTTCACCATGGTAACCAGAATCTATGTTCCTACCCTCACCGTGGTAACCAGGATCTACGTTCCTACCCTCACCATGGTAACCAGGATCTACGTTCCTACCCTCACCATGGTAACCAGGATCTATGTTCCTACCCTCACCGTGGTAACCAGGATCTACGTTCCTACCCTCACCATGGTAACCAGGATCTACGTTCCTACCATCACCATGGTAACCAGGATCTACGTTCCTAACCTCACCATGGTAACCAGGATCTACATTCCTACCCTCACCATGGTAACCAGGATCTACATTCCTACCCTCACCATGGTAACCAAGATGTACGTTTCTACCCTCACCATGGTAACCAGGATCTACGTTCCTACCCTCACCATGGTAACCAAGATGTACGTTTCTACCCTCACCTTCCTAATCCTGTGATCATAATGTGTTCCCTGTCCAACTGTGAGACAGACTCTCTCAAGCAGGTCCATGGTTTGTCTTCCCCTGGTGGGATGAAATACCTCACCAGTGAGGCATTTGGGAGGTATCCTAACCAGATGCCTGAACCACCCTATCTGGCTTCTCTCAACACAAAGGATTAACAGCTCTAATCCGGTCTCTTCCTGGGTGGCAGAGCTCCTCACTCTCTTATAAGTGTTTGTATAATTTAATCTTAGAGCTCTTACCTCGGAATATAAATCTTCTCCAGCTGCTCCATGGTTTTCAGAGCTGCATAATATCTGTGGAGACAAAAAATTCTGATCAAACAAAGAATATTTGAGTCGATCAGACGAGTGGACGTTTAACAGCAGCACACTAAACAATAGAATGTTTACAAGAATAAAACTAATCTTTACGTTTTAACAATAAAAAAAACCCAGAGTTTTATTTACAAATTTCTTTCTCACAACTTAAGTTTGTTGGCATTTCGTTCTCTTTCAGTCTGTGCATAAATCACATGGGTTCAGCTTTGGGTCAGTGTGCTAAGCTCCCACCATTAGGCTGATAGGCAGGCTGTGAAGGGATCTAATTGGTTGGTCAGTGAGTGTAAAATGTGTTGTTGACTAAATGAATAGAAGACGCATAAACTGTGCAGTGAAAAGCTTTGGCAGAAGAAGACACAAAGCCTGGAGGTGGTAGGACACTGAACTGAATGTGACCTCAGCACCTGCACAACACACTCATTCAACGTTACAGCACGCCAGCTCATTAGGGTTTCACACACACATGCACATCTGGTTCATAACAAGACTTTCGCAATATGTTTACCAACCTTAAACCAACTTTTTTCTTTAGATTGATCGGATCAGACAAGCTGATAACATCTAGGTTTGGAGAGTTTCTGCAGCAAGGCTGACGAGTCTTAATTAATCCCAAATAATCTGGTCATGATTAAACCGAAACGTTTCTAAAACCTCCAGTTTATTTCTTTCTAACAAAAAAAAACCTGAAAATCCACAAATTTTTACAAATTAGGAGCCAAAAAAACTCAATGCCAAGGATCACCATGGTAACCAGGATCAATGTTCCTATCTTCATCGTGGTAACCAGGATCTACGTTCCTACCCTCACCATCGTAACCAGGATCTACGTTCCTACCCTCACCATGGTAACCAGGATCTATGTTCCTACCCTCACCATGGTAACCAGGATCTACGTTCCTACCCTCACCATCGTAACCAGGATCTACGTTCCTACCCTCCCCATGGTAACCAGGATCTACGTTCCTACCCTCATCATGGTAACCAGGATCTACGTTCCTACCCTCACCATGGTAACCAGGATCTACGTTCCTACCCTCACCAGGGTAACCAGGATCTACGTTCCTACCCTCATCATGGTAACCAGGATCTACATTCCTACCCTCACCATGGTAAACAGGATCTACGTTCCTACCCTCACCATGGTGACCAGGATCTATGTTCCTACCCTCGCCATGGTAACAAGGATCTACGTTCCTACCCTCGCCATGGTGACCAGGATCTACGTTCCTGCCCTCACCATGGTAACCAGGATCTATGTTCCTATCCTCACCATGGTAACCAGGATCTATGTTCCTATCCTCACCATGGTAACCAGTGTGGATAGTGACCGAAAGAACGAGATTGTAGAATCAAACAGCTAAAATAATCTTCCTCTGCAGGGTGGCTGGACTCTCACTCAGAGAGAGAGGGACGAGCTCGGAGTAGAGCCGGTGTTCCTCTGTGTCGAGAAAAGTCATACTGGGTGGTTCGGGCATCTGGTAGGATGCCTCCCTCGCTGATCAGGTGTTTAGACCCACCAGGAGGAGACCCAGAGGCAGACCCCAGACCTGCTGGAGAGACTATGTCTCACAGCTGGACAGGGAACACCTCAGGATCCTCCTGGGTGAGATGGAGGATGCAGCCGGGGTGAGAGAAGCCTGGGTTTCCTGTCTGAGGCTGTTACCCGCATGACCCAGCCCCAGAAAAACATCATAAAGAACATCAGAAATTTAAAAAGAAGCAAAAAATTTGATCAAAGACAGAAATAAAACTATGTTTATGACTTAATAATTGAGTAAAATTTAAAATTACTGAACATTAAACAGTTTTTTTTAATGCTGTAAGTTAAAATGATCTTAAAACATAATGAGTGTGTTTATTTTAAACAGTATTTTTATGTCCTGAACCGCCTCCATCCATCCTTTCATCTTCAACACAATCCAGGATTTTTTGGAACATGTCGGATGTTTGCAGAACACCTGAAGCCAAACCCATCCACAAACCGAACCCCTGATTGAACCCAGTCTAATAACTCCGCTTTATGCAATCAAATTTCCAATCCCAATCACGCAAGAAAAACAAGCGCACACACACACTTCTCAGAAGGTGGCCAACATGGTCTAATTGCCTTGGGTTGGCCGGGGGCCACGGCAGACCAGCACTGAGGGGTTGTTGTTGTGAACAAGGGCACACTGAGGGTCAATTGTCCCTTCACTGAATAGTCTGTTCCTTTTGTACACGGTAATGAACAAGAAAGGGTCATTATTTTCCTGTTCAACGTGAACTCCTCTCCCTTCGTTAGACAGACTGGCATGTAATAGACCCAAAAAGGAAGTTCACGGGGTACAAACGAAGTTCAGGCAAATTATCAGAGCGGAGCGAAAGTGCAGAAGTCAGGTGGGATCATCAAAGTTTAGACTCCGTATGAGACTCTGGTGGAGGAGAACGAGGAGCATAGTGGAGGCTAACACCCTCTGAGACTCTGGTGGAGGAGAATGAGGAGCATAGTGGAGGCTAACACCCTCTGAGACTCTGGTGGAGGAGAATGAGGAGCATAGTGGAGGCTAACACCCTCTGAGACTCTGGTGGAGGAGAACGAGGAGCATAGTGGAGGCTAACACCCTCTGAGACTCTAATGGAGGAGAACGAGGAGCATAGTGGAGGCTAACACCCTCTGAGACTCTGATGGAGGAGAATGAGGAGCATAGTGGAGGCTAACACCCTCTGAGACTCTGGTGGAGGAGAATGAGGAGCATAGTGGAGGCTAACACCCTCTGAGACTCTGGTGGAGGAGAACGAGGAGCATAGTGGAGGCTAACACCCTCTGAGACTCTAATGGAGGAGAACGAGGAGCATAGTGGAGGCTAACACCCTCTGAGAGTCTGATGGAGGAGAATTAGGAGCATAGTGGAGGCTAACACCCTCTGGTGGAGGAGAATGAGGAGCATAGTGGAGGCTAACACCCTCTGAGACTCTGATGGAGGAGAATGAGGAGCATAGTGGAGGCTAACACCCTCTGATGGAGGAGAATGAGGAGCATAGTGGAGGCTAACACCCTCTGAGACTCTGGTGGAGGAGAATGAGGAGCATAGTGGAGGCTAACACCCTCTGAGACTCTGGTGGAGGAGAATGAGGAGCATAGTGGAGGCTAACACCCTCTGGTGGAGGAGAATGAGGAGCATAGTGGAGGCTAACACCCTCTGAGACTCTGGTGGAGGAGAATGAGGAGCATAGTGGAGGCTAACACCCTCTGAGACTCTGGTGGAGGAGAATGAGGAGCATAGTGGAGGCTAACACCCTCTGGTGGAGGAGAATGAGGAGCATAGTGGAGGCTAACACCCTCTGAGACTCTGATGGAGGAGAATGAGGAGCATAGTGGAGGCTAACACCCTCTGATGGAGGAGAACGAGGAGCATAGTGGAGGCTAACACCCTCTGGTGGAGGAGAACGAGGAGCATAGTGGAGGCTAACACCCTCTGAGACTCTGATGGAGGAGAATGAGGAGCATAGTGGAGGCTAACACCCTCTGATGGAGGAGAACGAGGAGCATAGTGGAGGCTAACACCCTCAGGTGGAGGAGAATGAGGAGCATAGTGGAGGCTAACACCCTCTGATGGAGGAGAATGAGGAGCATAGTGGAGGCTAACACCCTCTGATGGAGGAGAACGAGGAGCATAGTGGAGGCTAACACCCTCAGGTGGAGGAGAATGAGGAGCATAGTGGAGGCTAACACCCTCTGATGGAGGAGAATGAGGAGCATAGTGGAAGCTAACACCCTCTCAGACTCTGGTGGAGGAGAATGAGGAGCATAGTGGAGGCTAACACCCTGTGAGACTCTGATGGAGGAGAATGAGGAGCATAGTGGAGGCTAACACCCTCTCAGACTCTGGTGGAGGAGAATGAGGAGCATAGTGGAGGCTAACACCCTCTGAGACTCTGATGGAGGAGAATGAGAAGCATAGTGGAGGCTAACACCCTCTGAGACTCTGATGGAGGAGAATGAGGAGCATAGTGGAGGCTAACACCCTCTGAGACTCTGATGGAGGAGAATGAGGAGCATAGTGGAGGCTAACACCCTCTGATGGAGGAGAACGAGGAGCATAGTGGAGGCTAACACCCTCTGAGACTCTGATGGAGGAGAATGAGGAGCATAGTGGAGGCTAACACCCTCTGGTGGAGGAGAATGAGGAGCATAGTGGAGGCTAACACCCTCTGAGACTCTGATGGAGGAGAATGAGGAGCATAGTGGAGGCTAACACCCTCTGAGACTCTGATGGAGGAGAATGAGGAGCATAGTGGAGGCTAACACCCTCTGGTGGAGGAGAATGAGGAGCATAGTGGAGGCTAACACCCTCTGAGACTCTGGTGGAGGAGAACGAGGAGGATAGTGGAGGCTAACACCCTCTGAGACTCTGATGGAGGAGAATGAGGAGCATAGTGGAGGCTAACACCCTCTGAGACTCTGGTGGAGGAGAATGAGGAGCATAGTGGAGGCTAACACCCTCTGAGACTCTGATGGAGGAGAATGAGGAGCATAGTGGAGGCTAACACCCTCTGAGACTTCGGTGGAGAAGAACGAGGAGCATAGTGGAGGCTAACACCCTCTGAGACTCTGGTGGAGGAGAACGAGGAGCATAGTGGAGGCTAACACCCTCTGAGACTCTGATGGAGGAGAATGAGGAGCATAGTGGAGGCTAACACCCTCTGGTGGAGAAGAACGAGGAGCATAGTGGAGGCTAACACCCTCTGAGACTCTGATGGAGGAGGATGAGGAGCATAGTGGAGGCTAACACCCTCTGGTGGAGGAGAATGAGGAGCATAGTGGAGGCTAACACCCTCTGATGGAGGAGAATGAGGAGCATAGTGGAGGCTAACACCCTCTGAGAGTCTGATGGAGGAGAATGAGGAGCATAGTGGAGGCTAACACCCTCTGAGAGTCTGGTGGAGGAGAATGAGGAGCATAGTGGAGGCTAACACCCTCTGATTGAGGAGAATGAGGAGCATAGTGGAGGCTAACACCCTCAGATGGAGGAGAATGAGGAGCATAGTGGAGGCTAACACCCTCTGAGACTCTGGTGGAGGAGAATGAGGAGCATAGTGGAGGCTAACACCCTCTGAGAGTCTGATGGAGGAGAATGAGGAGCATAGTGGAGGCTAACACCCTCTGAGACTCTGGTGGGGGAGAATGAGGAGCATAGTGGAGGCTAACACCCTCTGGTGGAGGAGAATGATGAGCATAGTGGAGGCTAACACCCTCTGAGACTCTGGTGGAGGAGAATGAGGAGCATAGTGGAGGCTAACACCCTCTGAGACTCTGGTGGAGGAAAACGAGGAGCATAGTGGAGGCTAACACCCTCTGAGACTCTGGTGGAGGAGAATGAGGAGCATAGTGGAGGCTAACACCCTCTGAGACTCTGGTGGAGGAAAACGAGGAGCATAGTGGAGGCTAACACCCTCTGAGACTCTGATGGAGAAGAATGAGGAGCATAGTGGAGGCTAACACCCTCTGATGGAGGAGAATGAGGAGCATAGTGGAGGCTAACACCCTCTGAGACTCTGGTGGAGGAGAATGAGGAGCATAGTGGAGGCTAACACCCTCTGATGGAGGAGAACGAGGAGCATAGTGGAGGCTAACACCCTCTGAGACTCTGGTGGAGGAGAATGAGGAGCATAGTGGAGGATTGACCCACTCGGCCATGCTTTTAGGTTCCCTGTAAACTTGCCTAGCTGTTCTGACGCCCTCTTGTGTTAACCTGCTGACAATATTTTTATAAGTTTTTACTAAAACCTGCTCAATCTGGGGGGGTTTGACTAGCCTGGGTGGTGCCCATGACTTCTGGACACCTGTCGTTTCGGCCCATAATGTCATGGGCAGGCCGACTCCTGGTGTGGACCCCCAGTTTTATTTCCTCACAGCAGCATCAGGCCAGATGTTTTATTTACAGTTATTTTTCACCCCAATTAAAGAGACAGTAACAAGCAATTCAGAAAAAAGTGGGTGTGAATGTTAATGCCTATGTGTGTGTTTGTGTGAGAGAGAGAGAGAGTTTTAAATGTTCCGTTGGAGACGTTACCTTTTGGATTCAAGCTGCTCCTTTAGTTTACTGTACATCTCCAGCACTGATAAATAAAAAAACAGTAAGTGGGATCAGGTTCTACATTCAGACATTTTAGATTTTTTTCTCCATCGTTCGGAGGTAGAACTTTACCTGGTATACAGAGCTGGAGCTTCTCCACTGTGGTGGCCATGTTTCTCTGCTGAATACGACAGCGAATCACATCCTCCGTCTGAGCCGTCACCTGAGGGTGGGGGTGCACAGAGACAAGAGGGAGAATGAGGCTCCACTGCTGGGTTAAAGTACGGTCATGTCTGATGAAAGACGGTTCCCGTGTTTAATGAGCATGCAGGACACAAACATGCATGTGCAGTCTTACCTCCCTGCCCGCTTCCTGGAGCCTCCTGTTGGTGTCGGTGACCTGACCCTAAAAAAAAAAACACATTTTAACTTCATGGCTCATTTTTACTTCTTTTTAGATTAAAAATGAAATAAAAAGACAGAAATGAAGCATGTGGGTGTTTTTCAAGCTTTTATTGACATTTTGATTGTATTTCTGTGTTAAATTTGGTGTCGTTCCTATCCTCACCATGGTAACCAGGATCTACGTTCCTACCCTCACCATGCTAACCAGGATCTATGTTCCTACCCTCACCATGGTAACCAGGATCTATGTTCCCACCCTCACCATGGTAACCAGGATCTATGTTCCTACCCTCACCATGGTAACCAGGATCTATGTTCCCACCCTCACCGTGGTAACCAGGATCTACGTTCCTACCCTCACCATGGTAACCAGGATCTACGTTCCTACCCTCACCATGGTAACCAGGATCTACCTTCCTACCCTCACCATGGTAACCAGGATCTACCTTCCTACCCTCACCATGGTAACCAGGATCTACGTTCCTACCCTCACCATGGTAACCAGGATCTATGTTCCTACCCTCACCATGGTAACCAGAATCTACGTTCCTACCCTCACCATGGTAACCAGGATCTACGTTCTTACCCTCACCGTGGTAACCAGGATCTACGTTCCTACCCTCACCATGGTAACCAGGATCTACGTTCCTACCCTCACCATGGTAACCAGGATCTACGTTCCTACCCTCACCATGGTAACTAGGATCTACGTTCCTACCCTCACCATGGTAACCAGGATCTACGTTCCTACCCTCACCATGGTAACCAGGATCTACGTTCCTACCCTCACCATGGTAACCAGGATCTACGTTCCTACCCTCACCATGGTAACCAGGATCTATGTTCCTATCCTCACCATGGTAACCAGGATCTACGTTCCTACCCTCACCATGGTAACCAGGATCTACGTTCCTACCCTTACCATGGTAACCAGGATCTACGTTCCTACCCTCACCATGGTAACCAGGATCTATGTTCCTACCCTCACCATGGTAACCAGAATCTACGTTCCTACCCTCACCATGGTAACCAGGATCTACGTTCTTACCCTCACCGTGGTAACCAGGATCTACGTTCCTACCCTCACCATGGTAACCAGGATCTACGTTCCTACCCTCATCGTGGTAACCAGGATCTACGTTCCTACCCTCACCATGGTAACCAGGATCTACATTCCTACCCTCACCATGGTAACCAGGATCTATGTTCCTATCCTCACCATGGTAACCAGGATCTACGTTCCTACCCTCACCATGGTAACCAGGATCTACGTTCATACCCTCACCATGGTAACAGGATCTACGTTCCTACCCTCACCATGGTAACCAGGATCTACGTTCATACCCTCACCATGGTAACAGGATCTACGTTCCTACCCTCACCATGGTAACCAGGATCTAGGTTCCTACCCTCACCATGGTAACCAGGATCTACGTTCCTACCCTCACCATGGTAACCAGGATCTACGTTCCTACCCTCATGAGATCATGGATACAAGCAGCTGAAATGATCTTCCTCTACAGGGTGGCTGCTTCCCCTCTGGGTCTCGAGAAGCCAGATTGGGTTGTCCAGTTATCTGGTTAGGATGCATCCCTTGCTGGTGAGCCTGTCCAACAAGACAGACTATGTCTCACAGCTGGACAGGGAACACCTCAGGATCCTCCTGGGTGAGCTGGAGGATGCAGCCGGGGTGAGAGAAGCCTGGGCTTCCCGTCTGAGGCTGTTGCCCCTCGACCTGGCCCCAGATAACTGAAAGACGACGAGATCTGGTTTGACTGTAAAATATCTTAAGTTTAAAAGGTTAAAATTTGTCATAAATAAATCCTTCTGAAAGATGTCTGCTAAATGAGATGTCACATGTGTGTCCGTTTGGATGAGCTGCCCCTCTTCTTGCCCTCTTTACCTCCCTGGCTGCAGCAGCTCAGCCTTGTAATCAGCTCATTGTCCATAGAGGAGCGAGGACAGATTAACCAGGCAGCGGGGACCTGAACCCATCACTGGAGCACTGGGCCTTTCATGAGCTTTAATGGCTTCTGACAGGCTCTTTCTCACAGATTCAGTGACAAACTTCTCGATTCTGGGAGAGGATTTTTGAACTCTCAGCTCTTGTCACACGGCTGAGAGCCATGACCCAATTGACCAGTCAGCTTTTTGATGAGAGGTCGGGCTACATAATCACCATCCTGGAAAGTCCTGACTGGAGGCATCCAGCAGTGACACAGAGGACTGGTGAACATGGAAAACCAGGAATCAGTCAAGTATGATGTAGATCTATCAAGCACCAAAACCTCCAGAGCCTGGTAACGCCCAAAAACATTGACCAAGAAAAAATGATGGGCTGCACGGCGGCGACGTGGGTACCACAGTGGCCTTACAGCAAGAAGGTCAGGGTTCGAGTCTTGGGTGGGGACGAAGCTTGGAACACTGGTCTTCCTGTGTGCAGTGTGCATGTTCCCCCTGTGTATGTGTGGGTTTTCTCTGGTTTCCTCCAAAAACATACATGTTAGGTTGACTGGCCACGAGATGGTTGCCCCTAGGAATGAGTGTGTATGGTTGTATGTGTGTGCCCTGGCAACCTGTTCGGGGTGTAGCCTGCCCCTCGCCTTGAATCAGCCGGGATAGGCTCCGGCAACCTCATAAGGGATAGACGGTTAAGAAGGTGATTGACCCCGTTCCGTTGTCTTCCGTTAATCGGGGGCCGGGTCGCAGGGAAAACAGCCTCAGATGAGAAGCCCAGGCTTCTCTCACCCCGGCTGCTTCTCTCCTCGAGCTGCCACCTGGAGGGGTTTGCGTGCCCCAATGATCCTAGGAGCTATGTTGTCTGGGGCTTAATGCCCCTGGTCGGGTCACCCAAGGCAAACAGGTCCTCAGTGAGGGGCCAGACCCCTATGAAGAGATCAAGGATGGCCAAGTTGCTCTTGCCCGGACGCGGGTTGCTGGGACCCCGCCTTGGAGCCAGGGTGGGACACGAGCGCGAGCGTCTGGTGGCCGGGATTTACCCATGGGGGTTGGCCGGGCTTGGCTCGAACAGGGGACATGGGCCACCCTTCCAGTGGACTCACCACCTGCAGAAGGGGGTATAGGGCGGGTGAAGGAGGAGATGGGTGGCAGCTAGGGGTGGGCGGATCAATCCTAATATCGATACCAACGCTAGTATTGATATTGATCGATACTCCAACTACAATATCGATACTTTGGTTGAAGTTTTATCCCTCGCACTTTGCTTCCGTTTTTAGTTAACCTAAGTAAACCTAACTGATCTGTCTGCAAAATATGCGTAAACACTGTGTGTCGCACCTGTATGCTAAAGCGAGGCGGCCCCGCCCCCTCTCTCCTCTCATTCGCTTTGACTTGTCACATGAGTCAGCAACTCGGGGCCAAGAAACGAGAAAAAAAAAAAAAGAGATGGAAAATATAGAAGTATTGTGTGGCTGTACTTTGAGGCACCATGTGCAGAAAGGCTGTTAAATATAGGGGTAACACTACAAATTAAAGAATCACCCCAAAGAAAAACTTCAGAAACGGAGGAGAAAACCCTGAACCCTTCTGTTTCCAAGAGGCAGCGCTCATTAACAGAGACGCTCCAATTTTAATTATGAAAGTACAAAGTAATCATCTTTAACATTAGTTAATATTTGTTTGTAACTGGTCACTTCTATGGATCTACCTACCAACCTGTGTTTATACATATACTTGGTCATACTATATATATGACCCTAACCCTTGATGCTAAAATAGTCATTTAAAAAATTTAAATATCTGTATCGATATCGGTATCGGTATCGGCGATATTGGTCTGGTGTTCACTTGGTATCAGATCGATACCAAAACTTGCGGTATCGCACACACCTAGTGGCAACCAATGACGGGTGACGGACTCATACTTCTAGAATAAATGATCAATAAACGCTGAGTTTTTATCGATTGTTTTGGACTTTCTTTTTTTTTTTTAACTCGGACAATTTCTACGTCAATTTTTTTCAGGAAGCAGACGAGTCGATAAAAGCCGGGTCTAGAATTTGTGTCTCTTTCTACTTAAAATGAACAGAAACTTTTATTGTAATTAAAATTAAATGAGGAGCTTTTAGTGGTCAGTTTAAGATCCTTTGATTTCCGGGATCTTCCAAACCTCGTTACCATGGTAACCCACATTCCACCTGGTTCAGCTCCACTTCACCTAGCAGCTGTTCTCTCACCATCAGCTTCTCTGCATCAGCTCGGACTTTTAGGAGCTCGGTGATGGCGTCCACAAAACCCTGGTGGTGGAAGTTACACATCTTCTCAATCTCCCTGTCGTGGTTCCTGATCCGGGCGTCCAGCTTCTCCATGAAGCGCTTATGGGCGTTTGGCTGGTCATCGTAGATGGACCTGATTGGACGAGAGAGAAAGATCAATGAGACATCCTTCATCCCGCAGAGGCTGATACTCAGGTACGCTCTATAGATAGAAAATACAAAAAATCGTTTAAAAAAAAGTATGACTAATTGTTTATAAAATCCTATATTAAAGCAGCGCAGCAGGCAGCCATGACAGCTCAGGAGGTGGGTAGAATTGGGGGTCAGGCGTCTTCTCCAGGTAAACTGCGGTATGAGCTCGAGGTGGAAATCAAACTACGTCTTTCTGCATCTTTTAAATCAGATTTTTTTCTGTTAAAATCTTTAAAAAAGATAAAATCTTTCCCAGTTTTTGACAGAATGAAAGTTTAAAGTGTAGAATACTGGTCTGACTGGGAGAAACACCACCATCTGGTGGTGATGAATGGAATTACAATAAAGTTAGGAAGTTTATTTATTTATGTTTAGAATTAATTTTTAGTAAAAACAGTATAAAAGTTTGTTTTTATTCTCATTAATTCACATAAAATTACAGCTTTTTCAATATTTGTTCAATATTTTATTTACGTTTAATAAATTTAAATACATTTTTGCATTTTATTTATACAGTGTTTTTTCAGGACGCTCAAAGACGCTTCATTTGTTCTTCCTTCATTCAATCCATACCAGTTACTGGTCTGCCCTGTAGCACGCTGGTCCGACCGTCCTGCCGGAGTACCAGGGGTCCGACCGTCCCGCCGGAGTACCAGGGGTCCGACCGTCCCGCCGGAGTACCAGGGATCCGACCGTCCCGCCGGAGTACCAGGGATCCGACCGTCCCGCTGGAGTACCAGGGGTTCGACCGTCCCACTGGAGTACTAGGGGTCTGACCGTCCCGCTGGAGTACCAGGGGTCCGACCGTCCCACTGGAGTACCAGGGATCTGACTGTCCCACTGGAGTACCAGGGGTTCGACCGTCGCACTGGAGTACCAGGGGTTCGACCGTCCCACTGGAGTACTAGGGGTCTGACCGTCCCACTGGAGTACCAGGGATCTGACCGTCCCACTGGAGTACCAGGGGTTCGACCGTCCCACCGGAGTACCAGGGGTTCGACAGCCCTACTGGAGTACCAGGGATCCGACCGTCCCACTGGAGCCCTAGGGGTCCGACCGTCCCACTGGAGTACCAGGGGTTCGACCGTCCCACTGGAGCCCTAGGGGTCCGACCGTCCCACTGGAGTACCAGGGGTCCGACCGTCCTACTGGAGTATTTGGTCCGACTGTCCCACTGGAGTACCAGGGGTTCGACTGTCCTACTGGACCGTCCTACCAGGGGTTCCAGCGGTCTCCCATCCAAGTACAGCCCAGACCCAGCCTGTGAAGCTTGGAAGGTCCGAAGGGGTCAGAACTCCTCCAATCAGGACGCAGGTTTCAGATGCTAAGTAGCAAGAGGAAGAGCTCTAGGAACAGTTTGTTCCACCCGCATCTGTTCTAGCAGCTTCTTTTAAGATACTTTTCCATGTGTTTAACTTGATGTATAAACTTTATTTTATGTGTAACCGGGTGTGAACGTTTACCTGTCTGTGACGCACCGATGACGTACGGCTACAGAACAAATCTACCTGCAGGTCAAATAAAATCTTCTGATCTGATGTGTGGCTTTTCTCTGGATTCTTCTAAAAACATACGTGTTAGGTTGATCGGCTGCTAGGAATAGGTGTGTGTGTGTGTGTGTGTGGCCCTGCAACTGACTGGTGAACTGTCCAGGATGTACCCCGCCTCAGTCGGGATAGGCTCCAACGCCCCGTCAAGGCTAAGTGGTTTAGAAAATAAATGAATGAGATTATAACAAATAACAAAAAAATTATATAGATTTTTGTCACTATTTTACTTCTTGTTTCTTAATATTTTTGTGTCAAAAACAAAATAAAAATCTCAATAAAAAATACTTTTGGGGAAAAAAAAAATATTGTGCCGGATCATGAAGGCCTTCAAAATCTCATTAAAGCAGTTTGTTTATGATTTAATCTGCCAGCCAATGGTTCCCTAACAGGGTCACAGGGGGTGCCGGAGCCTATTCCAGCTGATTCAAGGCGAGAGGCAGGGTACACCCTGAACAGGTCGCCAGTCTGTTGTGGGGCCACACACGCACACACACACACTTACTCCTAGGAGTGATTTCATAGCAGCCGATCAACCTAACATGTATGTTTTTGGAGGAAACCAGAGAAAACCCACACATACACAAGGAGAACATGTAAACTACACACAGAAAGGACAGTGTTTCTAACCACTGCACTGCACATTATTTAAACTATTATAAGGTGTCATGATTCAGAGGTGTGTGTGTGTGTGTGTGTGTGTGTTCTTCCTCCTGCAGGTGGAACATAACCATAGGTGTGGAAGATAACAACAAAAGAAATTAAGATCAATCATTCATGGCCTTGATTTCTAAACACACACACACGCGCGCACACGCACACACACACACACACACACGCACGCACGCACGCACGCACACACACACACTTCATAAACATTAAAAAATGTCAGACTGAATGTGAAAGACTGTGTTTATCTTGATGAATAACATCATCACAGACACGCCTACAAATACCGTTAGATTAGAAAATAATCATTAATAATTTATTTTATTTAATAAATTACTATTAAAACTTATCATTTAAAGAAAATGAATTAAATTAAGACGCTTTTTTTTATTTTATTACTTAATAATTCCTCTATGTTGCTAACAGGCTAACGTTAGCATTTCCAATGACGAGCTGCTTCTGACAGCGAAACATCCCATAATATGTCCCAGAAACCCACGTAACACACGGTATCCAGCCCGGTGGTCTCTTACCGGAGAGTAGGACCCACGCAAGCCGTGTCCGTGCTCTCTATCTCCTGTAGAATACGCTCATGTTCCGTTATACAGTCCAGGATCTCACTGTCCGCCATCATTGTTTATGGCACCAAGAGGAAACCGCTGCGCATGCGCGGGACAGGTGGGCAGAAGGCGGAGGAAAGGTCACAAAGAGGATAAAGGTCAGGAAAATAGACGTCAGAGGTCAGAAAATGAGAACATTTCTGGCCATCCAGGACTTTGGAGAAGAGATGCTGCTCCTCTGGTTAGAGAGAAGCCAGATGGGGTGGTTCGGGTATCTGGTTGACAGCGAGTTAGAGCACGTTTTTTAAAGATATTTGAATAAAGATACCGTCTTGATGCCCTAATTTAACCAAATAAATAAGCAAATAAGCTTAAAAACAGGGACTTCCTCAGATGCAAGCCTCTCCAACGCCTCGCTGGTGAGGTGTTCCTTCCCACCAGGAGGAGACTGAGAGGCAGACCCTGGACAGGGAACACCTCAGGATCCTCCTGGGTGAGATGGAGGATGTGTAAGAGAAGCCTGGGCTTCCCGTCTGAGGCTGTTGCCCCCGGCGACCCGGCCACAGGTAAGCGGAAGACAACAGAACAGAGAGTGTAAACCGAATTTTGCTGTCCTGGGCATGGCCACACCGAGGAGACCTCCGCGCTCCTTCATCCCCGCTCCATCAGGATGAAATCCATCTACTCATCCCCGTTCTGGGCATCGCTGGGCTGAGGAGTCCCCCGTGTTTCCATCAGGATGAAGAACATCTACTCATCCCCGTTCTGGACATCTCCGGGCTGAGGAGTCCCCCGTGTTTCCATCAGGATGAAGAACATCTACTCATCCCCGTTCTGGACATCTCCGGGCTGAGGAGTCCCCCGTGTTTCCATCAGGATGAAGAACATCTACTCATCCCCGTTCTGGACATCTCCGGGCTGAGGAGTCCCCCGTGTTTCCATCAGGATGAAGAACATCTACTCATCCCCGTTCTGGACATCTCCGGGCTGAGGAGTCCCCCGTGTTTCCATCAGGATGAAGAACATCTACTCATCCCCGTCCTGGACATCTCCGGGCTGAGGAGTCCCCCGTGTTTCCATCAGGATGAAGAACATCTACTCATCCCCGTACTTGACATCTCCGGGCTGAGGAGTCCCCCGTGTTTCCATCAGGATGAAGAACATCTATTGACTTCTTTAGATATTTAGCTGTAGATTAGAATAAGCTAATATTTAAACAATAATCTTTGACACATTGTTTGCTCGTCCCGGGGGAGGGATCTCTCTTTCACGTGGATCCCCATGAGGTTTCTTATTTTTTCCCCACTGATGGTTTTTTAGGAGTTTTTCCTCACCGAGAAGGAGAGTCTAAGTGCATTAATGTGCTCGTCTTGTTTAGTTAGCATTTGTTAGTTATTTTTCTTGTTGTGTATTTGTGTTCATACATTCCTCTTTTTCTTGTGAAGCCCATTGAGACGGACATTCTGTGATTTTGGACTAAAAAATAAAATTGAATTGAATTGGTAAAATGTCAACTGAGGAGAATCCTTGACTGTTTATTTCTGTCCTTAAAACCAAACTGGAGAACTGTGAAGCCATCATGACAGAGGTACATGCTTCACTGTCGCCTGTTAATGCTTCTTTAGATGTGGTTCGTCAGAAACTGGAAGCTAACGAACCACAGATAAATGAGCAGGAAGTCTGTCTGTCTGTCTGGAGAAGGACAAAGAGGAGCTGCAGGACAAAGATGGAGGAACTCAAACATAGACCTACAGTATGTCTGAAAATTATTGGACTTCCAAAAAGTGAATAAAATCAGAGGTTAGAAAAATGTCCAAAAAATTATCAAATTCCTTTCCTTCCAGCAGCTCGAAGTAGAGATGTTGATCCTCCGGGTCGAGAGAAGCCAGATGGGGTGGTTCAGGCATCTGATTAGGACGTTTTAAAAAGTGGCAACTTCTAGACAAATACCGTAATTTCACGACCATTAGGCGCACTGTGCGAAAAGGCGCAGCCTCAGTTATGTGCGCCGTTGCTGTATTTAACACACACATAAGGCGCACCGTACGAAAACGCACAGTCTCAGTCACACACCACCTTACAACAACACACACACAAGCATGCAAATGTGTGTATTAAAAAATAGATCAGGAGCAAAACTGAGTTTGGTTGTGTTTTATTTAAGTAGTAACGATACTAAACAAACACATTACCGGTAATAGTCTTTATTCAAATCCATCAAAGTCCTCATCCTCTGTTTCAGAGCAGGTCCACTTCGCTCCTCGCTGTCAAAGTCACTGTCTGTACTGTGCGGCTCCTCAGAAAGGATACCAGCTTTTGAGAAAGCTCGGATAACAGTACCAGCAGACACGTTAGTCCAATCATCTACAATCCATTGGCAAACTGTAGCGTAACTCGCCCGGCGCTGCCTTCCACCCTTCGGTCATCCATCGCTCCCACGCCGCTCACACTTCACTCTTTAACGTTCTCATGCCTTTTCTTTCAGGTCCGCCTCGCGGGCACCGCGTTTTCTTTTAGGTCCGTCTTTTCTCACACACAAGGCGCACCGCACGAAAAGACGCACCGCTTATTTTGAAGAAAATCTAAGACTTTTATATGAACCTTATAGCCGTGAAATTACGGTAGTTGTGAAACCAGGCATTTGTCATGACGGTGGTGAGGAGTGAAGTTTGACCAGATTAGACATAATGAGTAAGGGGCAGGCATCATAAGCCTCGGCTTCAGACCCCTCCTTTTTCAGACCACCATGTTTTCTTTTGTACTGTAAGAAAATCTTTAAATGTCAGGAAAAAAAATAAACTAACGAGATGCATCGCCAGTTTTAACCAGACAGAATTCTGTAAGATGAGGGACCAGAGGAAGACCTCGGCAGGAAGGCAGGGTGCACAAACAGCCAGGGAATAGGAGGTAAGCAGGATGAGGACCACAGGAAGGCAGGGTGCACAAACAGCCAGGGAATAGGAGGTAAGCAGGATGAGGACCACAGGAAGGCAGGGTGCACAAACAGCCAGGGAATAGGAGGTAAGCAGGATGAGGACCGCAGGAAGGCAGGGTGCACAAACAGCCAGGGCATAGGAGGGAAGCAGGATGAGGACCACAGGAAGGCAGGGTGCACCGGGATAGCTGCATGGAGCTCAGCACTGCAGGCCAGTGGAGCAGGGTGCAGCAGAGGAGCGATCCGGCCAGGAAGTGAGGGATACCAGGGTTTAAACAGTCCAAAGAGAAACAAGACCCACCTGAGTCTGATTAGGGCTGAGGGCAGGGTAGGAGGAACAGAGCGTTCCAGATCAGAGGGGATCGTTACAGTTTTATGCCAAAACAGAAATAAAATGCTTCATAATCCTGGAGTTACTGATTTTCATTCAGTATTCTACACACAGTCCTGAGGGATCCTCTCGGTCCTGTACTGGGCATGACCACATTGAGCAGTCCTTGGTGCTGGTCCTACTGGACCAGGGGTGGGCAAACTACGGCCCGCGGGCCACATGCGGCCCGTTAAACGGTTTAATCCGGCCCGCCGAACATTAAAAAAATTAAATAAATAAACCTTGTTAATGTTTTATTTTTCTTGTAATTCTGCTTGTTGGTCACTAGATGGCGCCAAAAACACCAACACTGCTCCCATTAAAATGTGTGTGTCTCCGTGACGCCCATAAAATAAACAGATACAGATATGGAAAGACATCGGAGCCATTACACGCACGTAAACAAGCGTGAGGACCATGGTCTCGGATTTGGAAGTGCTAACTCCCATCCTGGCTGCTTCACACTCTTCAGCAAATCGATCCAGTGAGAGCTGGAGATCACTGTCCGATGAAGCCAACAGGACCACATCATCTGCAAAAAGCAGAGATCCAATCCTGAGGTCACCAAACTGGATCCCTCCGACGTCTCATTTAACATTTAGCGCTTGTTTAAAATCTAGCGTCATTCTGTTGGTCTGATCTAGAGGTTACCAAAGCATGCCATCCATCTGATCCTGTTCCACCTGGTCAAATGTTAGAACTCAATGTGGCCCAGGAACCAAAACATTTGCCCACCCTTGGACTAGACTGTCCTTGGCTAATCCTTGGCTTTCTTATTGCTCATCTCTTCTCTGGTTTCCCCCCTGTACCCCCTCTCACCCTCCATTTCCATCAGGATGAAGTTTAATGAGGTGACATTAATAAACATGTGGATTTACATCTGTGTTTCTCACTGAGAGGAGGGTGCCAGGACAGGAGAGCTCTGTGTTTGTTTAACCCTCTGAAGGGAAGAGGACCCCCTTTTTTTTTACTTCTTATTGGTGTCCAGACCTGAGACCCAGTAAACACACCCTACCAGACCACATCATCCAGTAAAACAGCACGGAGATACCTGAGAGTGGTTCCCAGTGGAAGATCCACAGACTCCAGCTCGGCCAAGATGTTCCCAAAAACCTTCTCTTCTTCTTTATCGGTGTCTTCATCCTGGAGAAGAGGCGGCTCGGGGAGAGCAGCGTGCACCCGGTCCATGTCTGTCCAGAGTGAGAGAAGACTCTGTGTGTGTGTGTGTGTGTGTGTGTGTGTGTGTGTGTGTGTGTGTGTGTGTGTGTGACTGTGTGTGTGTTTTGTAGAGAATTTGTGTCAGTCAGCAGAAAATGAAGGTTGAACAGGAAAAAGAGAACTTGTGATTTGCTGGACTTTGACTGTCGTTCTGATTTTAAAGGATGTTTATTGAATGAAGTCAAAGTGTTTTTATTAAAAAGTCGATAGTGAGGAACGACTTGTAGAAGTTTCTGGTGTTCACTTACTTCCTGTTTTAGTTTGTTTCAATAACTTCCTTTAGTTTGGTTCCTCTATGAGAGAACGGACTTAAAAACCAGTAAACCCGGTTAGGAAACGATCTATGAGTGAGGAAAGAGTGGAGAGAGAATCTAACATAAAGTGTTCAAAATCAACAGAAATAACTTGTAGTTTTAGGAATAAATAAAACTTGTCCTATCTACGTTCCTACCCTCACTATGGTAACCAGGATCTACATTCCTACCATCACCATGGTAACCAGGATCTACGTTCCTACCCTCACCATGGTAACCAGGATCTACGTTCCTACCCTCACCATGGTAACCAGGATCTATGTTCCTACCCTCACTATGGTAACCAGGATCTACGTTCCTACCCTCACCATGGTAACCAGGATCTACGTTCCTACCATCACCATGGTAACCAGGATCTACATTCCTACCCTCACCGTGGTAACCAGGATCTACGTTCCTACCCTCACCATGGTAACCAGGATCTACGTTCCTACCCTCACTATGGTAACCAGGATCTACATTCCTACCCTCACTATGGTAACCAGGATCTACATTCCTACCCTCACCATGGTAACCAGGATCTCCGTTCCTACCATCACCATGGTAACCAGGATCTACGTTCCTACCCTCACCATGGTAACCAGGATCTACGTTCCTACCCTCACCATGGTAACCAGGATCTATGTTCCTACCATCACCATGGTAACCAGGATCTACATTCCTACCATCACCGTGGTAACCAGGATCTACGTTCCTACCCTCACCATGGTAACCAGGATCTACGTTCCTACCCTCACCATGGTAACCAGGATCTATGTTCCTACCATCACCATGGTAACCAGGATCTACATTCCTACCCTCACCATGGTAACCAGGATCTACGTTCCTACCCTCACCATGGTAACCAGGATCTATGTTCCTACCATCACCATGGTAACCAGGATCTATGTTCCTACCATCACCATGGAACCAGGATCTATGTTCCTACCATCACCATGGTAACCAGGATCTTTGTTCCTACCATCACCATGGTAACCAGGATCTACGTTCCTACCCTCACCATGGTAACCAGGATCTACATTCCTACCCTCACCATGGTAACCAGGATCTACATTCCTACCCTCAGACTGGTAACCAGGATCTACGTTCCTACCATCACCGTGGTAACCAGGATCTACATTCCTACCCTCACCGTGGTAACCAGGATCTACGTTCCTACCCTCACCATGGTAACCAGGATCTACGTTCCTACCCTCACCATGGTAACCAGGATCTACGTTCCTACCCTCACCATGGTAACCAGGATCTACGTTCCTACCCTCACCATGGTAACCAGGATCTATGTTCCTACCATCACCATGGTAACCAGGATCTATGTTCCTACCATCACCATGGAACCAGGATCTATGTTCCTACCATCACCATGGTAACCAGGATCTTTGTTCCTACCATCACCATGGTAACCAGGATCTACGTTCCTACCCTCACCATGGTAACCAGGATCTACATTCCTACCCTCACCATGGTAACCAGGATCTACATTCCTACCCTCAGACTGGTAACCAGGATCTACGTTCCTACCATCACCGTGGTAACCAGGATCTACATTCCTACCCTCACCGTGGTAACCAGGATCTACGTTCCTACCCTCACCATGGTAACCAGGATCTACGTTCCTACCCTCACCATGGTAACCAGGATCTACGTTCCTATCCTCACCATGGTAACCAGGATCTACGTTCCTACCCTCACCATGGTAACCAGGATCTACGTTCCTACCCTCACCATGGTAACCAGGATCTACTTTCCTACCCTCACCATGGTAACCAGGATCTATGTTCCTACCCTCACCATGGTAACCAGGATTTATGTTCCTACCCTCACCATGGAAACCAGGATCTACGTTCCTACCCTCACCATGGTAACCAAGATCTATGTTCCTACCCTCACCATGGTAACCAGGATCTACGTTCCTACCCTCACCATGGTAACCAGGATCTACGCTCCTACCCTCACCATGGTAACCAGGATCTACGTTCCTACCCTCACCATGGTAACCAGGATCTATGTTCCTACCCTCACCATGGTAACCAGGATCTACGTTCCTACCCTCACCATGGTAACCAGGATCTACGTTCCTACCCTCACCATGGTAACCAGGATCTACGCTCCTACCCTCACCATGGTAACCAGGATCTACATTCCTACCCTCACCATATAGCTTCAATAGGATCCTGTACAGTCTCCTTAGGAGCCCATAAAGCGTCCTAACAATGAGTAATTCTTGTAAAAAACTTCCTTAAACTCTGTATTTGAAGCAGATTGAACAGCAGATTGTTTCGGAGTGTTGGATCTCTGAAATGTTATTCTTCTCTCCATCTGTTCTTCCTCTCTGTGCTCCACTGACTTCCTGTCCCCTTCCTGTCCCTCTTCCTGCCTTCATCTCCAATCCTCAGCCTTCTGATGAACTCCTGACCTCTATTGTAAGTTACACTCCAAACAAACCGACCTGGAACACATCCTGACAGACAGGATCCAGAGCTGCTGGTCTGTAGATGTTGAATGGACCAGCAGATGGAAGCAGAGCTCTATCTGTCTGAACTCTGAAGATCTTCACAGTAAAACTGTTGGGTTACATCCCTCCATCAGTCCTGTTTAAATGTTTATATTTAGTCCACCATCAGCCAGGCTCGACTCCAACACCCCGTGACCCTGTCAGGGACGGACAATTCAGAAGATGAATGAGTTCAAAACTAAAGAAATAAACTCAGAAAAACTCTTATTTTCTCTAATTAAAAATAATAAAATACAAATGTCAGGGACAGGGTCCTGCCCCAAGTGGAGGAGTTTAAGTATCTCTGGGTCTTGTTCACGAGTGGGGGAAAGATGGAGCGGGAGATCGACAGGCGGATCGGTGCGGCATCAGCAACAACTAGGACGCTGCATCGGTTCGTCGTGGTAAAGAGAGAGCTGAGACGAAAAGCAAAGCTCTTGATTTACAAGTCGATCTACGTTCCTACCCTCACCATGGTAACCAGGATCTACATTCCTACCCTCACCATGGTAACCAGGATCTACGTTCCTACCCTCACCATGGTAACCAGGATCTACATTCCTACCCTCACCATGGTAACCAGGATCTAGGTTCCTACCCTCACCATGGTAACCAGGATCTACATTCCTACCCTCACCATGGTAACCAGGATCTACGTTCCTACCCTCACCATGGTAACCAGGATCTACGTTCCTACCCTCACCGTGGTAACCAGGATCTACGTTCCTACCCTCACCATGGTAACCAGGATCTACGTTCCTACCCTCACCGTGGTAACCAGGATCTACGTTCCTACCCTCACCATGGTAACCAGGATCTACATTCCTACCCTCACCATGGTAACCAGGATCTACATTCCTACCCTCACCATGGTAACCAGGATCTACGTTCCTACACTCACCATGGTAACCAGGATCTACGTTCCTACCCTCACCATGGTAACCAGGATCTACGTTCCTACCCTCACCATGGTAACCAGGATCTACGTTCCTACCCTCACCGTGGTAACCAGGATCTACGTTCCTACCCTCACCATGGTAACCAGGATCTACGTTCCTACCCTCACCATGGTAACCAGGATCTATGTTCCTACCCTCACCATGGTAACCAGGATCTACATTCCTACCCTCACCATGGTAACCAGGATCTACGTTCCTACCCTCACCATGGTAACCAGGATCTATGTTCCTACCCTCACCATGCTAACCAGGTTCTATGTTCCATGGTAACCAGCTGTGGGTGGTGACCGAAAGAATGAGATCGCTGGTACAAGCGGCCGAAATGATCTTCCTCTGCAGGGTGGCTGGGCTCTCACTCAGAGATCGGGTGAGGAGCTCTGCCATCCGGGAGGAGCTCGGTGTCGAGCCGCTCCTCCTCCAGGTCGAGAGGAGCCAGATGGGGTGGTTCGGGCTTCTGGTCAGGATGCCCCCCCAAGTGCCTTGCGGGCGAGGTGTTTTGGGCACGTCCCACCGGGAGGAGACCAAGGGACAGACCCCGGACCCGCTGGAGAGACTACGTCTCACAGCTGGCCGGGGAACGACTTGGGATCCTTCCAGGTGAGCTAGAGGATGCAGCCGGGGAGAGAGAGGCCTGGGCTGCCCGTTTGAGGCTGTTGCCCCCGCGACCCGACCCCAGAACAAGCGGAAGATGACAGAACCGAAAATACAGATGGATTAAAGGACCACGGTTCTGTCTTTTAGGGGACCAGAAAAGGAGAGAGGTTGACAGTTTGAGCACCATGTTGACGGCCTCTGGACCGAAGTTAACCATCAGATAAACTTTTTTTTTTTTTGTAAACAGACATTTCAAACCTGATTGAACTTTTATCAGAAGATTTTATGGAATCTATTTGTTGTTTCTTTCATTTCAGAATTAAAAGACTTTTCCAGACATGAGCACCTCAGACCTGAGTCTTGGCTTGTGGGACAAGTTTACCCTGCTTCTGTTGGGCCGTAGATATGACACCCCTAAAAGCCAGGACTCAGCAGAGGGGGGATACGGACCGAGGGTTCCTCAGTCTGGTGACGTCCAGGACAGAAAGACAGGTGATCAACCAGGAATCTGGAACAGAGAGAGACGGGTTCTGGAGGCAGAGCTTAAATATGACGGGCCCAATGAAGGAGGACTTGTCAAACCGTGACCGTTGAGGTTCAGCATGGCTCCTCCTTGGGCCTCCTCTAGATCACTGTGTTTCTATCTGGGGGTCTGGTCGGTGCTGCGGATCGTTTAAGGTCTGGATTAAAGACTTCAATCTGTTTCAGATCAAAAAAAAAGTGGAGGTTTGATTAAAAATAATCTGAATAATTTTTCATCTGAAGGATTTAAAACATTAGACCTGCGATGCGGCAAACGACAAACCGGTGTCCAATCAGGTTCAGGTCATTCACACAGTGGTATCAGACCAATACAGGACAACGGTGACCCAAAATCAGACCGATACTAGACCAACGGTGACCCAAAATCAGACCAATACTAGACCAACGGTGACCCAAAATCAGACCGATACTAGACCAACGGTGACCCAAAATCAGACCCAAAATCAGACCGATACTAGACCAACGGTGACCCAAAATCAGACCAATACTAGACCAACGGTGACCCAAAATCAGACCAATACTAGACCAACGGTGACCCAAAATCAGACCGATACTAGACCAACGGTGACCCAAAATCAGACCAATACTAGACCAACAGTGACCCAAAATCAGACCCAAAATCAGACCAATACTAGACCAACAGTGACCCAAAATCAGACCAATACTAGACCAACAGTGACCCAAAATCAGACCAATACTAGACCAACAGTGACCCAAAATCAGACCGATAACAGACCAACAGTGACCCAAAATCAGACCCAAAATCAGACCGATAACAGACCAACGGTGACCCAAAATCAGACCAATACTAGACCAATGGTGACCCAAAATCAGACCAATACTAGACCAACGGTGACCCAAAATCAGACCGATAACGGACCAATACTAGACCAACAGTGACCCAAAATCAGACCCAAAATCAGACCAATACTAGACCAACAGTGACCCAAAATCAGACCAATACTAGACCAACAGTGACCCAAAATCAGACCGATAACAGACCAACAGTGACCCAAAATCAGACCGATAACAGACCAACGGTGACCCAAAATCAGACCAATACTAGACCAATGGTGACCTAAAATCAGACCCATACTAGACCAACGGCGACCCAAAATCAGACCGATAACGGACCAATAATAGAGCAGTGTTACACCGATACCGAGCGCATAAGAAGCCAGTGTCCGACCTTCTCTAGACCAATCATAACCCGATATCAGGCCAATAACTTACAAGTATGAATCCTAAAACAGACAAGTATGAGGTCAATAACAGAGCAATACCAGGCCGGTTAGAGGCCAATACCTGACTAGTGTTCAACCAATACCAGGCCCAATAATAAGCCAGTATCCGGCCAATAACAGACCAGAATTACACCGATACTAGGCCCATGACAAGCCGGTGTCCCCAGCCTGATCGTAACCCAATATCATGCCAATAACTAACCTGTATCAACCCAATAACAGACCACCATCAGAGCGGTATCAGCCCAGTATCAGAGAATCTTGTAGAACTCAAAGTGACCCGTCATAAAACTGTCCGGGCAGCCACGAGCTGTGAGGGTGGAAATATGGCGCCAGCTGTCACTGCGTGTGTATCTCCAGGAGTCTGACGCCATGAGGAGCTGCAGAGATCAATAAGAAGTAAATATTGGCTGTGAGGTGATTCCTTTCATGTCTTCAAGGCCGCTCACACACACACACACACACACACACACACACACACACACACACACACACACCTGTTTACCTTCTTTATCTAAACGAGGCCTGATGGAAAGTTGGCATGCAGCGGCACGTGTTTTAATCACCACCCAGAACCTGGAGAGGTCCACGGAGCCCAGGCAGGACCAGGATGAATAGATGGACTCACCTGCTCACACACACACACACACACACACACACACACACGCACACACACACGGCAGCTGCAGGCAATCAGAGGAGGACAGATTAAACACATGACCAGCTTTTATTACATTTTAACACCTGCTGTTCATGAGAAATTTCCGTTCCGTTCCGTCATCTTCCGCTTGTTCCGGGGTCGGGTCGCAGGGGCAACAGCTTCAGACGGGCAGCCCAGGCCTCTCTCACCCCGGCTGCATCCTCCAGCTCACATGGAAGGATCCCAAGTCGTTCCCCAGCCAGCTGTGAGACATAGTCTCTCCTGCGAGTCTGGGGTCTGCCCCTTAATCTCCTCCCGGTGGGACGTGCCCGAAACACCTCGCCCCCGAGGCGCTCGGGGGCATCCTGACCAGATGCCCGAACGACCCCATCTGGCTCCTCTCGACCTGGAGGAGGAGCGGTTCGACACCGAGCTCCTCCCGGATGGCAGAGCTCCTCACCCGATCTCTGAGTGAGACCCAGCCACCCTGCGGAGGAAGCTTATTTCGGCCGCTTGTACCCGCGATCTCATTCTTTCTGTCACCACCCACAGCTGGTTACCATGGTGAGGGTAGGAATGTAGATCCTGGTTACCATGGTGAGGGTAGGAACATAGATCCTGGTTACCATGGTGAGGGTAGGAATGTAGATCCTGGTTACCATGGTGAGGGTAGGAATGTAGATCCTAGTTACCATGGTGAAGGTAGGAACGTAGATCCTGGTTACCATGGTGAGGGTAGGAACGTAGATCCTGGTTACCATGGTGAGGGTAGGAACGTAGATCCTGGTTACCACGGTGAGGATAGGAACGTAGATCCTGGAGGGTAGGAACGTAGATCCTGGTTACCATGGTGAGGGTAGGAACGTAGATCCTGGTTACTATGGTGAGGGTAGGAATGTAGATCCTGGTTACCATGGTGAGGGAAGGAACGTAGATCCTGGTTACCACGATGAGGGTAGGAACATAGATCCTGGTTACCATGGTGAGGGTAGGAATGTAGATCCTGGTTACCATGGTGAGGGTAGGAACGTAGATCCTGGTTACCATGGTGAGGGTAGGAACGTAGATCCTGGTTACCATGGTGAGGGTAGGAACGTAGATCCTGGTTACTATGGTGAGGGTAGGAATGTAGATCCTGGTTACCATGGTGAGGGTAGGAACATAGATCCTGGTTACCATGGTGAGGGTAGGAATGTAGATCCTGGTTACCATGGTGAGGGTAGGAAAGTAGATCCTGGTTACCATGGTGAGGGTAGGAACGTAGATCCTGGTTACCATGGTGAGGGTAGGAACGTAGATCCTGGTTACCATGGTGAGGGTAGGAACGTAGATCCTGGTTACTATGGTGAGGGTAGGAATGTAGATCCTGGTTACCATGGTGAGGGTAGGAACATAGATCCTGGTTACCATGGTGAGGGTAGGAACGTAGATCCTGGTTACCATGGTGAGGGTAGGAATGTAGATCCTGGTTACCATGGTGAGGGTAGGAACATAGATCCTGGTTACCATGGTGAGGGTAGGAACGTAGATCCTGGTTACTATGGTGAGGGTAGGAATGTAGATCCTGGTTACCATGGTGAGGGTAGGAACATAGATCCTGGTTACCATGGTGAGGGTAGGAATGTAGATCCTGGTTACCATGGTGAGGGTAGGAAGGTAGATCCTGGTTACAATGGTGAGGGTAGGAATGTAGATCCTGGTTACCATGGTGAGGGTAGGAATGTAGATCTGGTTACCATGGTGAGGGTAGGAATGTAGATCCTGGTTACCATGGTGAGGGTAGGAATGTAGATCCTGGTTATCCAATGTGTCTAAGACTTGTTTAAATATGATCTTATTCTGAAGAAATCAGTAGATGTTCTTCATCCTGATGGAAACGGGATGGTGAAGCACGCGCGGACGCCTCCTAAGCCTGGTGACAGGAACACAGAGACCTCCTCAGGGTCCTCCTCACAGGGTCCTCGGTCCGGCCAAAACAAACAATAACAACAACACAAAAACAAACAGAAATGAACTGATTTATCGTTTATGAGCTGGTTACTATGGTGAGGAATATATTTGTGTATTTTGAATGTTATACTATTATTTATTTAATTTGATCATTTTTTGGAAAAAAGGAAGCATTAAAATTGATTTTAAATGATTTTTAAAATAAAAGTTTTTAACACGTATAAATTTATTCGAAATCACGTTAAAAACTTTCGCTTTATATTGAAATTTAATTGTTTTCACATCAAATCTAAACGTGATCATTAACGTGAAAAATTATTAAAAATGAAAAAAATTTAAAAAAGCAGCCAATGAAGATTAAAATTTAAAGTTAATTACACTCAAAAGACAAGAAAAAAACAAAAAACATTTTTATTCTAAATTAAAGCAACGGAAGGTAAAAAAAAAAGTTTTAAAGTTAAACAATAATAAAAAATACATTTAAAATGAAAAAAAAAATTTTTAAAGTGAAAAAAATCAAATGAAGACTTGTTAAAAAAAAAAAAGCAGCCAATGAAGATTAAAAATGAAAGTTAATCACAATCAAATGATAAGAAAAAAACTCTAAAAAAAACAGGAATAAAACATTTTTATTCTAAATTAAAGCTGCAGAAAGTAAAAAATAAATGTTTTAAAGTAAAACAAAATAAAAAAATCATTAAAATCATAATAAAATAAATTCTGTTTGTTTTAAAAACAAAGTAACTTATGATTTTTAACAGAAATAAATCAAAGTCATTCATTCGTTTTCTGAACCGGTTATTCCTACCGGGGAGTACTGGAGCCTATCCCAGCTCAAGGCGAGAGGCAGGGTACACCCCGAACGAGTCACCAGACTGTCACAGGGCCACACACACACACACACACAAAACCATCCACACACACACACATTCATAGCAGCCAGTCAACCTAACATGTATGTTTTTAGAGGAAACCAGAGAAAACCCACACATACACAGGTAGAACATGCAAACTACACACAGAGAGACCAGTGATCCAAGCCTCACCCCTACTCTGGGATTTGAATCTTGACCTTCTTGCTGTGAGGTCATCGTCCAGCCTTCATTACTTTTATAAACTGTGTGTGTAAATGTTGGATCTGAACCGTCCTCAGAAGCAGGGTCTGTCCGTCCAATCACAGGCCTGCATGCAGGAAGTCAGTGCACCTCCTCTCGCTCCTCCTCCTCCTCACACTATAACGGAGCACGCCTGCACTGCAGCAGGACAGGCACCATGAGCGTCCCTCTATATGCACCGACCCCCCTCCAGCCTGTGCAGCCCACTCCTTTCTACATAGAGGATATTCTGGGAAGGGGTTCCATGGCTCCCAGTCCCTCCACCGTGCCAGTCCTGCCCTCTCCTCACTCCTCCTTCACCAGCCTGGTCTCATCTCGATACAGGAGTCCAGTCTACGAGCCTCTGCACCCCACCCTGCCACACCCAGCGTTCTACCCCTTCCACCACACGCACGCGCTGCTCGGACCAGAAACTTTGGGTGAGTTTAGAAAACTTTTTTTTTTCAGTGTTTCTTAGTTTGGGTTGGCATGAGGCGTTCATGCGTGGCAGACCTCAGCAGGCTGGTTTAGGACCTCCATGGGTCTGCTGAGGGGGTGAGGGGGGTCTGAACGAGGCCTTCAGGGATTTTATTAAAGTTTGTTAAAAAAAAATGATGATTTTATGAATAAAAAAACGTTTAAATCTAGTTTTAAATTCTAAAAATCTGTCTTTTCAAATGTAATTAGTTACTTTAGTTACTAATTACTTTTATCATAATTAACCAGGTTATTAAAGTAATCTATTACAAATTAAAGTAACTTTGACTCTAAAACTTTTAAGATGTTTAACAATAAAAATTTACACAAATGTTTACATTTTAAAAAAAAAATCAACAAACTAGAATTTTTTAAATGAGTGAAAATAATTCATAAAAATATGATTTTGAAACGATTTAAAACTTTGATTTAATTAAAAAAATAAAGTATAAATGGTTTTAAAAGTAGTTTAAAAACCTTAAAATTATGTAAAAAAAAATGGTTTTATATGTAAATTTTTTTATTTAATCTGCTTAAAGTAAAGTTTATGAAACATAAACAAGCGGCAGAAATGAGCTTCCTCTGCAGGACGGCTGGGGTCTCAGTCTGAGATAGAAGCTCGGAGTAGAGCCGCTGCTTCTCCGGGTCGAGAGAAACCAGATGAGGTGGTTAAGGGATCTGGTTCAGATGCCTCTCTGGTGAGGGGTTCTGTTCCACCAGGAGGAGACCCAGAGTCAGACCCCAGACTTGCTGGAGAGACTATGTCTCCCAGCTGGACAGGGAACACCTCAGGATCCTCCTGGGTGAGATGGAGGATGCAGCCGGGGTGAGAGAAGCCCGCGTCCCGGCCCCGGATAAACCGAAGACGATGGAACGAAACATAAACATGGAACAAATAAATGTTACAATTCAATAAAAATTAAATGAAAGTTAAAAACAAAATTCTATCCTTTGATCTTCTCTTGTTCTTGATTTTTTTTTATCAGTAATGTTTTGTAAAGAACATTCGTTTTTGTCACCAGGAGAACCTGGTTTGATTCCAACTGGGCCCAAGACGTCCCTGGAACTACTGGAGAAAACAAACAACAACAAATAAACATTAAAAAGACAAAATGTAAAATAAACACCTTCAAAATGAGCGACGGAAAAAAACTTTAAAACAAATGTTGAAACTTTTTTTAAACTCGTTTTAAAGCACGACGACAGCCAATAGGAAAGCAGCGTCGGTCGGTCAGTCAAATTCCCAAAGTCCCTCCCCCTAGAGAGTCACAGGGGGTGCTGGAGCCCATCCCGACTGATCCAAGGCGGGCAGCGTACGCTACACACACACACACACACACACACACACACACACACACACACACACACACACACACACACACACACACACACTCATTCCTAGGGTCAATCATGACATGGCCAGTCAACCTAACATGAATGTTTTTGGAGGAAACCAGAGAAAACCCACACATACACAGGTAGAACATGTAAACTACACACAGAAAGACCAGTGTTCCAAACCTTGTTCCTACCCGGGACTTGAATCCATGACCTACTTGCTGTGAGGCCGCCGTCCCACCACAGTGTCAGTAAGTTTACATTAAATAGGAGGCGATAGCTCAGTGGTAGAACGTTCACCTTTGGACCGGAGGTTCACCTGGTTTGAATTCCACTGAGGTCATGTCTAAGTGACCTTGGAGAAGACACTTAACCCTCTGTTTCTCCCACCTTTGGCGCCGTCCTGGCAGCCTGCTGCGGTGGAATGCAGCACAAATTTACCCTTTGAATGAACAAAGTAAAAAAAAAATTAAATAGTGTTTTTACTCCGTTTTAGATTCAGAATTTCTTTCGTAACAAGACGCCATTTTTTCTTGTTGAAGCGTGACGTCACCTTCTAAATTCTGTACGTAGATGTGACGTAATTAGAGCCTAGTTTACGTTAATATGTGTGACGTATTAAGATTTACATGACTGCGTCACTTTAAAACATAAAAAAAAATGTCTCATTGAAACGTAAAAAACGTAGGTTTACGGCAATTTTTTTAACGTAAAATGTCGCTTTTGAAACTTTTAAAGAGCTTCTTTTTTACGTCTTTAAATAAAAAAATAAATTGTTTTTTTTTTTTTTAAAGTGATTCTTGACCCTTCAGGTCTTCCGTACTTTAATACGTTTTTATCGGTGTTTTTATCGGTGGCTCCTCCGACTTTCCGTAAATTATTATTATTATTATTATTTACTTTTTAAGCGTTCATTTAAACAAAAACGAAGTAAATTTTGTAGGTTTTACAGTATTTTTATGTGTTGTTTTAATAAACTAATTTGTTTTAATTTTGTGAGTTTTTTTTTAAAATATTCCAAAAAATCTTGTTTATTTTTTGCAAAAAATACTGTGATTAAATTTTTTAAAAATACTGGATTAATTTAATTTTAGTTGAAATTTTACTTTTTTTTGCTGCAAATCTCGATTATTTTTTACATCGTAAAACTATTTTCTGAATGTTTTTAAAGATAATTTTATTTTTAGACGTTTTTAAAAAGTATTCATTTATAATAATATTTATTCAATTATAATTAATTAAAAAAAAAAAAAATTAAACACTTAAAAAAAGAATTTTTTTTTTTTTTACAAACTAGAAAAAACTTTAGAAACAAAGACAACAAAAAAACATGTGCGCTGCAGGGAGGCATCACAGCAAGAAGGTCAGGGATTTGAGTCCTGGAGTGGGGGCGAGGCTTGAAACACTGTTCTTTGTGTAGTATGCATGTTCTCCTTGTGTATGTGTGGGTTTCCTCTGGTTTCCTCCAAAAACAAACATGTTAGGTTGATTGGCTGCTAGGAATGAGTGCGTGCGTGCGTGTGTGTCCCAGCAACAGACTGGTGACTGTTTGGGGATGTACCCTGCCTCTTTTCTGAAATCAGCCGGCATAGGCTCTGCCACCTCCCGCCACCCCGTTACGGACCTGTCACCGTGGAACACTTTAAGCTTTGAATTTTAAGTCTCTGTTTACTACAGACTGAACAGAACCAGACCGGTCATACCAGCCTCACCAGCATGGGCTGTTGGCCAGTGAGTGCCAACAGCCAGTAAGTGTTGGCACTTACTGGACTCAACTTTACATGATGTGGTCATACCAGCCTGATGATGTCTGATCCCGTCAGACCTCAGAAGCTAAGCATGCGGGGTCTGGGCAGTACTTGGATGGGAGACCACTGGAACCCCTGGTATTCCAGCGGGACGGTCGGACCCCTGGTACTCCAGTGAGACGTCGGACCCCTGGTACTCCAGCGGGACGGACCCCTGGTACTCCAGTGGGACGGTCGGACCCCTGGTACTCCAGCGGGACGGACCCCTGGTACTCCAGTGGGACGGTTGGACCCCTGGTACTCCAGTGGGATGGTCGGACCCCTGGTACTCCAGTGGGACGGTCGAACCCCTGGTACTCCAGTAGGACAGTCAGACCCCTGGTACTCCAGTGGGACGGTTGGACCCCTGGTACTCCAGTGGGACGGTTGGACCCCTGGTACTCCAGTGGGATGGTCGGACCCCTGGTACTCCAGTCGGACGGTCGAACACTGGTACTCCAGTAGGACAGTCAAACCCCTGGTACTCCAGTGGGATGGTCGGACCCCTGGTACTCCAGCGGGACGGTCGGACTCCTGGTATTCCAGCGGGACGGTCGGACCCCTGGTACTCCAGTGGGACGGTTAAACCCCTGGTACTCCAACGGGACGGTCGGACCCCCGGTGCTCCAGTGGGCGGTTAAACCCCTGGTACTCCAGTGGGACGGTCGGACCCCTGGTACTCCAGTGGGACGGTCGGACCCCTGGTACTCCAGTAGGACGGTCGGACCCCTGGTACTCCAGTGGGATGGTCGGACCCCTGGTACTCCAGTGGGAGTTCAGTCAGTCTGTTCCAGGCCAGCTGTGGCTCCAACAGTAGCTCACCAGTACCTGGTATGGATTGAAGAACGGTGTCCTGAAAAGTCTTTTATTGGTATAAATCATTCTTCTTATGAAACTGATGTTAGCTCCTCATCAGTTCAAACCTACAACATTATTTTTAAAAGGGTTTGAATGTGTTTAGAAAAAAAATACTTAAGTATTTAAATTTACTTGAGTATGTTATTAGATAAACAACACATGGTCTCAGAGAGGGGAGACGGGGTTTACGTGTCTCATCCTAGTCTATCCAGGCTGAATTCAAACGAGAGGCAGGGTACACCCGGAACAGGTGTCTTATCGCTCCTGGTGCTCTGCAGAGAAAACAGAGCGGGCTGTACCTTAGTGCCCCTGGTGCTCCACGGTGGGACGGTCGGACCCCTGGTACTCCACGGTGGAGAAGGAAAGGTGCTGGGTAGCTTACCGCCCCTCACCCGCTGCCGAGAACACAGAGCAGGATTTCAGACGAGAGGCAGGATACACCCCAAACAGGTCGCCACTCTGTTGTGGGGCCCCCCACACACACACATACACACACACGCACAAATTCCAATAGGGTAATTTCCTAGCAGCCAACCCAACATGTATGTTTTTAAACCAGAGAAAACCCACACATACACATGGAGAACATGTAAACTTCACACAGAGAGACCAGTGCTGTGTGTGGAAATTTGTCGTAAAATATGATCTGATTTCATCATAAAGATCCTTTAAATCTGACTGAAGTGTGTGTTCAGACCGTCCTAAACTTCACCAGAACATGGTCCAGATCAGTGCAGGATTCACACAGAAAAATCTCCTGATTTAGTTCTAAAAATCCTCCTAAAACTGGCTTAAAGTTTGTACAAAATCCACCCAAAAAAAGTTATAACGTTGGGTTAAATTTGAGACAGAAATGGCCCTAAATTTCCCCTCATTTGTCCTGAGTTTGGACTAAAATTGGTACAAATACGTGATAAATCTGTCCAAAAATGTGTCCCCCAAAAATCCTCTTTGTGTGGCCTAAAGTTTTTTATTTGATTCTTAAATTCGGATTAAAACGTTCAGATTACGGTTTAAAACGGGTTTATTTTCTTCATCTAAAACAAAGAGCGTGACATGCGCAGACAGACCGCGCATCTCCCCCAAGGTTTGATTTGTTTGCGGCACGCATGAACAGAGAGGCAGAGCGCGTGCACATCCTGTCAGGCCGCAAAGGAAACGCGCAAAGCTGAGAAAAACGGATCGTGTGCCGATCAGAGGCAGAGTGTTTCCTGAATAAGTCTGGATTGAGGATGTCCATCAAATAATCAGCAGCCTGCAGGACGGGGGGGGGGGGGAGTGTGTGTGTGTGTGTGTGTGTGTGTGTGTGAGTGTGTGTGTGTGTGTGAGTGTGTGTGTCTGTGTGTGTGTGTGTGAAAGGGAAAAAAACTGCATCCATTTTCCTCTCAGATTAAAAAAAGAAAAGATTTTATCTTTTTGTTATTTTTTAAAAATTCTCCTAACTTTTTTTTTTTAATCCTCAATTTTTTTAAAAAAAAATTCCAATAAAATCACAAAATTAAAAAACATTGTGATTTTTTAAAAACTTTTAACAATAACTTAATTTAAATGTAAAAAAAATGAAAAATTATTACATTTTTTTAAACAGCATTAATTTATAAATAAAAGTTTTTTATGATTAAAAATGAAGAAAAAACACTAAAAAGATTTTTTTTTCTGCGACTTATACATAAAAAGTCTCTTTTTTTTTTTTTTTTTTTTTTTTTTAGATTTTAAACATGAAGGTGTGGCTCGGGCGAACATGACCTCTAGTAACCCCGTTTTGGTCAAACGAGATTTTTAATATAATTTATAATTTAAATAAAAATAAATTACATCAACTTTTTATTGTTTTTTTTTCAGAATTTTTTTTTGCAAAAACTTTAAAAAGTTCAACTTCATTCATTTCTTGTGAAAAAATGAGACTTTTTTTTTTCAACATTTTTAGGATGTTTTATAATTTTTTTTTATTCGGAAAAATATTTTCAGATTATTTTTGGACGCATTTTTAAAATTTAGTTTAGTTAAAAAAAAATTTGGTCTGTTTTTTTTTTTAAATCATCTAAAAAAAACTTTATTCAAACTGAAAAATAAGCAAAAAGTTCATCATAAATTTTAATAAAACAGAAAAAAATATGGTTGTAAAATTTTTAGTTTTAATTTAAATCCTGGTTTTATTCATTTTTCTGAACCGGTGATCCCCTCTGGGGGTGACCCAGGATGGGCCTGCTGGAGCCCGGGTGAGAGAAGGCTGGGCTCCCTGTCAGAGGGGGTTACACCCGCGACCCGGACCCGGGTAAGAGGAAGATGACGGGACAAAAACAGGGCCACGTTTATAGGATTGCCGCTGTGTGTGTGTGTGTGTGTGTGTGTGTGTGTGTGTGTGTGTGTGTGTGTGTGTGTGTGTGTGTGTGTGTCTGTGACCCCGCCAGAGACTGGTAACCCGTTCGGGTGTATCCCTCCTCTCGTCTAAAATCAGCAAATTCAATTTTGTCCAAATTGAACATGTTTTTGGTGAGAATTAGCGCACAAAGTGCGCGCACAGGAACGCGCTTAGCATCAGTTTGAGACGCAGTTTCTGCAGAAGATTAGCGCACAATTATCCGGCGTATAGCGCAACGTTAATGACTCATTTAGGCTCGTTTTGCGCCTTTTTTTTCCCATAAAAAGCAATGATTTTATTGTCTTTTTAATTAGTTTGATTTCAGATTAAAATAAAAAAAAATCCTCCCGAAAACTTTAAAGATTAAACTTGATTTAATTTTTATTCCATCGGTTTGAAAAAAAAAAAACATTAGAAAATAGATTAATCTGCTTTTTTTAAAGAGAGGAAACAGTGTGTGTGCGCGTGCGTGAAGCGGATATTTGCCCAGAGTTTCTCTGTGTGTCACCTTCCTGAAAAAAAAAACCCGCAAACAGTCTGTTTCTGAGCCGAATGAATCCAAAATCTTACAGATTTTAACAACAAAGATCCAGAGAAAAAAAATCAAAGAGAAAAAAGAAATAAAAGATTAAAAAAAGAAGGAAAACAGAAACAGTTTTAGTGAAAAAGTTAAAGATTAATGAGAAAAAAAAAAGAACCAATCAGTGGTCTTAAAATGATAAACTGTCTCTGATGAAACCATGCGCTGCTCGAGATGGCAGCAGGTCCTACCCTCACCATGGTAACCAGGATCTACGTTCCTACCCTCATCATGGTAACCAGGATCTACGTTCCTACTCTCACCATGGTAACCAGGATCTACGTTTCTACCCTCACCATGGTAACCAGGATCTACGTTCCTACCCTCATCATGGTAACCAGGATCTACGTTCCTACCCTCACCATGGTAACCAGGATCTACGTTCCTACCCTCACCATGGTAACCAGGATCTACATTGCTACCCTCACCATGGTAACCAGGATCTACGTTCCTACCCTCACCATGGTAACCAGGATCTACTTTAGGTTACCTCTCAAAAACTTTGCTGGTGAGGTGTTCTGGGCACGTCCCACTAGGAGGAGAACAAGAGGCAGACCCTTGACCTGCTGGAGAGACTATGTCTTGCTTTCAGCAGAACGTGACTCTTTAAAATTTAACGGTTGAGTTCTAGAATGTAACAATATGGATGTGTCCTGTAGGGAAGCCCCTCCTGTGGACCCCCTTCATCCAGAGGCCGCTGCACAAGAGGAAAGGAGGACAGGTTCGTTTCTCCAACGACCAGACGGTGGAGCTAGAGAAGAAATTCCAGAACCAGAAGTACCTTTCACCACCAGAGAGGAAGAGACTGGCCAAGGTGCTGCAGCTCAGTGAGAGACAGGTAAGCTCATTGGCTGGAAGTCGGACGGCAACCGTAAGCCGTAAGCCAATCATTGAACGCCCCAGTAAACCTAATCACCAGAAATGATCCAGCTTATGAACCAACTGTATCTAAAACACACCCTCAATGTGTTCTAAATGTCCCCAAAATACAAACTTAACCCGTCCTAATCTGTAAAAACATTATCTACAGGTGTCAAATTGACCCTAAATGTGTCCTTTGGAGATGTAGGACCCAGAAGCATGACCAGGTTGACCCGTTTCTGGTAGTTAATCAGGGTTAGTGAAGAGGGGTAGACACGTGCAGCCTGGAAGCCATCCTATGCAGCCTGGGCAGGATTCAACAGAGGAGCCGTCGAGGGGTAAACATGAGGCTGAGAGACCAGACGTGGGGGGACACTGTCATGGCTGCAGCACGAGAGCAGAACACCAGATGATCTGACACCAGGGGTGGAGTAACAAGGGGGAAGATGAGACACAGGTGGAGGCATCAGGGAGAGCCAGTAGGCTGAGGTGTGCAGAATCAGGGATCAGGGCAGGATTCAGAGGAATGAAATGTTCTAGAGGGCTGCACGGTGGCCTCACAGCAAGAAGGTCAGGGGTTCACTTACCCGAGTGGGAGCGAGGCTTGAAACACTGTTCTTTCTGTGTGTAGTCTGCATGTTCTACATGTGTATGTGTGGGTTTCCTCTGGTTTCCTCCAAAAACATACATGTTAGGTTGATTGGCCCTAGGAATGAGTGTGTGTGTGTGTGGATGGTTGTCTGTGTGTGTGGCCCTGCAACAGACTGGCAATCTGTGTGCTGTATGACACCTTGGTGTGTATCCTACCGCTCACCTGAAATGGGGGTAGACGGTGGCTCAGTGGACAGGAGATCAACCGGAAGTTCTCATCTCACTGAGTTCACGTCAAAGGTCCTTGGAGAAGACACTTAACCACCATTGGCGCTGTCATAGGTGGCAGCCTGCTGCGGTGTAGGAGTGCAGAACACAAATTTTCCTGGTGAGGGATGAAAATAAAAAAATCATCCGGGTTAGGCTCCTGCAACCCTGTGACCCGGTTAGGAACGGACGATCCAGAAGATGAAAGTTTTTGGGTGTAAAAGATGGAGTCTGACTGAAACAACGTGAGGGTACCAGGGGCACAAATCAAGACGTCGTGTAAACATGAACCAAAATCATGGATTTCACCAGTGAATCGAACCTGCAACCTTCTGGTTTCAGGATACCCGCTCCACCTGCTGAGCCATCGATTCCTCATCATGATATAAACCACAGTATATAGTTGGTACTGAGTAACTCGTGTTGTTTTAACCATCTCTTCAACAACAATCTCCACCTTTATGACCAAATCAGTTCATCTAGCTGGTAGATAGTATGACGGTGGAAGCTGGCATCAAGCTGGAAACCACCATCAGGAGACACCGAGGGTTCAGGGTCTTGCTCAGGGACACCTTGGCACAAACTCTGGGCCAAGGATCGAACTGGTGACCCTCCGGTTATAGGACGGTCGTCCTACCTACTGAGACGTAACTGCCCACAGTTACCCCTAACCCCTTCAGAGGTTTTAATTAACAGAAGAATGACACATGTTCTTGATGAATAAACTGAGGTCTTTCTTCTCGTTTCAGGTGAAAACCTGGTTCCAGAATCGTCGAGCCAAATGGAGACGTTTGAAACAGGTGAGGTGTCCTCAGATTGATCCATGATAGAACCTGGTGAGGAGGGTCTGATCTTCTGTGGTCCAACAGGAGAACCCTCCAATGGGGAACAGAGAGGACGGAAGGACATCCAGAGGAGACCGAGCGCTGGAGGAAAACCTAGACCAGACAAGAACCCAGAATCTGGATCAGAGTGGGACAGAGAATCTGGACCAGACTGGGTCCAGCTCTCAAACCAGTCAAAGCGGGCATCAGACGTCTCACACTGACATGAACTCAGACGTGTCTGATGATTCAGACCAGGAGCTGGACATAGAAGAGGACGAGGGCTTCACACTAAACCCCTAAACTCTGTGGACTCATTCAATCTGGATCAGAGAGAACCCCGTCCTGAGACGTCAGACCAGGAGCCTGACTTAGGAAGACCTGCTTGGATCTGAACTTCAGGGTTTAGATCTGAACTTCAGGGTTTAGATCTGAACTTCAGGGTTTAGATCTGAACTTCAGGGTTTAGATCTGAACTTCAGGGTTTAGATCTGAACTTCAGGGTTTAGATCTGAACTTCAGGGTTTAGATCTGAACTTCAGGGTTTAGATCTGAACTTCAGGGTTTAGATCTGAACTTCAGAGTTTCTGTAACTTGTTTACTTGGTTTTCATAAAAACTTCCGTTACTCTTTTTACGCAGGTTAAGCTTCATAAATCACACCTGCTAAAAAACCAACTTGATCTCCATCCCGCCCCAAGCCACGCCTCTAGAACTCTAAATATAAACATGATGTCATATACATGCAGCCATATGCAAATGAACCGGTGCCGCCTGTCCTTCATCACCAGGGATGTGTTTCTGATTTTCTGTTCTGTCGTCGACTGCTTATCCGAGGCCGGGTCGGGGAGGGAACAGCCTCAGGTGGGAGGCTGTCCCGTTCAGGTCCCGTTCCTACCCTCACCATGGTAACCAGCATCTACGTTCCTACCCTCACCATGGTAACCAGCATCTACGTTCCTACCCTCACCATGGTAACCAGCATCTACGTTCCTACCCTCACCATGGTAACCAGCATCTACGTTCCTACCCTCACCATGGTAACCAGGATCTACGTTCCTACCCTCACCATGGTAACCAGCATCTACGTTCCTACCCTCACCATGGTAACCAGCATCTACGTTCCTACCCTCACCGTGGTAACCAGCATCTACGTTCCTACCCTCACCGTGGTAACCAGCATCTACGTTCCTACCCTCACCGTGGTAACCAGGATCTACGTTCCTACCCTCACCGTGGTAACCAGCATCTACGTTCCAACCCTCACCGTGGTAACCAGCATCTACGTTCCTACCCTCACCGTGGTAACCAGCATCTACGTTCCTACCCTCACCGTGGTAACCAGCATCTACGTTCCTACCCTCACCGTGGTAACCAGGATCTACGTTCCTACCCTCACCATGGTAACCAGGATCTACGTTCCTACCCTCACCATGGTAACCAGGATCTACGTTCCTACCCTCACCATGGTAACCAGGATCTACGTTCCTACCCTCACCATGGTAACCAGCATCTACTTTGTACGTTCCAACCCTCCCCATGGTAACCAGCATCTACGTTCCAACCCTCACCATGGTAACCAGCATCTACGTTCCAACCCTCACCATGGTAACCAGCATCTACGTTCCTACCCTCACCGTGGTAACTCTGAGTGTTCGCTGCTGCTCCCACTGAGCAGGTCGTCCTCCAGTAAGACGGTCTCCATAGGTTTCTCTGAAGTCCTCGTTTGCAGTTTAACCTGCTGCTTGGACATCCGTTCCCCGATCACAGGACGGTCCTACATTCTGTGTCCCGTCCCAGGACGGTCCTACATTCTGTGTCCCGTCTCAGGACGGTCCTACATTCCGTCTCCCGTCACAGGACGGTCCTACATTCTGTGTCCCGTCTCAGGACGGTCCTACATTCCGTGTCCCATCTCAGGACGGTCCTACATTCCGTGTCCCGTCTCAGGACGGTCCTACATTCTGTGTCCCGTCACAGGACGGTCCTACATTCTGTTACCCGTCACAGGACGGTCCTACATTCCGTGTCCCGTCTCAGGACGGTCCTACATTCCGTGTCCCGTCTCAGGACGGTCCTACATTCTGTGTCCCGTCTCAGGACGGTCCTACATTCCGTGTCTCGTCGCAGGACAGTCCTACATTCTGTGTCCCGTCTCCTCTTTTCATGTAAATATCTGGGTTCAGTTTGACTGTAAATAAACTTCTTTTTTTTGTACAGACATTTAAACTTCAATAAAAATGTGTTTGGTTTAACAAATATTTGACAAAAAAATGAGTCTGTGAATTTTTTTTAATATTTACTGTTAAAAATACCTGTTTGAAGTTCTTCAACGTCCTGTGTTGGCACTCAACGTCCTCACGTTCACCCATTCATTAATACCTGATGGTGCAAGCTGCAAACCACCATAAGGCAACATGAGGGGTTCAGCATCTTGCTCAGAGACACCATGTCATGAACTCCAAACGGGGATCAAACCGATAACCCTCATGTTACAGGACACTGTCCCTACCCACTGAGACATCCTTCTTCACATGTTTAACTACAAACATGGAGGACATCTCAACTACAAACTGACAAAATACGAAGAAGAACTACAAACATGGAGGACATCTCAACTACAAACTGACGAAAGAAGGAGAAGAAGAAGAACTACAAACATGGAGGACATCTCAACTACAAACTGACGAAATACGAAGAAGAACTACAAACATGGAGGACATCTCAACTACAAACTGACGAAATACGAAGAAGAACTACAAACATGGAGGACATCTCAACTACAAACTGACGAAAGAAGGAGAAGAAGAAGAACTACAAACACGGAGGACATCTCAACTACAAACTGACGAAATACCGAGAAGAACTACAAACATGGAGGACATCTCAACTACAAACTGACAAAATACGAAGAACTACAAACATGGAGGACATCTCAACTACAAACTGACGAAATACGAAGAACAACTACAAACATGCAGGACATCTCAACAACAAACTGACAAAAGAAGAAGAAGAACTACAAACATGGAGGACATCTCAACTACAAACTGACAAAAGAAGAAGAAGAACTACAAACATGGAGGACATCTCAACTACAAACTGAAAAAATACGAAGAAGAACTACAAACATGGAGGACATCTCAACTACAAACTGACAAAAGAAGAAGAAGAACTACAAACATGGAGGGCATCTCAACTACAAACTGACGAAATACGAAGAAGAACTACAAACATGGAGGACATCTCAACTACAAACTGACGAAAGAAGGAGAAGAAGAAGAACTACAAACATGGAGGACATCTCAACTACAAACTGACGAAAGAAGGAGAAGAAGAAGAACTACAAACATGGAGGACATCTCAACTACAACTGACGAAAGAAGGAGAAGAAGAAGAACTACAAACATGGAGGACATCTCAACTACAAACTGACGAAAGAAGGAGAAGAAGAAGAACTACAAACATGGAGGACATCTCAACTACAACTGACGAAAGAAGGAGAAGAAGAAGAACTACAAACATGGAGGACATCTCAACTACAAACTGAAGAAAGAAGGAGAAGAAGAAGAACTACAAACGTGGAGGACATCTCAACTACAAACTGACAAAAGAAGAAGAAGAACTACAAACATGGAGGACATCTCAACTACAAACTGACAAAAGAAGGAGAAGAAGAAGAACTACAAACATGGAGGACATCTCAACTACAAACTGACGAAAGAAGGAGAAGAACTACAAACATGGAGGACATCTCAACTACAAACTGACAAAAGAAGAAGAAGAACTACAAACATGGAGGACATCTCAACTACAAACTGACAAAAGAAGAAGAAGAACTACAAACATGGAGGACATCTCAACTATAAACTGACGAAAGAAGAAGAAGAAGAACTACAAACATGGAGGACAGACACTTGTGTTCATGCCACTCCGTCATCTCTTTTCTCTGATTGGGTAGAACGTTTTCCCATCGCTCAATCGTAATACCTGCAACCCCTGATCTAGTTGCTGGAGGAAAGTAAAACTGAGTGGAGGCACTACGTGGTGCCAGTCTGGGTAGCAGTCCTGGTTAACGTTTAAGTCTGTAGTTTAAATGACCCAGGATCTACGTTTCTACCCTCACCATGGTAACCAGGATCTATGTTCCTACCCTCACCATGGTAACCAGGATCTACGTTCCTACCCTCACTATGGTAACCAGGATCTACGTTCCTACTCTCACCATGGTAACCAGGATATACGTCCCTACCCTCACCATGGTAACCAGGATCTACGTTCCTACCCTCACCATGGTAACCAGGATCTACGTTCCTACCCTCACCATGGTAAGCAGGATCTACGTTTCTACCCTCACCATGGTAACCAGGATGTAGTATGTTCCTACCCTCACCATAGTAACCAGGATCTACGTCCCTACCCTCACCATGGTAACCAGGATCTACGTTCCTCCCCTCACCATGGTAACCAGGATCTACGTTCCTACCCTCACCATGGTAACCAGGATCTACGTTCCTACCCTCACCATGGTAAGCAGGATCTACGTTTCTACCCTCACCATGGTAACCAGGATGTAGTATGTTCCTACCCTCACCATAGTAACCAGGATCTACGTCCCTACCCTCACCATGGTAACCAGGATCTACGTTCCTCCCCTCACCATGGTAACCAGGATTTACGTTCCTAAATTCATCATGGTAACCAGGATCCACGTTCCTACCATCACCATGGTAACCAGCTGTGGGTGGTGACCGAAAGAACAAGATCGCAGGTACAAATGACCGAAATGAGCTCCATTAGCAAGGTGGCCGGGCTCTCACTCAGAGATCAGGTGAGGAGTTCTGCCATCCAGAAGGAGCTCGGTGTAGAGCCGCTTCTCCTCCTCCAAGTCAAGAGAAGCCAGATGGGGTGGTTCGGACATCTGGTTAGGATGCCTCCCTCTCTAGTGAGGTGTTTCAGGCACGTCCCACAGGAAGAAGACCTAGAGGCAGACCCTCGACCTGCTGGAGAGACTATGTTTCACAGGTGGACAGGGAACACCTCAGGATCCTTCTGGGTGAGATGGAGGATGCAGCTGGGGTGAGAGAAGTCTGGGCTTCTCGTCTTAGGCTGTTGCGCATGACGACCCAGCCCCAGATAAGCGGAAGACAACCGAACAGAACATTTAAGTCTCTTCTTCGTCTTTTTTTCCACATAAAAACTATCAATAACACTGATTAGATACTGGATTGAAAAACAGTATCAACAGGAGGAGAAGTATCCTTAAAATCTTAATGATACCAATCTTTAGTGACCAATAAAAGCCATCAGATGGTTGTGATTCATCCATCTGAATGAGTTCCTGTAGATGAGTTTGTTTGGTCTGAATCATACCAGTCCTCTGTTTCACATCTGATAACAAGATAAGCACACATCAACTGGAAATGACTTTATCTTCTAAAGACAGGCCATGGTGCTCAAAGATAACAAGAAAAAAAATCACTAAACTCAGCGCGGTCTCAGTGTGGAGCTCAGGACAGCTCAGAGGAGGCTTTAGGAAATGGGTGTGTGGGGTAACAAGTCTAAACTCAGAACATATATGACACATGAATATTTTTATTACTGTTTAAAATCTGTTTTTGACCGAATAAATTCAGCCCTATTCCTCTTGTAACCATGGTAACCAGGATCTACGTTCCTACCCTCACCATGGTAACCACGCTCTACATTCCTATCCTCACCATGGTAACCAGGATCTACATTCCTACCCTCACCATGGTAACCACGCTCTACATTCCTACCCTCACCATGGTAACCAGGCTCTACATTCCTACCCTCACCGTGGTAACCAGAATCTACATTCCTACCTTCACCATGGTAACCAGGATCTACATTCCTACCCTCACCGTGGTAACCAGGATCTATGTTCCTACCCTCACTATGGTAACCAGGATCTACGTTCCTACCCTCACCATGGTAACCAGAATCTACATTCCTACCCTCACCATGGTAACCAGGATCTACATTCCTACCCTCACCATGGTAACCAGGATCTACGTTCCTACCCTCACTATGGTAACCAGGATCTATCTACGTTCCTACCCTCACCGTGGTAACCAGAATCTACGTTCCTACCCTCACTATGGTAACCAGGATCTACGTTCCTACCCTCACCGTGGTAACCAGAATCTACATTCCTACCCTCACCGTGGTAACCAGGATCTACGTTCCTACCCTCACCATGGTAACCATGGATCTACGTTCCTACCCTCACCATGGTAACCATGGATCTACGTTCCTACCCTCACCATGGTAACCACGATCTACGTTCCTACCATCACCATGGTAACCAGGATCTACGTTCCTACCCTCACCATGGTAACCAGAATCTATGTTGCAACCCTCACCATGGTAACCAGGATCTACGTTCCTACCCTCACCATGGTAACCAGAATCTATGTTGCAACCCTCACCATGGTAACCAGGATCTACGTTCCTACCCTCACCATGGTAACCATGCAACCTGGCCCTGGATAAGCAGAAGACAATGGAACAGAATGGTTCAATGGAACACATACTACATACAGGAATAAATTTAAAACAGACAGGAACAAACATAAGTTTGGTTTCCATGAAACACTTTTTGTAAACCATCCTAAACCAAGCGGTCTGTGTAATCCTGCTGATTATCTGGACACACATTCATTTAAATTCAGATCAAATCACTGCTGCTCCACTGTCGTCCCGGCTCCACATCAAACTACAAAGACTTTATCAGTCTGGCCCAAACACGGTGAGAGGGAGGTTTTTAGTGAGTAGATTATCAGGTTAATGATTTAGAGAGGGACACAGACAAGAGATACCAGGAGAGGTAGATTAATAGTCATCCAATACACACACATATTTACACACAGATATCTACACACACACACACACACAATCATTCAAACACACACTGAAATAAAAAAAACAGAAATACATGTAAAAATAGTAACATTAAAAACTTTTAGAATCATTTTTAAACGTGTTATCTTTTCTAAGGATTAAAGTTCATTCCTGTAAAAACCTTGTTGGAGTTTCATTACCGGAGTTCGTTGACCTCTAACACATACAGAAGCAAACAGGACACGGCTGGATTGGGTAACGCTTCACAAATCCGACGGCGTAAAGTCAACACATAGAGGAATAAAACACACAGTTTGTTGGTAAAAATGTCCAACAGATAAAAGAACGATTCCAAAGCTCAGAGAAACGTTTGGAGAAACGGGTCGTGCTTTTCTGGGAGAATAATTCTCATCTCATGGTGTGTGTAGAATAAACTTCTAAATACATTCATTCAGTTTGGTTTTAAGGTGGAGAACAAAATGCACGGCCAAGAACAACATGGCGTTCAAATAGTTTCCGAAAGCTGGACGTGAGAGCTCACAGTCTCACCCCGTTTTGTGACTGTGAATCCTTCCTGCCCTCATTGCTTGCTTAGTCCTGCCCGGTAGGCATGTGCATGACACAGCGTAAATCTCTGAGTCAGCAAATCCAGTGTAAAGCCCATCAAGTTGGCAAAGCAAGTGTATATGGTTTGGCAGACAGAATCTGGTCCTCGTTGCGTCTCCCCGGCACAGCTGCCTGTCGTTTGTCTCTAGTCTTCATATGCCCGGTCTCACTCTGCCCCTTGGTCGGACTGTTCGTCAGGTTTTCCTGCCCGGTCGTAGTTTTAAAGGCGTTTATTACATTTGACCAGGAACTCCTGAACCTCTACTTTCCAATGCCACCTTCTGGTATCTTCTTTGAGTTTTGTCTCTAGCCACCATCAACGCCACCTCCGGGTCTCTAGCTGCCAGCCTCACCCTCTCTTGGTCATCTTCCCTTCGTTAAACTCATTGAATTCTTCCTTCTGCATTTGGGTTCTTCGTCTGTGCACCAACCAACCCTTGGCATATGTTACTGTTTTTACTGGCCACACTATGATCTGTCACATTTTCCACATTTTGCCAGTCTTTTAAAACAGTGGGTGATGCCCGGGCTTTAGTCTCCATTCTGGAACCATTGGTTAGATTTAAAAAAGAAACCAGTGAATGTTTGAAGAGTAAACAGGTGATTCTTTTGAACCAGAATGAACTTGATGTTTGTGCTGTTTGGTGTGTGTTAGTGAGGTCAGGGTCAATCCAACACTCACCATCATCATCATCACAGAGGTTTTAAAACCAGCACCGCAGGCTGGTTTGGAAACTCCGTCATGGAGTTTCCAATCCCTGTAACCAGTGGGGCTCTGAAGGGTTGCCATGATGCCGTCTAGAAAAAAAAAGAAATATTTAATTTCTGTGAATGATCAAAGAATAAATAACTAGACCGGCCATGCTGATTGGTCTGAGACAGTGTGGTGAGAGCGGCCATGCTGATTGGTCTAGAGACAGTGTGGTGAGAGCGGCCATGCTGATTGGTCTAGAGACAGTGTGGTCAGAGCGGCCATGCTGATTGGTCTAGAGACAGTGTGGTGAGAGCGGCCATGCTGATTGGTCTAGAGACAGTGTGGTGAGAGCGGCCATGCTGATTGGTCTAGAGACAGTGTGGTGAGAGCGGCCATGCTGATTGGTCTAGAGACAGTGTGGTGAGAGCGGCCATGCTGATTGGTCTAGAGACAGTGTCACTGATTCAAAGACAGGAAACAGAGATGTTTGTAGCAGAGATGAAGATGCTGAGGATCTCTCTGGGAGTGACCAGGATGGACAGGATCAGAGGAACAGCACATGTTAGAGGTTTTAAAGTCAGAGAGGTCAGACTGAGATGGTTTGGACATGTGCAGAGGAGAGAGAGAGAGTACATCAGAAGAAGGATGCTGGGTTTGGAACCACCAGGAAAGAGGACTAGAGGAAGACCAAAGAGGAGGTTCATGGATACAGTGAAGGAAGACATGAAGATAGTTGGTGTGACTGAAGAGGATGTAGGAGATAGGGTTAGATGGAAGAAACTGACTTGCTGTGGCAACACCTGGAGGGAAATGATAGAAGAAGAAGAAGAAGATCAAAGAATAAATAACTAGTGACCTGTGTGATCAAAAAATGAAATATGGCCACGTCATTTTTCCTCTCAGTGCTACTCGGGGGCCTCTGCAATGGGAGCCTGTGGTCTTTGGTGGCTGCTGGTCCTTGGCTCCGGGGCCCTGGTGGGGATCTGGCTCCGGCCTCGTCTCTCATTCGGGGCCTTGGATCATGGCCGGTGATCACAGGCGTGCCTCGGCTCCTGCTGCGGTGGCTCCACAGATACCGTTTACTCCATCTGCATCCAGTCAATTGCATTTTTAAGTGAGTGTGTGTGTGTGTGTGTGTGTGTGTGCCTGTGTACATGTATGAGGGTGTGTGTTCTGTGTATGGATGTGTGTGTGTGTGTGTGTGGGTAAATGGTTGTTTATCTGTGGGTGGAGGACTCATCCTTATTTTGTTTTTTGTGTTCTGGGGTTTTTAACATTTTAAAACACTTTATGTTACATTTTATGTATAAAAAGCACTTTATAAATAAAGTTTGATTAATTGTTACTATTTCAGAATGCGTCCTGCATTCCTCTGGTGGATATCAAACCTCATCATCATCTGTTTCCTGAAACATGTCCACTTAACTCTTGTGTTTAACATCAGTGTGACCTCACAGATGTTTTAATGTGGGAAACACACTTTCTGAACCTGGTGGAAAGGTTTTTAAGTTGAGTTCAGAGCTCTGTGTTCCTATTCCAGGTGTGGCCAGACACCTGAGGAAGCATCAGTGTTTGATGCTACCACCCATCCCATCAGGGTAAACCCCATCAGGTGGTTTCTTAAGACAGTTAGTGGATCAAATGGTGGATCCTTGTTGGGTTGGACGAATGGGAGATGAGTTCAGTTCAAATGTGAGGAGTTCTGTTTTCATCAAAGCAAAACCGTGATGGGACACAGTTTCATTTTCATCTTCTGAAACACTTCTCATGAAAGTGGTCGCGGAATGAGAGGCAAGATTCAAAAAAGTCTTCTGGACAGTTTAATTCTTGAACGAGACGTTTCGACTTCCATCCGGAAATCATTTTCAATCTGAATGAAATGGACTGAAACCTGGATCTATTTATACTAACCTGAGTAAAAGGTGACACCTCGTGACCCAGTTTCACGCCTCTCGTTAGCAGGAATTTCTATTCACTAGGCTTTTAGCATTTTTATAATAGGGGTCGTTTACTGGTCTGTGGTTACAATAGGAGCCATTCACGGCCATCATAGGTAACACAGGCTCATTGGTCGAGCCCTTCTTACTATTTTTTTTACCTTTTACTCAGGTTAGTATAAATAGATCCAGTTTTCAGTCCATTTCATTCAGATTGAAAATGATTTCCGGATGGAAGTCGAAACGTCTCGATCAAGAATTAAACTGTTCAGAAGACTTTTTTGAAACTTTTTCTACAAAGGTTCAAATGATTTATTTCTCTCCTTAAGGGGGCATAATGGTGGTGTTTATCCTGATATTATTAAACATCTACGACTGGTTTACGTTTAATCATCACACCGTGTCACACACACTTTAATGTGTACGTGATGCACGGCTTTCAACGTCCAATCCGGAAGCGACAGAAGATATTTTACACGTACCAGAAGTCATCGTCCTGGACGTTTCATCACTCCTGTGAGTCATATCTAAAAGAAAAAACAAAGAACAGTACAACGTTAGCTCGGCTCGTCGATAACCTGTTAGCCGTGTGAAGGTGTGTGTGCGTGGTATTGATGGAGGCGAGTTAATGTGTGCCCGTATTTGAACGACTGAGGAATGTGTTGACTGTTGACCTTGGCCAAATGGAAGTCATTATCTCTACCTTCTAAAACTCCCCCGCCACCCCTCCCATGCTGATAAATTAATGAGGACATTACTTCTATCGATAGCGGTGACGCCAACACAGAAAGGATTGGCAATGCCCTCTATTTCCATTTTTTGATCCTTAAATCTAATCCAGATTAAAGAGAGGGCTCTATGTCTTGTCACAAAATGGGACAAAAAAACGAAAACGAAAACATTGGTGTTGTTTATACATTTATCAGTATAAAGGTGTTAGTGAGCGGTAGTGGATCCAAAGTTCATGGATCGCTGCTTCAACGACCAATAATGTTCCAGAAGCGCCATGTCCGCTCGGAAAACGCTTCTAACTGCTCCAATGAAGCGAGTGCACGGTTTAGTCACCGCCAGTGTGATGTGGGCGGGGCCACTGTGCTACCCACTGTACCACCTGTTACCCACTGTACCACCATCCCACCACATGAATTGAGTATGTAAAAATCATGAATCTTCTCGTTGTGAATTTATTCTGACAATTTCATAAAAATCCAGCCAGAACTTTTGGAGTTGTCCTGTACACATAACCTCTTGGTGGAGCTGGTCAGATTCCAGCAGCATGTGTTGGTGTTTTTCTCTGAACTCAAAGCCATGTTAAAATAAACAGTATTTTACTTCTGGTTAAAATGTGAGACTTCTTAACGGAAAGTGGAAACAACTTGAGATGAAGTCACTGCTGACCAGGACGGAAAATAAAGAAGTGAAAATAGGCTTGAGGAGGAAATAGAAGTCTGCAGGTCAGCAGGCATGATGCATGACCAGATACTTTGGGATCATCCATCTATCTGTAGAAACAGTTCCGTTATCTCCACCTTGATCCGGGGTCGGGTCGCGGGGGCAACAGCCTCAAACGGGCAGCCCAGGCCTCTCTCTCCCCGGCTGCATCCTCCAGCTCACCTGGAAGGATCCCAAGTCGTTCCCCGGCCAGCTGTGAGACATAGTCTCTCCAGCGGGTCCGGGGTCTGCCTCTTGGTCTCCTCCTGGTGGGACGTGCCCGAAACACCTTGCCTGCAAGGCGCTCGAGGGGCATCCTGACCAGATGCCCGAACCACCCAATCTGGCTCCTCTCGACCTGGAGGAGGAGCGGCTCGACACTGAGCTCCTCCCGGATGGCAGAGCTCCTCACCTGATCTCTGAGTGAGAGCCCAGCCACCCTGCGGAGGAAGCTCATTTCGGCCGCTTGTACCTGCGATCTCATTCTTTCGGTCACCACCCACAGCTGGTTACCATGGTGAGGGTAGGAACGTAGATCCTGGTTACCATTGTGAGGGTAGGAACGTAGATCCTGGTTACCATGGTGAGGGTAGGAACGTAGATCCTGGTTACCATGGTGAGGGTAGGAACGTAGATCCTGGTTACCATGGTGAGGGTAGGAACGTAGATCCTGGTTACCATGGTGAGGGTAGGAACGTAGATCCTGGTTACCATGGTGAGGGTAGGAACGTAGATCCTGGTTACCATGGTGAGGGTAGGAACGTAGATCCTGGTTACCACGGTGAGGGTAGGAACGTAGATCCTGGTTACCACGGTGAGGGTAGGAACGTAGATCCTGGTTACCACGGTGAGGGTAGGAACGTAGATCCTGGTTACCATGGTGAGGGTAGGAACGTAGATCCTGGTTACCATGGTGAGGATACAAATGTAGATCCTGGTTACCATGGTGAGGGTAGGAACATAGATCCTGGTTACCATGGTGAGGGTAGGAACGTAGATAGATCCTGGTTACCATGGTGAGGATACAAATGTAGATCCTGGTTACCATGGTGAGGGTAGGAACATAGATCCTGGTTACCATGGTGAGGGTAGGAACGTAGATCCTGGTTACCATGGTGAGGGTAGGAACGTAGATCCTGGTTACCATGGTGAGGGTAGGAACGTAGATCCTGGTTACCATGGTGAGGGTAGGAACATAGATCCTGGTTACCATGGTGAGGGTAGGAACGTAGATCCTGGTTACCATGGTGAGGGTAGGAACGTAGATCCTGGTTACCATGGTGAGGGTAGGAACGTAGATCCTGGTTACCATGGTGAGGGTAGGAACGTAGATCGGCTTGTAAATCGAGAGCTTTGCTTTTCGGCTCAGCTCTCTCTTTACCACGACGGACCGATGCAGCGTCGTAGTTATTGCTGATGCCGAACCGATCCGCCTGTCGATCTCCCACTCCATCTTTCCCCACTGGGAACAAGACCCCGAGATACTTAAACTCCTCCACTTGGGGCAGGACCCTGTCTCTGACCCGCAGGGGGCATTCTACCCTTTTCCGGGCGAGGACCATGGTCTCGGATTTGGAGGCGTATCTGTATCTGTAGAAACGTCCATTTTTAAAAAAAGCAATTAGTAAACTTGATAAAGGCAGACTTTTTCACTTCTTTAGCATATTTTATATAAAAAAAAAAACCTGTCTAAAAAGTTAAAAAAGTATGTTTTTTTTAAAAAGAACAATAATTTTTCTCAATCTGCTCCCTTTGTTTATCATCACTACATTTAACCCTCATTTCCTGTCCTTCGTCCCATCTGGTGAGTCAACAGAAGCAGGCAGGAGTTGTCCCAGAAACCACTCGCCGTGTGTGTGAAAAGGATCAACGCGGAGACATTAATTCCCCCAAACAATAATCCGATGGATGAAGTGTGAGAAGCAGTGGAAAAGCAGCGTTCATTCCTCCGGCAGCTAAGGAGATCTTACTCACTGATACCCGGGTGCACTCAAGTGTGCTATTTGCTTTTCAATTAGGCCATAACCAAATGGGAGATAGGGAGGTTTTAAAGTATACCCATGATAGTTTAAAGACTACCAGATTTTCTGCCTCAGCATCCAATTTAGACGGAGTCCATCTGAACTATTAGCTGCTCAAACAAGCTGCCCGCTACGCCACAAACACCCGTAATAAATAGTTATTGGTCAAATGAATTAAGGGGCTATTAGGCCACAAGTGACATTAACGTGTTTAATGGATGGAAAGTCTTCCATGAGAAAAAAAGAGGTTTTAATCCTCACGGAAAAGGACATCCAAAGAGATGGACGGACGGTGCATGATCTGAGTGTAAAACACGGTGGAGGCAGTATCATGCTTTGGAGATGTTCTTTTATTTTTTGTATTATATTTACCCTAGCTGCTCCTCCTCCAGGTCAAGAGAAGCCAGATGGGGTCTCGCTGGTGAGGTGTTTCGGGTACGTCCTACTGGGAGGAGACCAAGAGGCAGACCCCAGACCTGCTGGAGAGACTATGTCTCACAGCTGGCTGGGGAATGACTCAGGATCCTTCTGGGTGAGTTGGAGGATGCAGCCGGGATGAGAGAAGTCTGGGCTTCCCGTCTGAGGCTGTTGCCGCGGCGACCCGGCAACGGATAACCGAAAGACGACGGAACGGATTATATTTATCCCTCAATGGGGAAATTTCTTTGCTGCATTGCATTGCAGCAGGCAGCCACGACAGCTCCATCAGTGGGAGAAACTAGGGGGTTAGGTGTCTGCTCCAGGGACACCAAGAGACTCAGTGGGATCGAACCACTTGGTGTCACACATGAAGACGTTTTAGACGAGGGGTGTCAAACTCAGGTCCTGGAGGTCCGGTGTCCCTGCAGGTTTTCTATGTGTACTTGTGTCTCTACACCTGATCCAGCTTAGTGAGTCAATGTGCCAAATTTTATTGGCTGTTGATTTCACTTTATGTCCATCAGCTGGATTGAACCAGAAACACATGGAAAAATCTTCAGGACACCGGTCCTTCAGGAACGGAGTTTGACACCCCTGTTTGAGACAATTCCTAAACGGGAGCTTTTTAACCAGTTTGAATCTGGTTCCTTCTTCTTCCAACATGACTGTGCACCAGTACAAAGTGAGATCCGTAAAGAACTGGAGCCGGTTGTAGCCGAAACTGGTTACAACGGTTACAAGAGAGGCTGCCTATTTAAAGGCAGCTGCACAAAGATCTTCAGGTGTGTAAGGTCAGGCAAATGAGGGAAAGCCCCAGGTTCCCTCTGGTGGTGAGTGAGGGAAACATAATAATAATAATAATAATAATAATAATACATTTTATTTCTAAGGCATCTTTCTAGGCACTCAAGGTCGCCGTACATCACATTAAAAATATAAATCAATACAGTAAGAATTAAAAACAACATAAAATATTAAATACATACAAATTTAAAAATTTATCAGTATAAAACCATAGATTTAAGAAAGAGAATAAGCCTGTTGAAAAAGATGAGTTTTTAACCCAGATTTGAAACGTGAGAGTGTGTTAGTGTTGCGGAAGTCAGAGACGAGGAGCAGAGCGGCTGAAAGTTCTGCTTCACATAGTGACAAACTGAATAGAGGAGGAAGAGCGGAGAGAGCGAACAGGTGTGGCAACATGGAGAAGATCAGAGAGATATGGAGGTGCAAGGCTGTGTGATGATTTGAATGCATAGAGCAGGATTTTTGTATTGAATACGGTATGGAATGGGGAGCCAGTGGAATGGAGAGCCAGTGGAATGGAGAGCCAGTGGAATGGAGAGCCAGTGGAATGGAGAGCGAGTGGAATGAAGAGCCAGTGGAATGGAGAGCCAGTGGAATGAGGAGCCGGTGGAATGAAGAGCCGGTGGAATGGAGAGCCAGTGGAATGGAGAGCCAGTGGAATGAGGAGCCGGTGGAATGAAGAGCCGGTGGAATGGAGAGCCAGTGGAATGGAGAGCCGGTGGAATGGAGAGCCGGTGGAATGGAGAGCCGGTGGAATGGAGAGCCGGTGGAATGAAGAGCCAGTGGAATGGAGAGCCAGTGGAATGGAGAGCCAGTGGAATGGAGAGCCGCTGGAATGGAGAGCCAGTGGAATGAGGAGCCAGTGGAATGGAGAGCCGGTGGAATGGAGAGCCAGTGGAATGGAGAGCCAGTGGAATGGAGAGCCGGTGGAATGGAGAGCCAGTGGAATGAGGAGCCAGTGGAATGGAGAGCCAGTGGAATGGAGAGCCAGTGGAATGGAGAGCCAGTGGAGTTTTTGAAGGACGGGTGTGATGTGGTTAACGGAGGGAGTGTGTGATGATACGAGCAGCTGAATTTTGAACCGATTGCAGTTTATGGAGAGTTTTTTTGTGGAAGACCACAAAAAACATGACAGCGACTAGTGACAGGATAGTTGTCCTACCCACTGAGCCAACCTACTACTTCTACTAAGGCTTCATTTCTAATGTCTTCTTTCAAAAAAGATGAAAGGACACAAATTTTTATGAACGACTTTTCTATTAAACCTTGTAAGAAGCCAGCGGTGGGAGGAGTTGGTTCTGTGGTAAAGTATTTGTCCTTGGACCAGAAGAAGCTGGTTTGAATCCTACTAACCGCCTAGGTGTCCCTGGAGCAGCCATCTAGGGACATCTAAACCCCTAGTTGCTCCTTCCATTCGCACCGTCATGGCTGCCTGCTGCGGGCTAATGCAGCACAGTAATTACCCCAATGTGGGAGTAATAAAGGAATTCTTCTTGTAGACGTCCTTACATAACAAGTATCAAAATGAACCCTTCGCATGTGAGAGGGAGCAAAAAGTTTTAGCCCTGTAGTTAAAATGTGTCTATGTTTTAAATGTACTCCAACCAGGAGGCTGAACCGTCGTTATGAACAGCCTGAGGAGGAGTCCCTGTGATTCCTCTCAAACTTTTATCTGTAAACGGCAGCAGAAAGCAGAGACGCGCGTGCACACTCGTTTGATTGCCGGGCTTTGAATGTTAATATAGAGTTTCAGGAAGCTATCGCTGTGCTGATGTTTCCAACTTTAATGTGACTGGCCAGAACAATGGAGCGTTAATTTGTTTGGTTTCCGCTGCAGGACTGTGAAAACATCGATGGCCGCAAAGACAGGAAAGGACATTAATAGGTGAAGGAATGCTGGGGTGGGGGAGCGGGGATGTGTGTGGCTCAGAGGATGTTGGACAAGGATAAGGGTTAAAAGGCTGTGGGCTGGCAACACATCCTCACAGTCATAAAGGGATGAAAAAGAAAATTCCACAGCGTGTCAGACAGAGGAAACTCTGAAGATAGCACCGAAAACTAAAGGTTTAAATGCTGCTGTTTAGGGATGAAAACTTTGACCATGTTTCAGTCTTTTAATCCCTGAAGAAAAATCTGAGTGCCCCCAATCCCTATCCACCAGTGTCCCAGTCCGGTCACACTGTGTCCAACCTGGCAACCCAAAAGCTGGAGTCGAGGAGAAGAACCCCAAACTGGTCTCTCTGTATTTCACTGGGTCCGAGTGAGCGCCTCCAGTTCCTCAAGCGAGCAACCGGACGTTTCCATGGAAACTGTAAAAACACAGGAAGTACCTCCTCTAGACCGTCTCCTTCTCCTCAGCTCCCTCAGGACTGAACCAACTCATCCAGCCACGACGGATGTGGCTCCAAGAGCCAGCAGCTGGTCGTGCATGTCAACAGAATGACTCCATAACCAGCGAGCCGTTGGGAGCGGGCCAGCTAGCCGTCGGGAGCGGGCCAGCGAGCCGTCGGGAGTGGGCCAGCTAGCCGTCGGGAGTGGGCCAGCTAGCCGTCGGGAGCGGGCCAGCGAGCCGTCGGGAGTGGGCCAGCTAGCCGTCGGGAGCGGGCCAGCTAGCCGTCGGGAGCGGGCCAGCCAGCCGTCGGGAGCGGGCCAGCCAGCCGTCGGGAGCGGGCCAGCCAGCCGTCGGGAGCGGGCCAGCCAGCCGTCGGGAGCGGGCCAGCGAGCCGTCGGGAGCGGGCCAGCAAGCCGTCGGGAGCGGGCCAGCGAGCCGTCGGGAGCGGGCCAGAAAGCTGGATTCTGGAATGTGTCCACAAATCCAGGCTGCAGTGAAGAACACCAAACTGGTCTCTCTGTATTTCACTGGGTCCGAGTGAGCGCCTCCAGTTCCTCAAGCTAACAACTGGACGTTTCCATGGAAACCGTAAAAACACAGGAAGCACCTCCTCTAGACCGTCTCCTTCTCCACTCCTCCTCCAGATCGTCTCTTTCATGTCGTAGAAGTCGGAAGAGGAAGGGTCGCAAAAAACGCAACGCTGATTGGCACAGGAGAGGAGGTAGAGGGTATTCTAGACTCACTGTTCTCCCATGCTACAGATTTACCAACAGGAGTTTAGAAAAGTTTATCCTTCTTAATGATTTTAGTAAGTGTTTAAAAGTTTGCTGGAAGATTTGGAAGCACGAAGCTGTCATCCCAAAAACATGACATGAAACACATGAAGAAGACCGGTAGTCAAATGTGGGTTTAAAACGGCACGCCTGGTATAGGCTGGTATGGGCCTGGTATAGGCTGTTATGGGCCTGGTATAGGCTGTTATGGGCCTGGTATGGGCTGGTATGGGCCTGGTATAGGCTGCTATGGGCCTGGTATAGGCTGTTATGGGCCTGGTATGGGTTGGTATGGGCCTGGTATAGGCTGCTATGGGCCTGGTATAGGCTGATATGGGCCTGGTAAAGGCTGTTATGGGCCTGGTATAGGCTGGTATGGGCCTGGTATAAGCTGGTATGTGCCTAGTATAGGCTGGTATAGGCTGGTATGGGCCTGGTATGGGCTGTTATGGGCCTGGTATAGGCTGGTATGGGCCTGGTATAGGCTGGTATGGGCCTGGTATGGGTTGGTATGGGCCTGGTATAGGCTGGTATAGGCTGGTATGGGCCTGGTATGGGTTGGTATGGGCCTGGTATAGGCTGGAATGGGCCTGGTATAGGCTGGTATGGGCCTGGTATAGGCTGTTATGGGCCTGGTATAAGCTGGTATGGGCCTAGTATAGGCTGGTATAGGCTGGTATGGGCCTGGTATGGGCTGTTATGGGCCTGGTATAGGCTGGTATGGGCCTGGTATGGGTTGGTATGGGCCTGGTATAGGCTGTTATGGGCCTGGTATAGGCTGGTATGGGCCTGGTATAGGCTGTTATAGGCCTGGTATAGGCTGTTATGGGCCTGGTATAGGCTGGTATGGGCCTGGTATAGGCTGTTATGGGCCTGGTATAGGCTGGTATGGGCCTGGTATAAGCTGGTATGGGCCTAGTATAGGCTGGTATAGGCTGGTATGGACCTGGTATAGGCTGTTATGGGCCTGGTATAGGCTGGTATGGGCCTGGTATAAGCTGGTATGGGCCTAGTATAGGCTGGTATAGGCTGGTATGGGCCTGGTATGTGCTGTTATGGGCCTGGTATAGGCTGGTATGGGCCTGGTATAGGCTGGTATAGGCTGGTATGGGCCTGGTATGGGTTGGTATGGGCCTGGTATAGGCTGGTATGGGCCTGGTATAGGCTGGTATGGGCCTGGTATATGCTGGTATGGGCCTGGTATGGGTTGGTATGGGCCTGGTATAGGCTGGTATAGGCTGGTATAGGCTGGTATGGGCCTAGTATGGGTTGTTATGAGCCTGGTACAGGCTGGTATGGGCCTGGTATAGGCTGGTATAGGCTGGTATTGGCCTGGTATAGGCTGGTATGTGCCTGGTATAGGTTGTTATGGGCCTGGTATAGGCTGGTATAGGCTGGTATGGGCCTGGTATAGGTTGTTATGAGCCTGGTACAGGCTGGTATGGGCCTGGTATAGGCTAGTATGGGCCTGGTATAGGCTGGTATTGGCCTGGTATAGGCTGGTATGGGCCTAGTATAGGCTGGTATGGGCCTAGTATAAGCTGGTATGGCCCTGGTATAGGTTGTTATGTGCCTGGTATAAGATGGTATGGCCCTGGTATAGGTTGTTATGTGCCTGGTATAGGCTGGTATGGGCCTGGTATAGGCTGGTATGGGCCTGGTATAGGCTGGTATTGGCCTGGTATAGGCTGGTATGGGCCTAGTATAGGCTGGTATGGGCCTAGTATAAGCTGGTATGGCCCTGGTATAGGTTGTTATGTGCCTGGTATAGGATGGTATGGCCCTGGTATAGGTTGTTATGTGCCTGGTATAGGCTGGTATGGGCCTGGTATAGGCTGGTATTGGCCTGGTATAGGCTGGTATGGGCCTAGTATAGGCTGGTATGGGCCTAGTATAAGCTGGTATGGCCCTGGTATAGGTTGTTATGTGCCTGGTATAGGCTGGTATGGGCCTGGTATAGGCTACCACCCTTCCTTACCATAGGTCACCGTGTTTCCCTCCCTCCACTTTTTTTTTTATATCTGTATATTATGTATTTTTCTCTAAAACACTGGGTGTAATTTGTTTCCCTTGCTCACCTTCGTCCCCCACTGGTGATGAGGGTGCATAACAATTCTTTTTAACCCACCAATTACAACTTTCTTCTTATCCTTCTGATTAACTACAGTACACTACACTACTGTATCAGCGCCTTATGAAACCTACAGAGGACATTTAAGGGGTGTTTTAATGACCCTACAAAGTTTGGACCGGCATTTAGAAAAGGAAGCTCCTGTACATGACTGCATGTGCTCAGTCTCATGCTCACTAACTTCTTCTTCACAGGTTGTGTGAACTGAAATGTTTTATTGTTCCCTTCTGGTCCAATGACAATAAAGTCTTTTGTTTCTGTAAAAGAATGTTTTTACATCCGTTTCTAATAAAAACGCTGTTAAAAATGCCTTCGTTTCCACTTTAAACGTGAAATGTTTCACATGATAACTTGTTTTTATTTCTACATTCATACATAAAATTCTTGGTGTATCTCAGAGTCTTGTTCACGACTGGAGGAAGGCTGGATCGGAACATCAGACGATCGATGCAGTGAATCAGAACGCTGCATCGATCCTTCGTGGTGAATAACGAGCCGAGACAAAAACAAAGCTCTGGATTTAAAATTCAATCTACATTCCTACCCTCATCATGGTAACCAGGATCTAAATTCCTACCCTCACCATGGTAACCAGGATCTACGTTCCTACCCTCACCATGGTAACCAGGATCTATGTTCCTACCCTCACCGTGGCAACCAGGATCTACGTTCCTACCCTCACCGTGGCAACCAGGATCTACGTTCCTACCCTCACCATGGTAACCAGGATCTCTGTTCACACCTTCACCATGGTAACCAGGTTCTACGTTCCTACCCTCACCGTGGCAACCAGGATCTACGTTCCTACCCTCACCGTGGCAACCAGGATCTACGTTCCTACCCTCACCTTGGTAACCAGGATCTATGTTCCTACCCTCACCGTGGCAACCAGGATCTACGTTCCTACCCTCACCGTGGTAACCAGGATCTACGTTCCTACCCTCACCATGGTAACCAGGATCTACGTTCCTACCCTCACCATGGTAACCAGGATCTACGCTCCTACCATCACCGTGGTAACCGGGATCTACGCTCCTACCCTCACCATGGTAACCAGTGTAGGTGGTGACCAAAAGAACAAGATGACAGATACAAGTGGCTGAAATGATCTTCCTCTGCAGGGTGGCACGGCTCTCACTCATAAATAGAGGGTAGAGTTCTGCCGTCCGGGAGGAACTTGGATTAGAGCTGGAGGCCCTGCTGAGGTTTTTCATGTGAGGAGACCAAGAGGCAGACCTCGGACCTGCTGGAGAGACTATGTCTCACAACTGGACAGGGAACACCTCAGGATTCTTCTGGGTGAGCTGGAGGATGCAGCCGGGGTGAGAGAAGTCTGGGCTTCCCGTCTGAGGCTGTTGCCCTGCTTATGAAGACGACATTTACAAATATCAAGAAGAGTTTCTGAAAACCTCCTCAGTTAAAAAAAAAAAAAAAAAACATCTGTTTTTTAGGAGTCAATCCTATTTTCCTGAAGCATCAAACTGAGGAAACAATGTGTTTGAATTGAAGATGTTTGTGGTGACCTGTGAAAGGTTCCTGCTCAGCAGCACTCAGTGATAGCATTCAGAGGATTTTCTTATCAGCAGCAGCACATGTTCTCTGTTGAAAAACAACAAGCAATCTAAGGCCACACATGTCCTCAAGGGTGTGTAACGGCACAGCTTTAATGAACAACCAGAGAGTGTGTCTGGGCTTTTTTCACTTCTCCTTTCCAAAAGAATGTCCTACTCATTTCACAACAGCTTCACAAGCACCAGATTAAACACACGGTGAAGTGAAGCTGGTACAAACAGCCCTCTAGTGGCTTTTAAAGCCTCCGACCAGGAAAACAGTCAAACTTTACTGGGATTTAGTTACCGTTACAGAAACAGATTCTTTAAAAACATCTGAAGGTATGAAGCAGGAAGTTAAACACCAACCAGAACTGATTTAAACTCATTTAAATGATGGTTTATAAACAGTCGGACACATAAATGTCTGTCAGTGTAGTTACACGTACAGGGGTTCTCATTAGGTCGATCATGATCTACTGGTCGAACGCAGAGGTGGTAGAGGTTGATCTCTAATCTAGTCATTGTAAGCCATCCCTAAAGCTTATGTAATCAAAATGAATGACGGAGCGGGACGAAAGAAGGAGACAGAAACATTTCACTTTCATACGGAATGGGAGGTGGACTAATTTTTCATGATGTCAATTTTAAAGTACGTTTGCTTCATCTGTTGGTCTAACGTCGAAATATCAAACAAGGAAAATGTGGAGAGGCATTTTCAAACTGAACTTGGACTGAACAAAAAACGAGCTGTGAAAGAGGTCTGTGCATTAGGTATCCGGGGTTGGTTCACGCCTCAGGCATGAAACCCAGGCTTCTCTCACCCCGGCTATATCCTCCATCTCACCCAGGAGGATCCTGAGGTGTTCCCTGTCCAGCTGGGAGACATAGTCTCTCCAGCAGGTCTGGAGTCTGCCTCTGGATCTCCTCCCAACGGGACATCCCTTTCAATTACCACCTATAACTGGTTACCATGGTGAGCATAGGAACATAGATCCTGATTACCATGGTGAGCATAGGAACATAGATCCTGGTTACCATGGTGAGGGTAGGAACGTAGATCCTGGTTACCATGGTGAGGGTAGGAACGTAAATCCTGGTTACCATGGTGAGGGTAGGAAAGTAGATCCTGGTTACCATGGTGAGGGTAGGAACGTAGATCCTGGTTACCATGGTGAGGGTAGGAACATAGATCCTGGTTACCACGGTGAGGGTAGGAACGTAGATCCTGGTTACCATGGTGAGGGTAGGAACGTAGATCCTGGTTACCATGGTGAGGGTAGGAACATAGATCCTGGTTACCATGGTGAGGGTAGGAACGTAGATTCTGGTTACCATGGTGAGGGTAGGAACATAGATCCTGGTTACCATGGTGAGGGTAGGAATGTAGATCCTGGTTACCATGGTGAGGGTAGGAACGTAGATCCTAGTTACCATGGTGAGGGTAGGAACGTAGATCCTGGTTACCATGGTGAGGGTAGGAACGTAGATCCTGGTTACCATGGTGAGGTTAGGATCGTAGATCCTGGTTACCATGGTGAGGGTAGGAACATAGATCCTGGTTACCATGGTGAGGGTAGGAACGTAGATCCTGGTTACCATGGTGAGGGTAGGAACGTAGATCCTGGTTACCACAGTGAGGGTTGGAAAGTAGATCGTCATGATTATTGCAGATGCTGCACGGATCCTTCCGTCGATCGCCCGCTCCATCCTTCCCTCACTTTTGAACAAACCCTCTGACACTTAAACTCCCACTTGGAGCAGGACCCCGTCCTTGACCAGCAGGGACACTCCACCCTTTTCCAAACGAATGATACATGAATATAAAACTTTAAATCTAGTTTTACCTCCAATATTTCTTAAAGAGATCTTACAGGTTGATCCACCTCAGATGGAGCCCTCTTTAAGAGCTGTGTAGACTATTATCTGTGTTTGACTTCCTCGTCTAGTGTTTGTAGACAGATGAGGTTGACCTGTTCTTTTAGAGGAACCAAGGTGAAGAGGAGTCAACAGCCCTGGAGACAGACGGACTGCACAGCAAACACACATCTCCACTTTCTGATTCTTCATTGTGTTCCCATCTGAAGTGAATCCATCACTAATCCCACTCGTCTCCCACCGCTCACTTTAACTACAAGCCCTCAGACATCAAGAGAATCCTCAGGTTTAGACGCGGTAGAATGGGACATGAAATCCTTCAGGAAACGGATCCAAGAGGAGTTTCAGCAACAAAAACAAACCCATTCTTAAAGATGAAGTAAAAGAGCTCTGAGTCACCGGCCTCGTCATAACACACACCGTGTGTGACTTCACTGAATAAACCGTGGTGTTTTAAACTCTTCTAGAACCACCGAAGCTCGGTGAAGTGGACGAGAGGGACCTGTTAAAGAGGTCCATCTTCATGAACACTTAAACATGGCTCCTCTGCTGATTTAAACCAGAACTACTCCTCAACGGGCTGCACCATGGTTTCACAGCAAAGAGTGAGGGGAGGCTTGGGGGGCAAAGAGTGGAAGGACGGCTTGGAACAATGGCCAGGAGGAGAGGACACTGGCTTGTCCTCTCCTCAAGAGAGGACAAGCAGTGGAGGCCAAACCCGCCCAACCGGTGACCGTCTACAGCCTGACGCTGCAGGATTTCCAGCCTCCTCTTCTGACACTAGGTCTGCTCCTCTTCATGCATCCACCTCGTCCATGTAGTGCAGGGTGGTAAACATGTTCACACCAAAAACTAGTTGTTATATTTTTATGATATGGTTTCTATCATCACCATGGTAACCAGGATCTAGGTTCCTACCCTCACCGTGGTAACCAGGATCTACGTTCCTACCCTCACCATGGTAACCAGGATCTACGTTCCTACCCTCACCATGGTAACCAGGATCTACGTTCCTACCCTCACCGTGGTAACCAGGATCTACGTACCTACCCTCACCATGGTAACCAGGATCTACGTTCCTACCCTCACCGTGGTAACCAGGATCTACATTCCTACCCTCACCATGGTAACCAGGATCTACATTCCTACCCTCACCGTGGTAACCAGGATCTACGTTCCTACCCTCACCATGGTAACCAGGATCTACGTTCCTACCCTCACCATGGTAACCAGGATCTACGTTCCTACCCTCACCATGGTAACCAGGATCTACATTCCTACCCTCACCGTGGTAACCAGGATCTACGTTCCTACCCTCACCATGGTAACCAGGATCTACGTTCCTCCCCTCACCATGGTAACCAGGATCTACGTTCCTACCCTCACCATGGTAACCAGGATCTACGTACCTACCCTCACCATGGTAACCAGGATCTACGTTCCTACCCTCACCGTGGTAACCAGGATCTACATTCCTACCCTCACCATGGTAACCAGGATCTACATTCCTACCCTCACCATGGTAAGCAGGATCTACGTACCTACCCTCACCATGGTAAGCAGGATCTACGTTCCTACCCTCACCATGGTAACCAGGATCTACGTTCCTACCCTCACCACGGTAACCAGGATCTACATTCCTATCATCACCGTGGTAACCAGGATCTACGTTCCTACCCTCACCACGGTAACCAGGATCATCTTCCTACCCTCACCATCGTAACCAGGCTCTACGTTCCTACCATCCCCTATGGTCTCTAGTTGTAGGTGGTGACTGAAAGAACGGGATGGATGTTTCAGTGAGTAGGGTGACCGTCCTGTAAGTGGAGGGCGACCAGTACGATCCCCCGCCAGGAGTTCATGTCGAGGTGTCCTTGAGCAAGACACTGAATCCCCGATGTCTCCTGATGGTGGTTTCCAACTTCCACCATCAGGTATGAGTGTGTGTGAATGTGAGCTACAACATAAAGCACTTTGAGAACCAACACAGGAAGAACACAGCTGTAGAAGTAGAGAACATTTACCATGAATGTTCATGTGGAGGCCATACCGGTTTAAATAGTCTGAATATGTAGAACACGTGTTGGTAAATTATGTCTTGGCTTTTTATTGCTGCGCTGCGTTACTGAACATGCACAGAACCACCCAAGACTACCTCTACATGAAGGAGCTCATCTCTTAAAACTACAGTTAAAAACTAAAAAAAAACAAATGTGGAGCTACACGGACCTGCTGCCATCACCAGGAGCACATTTTAACACCAGTTTTAACTCTCATTTGATGTTTATTGAGCAGGATTTTAATCTGTAACATGAATTTGTTGCATGTTTTGATGCATTTTTTAAATTCACATAAAAAAAAAACTTGTCCTCATTCATAAAAAGTTTAAGTTACAAAACTTCTATCAGAAGTGATTTATTTCCAAAGAAGAGCTACAACTGCAACACACTGCCACGATCTTTATGAACCTGACCGAGAAGGAGAGTCTAAGTGCATTAATGTGCTAGTCTTGTTTAGTTAGCATTTGTTAGTTATTTTTCTTGTTGTGTATTTGTGTTTATACATTCCTCTTTTTCTTGTGAAGCCCATTGAGACGGACATTCTGTGATTTTGGGCTATACAAATAAAATTGAATTGAAAACCTGATCATTTAATCTATAGTTGGTACCAACTACGGTCAGAATTAATCATTTTTTTACCTTTAGATTTCACACATGTGTTATGAACGCACAAACAGCCGGATTCTTTAATCTTTCCTCTCATCCAATCATCTTCCAAGGATTTCTAAAACTAATTTGATGTAATCACACACACACACACACACACACACACACACACACACACACACACACACACACACACACACACACACACACACACACGCACAAACGCACACACACGTTTAAACTCTTGACTTTTCATGTTAAACACTGACACTATGTGGTCACAAATAGAACTCCATGAATGTAAAACCCTGGTGAAACCAGCCATGTTGTTTGGTCTGGAGACAGTGGCACTGAGAAAAAGACAGGGAGAAGTATGGCAGAAGGTTCGGGCATCTGATTAGGATGCCTCCCTCACTAGTGAGGTGTTCCGTCCCACCAGGAGGAGACCAAGAGGCAGACCCTGGACCTGCTGGAGAGACTATGTCTCCCAGATGGACAGGGAACACCTCAGGATGCTCCTGGGTGAGATGGAGGATGCAGCCGGGGTGAGAGAAGTTGATCAAGTTACTGTTACTGTCTTTGATCACCTTGAGATGTAAGCAGAAGCAGTCTGGGTTGGACTAAATGTGGGTCTTTATGTTAGAACTCATCCTGAAACTGTGGCCCTTTAGAGATGATCACCTGCTAGTCTCAGTACTAGTTAATGTGCTGAGAAATCAAATTCATTTACAGTCATCAAGAAGGAAATCCTCCACAAAGTGGGAACGCTTCATACTGTAATGTCCGGTCATAATGTTTGAATGAATTAAATTAATGACTTTCTTCAGTTTAACAATCTTACAAATCAGAAAAAAGTACAGATTTGTTTTAAACCCTAATGCAAAGGTGGGCAAATGTTTTGGTTGGCAGGCCACATTGAGTTCTAACATTTGACCAAGTGGAACAGGATCAGATGGATGGCATGCTTTGGTAACCTCTAGATTAGACCGATAGAATGATGCTAGATTTTAAACAAGCGCTAAATGTTAAACGAGACGTTGGAGGGATCCGGTTTGGTGACCTCAGGATCGGATCTCTGCTTTTTGCAGATGATGTGGTCCTGTTGGCTTCATCGGACCGTGATCTCCAGCTCTCACTGGATCGATTTGCTGAAGAGTGTGAAGCAGCCAGGATGGGAGTTAGCACTTCCAAATCCGAGACCATGGTCCTCACGCTTGTTTACGTGCGTGTATTGGCCCTGATGTCTTTCCATATCCGTACACACTGTTTATTTTGTGGGCATCACGGAGACACACACATTTTAATGGAGCAGTGTTGGTGTTTTTGGCGCCATCTAGTGACCAACAATCAGAATTACAAGGAAAATAAAAGACTAACAAGGTTTATTTATTTTATTTTCTTTATGTTCGGCGGGCGGGATTAAACCGTTTAACGGGCCGCATGTGGCCCACGGGCCGTAGTTTGCCCACCCCTGCCCTAATGTCAAGATCAAAGCTGCTTTACAAGCTTTCCAAGAGTTTTCTCTGCTCCCAGCATCCTCTGTTCCTTATGACAGAGTTTTCTCAAAAGCTGGAAACATTTTTCTTTTTTTCTAAAAAAAAGAAATGGTCTTAGTCTAAAAACCCTCGAGAAAATTGTATTTTTAAATGAAAATCAAACAGAATTCTGTTACGTATTTTATTATTTATATAATATTTTTCAGGTTTTTACATATTTAAAGTGGCAGTTGAACATGTTGTAATGTATGTAAAGTACCAGCAGACGGCAGCACTAAGAGACCCTATTACTGTACCACATTTTAAATCATTTAACTGTGAGATCTCATTGTCTCATGAGATCTAATTTGCCCCTTCACTAGGAGGCACAGACTAGGTCAAAGAAAGGCAGCAGGTCAAGTTACCTATGCAGGAGATCAGGGAGAGCCAGGACAGTCCAGGTGGGTCACAGGAAGAGAGACATTCAGGACATGAGGATCGAGTCACCATGTCAATAGATGATCTGACAGAAGCTGGATGAAAGCTGAGGGTTTCTATCAGACAGGAGATGATTGGACACAGGTGTGGGAGATGATGATCAAGAGAGAGACGCAGTGGAAGAAAACCAGCTGCAGCCTCATGTTGTCCTATTATCTTTAAGATAAGCCATCCCCGAGATTCATGTCTTATCGCTACAAGGTCAGAAGGGAGTGTCCCTCTTCCACACCCATTGGACTTCCTGCTTGCTGTTGGTTTTTTTCCCCACTTCAGAGAATGATCTTCGAGAATGACCCGTCTCCCTTCATTAATCATTCACCATAAATCCTTGATTCTTTTTTCACCGATAGCTATGACATGTTTTAATCATCTTAATTATTTTATTTACTGCACCTGCTTCTAAGAAGAGGCGCAGTCCCTCATTGGTTTATAAGAGGCAGGCCGAGAGAGGAGAGCAAGAGCAGAAGCGGGAGCCCCCGATGATGGACAATGCAGGTGGCAAAAAAGATACAGGGTGTCCTTCACGGATCCCATGGGGCGAGGAGGTTCCCACAGTCGGTGGTCCGGACGAGTGCGGGCCAGGACAAGGAGGTGCCGGGGGCCTGAGCTCCGAGAAGTAAACTCTATTTTAAGGTCTGCCATGTTAATATAGCCAGATGGGGTGGTTCCCGCATCTGGAGACCATGCCTCCCGAGCGCCTCGCTGGTAAGGTGTTTCAGGCACGTCCCACCAGGAGGAGAGACCAAGAGGCAGATCCTGGACCTGCTGGAGAGACTATGTCTCACAGCTGGACAGAGAACACCTCAGGATCCTCCTGGGTGAGATGGAGGATGCAGCCAGGGTGGGAGAAACCTGGGCTTCCCGTCTGAGGCTGTTGCCTAGCGACCCGGCCCCGGATAAGCGGAAGACAAGGAAACAGAAATAAATATTAAAACTGGTTTTATGGTCTGTGCCTCTGCTTCCGTGGCGTTCCCTGCCCGATCCAGAACCAGTGACCTGGTCACAATTACATCATAGAAATGTATTTGATTTGATGTTAAAGAATTCTTCTGATTGGTCAATCTTGATTAAAATCACTCCTGAGACTATTTCATTTAAGATTATTTATTTGATTTTGTTACAAGTTAATAATGATTGAATTAAAGAATGAATGTTTTAAAAATTCAGATGATTTAACAGACTCGTCTATTAATTAACAGGTTATATAAATTTTATTTTTAAAAATTCCCCCAAAAAACAGATGATAAACAAAACCACCAAAGATTAAAAAAAAAAATTCCAACATGATGTTTCACTATGACTTAAAAAAAAAGAACATTAACACAATGTATTGATTAAAAACACATTAAAACCTCCTTCTATTAAATTCCTTTATAGATTCTTTGTTTTTTATTTGTTTGTTTTCTTTTCTCCTCCTGTAGTCCCAGGGACGTCTTGGGCAATGTTCCCTCTAATTTTTTATGTGTCTGAGCAAACGCTCAAGCTTCCTGTGCAGAAGAGGGCGGAGCAAAAACGTTTACTCTTTTGTGACGTCAGCAGAAAGGACGAGCCAAATTCCGAAGCTTCGGTTCGAAGCAATTTGTTTCAGAAAGAAAGCGATGTGCTTCGGAGTTTTGTCTCATTTTACCATCTTTAATTAAAATGGATGTTTGTTTTCTGCGCTGCATAAGGTTTTCCTGTGCGCTATTAACTTGCGAGCGGTGCGCAGGCGCGCAGCTTAGAGGAAACATTGGTCTTGGGCCCAGTGGGAATCGAACTAGGTTCCCCCGGATGAAAGACGGATATTTTACCACTGAGCCCACGCCTCCTGGGACCTTCTTCTCAGATTCTTCACTTTAACGTGCTTCACATAAACATTAAAACATAGAAAAGAAAGTAAAAGAATTAAAGCATGATTTAAAACAAAAGAAGCTTCTAAACTAAATCTCTATAAATGGAGCCGAAAACAAGTGGGTTTAAATAAACTGAGTGTTTCAGCTGATCTGAGGCGGAGCATAGAAGCAGCTTCCACGTCTGGTTCTGATAAAAAACAGATCTAGACGACCTGAGCGGTCTGGTGGGTTCATACTGGATCAGGAGATGCCTGACCCTAACCAGCAACAGAACTTTAAAGTCCACCCTCTGACGGACAGACCACCAGTGTAAAAACTTCAGAACTTTACTGATGTGGTCCACTTTTCTGTTTTGCTTTTTTTTTTTTTTGTCTTTTCAGTTTTTTCCGTGAGGTTGAGTGTCTGTGGTCCCAGGCGGAGTTTGCACCGAATGGGATTCGAACCCGGTTCAACCGGTCAAAAGATGATGTCTCAACCACTGGGCTATACCGTCTGGGTCCACATTTCTGGTCTTAGTAAGAACTCTGTCGGCAGAGTGGAAAAGAGGTGAAGAAGTGTGTGTAGGCAGGCTGGAACGGGTGGAGAAAACTCTTCTATCGAAGAGTTTCAGATAAAATGAAAGGGAAAGTGTAGAAAACCGTGGTGAGAGCGGCCATGCTGATTGGTCTAGAGACAGTGTGGTGAAAGCGGCCATGCTGATTGGTCTAGAGACAGTGTGGTGAGAGCGGCCATGCTGATTGGTCTAGAGACAGTGTGGTGAGAGCGGCCATGCTGATTGGTCTAGAGACAGTGTGGTGAAAGCGGCCATGCTGATTGGTCTAGAGACAGTGTGGTGAGAGCGGCCATGCTGATTGGTCTAGAGACAGTGTGGTGAGAGCGGCCATGCTGATTGGTCTAGAGACAGTGTGGTGAGAGCGGCCATGCTGATTGGTCTACAGACAGTGTGGTGAGAGCGGCCATGCTGATTGGTCTAGAGACAGTGTGGTGAGAGCGGCCATGCTGATTGGTCTAGAGACAGTGTGGTGAGAGCGGCCATGCTGATTGGTCTAGAGACAGTGTGGTGAAAGCGGCCATGCTGATTGGTCTAGAGACAGTGTGGTGAGAGCGGCCATGCTGATTGGTCTAGAGACAATGTGGTGAGAGCGGCCATGCTGATTGGTCTAGAGACAGTGTGGTGAGAGCGGCCATGCTGATTGGTCTAGAGACAGTGTCACTGAGGAAAAGACAGGAAACAGAGATGTTTGTATCAGAGATGAAGATGCTGAGGATCTCTCTGGGAGTGACCAGGATGGACAGGATCAGAGGAACAGCACATGTTAGAGGTTTTAAAGTCAGAGAGGTCAGACTGAGATGGTTTGGACATGTGCAGAGGAGAGAGAGAGAGTACATCAGAAGAAGGATGCTGGGTTTGGAACCACCAGGAAAGAGGACTAGAGGAAGACCAAAGAGGTTAATGAATACAGTGAAGGAAGACATGAAGATAGTTGGTGTGACCAAAGAGGATGCAGGAGATAGGGTTAGATGGAAGGAACCGACTTGATGTGGCGCCCCCTAAAAGGAAATGCCAAAAGAAGAAGAAGTTGAGACATCAGATCTTTGATCCTTGACATGTTTTTCAGCTGATTGCTGATTTGGTTACTGCCTTGATGTGTTTTTCAGAGTTTAGGTCTGAGTCCATCAGTACAGCCAGATTCCAGGCCTGGTTGGTGGTTTCAGCTGAATAGACTGAAGCTCTGCGGTGTCCTGCAGTCATTTCTCTTTGGCTCCAAAAACAATCACCTCAGTTTTGTTTTTCTTCAGCTGAAGAAAGTTGAGACACATCCAGTCATTAATCTCCTCAATGCATTTACCAAGAGTCCGTGCAGGGTTCTTGGAGTAGTGCTCCTTGTGCATCAATGATAGTTTAAGACGCTTTATTGAATGGAAGAGGTTTGGAAGTGAGGCAGGCAGGCAGGCGGCTTGGCAGACTGGAGACTAGAGGGTAGTGAGGTAAGACTTGGGGGTTTCAAAACAAGGTAAAGTTCCACAAAAAGGAGGGTGGAGGCAAGACAGTCTGTCCAACAAGAGCCGAGGGAGGATAGGGTTTATGAAGACTGTGAACGAACGAGAGGTGGGTATGGCAGGGAGAGACAGTAGGAGCCAGGGGGAGTTAATCGAGCAGGAAGGCTTGGACCAAGAGGCAGGGTTCCCCTAAAAGGGACAGGTTACAAACGGCCCGAAGACCCCGCCAGGTGGGATGAGGAAGGGTCCATGGCAAAATAGAAGTGTCCATGGAAACGCCTGGGGAGGTGGCAGCAGGAGGAGGTTGAGGGGAAGGCCAAATGGCTTGGCAGCTTGGCGGCACTGCTTATGTGGGTGGCTTCAACAGAGGGCACTGCTCAGGAGGGTCTTGCATTATCATCTGAGTAGGAGACCGTAGAAAAGGCTTCAAAGCTGGATAGAGTACTCTGAGGTGAATGAGGGATTACACGGATATGAAGAGGAGAGGCATTCGAGCCCCAAAGGGGTATAGAAGATCTTCTTCTGGTCTGATGGATCTAGTTGTGGTCGGACTGTACTGTCAGGGTTTGTGCTGAGAGGAAGGACTCAAGTTCAGAGTACACAGTTTAAGCTGGACTGACTAAGACTGAAGGGAAGAGACGTTTGGAGGTTAGTTAGACTGGCTAGAGACCAGAAGGTGGCAAGCCGAGGCTTGAGGGTTGTTAGGCTGTCACAACGGTTGGGAGTTCTTGGGTTGAGGCAAGGCTTGAGGATTCCCCGATAAGATCAGGTTTAACAGGAATGATATTTTTAGAATTTGTAGTCATTCATCGTGACATGTCTCACTAGACAGCAGAGCCCATCTGATCATTCTTTTTTCTAGTGATGTTTTTCCACATGTCACCCAACACTTTTACATACCTTATTGCACGTTGATCCACGGCATCTGCTTTTCTAAACATCTCCAGTTTGTGGGCCTTCTCCATCTCTCCCTTCTCCTTCATCTTCTCTGTCAGGAAGTCCAGGTGGACGTAAGTGGACAGTGCATTAACATTCAGGGCGATTTCATTCAGACTTTCAACATGTTGGTAAGCTTTGTTCAGCCACTTCATTTCTTCTGCTTCCAGCTTGTTTTTTTCTGTTTCAAGATTTTTCAAAAGGTTTGTTTTTTCTTTGGAAGCAGCTTCACTTCGTTCATACGTCTCTTTCATATGTTTGTTTGTCTTCTTAACCTTTCTGGTCTTATTGACATAGCTTAGCTTTTCTTTCACGTGGGCAGAGGCGAGACATTTCCCGGTACAAACCGTGCAGCGACCCTTTTTCATGACCTCACAGTGTTCTGGCTTCCAGACAATCGTGCATCCAGGAAAGTGACAGTTTTCCTCACAGTTTGGACAACTGACTGCTGCTTCGTAAAGAACCAGGCCCCACATTCCCCCTTCAATGGGTTCTTTCTCTTTGTAAGCCTCATCAATTTCAAAAGTAAACTCCTGGTTCATCTTCATCTCGTTCTCGTGTTCTTTTAGAGCTTTTTCCATCTGGTCGATTTCATTCTTTTTCATGTTAATCAGCCTGATTCGGTCCTGCAGGTTCTGGATGCAGGCAGTCAGTTGGATACGTTCGTTTAGAACTTCGACTGTTTGTTTCAGTTTCTGAGGTTCAGTTTTCTCCAAAAAATAGGCAAACTCACGCATTCCTGTTTCTGATATGCCAAAAGAATGTTTAAGGAGAGGCTCATCTTTCTCTGTTCTACTTTTAGCCTGACGGTTGTTGAACAAGAAGTGAACGGGCTCATTGTTTTCATTCATGGCACTTTTGATGTTTGCCACTTTGAGAGCTTCAAGAGCGTTTTCTGGCGTCATACCGTCTGAGTGCGTGATGAGAGCGATGATGTTTTCTTCCATGTCTTTTCCAAACAACGACATCACCGAGTTGAATATGTATACGAGACGATCGCTCAGTCGATTATCACTCGCCTTGATCACCAAACCAACTGCATCCACTTCATGAACTCCGTGCTCTGATCGAAACAAGTCTAACAACCTTTGACTCACTACAGCATCTACTTCAACGTTTTTAGTGTCTCCATATCCCGGAGTATCAATGATGGTAACAGAGAAGGGCAGAGTTTCATCTTCAAATCCAAAGATCTCATACACGATCACATCTGTAGTCTGACTTTCTGTCTGACTAGTCTTCTTCTCATCGATGATCTGAAACCAGACTTTATCCTCCCACTTCACTCCTATGGTGTAATTCACCAGAGCATTGATCAGAGCTGATTTCCCTGTTCCGGTTTCACCAACAAGTAAGATGGTTTTATTTTTTTTCACTGACTCTTTTGTTCCAAAAGTCACTCGCTTTAAAGTCTCCAAGGTTTCTTTGTCAGTGTGAAGTTGGTAAAGAGCAGGAAATCCTTCTCTTTTGATATGTTTGCTTCTTTGGATGATGTCCTGGAACTTTGGCGTTGCAGTTGAATCCCTGTAATAGGAAAAGATGAAGCTAAGTTAAGAAAAGAATGACACCAATCTGTAAAGACATAAAGTTTTGTTTTACTACATTAAAGTCAGTGTGGCAGAAGTTAAGGAATTCTTTGTGAATTCTGGAAACCAGGAAGCTTGAGTGATTGACAGACTGTGAGCCAATGGCTTTTGTTCGCTGTACAAAAACGGTGTGTGTATGAGATAGAGAGAGAGATAGAGACAAAAAGAGATTTGATTTTAAAATGACCTTTAATAAAACTCTTAAATGAACAAAGCATAAATCATAATCCAGCAGTTAAACTGCGCAAATAAATAAAGAAACAAAAGTGAAGAGCCTAAGCAAAAAACTCAAAACAGAACAGGTTACATAACAGGTAAGAAAACTGATCAAATAGTCATACAAACATAGTTCCTAAACACAACCGCTCATCCCTCACAGTGGCTAAGATCCCCCTGAATGCCGAGCGTTCTTCAAACCGCTCCAGGTCCCCGTTCAGATCAAACAGATCAAGTTCCAGTCTGAGGCATGACTCCACCATATTTCAAACGGTAACATAACACACTCTCCTCCCACTCTGTACCATTCTCCTTCTGCTCACCCACACCGCCATCTTGGCTTGATGTGTCCAAGCACTCCCAGGGACTCAAACACCCTCCCTAACAGGTCAAACAGCCGTGTCAGACGGTCGTACTCCCAGAAACAGTGAAACAGAGTCTCCCTCACACTGCAAAACAGCCACCCCTCTGCTACCGAGTTGTTGACCCGGTGAACAAAAGAGTTCACAGCCACCGCCCCATGCAGCAGCCGCCGTTGCAGGTCTCTCTGCCTCTTGGTGAGCGGGGGATTGTAGAGACAAGTCCAGGCCGGATTTAAGCCAGAAACCAGGCCCAGATGAGCACACCAGACCGTGTCTGCTCACCCGCACATTTTCCGAGAGTGCAAAGCCGTAAAAGGCCTTTCCCGAGGCCGAAGCCGGGGAGCCTGTTAAAGTTTTTATTGTCTGTTCAGAACTTTGTGTAACTTTGCTTGTAAAATGTTTCATGAATAAAATTTGATTTGATGTGAGTGAGTAGCGGGATGTAATGACTTAGTAAGGAGTGGGCGTTTGGCTTTGGCAGAAGCTAGAGGTCTTGCTGAAGGGGCAAATATGGTTCGGTAAAACCGAACCAAACGACAGTCATCAGGGACTATGATGTTGAAACTCCATGAAAGAGTATATACTGTATCCTGCCAGCTAAGTATCGGTCAGACAGAACTGGAGAAGGCACTTGGATGAGAGACCAAACCTGTTCTAAACAGAAACTTTGTCCTGTTGATTTTCTAACTTTTTTATCCTTCATGATCTTGATGACTGAGGTTCTACACCAACTTGTTATGACATTCTTTGTGGTGTTCCGTGACAAAACCCTGCTTGTTCAGATTCTTCATGTAACATCAGATAACATTATCATATTGTGATGTTGTGACTATTCGCAGTTTGGAGAGAAAACTTGGGTTTTCTGTTTAAGGAGGTTTTTACATTTTAAACCATATTTAATTGAGCAGCAATATTTTACTGATTTTGTGATCCCGTCCCGTCCTCCAGTGCTTTTTCCTCACTTTCAACTCATCCCGTTCTCACACTGCTCCACGTCAGCTCTACTATTTACATTGGAAGAACCTTCAGCCAACGCCGGTGTTCTGTTGAGATCTGCAGCCTCGTTGAGATCTCGTATCGGTCGCAGTTGTCGATAGATCGGTGGTCATAAAAGTGAGGTTTCGTCTGAATCTGCGACTCATTGCGAGATGTGAGAGATTACTCTTAACAGTAAAAGCAATGGATTGTAAACTTTATTCCACTCAAAAAATGATTAGATTAAATAGGTTCTAAAAAAACCTTATTGGAAGGGGCCGGGGTAACGTCAGCATCAAGGGCTGTGTCATGGGGGCTGGTTGCAGCCCTTGACGTTTAGATGTTCTGGAAGTGAGGGGGAGGTGGATGACGTGTTCTGGGCGCATTCTGGGCATGCGCAGAATTGCAACTCGACGGGTCGCAGATCTCGACAGAACACCGTACTATTGTTCACCTTGCGGTAACAATCATTGGCTTTGTATATCTCATCGATCTTTCTAATCCTGCCTTGAACTAATATACAACTGTTTTCCCTTAGAAATCCAGCTTTGCTTCTCCGTCCCTCTGCCAGCCTGCCTGCTCTGTCTCCGCGCTTGGATTCCTTTCCCATTCCCTAAACATAACACCTGAAGCATCACTATTATTTCAAAAAGTTTTAAATTAGAATTTATCAACCATTGTTAAACTTTTACTCACTGATCCATGGTGAAAAGTTTGGATTTCTCGCCGGTGGAAGAAATTTATGTCTGTGGAAAACATAAAAAAATAAAAACAATATCTGGGAAAAACATCTATTTGAGAAAATTTTCTCTCAAATTTTGACTTTAAAAAGCTACAAACATTAAAAGTGATCTGATTGTTTAAGACTTGAATCCATTTTACCTGCACTGTTAATAAAATGTAAGATTTTTTTTCTTGTTTAGTTGTTTAAGATTTGAAGAGATATGACTTTACAGACGGTGGTTTCTGTAAAAACATAAAAACTTTATGTCATAAAAACATAACAGACTTGTCGTGTAAACACTGGTTCTATCATTTCTTTTAAAGTTTCAGCAAAAAAAGTTTAACATATTTGTAAATAAAAAAAATTAATGATTTCATCCCAACGGTTTAAAATTGACAAATTTCTGAAATGTTTCCAAATAAAAGAATTTTTTCATTATTTTTAATCGTTATTTAAGTAGTTTATTTAATTTGGTTTTACTTACAAACAGCTCTGCTTCAGGCCTTTAGAGAAAAAGGTTCATCTGCTGCCTTCAAGTGTGATCCTAACAGAAACTAAAGAAAGAGTAGAGAACAAAACACTTTAATACATTCATAATGGGTGTGGAAAAAAACGTCATTCCTCAGACATTAGATCACGTAACTTCTCGGAAACTCTGTATTTTCTGTCTGAGCCCATGTTTTTTTGTATGTGATTGTGATCGCGTCCGTGGGTTCTGGATCATGTGGGGTGTGCCAGAGAAGCAGAAGCACAGACCATATAAACAGTTTTAACATTATTTAAATAGAACTTTTTGAGAAACAAGTTGCAGCAAAATCGTAATTTTAAGTTCCTGTGTATATGTGACGTCATCAAAGTGCGTCTCCGTCTCAGCTTCTTGCGGTGAAAAAAAAATCAAATTAATATAAAATTGGCTCAGAGGTTTTTATTATTTTTTAATCGAATAGTTTTTTTTAGCTTCTCTTTGTATTAAGGCGGGTTTTAGAGCTTAAAAAGAGAGACAAAGAAAACGAGAGAAATGGCGGCGCCCATGAACCACATCTTGACTGCAGTTGTGTACACTTGGAGAAATTAACTTTTAGTTAAGTAAATAAGTCTTCTAAATTCAAGCACAATTTGTCACTATTTAAATAATGTAAATAAGATCCTACATCTGGTTGTGACAAAAGCGTTTCAGCTAAAACGAAAGGGAAAGTGTCCAAAACCGTGGTGAGAGCGGCCATGCTGATTGGTCTAGAGACAGTGTAGTGAGAGCGGCCATGCTGATTGGTCTAGAGACAGTGTGGTGAGAGCGGCCATGCTGATTGGTCTAGAGACAGTGTGGTGAGAGCGGCCATGCTGATTGGTCTAGAGACAGTGTGGTGAGAGCGGCCATGCTGATTGGTCTAGAGAGAGTGTCACTGAGGAAAAGACAGGAAACAGAGATGTTTGTAGCAGAGATGAAGATGCTGAGGATCTCTCTGGGAGTGACCAGGATGGACAGGATCAGAGGAACAGCACATGTTAGAGGTGCTGTTCTATAATGCTATAATTTGCTGTATCAATGATTTGGAGGTATTACTCAGTGAGGTCGAAAAAGAACTAAGACTTCTAAAAAAACTAGTTTGTTTCAAACAAATTAAATTTAAGGATTTCAATTTAAAGCAACAAATCCCACAGACAGGACATAAATTTGATTACCTGATTACACTGAATACCTGACGGACAGGCCACAGTTCGTCCGGCTGGGCAAAGTCCTGTCTGATGTGGTTCTGAGTGGTGTAGGAGCCCCACAGGGCACGGTGCTTTCTCCATTCCTCTTCACATTGTGCACTTCAGACTTCCAGCACAACTCGAAATCATGCCACCTACAGAAATTCTCTGATGACTCTGCAGTTGTAGGGTGTATAAGTGGTGGGCAGGAGGAGGAGTACAGAAGGGTGGTGGATGGATTTGTGGTGTGGGCGGGAGAGAATCACCTACTGCTCAATGTAGACAAGACCAGGGAGATGGTGATTGACTTCCGGGAGAGGAGGACTGCTTTGCAGCCGCTCTGCATTCTGGGTAGAGATGTGGAGGTGGTTGAGGAGTACAAATACCTGGGAGTGACCATCGACAGTAGACTGAACTGGAGGAGCAACAGTACTGCTGTGTACAAGAAGACCTGCAGCCGACTTTACTTCCTAAGGAAGCTGAGGTCCTTCAATGTGTGCAGCAAGATCCTGGAGACCTTCTATCAGTCTGTGGTGGAGACCTTCTATCAGTCTGTGGTGGAGACCTTCTATCAGTCTGTGGTGGAGACCTTCTATCAGTCTGTGGTGGAGACCTTCTATCAGTCTGTGGTGGAGACCTTCTATCAGTCTGTGGTGGAGACCTTCTACCAGTCTGTGGTGGCCAGCACCTTGTTCTTCTCTGTCATCTGCTGGGGGAGCAGCATCGCAGCCAGTGACGCCAACAGACTGAATAAACTAATCAGACTGGCTGGCTCTGTCATTGGCAGCAAACAGGACTCACTTGAGGCAGTGGTAGAGAGGAGGTCACTGAACAAACTTTTATCCATCATGGAGAATCATGACCATCCTCTCTACCATCATGGACAACCATGACCATCCTCTCTACCATCATGGATAACCATGACCATCCTCTCTACCCGCTCCTGGACGAACAGCGGAGCTCCTTCTCTAAGAGGCTCAGACAGCTCCGCTCGAGAACATCTCGATACCGGAGGTCTTTCTTTCTGTACGTGATCGGACTCTACAACGACTCACTTAGCAGATAGGAAGTTGTTGCTGTGACACACAAATTTCCATGTGTGGGATCAATAAAGTAGATTCTGATTCTGAACCCTTTCATTCATAATTTTTTTTAAGATGCGTTTGTTCTTTTGTTTCGAATGAAATGAAACAGTAAAATTAAAAAAATAAAAACAAGGCAAAGGTTAAAAACAATAAAAACAGTTTAAAAACTAAAATCCACATTCAGAAAAGCAAAAAACCATAAAGTCAAAAATTAAAAGCCTTAAAAATGAATGTCTTTAGGCCTCTTTTAAAAGTGTCCCAATATTGCTGCCACACCCGGTAGAGTTAATTGGACCAAGAGGCTGGGTTCCCCTTAAAGGGACAGGTTACAAACGGCCCGAAGACCCCACCAGGTGGGAAGAGGAAGGGTCCATGGCAAAATAGGAGTGTCCATGGAAACGCCTGGGGAGGTGGCAGCAGGAGGAGGTTGAGGGGAAGGCCAAATGGCTTGGCAGCTTGGCAGCTTGGCGGCACTGCTTATGTGGGTGGCTTCAACAGGAGGCGCTGCTCAGGAGGGTCTTGCTTTATCATCTGAGTAGGAGACCGTAGGAAAGGCTTCAAAGCTGGATAGAGTACTCTTAGGTGAATGAGGGATTACACGGATATGAAGAGGAGAGGCATTCGAGCCCCAAAGGGGTATAGAAGATCTTCTGGTCTGATGGATCTAGTTGTGGTCGGACTGTACTGTCAGGGTTTGTGCTGAGAGGAAGGACTCAAGTTCAGAGTAAACAGTTTAAGCTGGACTGACTAAGACTGAAGGGAAGAGACGTTTGGAGGTTAGTTAGACTGGCTAGAAACCAGAAGGTGGCAAGCCGAGGCTTGAGGGTTGTTAGGCTGTCACAACGGTTGGGAGTTCTTGGGTTGAGGCAAGGCTTGAGGATTCCCCGATAAGATCAGGTTTAACAGGAATGATATTTTTAGAATTTGTCGTCATTCATCGTGACATGTCTCACTAGACAGCAGAGCCCATCTGATCATTCTTTTTTCTAGTGATGTTTTTCCACATGTCACCCAACATTTTTACATACCTTATTGCACGTTGATCCACAGAATCTGCTTTTCTAAACATCTCCAGTTTGTGGGCCTTCTCCATCTCTCCCTTCTCCTTCATCTTCTCTGTCAGGAAGTCCAGGTGGACGTAAGTGGACAGTGCATTAACATTCAGGGCGATTTCATTCAGACTTTCAACATGTTGGTAAGCTTCGTTCAGCCACTTCATTTCTTCTGCTTCCAGCTTGTTTTTTTCTGTTTCAAGATTTTTCAAAAGGTTTGTTTTTTCTTTGGAAGCAGCTTCACTTCGTTCATACGTCTCTATCATATCTTTGTTTGTCTTCTTAACCTTTCTGGTCTTATTGACATATTTTTGCTCTTCTTTCACGTGGGCAGAGGCGAGACATTTCCCGGTACAAACCGTGCAGCGACCCTTTTTCATGACCTCACAGTATTCTGGCTTCCAGGCAATCGTGCATCCAGGAAAGTGACAGTTTTCCTCACAGTTTGGACAACTGACTGCTGCTTCGTAAAGAACCAGGCCCCACATTCCCCCCTCAATGGGTTCTTTCTCTTTGTAAGCCTCATCAATTTCAAACGTAAACTCCTGGTTCATCTTCATCTCTTTCTCGTGTTCTTTTAGAGCTTTTTCCATCTGGTCGATTTCATTCTTTTTCATGTTAATCAGCCTGATTCGGTCCTGCAGGTTCTGGATGCAGGCAGTCAGTCGGATACGTTCGTTTAGAACTTCAACAGTTTGTTTCAGTTTCTTAGGTTCAGTTTTCTCCAAAAAATATGCAAACTCACGCATCCCTGTTTCTGATATGTCAAAAGAATGTTTAAGGAGAGGCTCATCTTTCTCTGTTCTACTTTTAGCCTGACGGTTGTTGAACAAGAAGTGAACGGGCTCATTGTTTTCATTCATGGCACTTTTGATGTTTGCCACTTTGAGAGCTTCAAGAGCGTTTTCTGGCGTCATACCGTCTGAGTGCGTGATGAGAGCGATGATGTTTTCTTCCATGTCATTTCCAAACAACGACATCACCGAGTTGAATATGTATACGAGACGATCGCTCAGTCGATTATCACTCGCCTTGATCACCAAACCAACTGCATCCACTTCATGAACTCCGTGCTCTGATCGAAACAAGTCTAACAACCTTTGACTCACTACAGCATCTACTTCAACGTTTTTAGTGTCTCCATATCCCGGAGTATCAATGATGGTAACAGAGAAGGGCAGAGTTTCATCTTCAAATCCAAAGATCTCATACACGATCACATCTGTAGTCTGACTTTCTGTCTCAGTAGTCTTCTTCTCATCGATGATCTGAAACCAGACTTTATCCTCCCACTTCACTCCTATGGTGTAATTCACCAGAGCATTGATCAGAGCTGATTTCCCTGTTCCGGTTTCACCAACGAGTAAGATGGTTTTATTTTTTTTCACTGACTCTTTTGTTCCAAAAGTCACTCGCTTTAAAGTCTCCAAGGTTTCTTTGTCAGTGTGAAGTTGGTAAAGAGCAGGAAATCCTTCTCTTTTGATCAGTTTGCTTGTTTGGATGATGTCCTGGAACTTTGGCGTTGCAGTTGAATCCCTGTAACAAGAAAAGATGCAGCCAAGTTAAAAAAAGAATGACACCAATCTGTAAATATATAAAGTTTTGTTTTACTACATTAAAGTCAGTGTGGAAGAAGTTAAGGAATTCTTTGTGAATTCTGGAAACCAGGAAGCTTGAGTGTGACAGACTGTGAGCCAATGGTTTTTGTTTGCTGTATTGTATTTTGTTTTAGTTTATTATCTTCCATGCAATCGTGGGTCGAGTGGAATCTCCTGGAGGCTGCACACCTTGAGTTAGGCAATCCCCAGAAGATATGGATCTGTTCTGTTAGGGAGGTTTCTGGAATTCACTTATAGGTACACATATATACCGTAATTTCACGGATATAAGGCGCATATAAACGTCTTAGAGTTTCTTCAAAATGAGCGGTGCACCTTTTCGTGCGGTGCACCTTGTGTGTGAGAAAAGGCGGACCTAAAAGAAAACGCGGTGCCCGCGAGGCGGACCTGAAAGAAAAGGCATGAGAACGTTAAAGAGTGAAGTGTGAGCGGCGTGGGAGCGATGGATGACCGAAGGGTGGAAGGCAGCGCCGGGCGAGTTACGCTACAGTTTGCCAATGGATTGTAGATGCTTGGACTAACGTGTCTGCTGGTACTGTTATCCGAGCTTTCTCAAAAGCTGGTATCCTTTCTGAGGAGCCGCACAGTACAGACAGTGACTTTGACAGCGAGGAGCGAAGTGGACCTGCTCTGAAACAGAGGATGAGGACTTTGATGGATTTGAATAAAGACTATTACCGGTAATGTGTTTGTTTAGTATCGTTACTACTTAAATAAAACACAACCAAACTCAGTTTTGCTCCCGATCTATTTTTTAATACACACATTTGCATGCTTGCGTGTGTGTTGTTGTAAGGTGGTGTGTGACTGAGACTGCGCCTTTTTGTACGGTGCGCCTAAAGGCCGTGAAATTACGGTATATTATACTGATAGGCACATACATATAAGCTATGCTTCAGCCATTAAAATAAAAAAAAATTGTTATTGTTGTACGCATCAGGAGACTGTAAATATGTTTAAGTTTTGTTTTTTTATCCTGTCTAATTTCTTTGTTTTGTTTGTCTGTCTGACCTGCTCAAAATAACTTCCTGCATCTGGTGAGGAATGACGACTTTCCGTTTGGCGGAGTTTGTGGCCGGTCCGACGTTAGAGATGTTGGATAGACGTAAGAAGTCTGACTTGTCAGAGATCGTGTGTCAGTATGATTTACCAGTGTCTGCAGCTTGGGATGTGGGTGAGTTGCGGGATGCGGGCATTTGGTGTTGGCGGAAGTAAGCAGTCTTGATGGAGGGGCAACTGCGGTTCAGTAAAACCGAACCAAACAACAGTCATCCGAGACTATTGTTTAACATAAAAGAAGTGAAACTCCATCAAGGAGGACTTACTGTGTGCTACCAGCTCAGTACCGGTCAGACAGAACTGAATAAGACACTTGGATGAGAGACCAGACCTATTCTAAACAGAAACTTTGTCCTGTTGATTTTCAAACTTTTTTTCCATCATGATTTGGATGACTGAAAATCTACACCAAAATATTATGACATTCTTTGTGGTGTTCCGTGACGAAAACCTGCTTGATCATCTTCTTCATGTAACGTTAGATAACATAATCATATTGTGATGTTGTGACTCTTGTCAGTTTGGAGAGAAAACTTGAGTTTTATGTTTAAGGAGGTTTTTACATTTTAAACCACATTTAATTCAGCAGCAATATTTTACTGAAAAATCACTGATATTATTTCAAGTACTTTTAAATCTAAAATTATCAACCACTGTCAAACTTTTACTCACTGATCCATGGTGAAAATCTGGGTTTCTTATTGGTGGAGGAACTTCATCTCTGTGGAAAACATCAAAATTAAACAAGAAGAAAAAAGACTTTACAGACAGTAGTTTCTGTAAAAACATAAAAACAGACTTAAAATAACAGACTTGTCATGTAAACACTGGTTCTAACATTTCTTTTAAAGTTCGAACAAATAAAAATTACTAGTGTGAAATATTTGTAAATAAAAAAACATTATAATTATTTCAGCCCAACAATTTAAAAACTGACAGATTTCTGAAATGTTTACAAATAAAAGAACATTTACATTATTTTTAATCTTTATTTCATTTGGTTTTACTTACAAACAGCTTTGCTCCAAGCCTTTAGAGAAAAAGGATCATCCGCTGCCTTCAGGTGTGATCAAAACAGAAACTAAAGAGAGATTAGAGAACAAAGCACTTTTTTCATGAACAAATTTTCATAATGGGTGTGGAAAAAAACGTCATTCCTCAGACATTAGATCACGTGACTTCTCGGAAACTCTTTTCTGTATTTCTGTCTGAGCCCATGTTTTCACTTTTGTTCTCAAATGCTTCCCTTTTTTTTGTATGTGATTATGATCGTGTCCGTGGGTTCTGGATCATGTGGGGTGTGCGAGAGAAGCAGAAGCACGGACCATATAAACAGTTTTAACATTATTTAAATACAACTTTTTGAGAAACAATTTGCTGCAAAATTGTAATTTTAAGTTCCTGCGTATATGTGACGTCATCAAAGTGCGTCTCCGTCTTAGCTTCTTGGGGTGAAAAAAATCAAAATGAATATAAAATTGGTTCAGAGGTTTTTATTATTTTTTAATCGAATAGTTTTTTTTAGCTTCTCTTTGTATTAAGGCGGGTTTTAGAGCTTAAAAAGAGAGACAAAGAAAACGAGAGAAATGGCGGCGCCCGTGAACGCCATCTTGACTGCAGTTGTGTACTCTTGGAGAAATTAACTTTTAGTTAAGTAAATAAGTCTTCTAAATTCAAGCACAATTTGTCACTATTTAAATACTGTAAACAAGATCCTACATCTGGTTGTGACAAAAGCGTTTCAGCTAAAACGAAAGGGAAAGTGTCCAAAACCGTGGTGAGAGCGGCCATGCTGATTGGTCTAGAGACAGTGTAGTGAGAGCGGCCATGCTGATTGGTCTAGAGACAGTGTAGTGAGAGCGGCCATGCTGATTGGTCTAGAGACAGTGTGGTGAGAGCGGCCATGCTGATTGGTCTAGAGACAGTGTGGTGAGAGCGGCCATGCTGATTGGTCTAGAGACAGTGTGGTGAGAGCGGCCATGCTGATTGGTCTACAGACAGTGTGGTGAGAGCGGCCATGCTGATTGGTCTACAGACAGTGTGGTGAGAGCGGCCATGCTGATTGGTCTAGAGACAGTGTCACTGAGGAAAAGACAGGAAACAGAGATGTTTGTATCAGAGATGAAGATGCTGAGGATCTCTCTGAGAGTGACCAGGATGGACAGGATTAGAGGAACGGCACATGTTAGAGGTGCTGTTCTATATTAATGCTATAATTTGCTGTATCAATGATTTGGAGGTATTACTCAGTGAGGTCGAAAAAGAACTAAGACTTCTAAAAAACTAGTTTGTTTCAAACAAATTAAATTTAAGGATTTAAATTTAAAGCAACAAATCCCACAGACAGGACATAAATTTGATTACCTGATTACACTGAATACCTGAAGGACAGGCCACAGTTCGTCCGGCTGGGCAAAGTCCTGTCTGATGTGGTTCTGAGTGGTGTAGGAGCCCCACAGGGCACGGTGCTCTCTCCATTCCTCTTCACATTGTACACTTCAGACTTTCAGCACAACTCGAAATCATGCCACCTACAGAAATTCTCTGATGACTCTGCAGTTGTAGGGTGTATAAGTGGTGGGCAGGAGGAGGAGTACAGGAGGGTGGTGGATGGATTTGTGGTGTGGGCGGGAGAGAATCACCTACTGCTCAATGTAGACAAGACCAGGGAGATGGTGATTGACTTCCGGAAGAGGAGGACTGCTTTGCAGCCGCTCTGCATTCTGGGTAGAGATGTGGAGGTGGTTGAGGAGTACAGATACCTGGGAGTGACCATCGACAGCAGACTGAACTGGAGGAGCAACAGTACTGCTGTGTACAAGAAGACCTGCAACCGACTTTACTTCCTAAGGAAGCTGAGGTCCTTCAATGTGTGCAGCAAGATGCTGGAGACCTTCTACCAGTCTGTGGTGGAGACCTTCTACCAGTCTGTGGTGGAGACCTTCTACCAGTCTGTGGTGGAGACCTTCTACCAGTCTGTGGTGGAGACCTTCTATCAGTCTGTGGTGGAGACCTTCTATCAGTCTGTGGTGGAGACCTTCTACCAGTCTGTGGTGGAGACCTTCTATCAGTCTGTGGTGGAGATCTTCTATCAGTCTGTGGTGGAGACCTTCTACCAGTCTGTGGTGGAGACCTTCTATCAGTCTGTGGTGGAGACCTTCTATCAGTCTGTGGTGGAGACCTTCTACCAGTCTGTGGTGGAGACCTTCTATCAGTCTGTGGTGGAGATCTTCTACCAGTCTGTGGTGGAGACCTTCTATCAGTCTGTGGTGGAGATCTTCTATCAGTCTGTGGTGGAGACCTTCTACCAGTCTGTGGTGGAGACCTTCTATCAGTCTGTGGTGGAGACCTTCTACCAGTCTGTGGTGGCCAGCACCTTGTTCTTCTCTGTCATCTGCTGGGGAGCAGCATCGCAGCCAGTGACGCCAACAGACTGAATAAACTAATCAGACTGGCTGGCTCTGTCATTGGCAGCAAACAGGACTCACTTGAGGCAGTGGTAGAGAGGAGGTCACTGAACAAACTTTTATCCATCATGGACAATCATGACCATCCTCTCTACCATCATGGACAACCATGACCATCCTCTCTACCATCATGGATAACCATGACCATCCTCTCTACCCGCTCCTGGACGAACAGCAGAGCTCCTTCTCCAAGAGGCTCAGACAGCTCCGCTCGAGAACATCTCGATACCGGAGGTCTTTCTTTCCGTACGTGATCGGGCTCTACAACGACTCACTTAGCAGATAGGAAGTTGTTGCTGTGACACACAAATTTCCATGTGTGGGATCATTAAAGTAGATTCTGATTCTGAACCCTTTCATTCATAATTTTTTTTAAGATGCGTTTGTTCTTTTGTTTCGAATGAAATGAAACAGTAAAATTAAAAAAATAAAAACAAGGCAAAAGTTAAAAACAATAAAAACAGTTTAAAAACTAAAATCCACATTCAGAAAAGCAAAGAACCATAAAGTCAAAAATTAAAAGCCTTAAAAATGAATGTCTTTAGGCCTCTTTTGAAAATGTCACAATATTGCTGCCACACCCGGTAGAGTTAATTGGACCAAGAGGCTGGGTTCCCCTAAAAGGGACAGGTTACAAATGGCCCGAAGACCCCACCAGGTGGGAAGAGGAAGGGTCCATGGCAAAATAGGAGTGTCCATGGAAACGCCTGGGGAGGTGGCAGCAGGAGGAGGTTGAGGGGAAGGCCAAATGGCTTGGCAGCTTGGCAGCTTGGCGGCACTGCTTATGTGGGTGGCTTCAACAGGAGGCGCTGCTCAGGAGGGTCTTGCATTATCATCTGAGTAGGAGACCGTAGGAAAGGCTTCAAAGCAGGATAGTGTACTCTTAGGTGAATGAGGGATTACACGGATATGAAGAGGAGAGGCATTCGAGCCCCAAAGGGGTATAGAAGATCTTCTGGTCTGATGGATCTAGTTGTGGTCGGACTGTACTGTCAGGGTTTGTGCTGAGAGGAAGGACTCAAGTTCAGAGTACACAGTTTAAGCTGGACTGACTAAGACTGAAGGGAAGAGACGTTTGGAGGTTAGTTAGACTGGCTAGAGACCAGAAGGTGGCAAGCCAAGGCTTGAGGGTTGTTAGGCTGTCACAACGGTTGGGAGTTCTTGGATTGAGGCAAGGCTTGAGGATTCCCCGATAAGATCAGGTTTAACAGGAATGATATTTTTAGAATTTGTCGTCATTCATCGTGATATGCCTCGTTACACGGCAGAGCCCATCTGGGAAGAGCCCACCATCTGATCATACTTTTTTCCAGTGATGTTTTTCCATATTTTACCCAAAGCATACATTATTCCACGCTGATCCACGGCATCTGCTTTTCTAAACATCTCCAGTTTGTGGGCCTTCTCCATCTCTCCCTTCTCCTTCATCTTCTCTGTCAGGAAGTCCAGGTGGACGTAAGTGGACAGTGCATTAACTTTCAGGGCGATTTCATTCAGACTTTCAACATGTTGGTAAGCTTCGTTCAGCCACTTCATTTCTTCTGCTTCCAGCTTGTTTTTTTCTGTTTCAAGATTTTTCAAAAGGTTTGTTTTTTCTTTGGAAGCAGCTTCACTTCGTTCATACGTCTCTTTCATATCTTTGTTTGTCTTCTTAACCTTTCTGGTCTTATTGACATAGCTTAGCTTTTCTTTCACGTGGGCAGAGGCGAGACATTTCCCGGTACAAACCGTGCAGCGACCCTTTTTCATGACCTCACAGTGTTCTGGTTTCCAGGCAATCGTGCATCCAGGAAAGTGACAGTTTTCCTCACAGTTTGGACAACTGACTGCTGCTTCGTAAAGAACCAGGCCCCACATTCCCCCTTCAATGGGTTCTTTCTCTTTGTAAGCCTCATCAATTTCAAAAGTAAACTCCTGGTTCATCTTCATATCTTTCTCATGTTCTTTTAGAGCTTTTTTCATCTGGCTGATTTCATTCTTTTTCATGTTAATCATCTCGATTCGGTCCTGCAGGTTCTGGATGCAGGCAGTCAGTTGGATACGTTTGTTTAGAACTTCGACTGTTTGTTTCAGTTTCTGAGGTTCAGTTTTCTCCAAAAAATAGGCAAACTCACGCATCCCTGTTTCTGATATGTCAAAAGAATGTTTAAGGAGAGGCTCATCTTTCTCTGTTCTACTTTTAGCCTGACGGTTGTTGAACAAGAAGTGAACGGGCTCATTGTTTTCATTCATGGCACTTTTGATGTTTGCCACTTTGAGAGCTTCAAGAGCGTTTTCTGGCGTCATACCGTCTGAGTGCGTGATGAGAGCGATGATGTTTTCTTCCATGTCTTTTCCAAACAACGACATCACCGAGTTGAATATGTATACGAGACGATCGCTCAGTCGATTATCACTCGCCTTGATCACCAAACCAACTGCATCCACTTCATGAACTCCGTGCTCTGATCGAAACAAGTCTAACAACCTTTGACTCACTACAGCATCTACTTCAACGTTTTTAGTGTCTCCATATCCCGGAGTATCAATGATGGTAACAGAGAAGGGCAGAGTTTCATCTTCAAATCCAAAGATCTCATACACAATCACATCTGTAGTCTGACTTTCTGTCTCAGTAGTCTTCTTCTCATCGATGATCTGAAACCAGACTTTATCCTCCCACTTCACTCCTATGGTGTAATTCACCAGAGCATTGATCAGAGCTGATTTCCCTGTTCCGGTTTCACCAACGAGTAAGATGGTTTTATTTTTTTTCACTGACTCTTTTGTTCCAAAAGTCACTCGCTTTAAAGTCTCCAAGGTTTTTTTTTCAGTGTGAAGTTGGTAAAGAGCAGGAAATCCTTCTCTTTTGATATGTTTGCTTGTTTGGATGATGTCCTGGAACTTTGGCGTTGCAGTTGAATCCCTGTAATAGGAAAAGATGAAGCTAAGTTAAGAAAAGAATGACACCAATCTGTAAAGACATAAAGTTTTCTTGTACTACATTAAAGTCAGTGTGGAAGAAGTTAAGGAATTCTTTGTGAATTCTGGAAACCAGGAAGCTTGAGTGATTGACAGACTTGTGAGCCAATGGTTTTTGTTTGCAGTACAAACACGGTTTGTGTATGTGTGTGGGTGAGAGAGATTTTTAAACAGATCTTCAATAAAAAAAACTTTTAAATAAACAAACTCAACAAACTCTTGAATAAACAAAGTGAAAAGCATAATCATAATTCTGTCGTTAAACTGCACTAATTAATAAAGAATCAAACGAATTAATTAAATGTCACAAAAAACATGGATCCTAAAAACAACCCCCCACTCCTCACAGTGGCTAAGACTCCCTTAAACCCCAACCCTCTCCTCAAGCCCCGCAAGGTACCCGTTCAGATCATACAGTCCAAATTCCAGTCAGAGGCAAGACTCCACCATCTTTTTAGACATTAACATAACACATACCCTCCTCCCACACTGTACCATCCTGTTCCTGCTCACCCACACCGCCATCTTGGCCTGTCCCAGTAGGAAGTTCAGGAGGAGACCACTCCTCTTAGCCCCCTTACTAAATCTGATCCCGCCCACAAAGGCATCCATGTTGAAGTGCACTCCCAGGGACTCAAACACCTTCCTAACAGGTCAAACAGCCATGTTATAGACGGTCGCACTCCCAGAAGCAATGGAACACAGTCTCCCTCAGGCCGCAAAACAGACACCCCTCCTCTACCAAGTTGGTGACCCGGTGAACAAAAGAGTTCACAGCCACCGCCCCATGCAGCAGCCGCCATTGCAGGTCTCCCTGCCTCTTGGTGAGCGGGGGGCTTTTTGAGAGATATTTAGATGTTTGTGCCTTTGTCTTTGAGTCATTCAAAAGGCCTTTGCTTTATCTCCTTATGTCAATGATTTCATCAAAATGTTTATCTCTGCCTGTGTTTACTTCTTAGAAAAAGAACTTGTGTAGGTAGAAGTGTTAGTGGTTGTTCAGAATCTTCCACACAGAGGACGGTTCTGACCAGCTTCTCCACTTCTGCAGAAGGTGTTGAATGTTCATTTCCTCTGGTCTCTCTTTTGTTATTCTCTGGTTGTTTAAATGGTTGTTTGTTCAAATAAACCTGACATTCTTTGGTGCCGAAACCCAGGACCCACGACCCGAGGCGTTGGGACGTTGTGGGATCAAATGGTCAACAGTTTGCCGACAGCTGTCCACATTTGTTGGATGGGGCCAACAGGAATTGGTCCTGCAGCGGTCCGAGGTCCGGTGACGGGTCCCGACGAACTAGGCTAACAACCAGAGACCGATAAGGTTCCGAATTCTTTTTTCCTTACCAATACTAAGGTTATTGCTTGTGAGTTTTCTATCTAGCTTGGGGTTAGTTTAAAACTATGAGGATCAGATCCTGCCCGGGTCCGGGACCCAATAAAATAGAATCAGGGATTCTATAGATAAAGTCAGAGACTTTAGTATGAGTAGCCAGGGGTTAGTTTAAAGAAGGAAGAGTAGATCCTCCCCGGGTCAGGGACCGCCAAAGTAAAACAGAATCAGGAATTCTGTAGATAAAATCTGGGATTTTATCATTTTGGGAATCAGAGAATTCAGACCAAGGAGATGAGAAAAATTGTTCAACTTTTTTTTAATAAAATAAAATAAAAAATTTTTTTTAACAAACTTCTTTATTTTTGAAAACCTAAACACTAATAATTATACAGATAATAATTCTGGACATGTTCGTAAAAAAAAAAAAAAAACTTTACAATAAAAATTTTTAACTTTAAGAACAAGAAACTAAATTTTATACATCAATAAATTGCTGCAATGGCTGCTCCTGCATAAGACAATGAATCAAGAGACACGAGTTTGATGGAAAACTGTGGGTGGAACCATTAAGAGAGATAAGAAGAAAGTTGGAGATAAAGAGCGAACACAGTCGGAAAAAGAAAGAAAAAAGTTACGAGTAGAAATAAAAGATGTGAAAGAGTGGAAGGATTAGGCTGAGAAGAGAAAAGCAGAAGTGATTCTATAATGTTTAATTGTCATGTTTAAGATTGACCTTATAACCCTACAATTCGGGCTGCGGCCCAGACCTCTTAACAGTTGAATCAGCAAGCACCAGAAAGTCCAAAAGAGAAGTTAAAGTAGACATGTCTCTGAAAAAGCAGGATTCAGCTAAGTTAGTAAGGAGAAGGTCAAGGTGTCAAGACAACCTACCTACCACAAACTACTGCCAAAAAATTTACAAAGTCTATTTAATTTGAATAAAAAAAAATCACATAACCTGAGAGTAACAGGAGACTTTAAACTGCCCAAAGTGAGAACCACTAAAAAAAGTATTTACATGTCTGTACGAGGTGTAAAACTCTGGAATAGTCTGGACAAATCCTTAGTTTGAATGTATATCAAAATGTAAATACATCCAAACTAAACTATAAACATATGATCTGCTCACAGTATATGAAATGTTTAATGTAATTATATCACTGTCTTCTGTTGGAGTGTATTCTCTTTTTGTGTGTGTGTTTTTCTTTTGTTTTTTCCCTTTACTGTAGAACTTGCTTTTCTCTTACTACTGTTGGTATTAGTAGCCAGGTCCTATAGGTTGGTACTAGTAACCAGATCCTATAGGTTGGTATTAGTAACCAGGTCCTATAGGTTGGTACTAGTAACCAGGTCCTATAGGTTGGTACTAGTAACCAGGTCCTATAGGTTGGTATTAGTAACCAGGTCCTATAGGTTGGTACTAGTAACCAGGTCCTATAGGTTGGTATTAGTAACCAGATCCTATAGGTTGGTATTAGTAACCAGGTCCTATAGGTTGGTATTAGTAACCAGGTCCTATAGGTTGGTATTAGTAACCAGGTCCTATAGGTTGGTATTAGTAACCAGGTCCTATAGGTTGGCATTAGTAACCAGGTCCTATAGGTTGGGATTAGTAACCAGGTCCTATAGGTTGGTATTAGTAACCAGGTCCTATAGGTTGGTACTAGTAACCAGGTCCTATAGGTTGGTACTAGTAACCAGGTCCTATAGGTTGGTATTAGTAACCAGATCCTATAGGTTGGTATTAGTAACCAGGTCCTATAGGTTGGTATTAGTAACCAGGTCCTATAGGTTGGTATTAGTAACCAGGTCCTATAGGTTGGTATTAGTAACCAGGTCCTATAGGTTGGTATTAGTAACCAGGTCCTATAGGTTGGTATTAGTAACCAGGTCCTATAGGTTGGGATTAGTAACCAGGTCCTATAGGTTGGGATTAGTAACCAGGTCCTATAGGTTGGGATTAGTAACCAGGTCCTATAGGTTGGGATTAGTAACCAGGTCCTATAGGTTGGTATCAGTAACCAGGTCCTATAGGTTGGTATCAGTAACCAGGTCCTATAGGTTGGTATTAGTAACCAGGTCCTATAGGTTGGTATTAGTAACCAGATCCTATAGGTTGGTATCAGTAACCAGGTCCTATAGGTTGGTATCAGTAACCAGGTCCTATAGGTTGGTATTAGTAACCAGGTCCTATAGGTTGGGATTAGTAACCAGGTCCTATAGGTTGGGATTAGTAACCAGGTCCTATAGGTTGGTATTAGTAACCAGGTCCTATAGGTTGGTATTAGTAACCAGGTCCTATAGGTTGGTATTAGTAACCAGGTCCTATAGGTTGGTATTAGTAACCAGGTCCTATAGGTTGGTATTTGTAACCAGGTCCTATAGGTTGGTATTAGTAACCAGGTCCTATAGGTTGGGATTAGTAACCAGGTCCTATAGGTTGGTAATTAGTAACCAGGTCCATATCTTTTCATTTAATTGTCTTAAGGTTAAAACAATATAAAATGAATTATTTATTGTAAATATGTATCATATGAGCACTGGGGGTGGGGTAAAATAAGTTTTCTTCCCCGCACTCCTTCTTGGACATTAGAAACTTTGATTTGTGCACTTGTTATACTTTATTATTCCTATTGAGTTGCTGTACAAAATAATGTTTATGTTGATTTGAGAACATGCACCCTGTCCAAGATAAATAATAATAATGAAAAAAAAAAAAAAAAAAACCTCAGGAGAAATAAATGGTAACGGCGCTGAGTTAGAGTTGACCGTAAACAACCGTTGTGTTTGTGTGTCTCGTCTTGTGAGTGGATGAAAGGACTGAATGTTCTGCTGCAGCTGAGTGTGTGTGTGTAAGCGTGTGTGTGAGCGTGTGTGTAAGCGTGTGTGTAAGCGTGGCCTGTATAAAAGGACCAAAGCTCCAAAGAGTCATATGTACATATCAAAATGAATTAACTAAGTCTAATTGCTAATATAAATAAGTCAAGGTTGTTACAAGTGTGCGCAGAGACTAATTCACACAGCAAAAAGATTAATTATGTTCATAATATCATTCATCATTATCTAGAATGTACCCATGTTGAAATGGACAAATATTAACTGAACAACATTAATTATTCATAGAATACAGTAACCAGTTATCAAATATAACTTGAGCACAAAATGTAAATAAGTAAGCTCAAGAAATATTAAAGTGCTTAATTATCAGTTGAAATTCTGTGCTTAAACTGAATTGATTTGGCTCAATAATAACTTCAGTAAACATCAACAAAGTATCATCAGGTAGACCAAACATAAAGACATAAAATGTTACAATATTCAGGTCAACAAGGATTAAGCTTCAGGCAATTGTACAAAACAATACATGTCATTATAAAAGTGCGTTACATTTGAAAGAACAAGGCTTAGGCATTAGAAACACATGCTAACCAGCTCCATATAAATAAAAGGGAGCAGCTAGGCGAGGCTAGGCTAGGCTAACGTTAGCAACAACTTTCCCACTCACCAATTTCCACACGTACAAGACTCAAATTCAGCGTGATTTCCCCCACTAAAAGGACCGATAGCCGACGGGTCCTATGAATGATTATATCAATGAGTAACACGAAAAATATATTTAAGAAATGATATAAAAGACGTGGAGAAACAGACCTGTGACCCAGCTTTTCAGTTTGCCGCACACCTGCTCTCACTCAGACTAACTAGCGCTGTCTAATTAAAGAGACGCGGCAGGGAACAATGAGTCACGTGATTGCACGCAGCGTAAGCTCTGATTGGCTGACAGTAACAAGTGCACAAATCACTCCGCAGAAGTTACAAGGCAGGGAGAAAAATGACAGGAGGACCTAGCTTTTCCACCTGGGTTACATCTGTGTTTCTGTGTGACTTCTTTGTTAGAAGTTTGTTCGTCTAAACATTGTTTGGTTGTATGTTTGATTTTGTAGGAATGGTTACGTGATATGATTGTTCTTGAGAGTGAGGATGCAGTTTGTGTGTCTTGAAAAAAAGTAAATAAGGAGAGAAACATATTAACATTAATTGTTTTTATATTGAGTGAAGATCTTTACTGTATATTTCTTTTTAAACATCATCAGTCTAGAGCATTGTGTTAGGTTTGAACTCAGGTTGTTCCATACTTTGACAACATATTTGGAAACACAAAAACTTTTTATTTATGTTCTTAAACCTGATAAAGGGAATTTAGTCTCTAAGATTATAAACACCGTGGTGTTGGATAAAATGTATTTTATCTTTTCAGATCAGAGCATTAGAATGACCCAAAATGCCAGCCTTAGCGACAAATACGTTTTTCTCTAATTGAATCATTTGCAGAGTTGATTTTTTTTGTAATTGACACCCCATATTTCAGCACTGTAACTTAGATATGGTAAAACAAAAGAATTGTATAGGACGAATAATGATTTTTGTTGAGAAAATATTTTGGTTTATGCTGAACTTTGTGAGTTTTATTTTAATGTTCAAATAAACCTGACAGCTTGTAGAGACAAGTCCAGGCCAGATTTAAGCCTGGAACCTGGTCCAGATGAACATGCCAGACCATGTCTGCTCACCCACACAGCTTCTGAAAGTGCAAAGCCTGCACAATTAGGCTGTAAAAGGCTTTCCCCATGGAGCTTGTTAAAGTTTTTGCTTGAAAAGGTGCTTCATGAATAAAATTTGATTTGATGTGAGTGAGTTGCGAGATGTGGTTACTTGGTAAGGAGCGGGCGTTTAGTGTTGGCGGACGCAAACGGTCTTGATGGAGGGGCAACTGCGGTTCGGGAAAACTGAACCAAACAGCAGTCATCAGGGACTATGATGTTGAAACTCCATCAAGGAGGATATCCTGTATACCACCTGCTCAGTTCCGTTCAGACAGAACTGAAGAAGACACTTAGATGAGAGGAATAACCTGTTCTAACCAGGAACTTTGTCCTGTTGATTTTCTAACTTTATTTTCCATCATGATCTGGATGACTGAGAATCTACACAAACATGTTATGGACACTACTTACAGTATATAGCGCTTTTCCACCTGTGTCGGCACTCAAAGCGCTTTACAGTGTAGCTCACATTCACCCATTCACACACACATTCATACCTGACGGGGATGCCTCCATGCAAGGAGCAAACCACCATCAGGAGCAATTGGGCGTTCGGTGTCTTGCTCAAGGACACCTCGGCATGAACTACTGGCGGGGGATCGAACCGGCAACCCTCCGGTTACAGGGCGGTCACCCTACTCACTGAGCCATCCTTCCCCCCTTGTCAGTTTGGAGAGAAAACTTGAGTTTTATGTTTAAAGGAGGTTTTTACATTTTAAACCACATTTAATTCAGCAGCAATATTTTACTGAAAAATCACTGATATTATTTCAAATACTTTTAAATCTAAAATTATCAACCACTGTCAAACTTTTACTCACTGATCCATGGTGAAAATCTGGGTTTCTTATTGGTGGAGGAACTTCATCTCTGTGGAAAACATCAAAATTAAACAAGAAGAAAAAAGACTTTACAGACAGTAGTTTCTGTAAAAACATAAAAACAGACACTTAAAATAACAGACTTGTCATGTAAACACTGGTTCTAACATTTCTTTTAAAGTTCAAACAAATAAAAATTACTAGTGTGAAATATTTGTAAATATAAAAAATATTATAATTATTTCAGCCTAACGGTTTAAAAACTGACAGATTTCTGAAATGTTTACAAATAAAAGAACATTTACATTATTTTTCATCTTTATTTCATTTGGTTTTACTTACAAACAGCTTTGCTCCAAGCCTTTAGAGAAAAAGGATCATCCGCTGCCTTCAGGTGTGATCAAAACAGAAACTAAAGAGATGAAAGAAAAAAGCACTTTAATACGTTCACAATGGGTGTGGAAAAAAAACGTCATTCCTCAGATAAGAGGTTGCGTGACTTCCCAGGAACTCTTTGCATTCGCTGTATTTCTGTCTGAGCCAATGCTTTTGCTTTCGTACTCAAATTATCAAGGTTTATGATGTGGAAGAATAGGACCCGATGACAGTCTATTAAAACAGGGTTTATGAAACACAAGTCCGATAAGGCTGTAAGACAAAGGGCACAAGATTAACTCAGGATTCAAATGTTCAAATAACATAACAGAACTTAATCATAATATCATCATGGTCAGGCAACCAGGGAGACCTGGCTGGAAGGGATGGTAATGAGCCAACCAGAAAGTCTGGGATGATTGCCTTTAAATAAGCAGCAGGCTGACGATGCACAGCTGATTGGTACCAGGCTAATCACCCAGGTGTTCTGGATAAGGTTGAAATCTAGAAGAGGGAGGAAGGTCCAGGGATCCCTCTGACAGCAGGTGAGGGGGTCATGACACAAATGCTTCTCTCTTTTTGTATGTGATCTACTGCGGGACTGTTTTACGTGTCCCGTAGTAGGACACGTAAAATAGTGTCCTACTACGGACACTATAGTAGGACACTAATATAGTAGTGTCACTATTATAGTGATTACTATAATAGTGACACTATAATAGTGACACTATTATAGTGACACTTATCCACCTTATCTGTGGATAAGGTGGATAAGAACACCTTATCCACCTTGTTCTGGATAAGATGTCCTTATCCAGAACACCTTATCCAGGTGTTCTGGATAAGGTGGGAATCTAGAAGAGGGAGGAAGGTCCAGGGATCCCTCTGACAGTAGGTGAGGGGGTCATGACACAAATACTTCTCTCTTTTTTGTATGTGATCTACTGCGGGACTATTTTACGTGCTTCAGCACATACCGTGTTGTATTCTTGTACTCACAGTTATAGATAAACATCAGCAGAATTACTTTAAAGTGTTTTGCAATACTTTAAATAAATTAATGAATAAATGAACCGTGTATTTTCGTCCATCTTGACAACGATTCCCAGTGTTTAGAAAGTTTTCTCAGGAAAAGTTTGTTTTTACGCTCTATTTTCTGTAACTTAATCATTTTGAAGTGAAATTGACAGAATATCAAATTCAAGATTTCCAGCACTTGATTCTGAATAAACTTAAAAAGAACTAAAAAGAACTTTTTGAGAAACAATTTGCAACAAAAACGTAATTTCAAGTTCCTGTATCTGATATATGACGTCATCAAAGTGCGTCTCCGTCTCAGCTTCTTCTGGTGAAAAAACATCAAATTAACATTAAATTGGCTCAGAGGTTTTTATCATTTTTGGATCAAAAAGTTATTATTTTAGTCTCTCTTCATATTAAGGTGGGTTTTAGAGCTTAAAAAGAAAGAGAGAAAGAAGGAGAGAGAAATGGCAGCGCCCGTGAACGCCATCTTGACTGCAGTTGTGTACTCTTGGAGAATATAACTTTTAGTTAAGTAAATAAGTCTTCTAAATTGAAGCACAATTTGTCACTATTTAAATAATGTAAATAAGATCCTACATCTGGTTGTGACAGAAGAAATTCAGCTAAAATGAAAGGGAAAGTGTCCAAAACCGTGGTGAGAGCGGCCATGCTGATTGGTCTAGAGACAGTGTGGTGAGAGCGGCCATGCTGATTGGTCTAGAGACAGTGTGGTGAGAGCGGCCATGCTGATTGGTCTAGAGACAGTGTGGTGAGAGCGGCCATGCTGATTGGTCTAGAGACAGTGTGGTGAGAGCGGCCATGCTGATTGGTCTAGATACAGCGTGGTGAGAGCGGCCATGCTGATTGGTCTAGAGCAGCGGTCGGCAACCCGCGGCTCCGGAGCCGCATGCGGCTCTTTCATCCTTATAATGCGGCTCTTGGCCCATCTAAAAAAAATTACTAAAAAAATTTTTTTTTGTATTTAATTGAAGTGTGTTTTATTTGTGTTAGTTTTTATATTATTTTAGTTCTAAATTTGAAGATTATTGTGATCTTGAAATATTAAAATATTAATTAAATTATTTGATATTATTTTTTCGTCGCTCAAAATAGACGTCACACTGCGGAAGCTGGTATACCCGCTGAAACGCCGTCTATTTTGAGCGACTTTCAATCCCGGCAAAACCAATGGAGAAATGTAAGAAAAGAAAAATATCTCAAGAAAATAGAACATTCAATGATGCCTGGGCAGATTCATTTGCATTTACCTCGGGCGAGACTGGCCTACCAGTATGCCTAATTTGTGGAGAAAAACTGGCTAACAATAAACGGTCAAATGTCGCAAGACATTTTAACAATACACACAGAGCCTTTGCTGAAAAATATCCAGAGGGAGAAGAGAGGAAAAAAGCTGTTTCGGAACTTATGCAGAAGGATGACCGGACGAAAAATCAATTCAAGAAGTGGGTGAAGTCTGCAAATACAACTACATATGCAAGCTTTGTGGCCGCTCAGGAAATAGGCAGGCATGGGAAACCGTTCACAGATGGAGAATATATGAAAGAATCATTCCTTAAGATTTCAGAACACTTATTTGCGGACTTTAAAAACAAAGACGAAATTGTGCAGAAAATCAGAGAGATGCCTCTCTCTGCGAAAACTGTCAAAGACAGAACCATAAAAATGGCAGAAAATATCACAAAACAGCAAATCAAAGACATCAATTCAGCAGCAGCATACTCAATCGCCTGTGATGAGTCCAAAGACAAAACGGACATTGAACAAATAGCGCTGTTCTTCCGATATGTGAATTCTGCTGGACCACAGGAAGAAATGGTTGAGCTGATACCACTAAAATGCCAGACACGGGGGGAGGACATCTGTGAGGCTGTGCTTGATTGTTTACGAGCCAAAGAAATAAAAACAACCCACCTCGTGTCGGTGGCTACCGATGGGGCACCGAGTATGACTGGAGCGCACAGGGGCTTTGTGGCTTTGCTGCAGAAATCACTGGATAGAAAGCTGCTGACTTTTCATTGCATCCTGCACCAAGAGGCATTGTGCGCGCAAAGTTTTCCTCCAGAATGCACAGAGGTCATGAATGTTGTTATTCAGATTGTCAATGAAATAATGGCAAAAGGTTTAAATCACCGCCAGTTCCGTTCATTACTGGATGAGGTGGAGAGCGCATACTCTGATCTCCTGCTGCATAACAGAGTCCGGTGGCTGTCCAGAGGAGAGGTGCTTCAACGTTTTGCTGCATGTCTGGGAGAGGTGAAAACTTTCATGAGCAGCAAAGGGCTCACCTTTCCTGAGCTGGAACAGCCAGAGTGGCTGGAAAAACTCCACTTCATGGTGGACATGACAGCGAAACTAAACACGCTGAACACAACGCTTCAGGGGAGAGGAGGCACAGCGCTGCACATGCTGGAGGAGGTGTTGGCGTTTGAGCGCAAACTGACAGTTTTAGCCAGAGATTTACAGAGAGGCACACTGTCTCACTTCCCCTCTTTAAGGGAGTTCAAACAAGCTCACGGAGTGATCAATTCAGAGTATTTGCAGTCTACAATCACCACAATGCAAGCGTCGTTTGGTAAACGATTCCGTGAGTTCAGAGAGGAAAAAACCACATTGTCCTTCCCCGTCACTCCCCTGACCATTGATCCATCCCTGCTAAACGTGACTGCATTTGCAGGTGTAAGTCAACCTGCTCTGGAGCTGGAGCTGGCTGACATAGCTGACAAAGACATTTGGGTGTCCAAATTCAAACGCTTGACAGAGGACCTTGAAGATGTTGCCCGTCAGAAGGCCACTCTTGCTCAGAATCACAAATGGAGTGATATTGAGAACCTCCCGAGACCGGACAAACTCATATTTGAAACATGGAATGCCATCCCGACACCTACACGAACATGAAGAAATATGCCTTTGGAGTCCTGTCGATCTTCGGATCCACATATGTATGTGAGCAGCTATTCTCCACCATGAACTGCATTAAAAACAAACACCGCTTACGGCTCACAGATGACAGCTTACAGTCCTGCGTAAAGATTAAAGTGACTTCGTACAGCCCCGATTTGCAGAAGCTGTGCGCAGAGGTTCAGGAGCAGAAGTCCCATTAACCAGGTAAAATAAATATTTATGCAGATATTTTGCAAATATTTAATTTTCATTGTTTAGTGACACAGTGCTTTTTCCCCCAATTTATTTTATATATTCAAGTCAAGGCTCCGCTGCATACTTTGAAAGCCCAAGGGCCTTGGGCCAAGGCGATATAAGGATGACGGCTCACGGATTTTTCCCTTTTGTTTGCTGCATGCACAATTTAAATTCAGCTTTTTAATTTATTTGAAAGAGACATTCATTGTTATTATTTTTCAAGAATTCAAAATGTTCAAAATGTGTTCATTAAATGAATAAAATATAATTTTCTCTGTAGCGCGTGGATTTCATAAGAAAACATGCTGCGGTAAAGTAGTAGAAGTTTTTTTTTTTTTTTTCATTTTAGATGTGCGGCTCCCAGCGTTTTCTTTTCCGTGGAAACCGGGTTCAAATGGCTCTTTCGGTGTAAAAGGTTGCCGACCGCTGGTCTAGAGACAGTGTGGTGAGAGCGGCCATGCTGATTGGTCTAGATACAGCGTGGTGAGAGCGGCCATGCTGATTGGTCTAGAGACAGCGTGGTGAGAGCGGCCATGCTGATTGGTCTAGAGACAATGTGGTGAGAGCAGCCATGCTGATTGGTCTAGAGACAGTGTGGTGAGAGCGGCCATGCTGATTGGTCGAGAGACAGTGTGGTGAGAGCGGCCATGCTGATTGGTCTAGAGACAGTGGGGTGAGAGCGGCCATGCTGATTGGTCTAGAGACAGTGTGGTGAGAGCGGCCATGCTGATTGGTCTAGAGACAGTGTTACTGATTCAAAGACAGGAAACAGAGATGTTTGTATCAGAGATGAAGATGCTGAGGATCTCTCTGGGAGTGACCAGGATGGACAGGATCAGAGGAACAGCACATGTTAGAGGTGCTGTTCTATATTAATGCTATAATTTGCTGTATCAATGATTTGGAAGTATTACTCAATGAGATCGAAAAAGAACTAAAACTTCTAAAAAAAACTAGTTTGTTTCAAACAAATTAACTTTAAATTTAAAGATTTAAATTTAAAGCAACAAATCCCACAGACAGGACATAAAGAAACAATAGTAAGGTTAGTTACCTCCAGATGTTCAAGTGATCGAATCCCCCTGAGCTCATGTGTAGGTGTCCTTGGAGAAGACACCTAAGCGTCATCGTGGCAGCCTGCTGCAGTGTAATGTAGTGAAGAAATTCTCCCGTTGAGGGATGAATAAATAAAGCGTACTTCGTTTCTTCTTCTTCAATAAAAAAAGTTACAAAGTTACAATCACTAGTAATAAGATACTCATTAGGACTCGGTTTCCTCTGGATCAGGGTGCAGCATGCGCAGGGCAAGGGACCAGACATGGAGAGAAATCATCATGAGTGCAGCAGATCCAAAAAGGAAGTGAGGGACACCAGGACTTAAATAATACAGAGGGAAATAAGACACACCTGGGGATTAGGACCAGGTGGGTAAAATTATGGCTGTGGTCAGTGTAGGAGGGAAGGAGTGATCCAAATGACAGAAGGATTCAAAATATGTTCAAACTCTGTTCAAAATATTCTGTACCCAGAAAACACTTTTTCCAGCTAAAACACTTCATTCGATCAAAGCACTGTGACACTCAAGCACTGCAGCTGTCATGTTTGGAAGGTTCCGTTCCGTCATCTTCCGCTTGTTCCGGGGTCGGGTCGCGGGGGCAACAGCCTCAAGCGGGCAGCCCAGGCCTCTCTCTCCCCGGCTGCATCCTCCAGCTCACCTGGAAGGATCCCAAGTCGTTCCCCGGCCAGCTGTGAGACATAGTCTCTCCAACGGGTCCGGGGTCTACCCCTTGGTCTCCTCCCGGTGAAACGTGCCCGAAACACCTCGCCCGCGAGGCGCTCGGGGGGCATCTTGACCAGATGCCCGAACCACCCCATCTGGCTCCTCTCGACCTGGAGGAAGAGCGCCCCACACCGAGCTCCTCTCGGATGGCAGAGCTCCTCACCCGATCTCTGAGTGAGAGCCCAGCCACGCTGCAGAGGAAGCTCATTTCGGCCACTTGTACCCGCGATCTCATTCTTTCGGTCACCACCCACAGCTGGTTACCATGGTGAGGGTAGGAACGTAGATCCTGGTTACCATGGTGAGGGTAAGAAACGTAGATCCTGGTTACCATGGTGAGGGTAGGAACGTGGATCCTGGTTACCACGGTGAGGGTAGGAACGTAGATCCTGGTTACCACGGTGAGGGTAGGAACGTAGATCCTGGTTACCATGGTGAGGGTAGGAACGTAGATCCTGGTTACCATGGTGAGGGTAGGAACGTAGATCTTGGTTACCATGGTGAGGGTAGGAACGTGGATCCTGGTTACCACGGTGAGGGTAGGAACGTAGATCCTGGTTACCATGGTGAGGGTAGGAACGTAGATCCTGGTTACCATGGTGAGGGTAGGAACGTAGATCCTGGTTACCACGGTGAGGGTAGGAATGTAGATCCTGGTTACCATGGTGAGGGTAGGAACGTAGATCCTGGTTACCATGGGGAGGGTAGGAACATAGATCCTGGTTACCATGGTGAGGGTAGGAAAGTAGATCAACTTGTAAATCAAGAGCTTTGCTTTTCGGCTCAGCTCTCTCTTTACCACGACGGACCGATGCAGCGTCCTAGTTATTGCTGATGCCGCACCGATCCACCTGTCGATCTCCCGCTCCATCCTTCCCCCACTCGTGAACAAGACCCCGAGATACTTAAACTCCTCCACTTGGGACAGGACCCTGTCCCTGACCCGCAGGCTGGCCATGTTCCACCTTCAACTCCTCCACTTGGCCAAGTAAAACATGGCCAAGTTGCCCTTGCCCGGACGTGGGTCAACGGGGCCCCCCTTGGAGCCAGGCCCAAGGGTGGGGTACGCGTGCGAGCGCCTGGTAGATTAAAACTTTTACAGCATAAATGGTTAATGAGGACGTACATAACCTCTGAGAAACTGAACAAATGGTCCCCTGGCATTCCAGATACTTGTGTAAAATGAAACCCTGACCCATTGTGTTTGGGAATGCCCTAAAATACAAGATTTTTGGAAAAGCATAATCTGCAAATGATGTGAAATAACTGGCGTTCCGATACCTTACACATCTAAGCTTTGTGTTTTGGGAATTTACCCCGATAACCTCAGGGTTTCATCTGGGGTGAAAACTCTCATCACCTTTGGACTACTGCAGGCCAGGAGGATGGTCGCCTTATCCTGGAGAGAGACTCAAGTTTCCACTGTACAATCCTGGCTGAGAGAAATGTCTTTAAGCGTCACGTTGGAAAAGATAACTTATATTTTGAGGTGTAAAGGTCTGGGCCTTATTGAGATTCCTCAGACGAAAATGACTTTTATTAGAGTGTTCTTCTTCTTCTTCTTCTTCTTTCGGCTTTTCCCTTCAGGGGTCGCCACATCAAGTCAGTTTCTTCCATCTACCCCTATCTCCTGCATCTTCTTCAGTCACACCAACTATCTTCATGTCTTCCTTCACTGTATCCATGAACCTCCTCTTTGGTCTTCCTCTAGTCCTCTTTCCTGGTGGTTCCAAACCCAGCATCCTTCTTCTGATGTACTCTCTCTCTCTCCTCTGCACATGTCCAAACCATCTCAGTCTGACCTCTCTGACTTTAAAACTTCTAACATGTGCTGTTCCTCTGATTCTGTCCATCCTGGTCACTCCCAGAGAGATCCTCAGCATCTTCATCTCTGATACAAACATCTCTGTTTCCTGTCTTTTCCTCAGTGACACTGTCTCTAGACCAATCAGCATGGCCGCTCTCACCACACTATCTCTAGACCAATCAGCATGGCCGCTCTCACCACGGTTTTGTACACTTTCATTTTGTCTGAAACTCTTCTATCACACATCACACCTGATACTTTCCTCCACCCGTTCCAGCCTGCCTGCACACGCTTCTTCACCTCTTTTCCACACTCTCCATTGCTCTGGACTGTTGATCCTAGATACTTAAAATCTTTCACCTTCTTTATCTCTTCTCCCTGTAACCTCACTTTTCCTTTTGGATCCCTCTCATTCACATACATGTACTCTGTTTTACTCTGACTAATCTTCATTCCTCTTCTTTCTAGTGCAAACCTCCACCTCTCCAGCTTTTCCTCCACCTCTTCCCTCCTCTCACTACAGATCACAATGTCATCTGCAAACATCATTGTCCATGGGGATTCCTGTCTGACCTTGTCTGTCAGCCTGTTCATCACCACAGCAAACAGCAAAGGACTCAGAGCAGATCCTTGGTGCAGTCCCACCCCCACACTGAACTCCTCTGTCTCACCTACAGCACACCTCACCACTGTCTTACAGTCCTCATACATGTCCTGAACCGCTCTAACATACTTCTCTGTCACACCAGACTTCCTCATACAATACCATAGTTCTTCTCTAGGTACCCTGTCATACGCTTTCTCTAGATCTACGAAGACACAGTGCAGCTCCCTCTGGCCTTCTCTGTACTTCTCTATCAGCATCCTCAAGGCAAATACTGCATCTGTAGTATTTGCAGTATTTGTAGTATGGTTTTTTTTAGGCATAAAACCATACTGCTGCTCACAAATTTGTACTTCAGACCTTAGCCTACCTTCAACTACTTTTTCCCATAATTTCATTGTTTGACATCGTTTGTCGTGCATCTCCCTGATTATATGTCATTTCTGTTGCTAAGGGGCAGATATTATAAGCTTTGCTTCTTTCTGAACCCTTTCATTCATAATTTTTTACTGAAAACCTTTTTAAGATGCGTTTGTTCTTTTTGTTTTGAATGAAATGAAACAGTAAAAATAAAAACTAGGCAAAGTTAAAAACAATAAAAACAGTTTAAAAACTAAAATCCACATTCAGAAAAGCAAAAAACCATAAAGTTAAAAATTAAAAGCCTTAAAAATGAATGTCTTTAGGCCTCTTTTAAAAGTGTCCCAATATTGCTGCCACACCCGGTAGAGTTAATTGGACCAAGAGGCTGGGTTCCCCTTAAAGGGACAGGTTACAAACGGCCCGAAGACCCCATCAGGTGGGAAGAGGAAGGGTCCATGGCAAAATAGGAGTGTCCATGGAAACGCCTGGGGAGGTGGCAGCAGGAGGAGGTTGAGGGGAAGGCCAAAAGGCTTGCCAGCTTGGCAGCTTGGCGGCACTGCTTATGTGGGTGGCTTCAACAGGAGGCGCTGCTCAGGAGGGTCTTGCTTTATCATCTGAGTAGGAGACCGTAGGAAAGGCTTCAAAGCTGGATAGTGTACTCTTAGGTGAATGAGGGATTACACAGATATGAAGAGGAGAGGCATTCGAGCCCCAAAGGGGTATAGAAGATCTTCTGGTCTGATGGATCTAGTTGTGGTCGGACTGTACTGTCAGGGTTTGTGCTGAGAGGAAGGACTCAAGTTCAGAGTACACAGTTTAAGCTGGACTGACTAAGACTGAAGGGAAGAGACGTTTGGAGGTTAGTTAGACTGGCTAGAGACCAGAAGGTGGCAAGCCAAGGCTTGAGGGTTGTTAGGCTGTCACAACGGTTGGGAGTTCTTGGGTTGAGGCAAGGCTTGAGGATTCCCCGATAAGATCAGGTTTAACAGGAACGATATTTTTAGAATTTGTCGTCATTCATTGTGACATGCCTCACTGGGCAGCGCTCATCTGGGCACAGCCCATCTGATCGTCCTTTTTTCCAGTGATGTTTTTCCATATTTTACCCAAAGCATACATTATTCCACGCTGATCCACGGCATCTGCTTTTCTAAACATCTCCAGTTTGTGGGCCTTCTCCATCTCTCCCTTCTCCTTCATCTTCTCTGTCAGGAAGTCCAGGTGGACGTAAGTGGACAGTGCATTAACATTCAGGGCGATTTCATTCAGACTTTCAACATGTTGGTAAGCTTCGTTCAGCCACTTCATTTCTTCTGCTTCCAGCTTGTTTTTTTCTGTTTCAAGATTTTTCAAAAGGTTTGTTTTTTCTTTGGAAGCAGCTTCACTTCGTTCATACGTCTCTTTCATATGTTTGTCTGTCATCTGGACCTTTCTGGTCTTATTGACATATTTTTGTTCTTCTTTCACGTGGGCAGAGGCGAGACATTTCCCGGTACAAACCGTGCAGCGACCGGTTTTCATGACCTCACAGTATTCTGGCTTCCAGGCAATCGTGCATCCAGGAAAGTGACAGTTTTCCTCACAGTTTGGACAACTGACTGCTGCTTCGTAAAAACCCAGGCCCCACATTCCCCCTTCAATGGGTTCTTTCTCTTTGTAAGCCTCATCAATTTCAAAAGTAAACTCCTGGTTCATCTTCATCTCGTTCTCGTGTTCTTTTAGAGCTTTTTCCATCTGGTCGATTTCATTCTTTTTCATGTTAATCAGCCTGATTCGGTCCTGCAGGTTCTGGATGCAGGCAGCCAGTCGGATACGTTCGTTTAGAACTTCAACTGTTTGTTTCAGTTTCTTAGGTTCAGTTTTCTCCAAAAAATATGCAAAATCCCGCATCCCTTTTTCTGATATTCTATAAGAAAGTTTAAGTAGACGCTCGTCTTTCTCTGTTCTACTTTTAGCCTGACGGTTGTTGAACAAGAAGTGAACGGGCTCATTGTTTTCATTCATGGCACTTTTGATGTTTGCCACTTTGAGAGCTTCAAGAGCGTTTTCTGGCGTCATACCGTCTGAGTGCGTGATGAGAGCGATGATGTTTTCTTCCATGTCATTTCCAAACAACGACATCACCGAGTTGAATATGTATACGAGACGATCGCTCAGTCGATTATCACTCGCCTTGATCACCAAACCAACTGCATCCACTTCATGAACTCCGTGCTCTGATCGAAACAAGTCTAACAACCTTTGACTCACTACAGCATCTACTTCAACGTTTTTAGTGTCTCCATATCCCGGAGTATCAATGATGGTAACAGAGAAGGGCAGAGTTTCATCTTCAAATCCAAAGATCTCATACACGATCACATCTGTAGTCTGACTTTCTGTCTCAGTAGTCTTCTTCTCATCGATGATCTGAAACCAGACTTTATCCTCCCACTTCACTCCTATGGTGTAATTCACCAGAGCATTGATCAGAGCTGATTTCCCTGTTCCGGTTTCACCAACGAGTAAGATGGTTTTATTTTCATTCCCTAATTCTTTTGTTCCAAAAGTCACTCGCTTTAAAGTCTCAAAGGTTTCTTTTTCAGTGTGAAGTTGGTAAAGAGCAGGAAATCCTTCTCTTTTGATATGTTTGCTTCTTTGGATGATATCCTGGAACTTTGGCGTTGCAGTTGAATCCCTGTAACAAGAAAAGATGAAGCCAAGTTAAAAAAAGAATGACACCAATCTGTAAATACACTCAACAAAAATATAAACACAACACTTTTGTTTTTGCTCCCATTTTTCATGAGATGGACTTGAAGATCTAAAATTCCTTCCAGATACACAATATTACCATTCCTCTCAAACATTGTTCACAAATCTGTCTAAATGTGTGATAGTGAGCACTTCTGCTTTGCTGAGATAATCCATCCCCCCTCACAAGTGTGCCACATCACGATGCTGATCTGACATCATGATTAGTGCACAGGTGTCCCTTATACTGCCCACAATAAAAGGCCACCCTGAAATGTGCAGTTTTGTCTCACAGCAAAATGCCACAGATGCCACAAACATTGAGGGAGCGTGCAATTGGCATGCTGACAGCAGGAATGTCAACCAGATCTGTTGCTCGTGCATTGAATGTTCATTTCTCCACCATAAGCCGTCTCCAAAGGCGTTTCAGAGAATATGGCAGTACATCCAACCGGCCTCACAACCGCAGACCACGAGTAACCACACCAGCCCAGGACCTCCACATCCAGCAGGTTCACCTCCGAGTTCGTCTGAGACCAGCCACTCAGACAGCTGCTGAAACAATTGGTTTGCATAACCAAAGAATTTCTGCACAAACTGTCAGAAACTGTCTCAGGGAAGCTCAACTGCATGCTCGTCGTCCTCATCGGGGTCTTAACCTGACTCCAGATCGTCGCCGTAACAGACTTGAGTGGGCAAATGCTCACATTTGATGGCGTCTAGAACGTTGGAGAGGTGTTCTCTTCACGGATGAATCTCGGTTTACATTGTTCAGGGCAGATGGCAGACAGCGTGTGTGGCGTCGTGTGGGTGAGCGCTTTGCTGATGTCAATGTTGTGGATGGAGTGGTCCATGGTGGTGGTGGGGTTATGGTATGGGCAGGCATCTGTTATGGACGAAGAACACAGGTGCATTTTATTGATGGCATTTTGAATGCACAGAGATACCGTGATGAGATCCTGAAGCCCATTGTTGTGCCATACATCCATGAACATCACCTCATGTTTCAGCAAGATAATGCACGGCCCCATGTTGCAAGGATCTGTACACAATTCTTGGAAGCTGAAAATGTCCCAGTTCTTGCATGGCAAGCATACTCACCGGACATGTCACCCATTGAACATGTTTGGGATGTGCTTGACCGGCGTATACGACAGCGTGCACCAGTTCCCACTAATATCCAGCAACTTCGCTCAGCCATTGAAGAGGAGTGGACCAACATTCCACAGGCCACAATAGACAATCTGATAAACTCTATGCGAAGAAGATGTGTTGCACTGCATGAGGCAAATGATGGTCACACCAGATACTGACTGGTTCTGAGTGCCCAGACCGCCAATAAAGCAAAAACAAAATGCACATTTCAGGGTGGCCTTTTATTGTGGGCAGTATAAAGTACACCTGTGCACTAATCATGATGTCAGATCAGCATCTTGATGTGGCACATCTGTGAGGTGGGATGGATTATCTCAGCAAAGCAGAAGTGCTCACTATCACACATTTAGACAGATTTGTGAACAATGTTTGAGAGAAATGGTAATATTGTGTATCTGGAAGGAATTTTAGATCTTCAAGTCCATCTCATGAAAAATGGGAGCAAAAACAAAAGTGTTGCGTTTATATTTTTGTTGAGTGTACATAAAGTTTTGTTGTGCTACATTAAAGTCAGTGTGGAAGAAGTTAAGGGAAAGTGTACAAAAACATGGTGAGACAGGCGATGCTGTTTGGTCTAGAAACAGTTGTACTGAAGAAAAAATGGAGGTAGCAGAGATGAAGATGCTGAGGATCTCTCTGGGAGTGACCAGGATGGACAGGATTAGAAACGAGTACCGTAATTTCACGACCATTAGGCGCACCGTACGAAAAGGTGCAGTCTCAGTCACACACCGCCTTACAACAACACACACGCAAGCATGTAAATGTGTGTATTAAAAAATAGATCGGGAGCAAAACTGAGTTTGGTTGTGTTTTATTTAAGTAGTAACGATACTAAACAAACACATTACCGGTAATAGTCTTTATTCAAATCCATCAAAGTCCTCATCCTCTGTTTCAGAGCAGGTCCACTTCGCTCCTCGCTGTCAAAGTCACTGTCTGTACTGTGCGGCTCCTCAGAAAGGATACCAGCTTTTGAGAAAGCTTGGATAACAGTACCAGCAGACACGTTAGTCCAAGCATCTACAATCCATTGGCAAACTGTAGCGTAACTCGCCCGGCGCTGCCTTCCACCCTTCGGTCATCCATCGCTCCCACGCCGCTCACACTTCACTCTTTAACGTTCTCATGCCTTTTCTTTCAGGTCCGCCTCGCGGGCACCGCGTTTTCTTTTAGGTCCGCCTTTTCTCACACACAAGGCGCACCGCTCATTTTGAAGAAAATCTAAGACTTTTATATGCGCCTTATAGCCGTGAAATTACGGTACATCAGAGGAACAGCACATGTTAGAGGTTTTAAAGTCAGAGAGGTCAGACTGAGATGGTTTGGACATGTGCAGAGGAGAGAGAGAGAGAGTACATCAGAAGAAGGATGCTGGGTTTGGAACCACCAGGAAAGAGGACTAGAGGAAGACCAAAGAGGAGGTTCATGGATACATTGAAGGAAGACATGAAGATAGTTGGTGTGACTGAAGAGGATGCAGGAGATAGGGTTAGATGGAAGAAACTGACTTGCTGTGGCGACCCGAAAGAAGAAGATGTCATTGGTGGGCTCACTCCTGGTGTTGAATTACCTAGGTGTCCCCCACCATTGACATCGTCGTGGCTTTCTGCTGTGTTGCAATTCAGCACAGAAACGTCCCTATTGAGGGATGAATATACATAGTACGACGGAAAAATATTTATTTTTAAAAATAATAATCTTAAGCTGTATGAGAAGATTAATCTGTTACAGATCTTTTTCTAAAATGGTGGCGCGGATACACGCAGCGGCTATGGGCTCCAGGCTTTTTGTGGTTTTTCTTTGCAGTTTTACTTTGTTTAAACAACTGGAGGCGTTAATCCAGAACAACTGAACAGAACTATGGGAGTTTGGGCAGAACGGTAGACTCTCTACACCCCTAAACTGGATTTTATAGCAGCTACAGCGGACCTCTGCTTTTACCATCCCTCATTGTGGATCAAGAGACGGAGGAAATTCTATAAACAGAAACAGGTCAAGCTGAGCCGGCTAAAACCTAGGCTACTTGCTAACCCTTTCAGACCTGCTCTACTCAGAGCTCCATGAAGTTGGCCCCTCATAAAAAAAATATATATAAACAAAAATAAACAAAAAATATGTCAATCGTTTGTGCTGTTTTATTTTTGTAGATATTTATGATTCTTTTATAAGTCAATCTTCGGTCATCCAGACCCTCACGTTGCTGAAAAATGCGAGAAAACTCTTAAAAATGGCGTCAATCGTTTGTGCCGTTTTAGTTTATTTATTTTTTAAGAAAACTATTTGAACGATGACGTCATCCACACCTTTATTTACTTGTGGGCGTCGCCATCTTTGATTACGTCATCGTCCAAATCGTTTTCCTACAATTTAAATAAACTAAATTGTAACTAAAAAAATTTTTTATCAGGGGCCAACTTCACAGAGCTTCTACTCAGTGTTCACCTGCTAAACCAGGTCTCTTACAAACAAGATGGATGAAGCCCGGCTGAGGACTGTCTCGAGAAGGAGGGAGAGTTGTGTTTACATATTCAGTGACACTTAGTTGGATAACAACATTGCTAATGAAGAAGCTGAGTAAGCAGGATGCTCACCCTGAAGAAGCTGAGTAAGCAGGACGCTCACCCTGAAGAAGCTGAGTAAGCGGGCGCTCACCCTGAAGAAGCTGAGTAAGCGGGCGCTCACCCTGAAGAAGCTGAGTAAGCGGGCGCTCACCCTGAAGAAGCTGAGTAAGCGGGCGCTCACCCTGAAGAAGCTGAGTAAGCGGGCGCTCACCCTGAAGAAGCTGAGTAAGCGGGGCGCTCACCCTGAAGAAGCTGAGTAAGTGGGGCGCTCACCCTGAAGAAGCTGAGTAAGCGGGCGCTCACCCTGAAGAAGCTGAGTGACCGGCCCGCTCACTCAGCTTCTTCAGGGAAATTAGACAAACCTCTTCTAACCAGAAACTTTGTCCTGTTTTCTAACTTTTTTTCATCATAATCGAGAATCCACCCCCAACAGTGGCCGGACAAATACCCATAACTGTAACCCTTTAAAAATGTTCATACTTAATGTTTACCTAAGAAACTATTGTCTCCATGTTCTGGATAATGTGAATATCTGCCTTGGCCTGGATTTTTCTCCAGATTTTTTTGTACAAACATTGTGTAAGTCTACTTTTACACGCATTCGATCTCAGCTCACTATTTAACTCTGTGATTCTACAATATGTGAAAATCACACCAAGTTATTTGAAAGTTTTCAAATAAAAAGGAGGTGTTGCCACACCTCTCTCCACAACACCGATTTATTTCATTGATTCTCATCCATTTAAAAAAGTCTTCCTTTCTGTCGTAAAACTTGACAGTCGTCCAAATCAGAAGCAGAAGGAATAGGTACATTTATCTACATTTATGGCTTATTTTGTTTTGATCTTTTTTTTATGTTAAAATAACACAATCAAATGTCAGTTTAAGAGAAAACCCTTGTTTTATGTTTAAGGATTTTTTACATTTTAAACCACATTTAATTTCAGGATCAATATTTTACTGAAACGTAATTAATATGATTGTAAATAGTTTTAAATCTGTATTTATGACATTCTTCATCAACCGAATGAAAACTTTTACTCACTCATCCATGATGAAAAATCCTGGGTTCTCATTGGTGGAGGAACTTCATGTCTGTGGAAAACATCAAAATAAAAACAATAACATTTGAGAAAATTTTCTGTTATTTTGACTTTGAAACAAACTGAAAAACTAAAGACGTTAAAAGTCATCTGATTGGTTAAAATCCTGCGCTTTAAGAAAATATAAGATTTATGTTTTGTTTAAAGATTTGAAGAAATAGGATTTTTACTTAAAATAACAGACTTGTCTCGTAAACAAACACCGGTTCTATCATTTCTTTCAAAGTTCGAACAAAAAAAGTGAAATATTTGTAAATATTTGTTTTTTTAATGATTTCATCCCAACGGTTTAAAACGGACAGATTTCTGAAATGTTTACAAATAAAAGATTTACATTATTTTTAATCTTTATTTCATTTGGTTTTACTTACTGTCTTCAGATGTGATCCTAAAAAAACTAAAGAAAGATTAAAGAAAAAACACTTTAATTCATTCATAAAGGGCTGAAAAAAAACCCGTCATTCCTCAGACATTAGATCACGTGACTTCTCGGAAACTCTTTGTATTTTCTGTATTTCCGTCTGAGCCCATGTTTTTTTTTTGTATGTGATTGTGATCGTGTCCGTGGGTTCTGGATCATGTGGGGCTACTTGTCCAGACTGCTGGAATCCTCTCTGAGTCTCTTAAAAGGGGGGCGCCCTCATCACCCATTTTTCAAAAGGAGGGCTCCCCACCGGGTAACTCTTGGCTACTGCTTCTGCTCTGGTCGGGATTACCTCCTCTGCCCCCAGCTGCCTCTTACATAGTAATGAGGGATAGCACCACGTCTTAGTGGCAGATGAACTAAATAAAATTAATTAAGACAATTATTAAGACAATTAACACATGCAATAACACACTCTACCTGCTACATGATCTACTGCATGTATTTTATATAAAATAAAACATTTATGTAATATAGATATTTTATATATTAATTTGTATATAATTGATTGAATTAAAATAAGTAAATTACTCATTTTGAACTGAAATTAAATCAGAATGATTTTATTTATTGTCAATGAAGAGGGTCAGAGACTAGGAACTTGTTTTATTACAGGTGTGAAAAAATTTAAAATAAAATAAATAAAAATAATTTTAACAATACTAAGAAAAATAAAAGTAGTGCAAGGTTATAGAAAATAATAAAGATAGTAAAGTGACTAAGAGATGTGGGGATCCAGGTTATAAAGTGATTAAGAGATGTGGGGATCCAGGTTATAAAGTGACTTATAGATGTGGGGATCCAGGTTATAAAGTGACTAAGAGATGTGGGGATCCAGGTTATAAAGTGACTAAGAGATGTGGGGATCCAGGTTATAAAGTGATTAAGAGATGTGGGAATCCAGGTTATAAAGTGACTAAGAGATGTGGGGATCCAGGTTATAAAGTGATTAAGAGATGTGGGGATCCAGGTTATAAAGTGACTAAGAGATGTGGGGATCCAGGTTATAAAGTGACTAAGAGATGTGGGGATCCAGGTTATAAAGTGACTAAGAGATGTGGGGATCCAGGTTATAAAGTGATTAAGAGATGTGGGGATCCAGGTTATAAAGTGACTAAGAGATGTGGGGATCCAGGTTATAAAGTGATTAAGAGATGTGGGGATCCAGGTTATAAAGTGACTAAGAGATGTGGGGATCCAGGTTATAAAGTGACTAAGAGATGTGGGGATCCAGGTTATAAAGTGATTAAGAGATGTGGGGATCCAGGTTATAAAGTGACTAAGAGATGTGGGGATCCAGGTTATAAAGTGACTAAGAGATGTGGGGATCCAGGATATAAAGTGACTAAGAGATGTGGGGATCCAGGTTATAAAGTGACTAAGAGATGTGGGGATCCAGGTTATAAAGTGATTAAGAGATGTGGGGATCCAGGTTATAAAGTGACTTATAGATGTGGGGATCCAGGTTATAAAGTGACTAAGAGATGTGGGGATCCAGGTTATAAAGTGACTAAGAGATGTGGGGATCCAGGTTATAAAGTGATTAAGAGATGTGGGAATCCAGGTTATAAAGTGACTAAGAGATGTGGGGATCCAGGTTATAAAGTGATTAAGAGATGTGGGGATCCAGGTTATAAAGTGACTAAGAGATGTGGGGATCCAGGTTATAAAGTGACTAAGAGATGTGGGGATCCAGGTTATAAAGTGACTAAGAGATGTGGGGATCCAGGTTATAAAGTGATTAAGAGATGTGGGGATCCAGGTTATAAAGTGACTAAGAGATGTGGGGATCCAGGTTATAAAGTGATTAAGAGATGTGGGGATCCAGGTTATAAAGTGACTAAGAGATGTGGGGATCCAGGTTATAAAGTGACTAAGAGATGTGGGGATCCAGGTTATAAAGTGATTAAGAGATGTGGGGATCCAGGTTATAAAGTGACTAAGAGATGTGGGGATCCAGGTTATAAAGTGACTAAGAGATGTGGGGATCCAGGATATAAAGTGACTAAGAGATGTGGGGATCCAGGTTATAAAGTGACTAAGAGATGTGGGGATCCAGGTTATAAAGTGATTAAGAGATGTGGGGATCCAGGTTATAAAGTGACTAAGAGATGTGGGGATCCAGGTTATAAAGTGATTAAGAGATGTGGGGATCCAGGTTATAAAGTGATTAAGAGATGTGGGGATCCAGGTTATAAAGTGACTAAGAGATGTGGGGATCCAGGTTATAAAGTGACTAAGAGATGTGGGGATCCAGGATATAAAGTGACTAAGAGATGTGGGGATCCAGGTTATAAAGTGACTAAGAGATGTGGGGATCCAGGTTATAAAGTGATTAAGAGATGTGGGGATCCAGGTTATAAAGTGATTAAGAGATGTGGGGATCCAGGTTATAAAGTGTCTAAGAGATGTGGGGATCCAGGTTATAAAGTGACTAAGAGATGTGGGGATCCAAGTTATAAAGTGACAAAGAGATGTGGGGATCCAGGTTATAAAGTGATTAAGAGATGTGGGGATCCAGGTTATAAAGTGTCTAAGAGATGTGGGGATCCAGGTTATAAAGTGACTAAGAGATGTGGGGATCCAGGTTATAAAGTGATTAAGAGATGTGGGGATCCAGGTTATAAAGTGACTAAGAGATGTGGGGATCCAGGTTATAAAGTGATTAAGAGATGTGGGGATCCAGGTTATAAAGTGATTAAGAGATGTGGGGATCCAGGTTATAAAGTGACTAAGAGATGTGGGGATCCAGGTTATAAAGTGACTAAGAGATGTGGGGATCCAGGTTATAAAGTGATTAAGAGATGTGGGGATCCAGGTTATAAAGTGACTAAGAGATGTGGGGATCCAGGTTATAAAGTGATTAAGAGATGTGGGGATCCAGGTTATAAAGTGACTAAGAGATGTGGGGATCCAGGTTATAAAGTGATTAAGAGATGTGGGGATCCAGGTTATAAAGTGATTAAGAGATGTGGGGATCCAGGTTATAAAGTGATTAAGAGATGTGGGGATCCAGGTTATAAAGTGACTAAGAGATGTGGGGATCCAAGTTATAAAGTGACTAAGAGATGTGGGGATCCAGGTTATAAAGTGACTAAGAGATGTGGGGATCCAGGTTATAAAGTGATTAAGAGATGTGGGGATCCAGGTTATAAAGTGATTAAGAGATGTGGGGATCCAGGTTATAAAGTGATTAAGAGATGTGGGGATCCAGGTTATAAAGTGACTAAGAGATGTGGGGATCCAGGTTATAAAGTGTCTAAGAGATGTGGGGATCCAGGTTATAAAGTGACTAAGAGATGTGGGGATCCAGGTTATAAAGTGATTAAGAGATGTGGGGATCCAGGTTATAAAGTGATTAAGAGATGTGGGGATCCAGGTTATAAAGTGATTAAGAGATGTGGGGATCCAGGTTATAAAGTGACTAAGAGATGTGGGGATCCAGGTTATAAAGTGTTTAAGAGATGTGGGGATCCAGGTTATAAAGTGACTAAGAGATGTGGGGATCCAGGTTATAAAGTGACTAAGAGATGTGGGGATCCAGGTTATAAAGTGATTAAGAGATGTGGGGATCCAGGTTATAAAGTGATTAAGAGATGTGGGGATCCAGGTTATAAAGTGACTAAGAGATGTGGGGATCCAGGTTATAAAGTGATTAAGAGATGTGGGGATCCAGATTATAAAGTGATTAAGAGATGTGGGGATCCAGGTTATAAAGTGACTAAGAGATGTGGGGATCCAGGTTATAAAGTGATTAAGAGATGTGGGGATCCAGGTTATAAAGTGACTAAGAGATGTGGGGATCCAGGTTATAAAGTGACTAAGAGATGTGGGGATCCAGGTTATAAAGTGACTAAGAGATGTGGGGATCCTGGTTATAAAGTGACCAAGAGATGTGGGGATCCAGGTTATAAAGTGATTAAGAGATGTGGGGATCCAGGTTATAAAGTGAATAAGAGATGTGGGGATCCAGGTTATAAAGTGACTAAGAGATGTGGGGATCCAGGTTATAAAGTGACTAAGAGATGTGGGGATCCAGATTATAAAGTGAATAAGAGATGTGGGGATCCAGGTTATAAAGTGACTAAGAGATGTGGGGATCCAGGTTATAAAGTGACTAAGAGATGTGGGGATCCAGGTTATAAAGTGACTAAGAGATGTGGGGATCCAGGTTATAAAGTGACTAAGAGATGTGGGGATCCAGGTTATAAAGTGATTAAGAGATGTGGGGATCCAGGTTATAAAGTGACTAAGAGATGTGGGGATCCAGGTTATAAAGTGACTAAGAGATGTGGGGATCCAGGTTATAAAGTGACTAAGAGATGTGGGGATCCAGGTTATAAAGTGATTAAGAGATGTGGGGATCCAGGTTATAAAGTGATTAAGAGATGTGGGGATCCAGGTTATAAAGTGACTAAGAGATGTGGGGATCCAGGTTATAAAGTGACTAAGAGATGTGGGGATCCTGGTTATAAAGTGACCAAGAGATGTGGGGATCCAGGTTATAAAGTGAATAAGAGATGTGGGGATCCAGGTTATAAAGTGACTAAGAGATGTGGGGATCCAGGTTATAAAGTGACTAAGAGATGTGGGGATCCAGATTATAAAGTGAATAAGAGATGTGGGGATCCAGGTTATAAAGTCACTAAGAGATGTGGGGATCCAGGTTATAAAGTGACTAAGAGATGTGGGGATCCAGGTTATAAAGTGACTAAGAGATGTGGGGATCCAGGTTATAAAGTGACTAAGAGATGTGGGGATCCAGGTTATAAAGTGACTAAGAGATGTGGGGATCCAGGTTATAAAGTGACTAAGAGATGTGGGGATCCAGGTTATAAAGTGACTAAGAGATGTGGGGATCCAGATTATAAAGTGAATAAGAGATGTGGGGATCCAGGTTATAAAGTGACTAAGAGATGTGGGGATCCAGGTTATAAAGTGACTAAGAGATGTGGGGATCCAGGTTATAAAGTGACTAAGAGATGTGGGGATCCAGGTTATAAAGTGATTAAGAGATGTGGGGATCCAGGTTATAAAGTGACTAAGAGATGTGGGGATCCAGGTTATAAAGTGACTAAGAGATGTGGGGATCCAGGTTATAAAGTGACTAAGAGATGTGGGGATCCAGGTTATAAAGTCACTAAGAGATGTGGGGATCCAGGTTATAAAGTGACTAAGAGATGTGGGGATCCAGGTTATAAAGTGACTAAGAGATGTGGGGATCCAGGTTATAAAGTGATTAAGAGATGTGGGGATCCAGGTTATAAAGTGACTAAGAGATGTGGGGATCCTGGTTATAAAGTGACCAAGAGATGTGGGGATCCAGGTTATAAAGTGAATAAGAGATGTGGGGATCCAGGTTATAAAGTGACTAAGAGATGTGGGGATCCAGGTTATAAAGTGACTAAGAGATGTGGGGATCCAGATTATAAAGTGAATAAGAGATGTGGGGATCCAGGTTATAAAGTCACTAAGAGATGTGGGGATCCAGGTTATAAAGTGACTAAGAGATGTGGGGATCCAGGTTATAAAGTGACTAAGAGATGTGGGGATCCAGGTTATAAAGTGACTAAGAGATGTGGGGATCCAGGTTATAAAGTGACTAAGAGATGTGGGGATCCAGGTTATAAAGTGACTAAGAGATGTGGGGATCCAGGTTATAAAGTGACTAAGAGATGTGGGGATCCAGATTATAAAGTGAATAAGAGATGTGGGGATCCAGGTTATAAAGTGACTAAGAGATGTGGGGATCCAGGTTATAAAGTGACTAAGAGATGTGGGGATCCAGGTTATAAAGTGACTAAGAGATGTGGGGATCCAGGTTATAAAGTGATTAAGAGATGTGGGGATCCAGGTTATAAAGTGACTAAGAGATGTGGGGATCCAGGTTATAAAGTGACTAAGAGATGTGGGGATCCAGGTTATAAAGTGACTAAGAGATGTGGGGATCCAGGTTATAAAGTCACTAAGAGATGTGGGGATCCAGGTTATAAAGTGACTAAGAGATGTGGGGATCCAGGTTATAAAGAGTTCATTAGTCCAACGGCAGAAGGGAAGAAGCTGTTTTTGTGGCGGGACGTTCTGGTCCGAAAGGACCGGAGCCTCCTGGCCAATCGAGGGGAGTCGCTCATAAAGTCCATGTCCAGGGTGGGAAGGGTCAGCTACTATCCGACCTGCACGCCCCCGAATCCTGGAGACGAACAGGTTTTCGAGAGATGGAAGGCTGCAGCCGATCACCTTCTCTGCAGAGCGCACAATGCGCTGCAGTCTGTGTTTGTCCCTTGCTGTGGCTCCAGCGTACCACACGGTGATGGAGGAGGTGAGGATGGACTCCCCTCAAATGAATATCAAACTCAAGATTTATAGAACTTTATTCTGAATAAACCTGAATAAATTTAAAAATAAGTAAATAGAACTTTTTGTGAAACAAGTTGCAGCAAAATCATAATTTTAAGTTCCTGTATTTGATCTATGACGTCATCAAAGTGCGTCTCCGTCTCAGCTTCTTGCGGTTACAATGTTTATAAGTAAATATCAGACTTTTTAAATTGTTGGTTGATCTTTTTAACTTGTAAATTTTATTAGTATCTAAGATGTTGAAACAGTACGAGCACCCTGTTCTCTGCCAACCTTCACTTGGAAACAAAAAGCTGGCATTACCTTTGAATGACCCACCAGGAGGAGACCCAGAGGCAGACCCCGGACCTGCTGGAGAGACTATGTCTCCAGCTGGACAGGGAACACCTCAGGATCCTCCTGGGTGAGATGGAGGGTGCAGCCGGGGTGAGAGAAGCCTGGGTTTACATCTGAGGGTGTTGTAACCATGGATACGAGGAAGATGACAGAACAGAATTAAAATAGTCCCGTACCTAAGGTTTTCTAATTTTTTGTTGTTGTTGTTGTTGCTTGAACCACCTTCACACGTTTAGTCTCATCTTCTTCTGTTAACGCAGCTAAACAAGCTCACAGCACCAACCCCCCAACCCACCCCCCCCCTGCATCGCAAAGAGAACGTTGAATGAAGAAAAACTCTGAAACGTTGAGACACAAAAACTGAGAATTTTTATTCAAAATAAAAATAATTGATTAATGTCTCACAGCTGGCCGGGGAACGCCCGGGTGAGCTAGAGGATGCAGCCGGGGTGAGAGAGGCCTGGGCTGCCCGCTTGAGGCTGTAGCCCCCACGACCCGACCCCGGAACAAGCGGAAGATGACAGAACGGAAAATGACTTGAGAATCTGTTTCCAATTAAATGTGTGTTTATTTCAACTCATCTTTTCCATGATGTGCTCCACTTTCTCATGAACAGTCAGTGTGTTACTGCCCCTGGTACTCCACCGAGAACAGAGAACAGCCCAAACTGCACTTGTCTCTTCTTTTTTTGCTATTTTCGGTCCTTCCACCGCTGCCTTTCATTTCTGTGTGTTTTTTAATTGTTTCCTCGCTGCTTTATTTCACTGTCCTCTGTCCGTACAGCAGCCAGTCACTTTACTCTCACTCCGTCACACTTAGAGATCGCTCAGCGGATGCGTACGTTTGATTTTGGCCGTGAATGCTGTTTATAAATGAAGCTCTTGCTCAGAGATGAAAAATAATCACAGCAGTTTTATTTAATAGAAACTGAAACAGTAAACGAGTTAAAAATGTTACAGTGGTCCGGACCGCCCGGTTTGTGTCTTTCATGGTCCTTCCGGTGGTCTGGGAAGGTCTTCTGGTGAGCAGGGGTGCAACACACGGAGGACTTGTTCCAACGTCCACTGGTCCTCGTGTAGGATGTCCTTCTCCAGGGTGAAGGGACCTTGTTTGGTTCTGGTTAGCTCCTTTACGTGAGCACATGACGACAGCGCTGCATCATAAAGACACTGGTTAGTTACCATAAGCGGTCACCGTAGCAACAAGAAGAGAAAAGAAGTCACCTTTTCCAAGGTCGTCCACTAGACTGCGGACGTAAAACCCCCCGCCACACTCGATACCTGTGAGATAAACAGTATGGTTGGATGTATAAACAGGTTGGATGCGGTGCTGGGCGGTTCTATGCATGTTTACTAACGCAGCGCAGCAAAGACAAGTCAAGACGTAATTTACCAACACGTGTTCAGACCATTTAAACCGGTACGGCCTCTACATGAACATGTTTACCACCCAGCACTACATGGACGAGGTGGATGCATGAAGAGGAGCAGACCTAGTGTCAGAAGAGGAGGCTGGAAATCCTGCAGCGTCAGGCTGTAGACGGTCACCGGTCGGGCGGGTTTGGCCTCCACTGCTTGTCCTCTCTTCAGGAGAACCGACAGACGCTGACCTTGTTGCTTCAGAGCCGAGTACCTGAGAGCACCACAAACACACACACAGGGTGGATTAGTTAGTGATCCCAAACCATCATCACTGGTCTGAGTTTGAAGAGATGATCTCCTTCATCAGCTCCTTCATGTGGAGTCTTCATGGACATGTGGAGACGTTCAGAAGGAATGAAGACAGGATCTTCATCAGTGATTCCTGTCTGAACTAAAGATGGTGGACTGCTGGTGAAGGATCAACATGTGGAGATGTTCAGAAGGAATGAAGACAGGATCTTCATCAGTGATTCCTGTCTGAACTAAAGATGGAGGACTGCTGGTGAAGGATCAACATGTGGAGCTTTTAGAGACAGTTTAACATCTCATTAGGATTCACTGGAGATAAAAAACACCGTTACCACGGTAACCCACATTCTGGCCAGCGAAGAGCTAACTGACGTGTTTCATCACCGATGTTTTGTTGAGTTTTTAGGCCCATTGAGATGAGAGGCTTGGTGCTTCTGCACATGCTCACGACGCATCCAAACTCCACCCCACCACACATCTCTATCAAACTGAGCTTCCTCCATCGAGATGAGCGACCAAGCGCTTCGTTTAGGATGGAGGTCAGAGGGTTTAAGGCATGAATAAGGGAAGAGGTTAAATTAATCACAGAGGTAGATGTAGATAAATATGTCAGTGAAATGGAGAAGATCGGATACAACAGACTGGAGCAGAGTTTGGTTCATCATGGGCATGTGCAGAAGCACGAGCCTCTCATCTCCATGAGGCCTCACAACTCGACAGAACACCAGCTGTTCCAGCTCTACCCAACTCAGCACCACCTAGCAGCTGTTCTGAACCTGTTTTGAAGCTCTCTCTTGAACTGCTTCGAGCTACCGGACACATGATTGTCCCCACTAGGGGGTCCATAAAGTATCTTAAATATCTTTAACATTTAGGAGGTGTACTGTTGTAAATGTTACCATGGTGACAGTATCTAAAACATCTTTAACATTTAGGAGGTGTACTGTTGTAAATGTTACCATGGTGACAGTATCTAAAATATCTTTAACATTTAGGAGGTGTACTGTTGTAAATGTTACCATGGTGACAGTATCTAAAACATCTTTAACATTTAGGAGGTGTACGGTTGTAAATGTTACCATGGTGACAGTATCTAAAACATCTTTAACATTTAGGAGGTGTACGGTTGTAAATGTTACCATGGTGACAGTATCTAAAATATCTTTAACATTTAGGAGGTGTACTGTTGTAAATGTTACCATGGTGACAGTATCTAAAATATCTTTAACACTTAGGAGGTGTACTGTTGTAAATGTTACCATGGTGACAGTATCTAAAACATCTTTAACATTTAGGAGGTGTACTGTTGTAAATGTTACCATGGTGACAGTATCTAAAACATCTTTAACATTTAGGAGGTGTACTGTTGTAAATGTTACCATGGTGACAGTATCTAAAATATCTTTAACATTTAGGAGGTGTACTGTTGTAAATGTTACCATGGTGACAGTATCTAAAACATCTTTAACATTTAGGAGGTGTACTGTTGTAAATGTTACCATGGTGACAGTATCTAAAATATCTTTAACATTTAGGAGGTGTACTGTTGTAAATGTTACCATGGTGACAGTATCTAAAACATCTTTAACATTTAGGAGGTGTACGGTTGTAAATGTTACCATGGTGACAGTATCTAAAATATCTTTAACATTTAGGAGGTGTACTGTTGTAAATGTTACCATGGTGACAGTATCTAAAATATCTTTAACATTTAGGGGGTGTACTGTTGTAAATGTTACCATGGTGACAGTATCTAAAATATCTTTAACATTTAGGGGGTGTACTGTTGTAAATGTTACCATGGTGACAGTATCTTAAACATCTTTAACATTTAGGAGGTGTACTGTTGTAAATGTTACCATGGTGACAGGTCAGACTTACAGTGGAGGAACCTGCATGATGTCACCAGTGAAGGATTTCAGCTTCTCTTCCACGTCGCCCCTGGTTACGTGTTCTGCAGAGGAAACGGTGAATGAACCGATGTGGTTAAAGCATGATGGATCAATACTGAGTAAAAAACAATTCAAAATAAAAATAAATAGTTTTAGATGCTTTGTTGAAGAAAAACCCTTTTTGTTGGCACAGTGGTTTCTCTTTCCTCTAGCAGAGTCTAGATGTCATGAAGACATTAGAATGCTTTCTGTTTCTTTCAGTCATCTTCTACTCATCCATGTCCAGGTCTGAGGGGGAACAGCTTCAGACTGGAAACCCAGGCTTCTCTCACCCCGGCTGCATCCTCTAGGACGGAGGTGGGCAAACTATGGCCTGCGGGCCACATGTGGCCCGTTAAACGTTTTAATCCGGCCCGCCGAACATAAAAAAATAAAAAAAATAAACCTTGTTAATGTTTTATTTTCCTTGTAATTCTGATTGTTGGTCACTAGATGGCGCCAAAAACACCAACACTGCTCCGTTAAAATGTGTGTCTCCGTGATGCCCACAAAATAAACAGTGTGTACAGATATGGAAAGCCATCAGGGCCAATACACACATGTAAACAAGCGTGAGGACCATGGTCTCGGATTTGGAAGTGCTAACTCCCATCCTGGCTGCTTCACACTCTTCAGCAAATGGATCCAGTGAGAGCTGGAGATCACGGTCCGATGAAGCAAACAGGACCACATCATCTGCAAAAAGAAGAGATCCAATCCTGAGGTCACCAAAATGGATCCCTCCGACTGGATCCCTCCGACGTCTCATTTAACATTTAGCGCTTGTTTAAAATCTAGCGTCATTCTGTTGGTCTGATCTAGAGGTTACCAAAGCATGCCATCCATCTGATCCTGTTCCACCTGGTCAAATGTTAGAACTCAATGTGGCCCAGGAACCAAAACATTTGCCCACCCCTGCTCTAGGAGGATCCTGAGGTGACCCCAGACCTGCAGGAAAGACTATGTCTGCAGGTAGACGTAGCTGGACAGAGGTCTGTCTCTGGGTCTCCTCCTGGTGGGACGTGTCCGAAACACCTCACCAGAGAGGGAGGCATCTGAGCCAGATGCCCAAACCAACTGATTGGCTTCTCTTGACCTGGAGGAGCAACGGCTCTACTCCGAGCTCCTCCTGGATGGCACAGCTCCTCTATCTCTGAGAGCCCAGCCACCTTGTGGAGGAAGCTTATTTCGGCTGCTTGTCTGAGACAAGCCACCGAATCAATACAAGACAAAAAAACTGCAATAAGATATTTTGTTAATATCGTGCAGCTCGATTTGTTACCGTAATCTTTCTCAAGAACGACAGTCCCGGTGGCGTCCAGTGTGTCCGTCGCCTTTCCCAGTTCCACCACAGCAACGTACTTCTGCAAAGACGACAAGATGGATGGACGTCTACAGAAGGATGGACGTCTATATACACAAGCTCTATACGGATGGAGGTCTACATAAGGATGGAGGTCTATACACAGTACAAGCTCTATACGGATGGAGGTCTACATAAGGATGGAGGTCTATATACAGTACAAGCTCTATACGGATGGAGGTCTACATAAGGATGGAGCTCTATATACACAAGCTCTATACGGATGGAGGTCTACATAAGGATGGAGCTCTATATACACAAGCTCTATACGGATGGAGGTCTACATAAGGATGGACGTCTATATACACAAGCTCTATACGGATGGAGGTCTACATAAGGATGGAGCTCTATATACACAAGCTCTATACGGATGGAGGTCTACATAAGGATGGAGCTCTATATACAGTACAAGCTCTATACGGATGGAGGTCTACATAAGGATGGAGCTCTATATACAGTACAAGCTCTATACGGATGGAGGTCTACATAAGGATGGAGGTCTATACACAGTACAAGCTCTATACGGATGGAGGTCTACATAAGGATGGAGCTCTATATACAGTACAAGCTCTATACGGATGGAGGTCTACATAAGGATGGAGCTCTATATACAGTACAAGCTCTATACGGATGGAGGTCTACATAAGGATGGAGCTCTATATACAGTACAAGCTCTATACGGATGGAGGTCTACATAAGGATGGAGGTCTATATACAGTACAAGCTCTATACGGATGGAGGTCTACATAAGGATGGAGGTCTACATAAGGATGGAGGTCTACATAAGGATGGAGGTCTATATACAGTACAAGCTCTCTACAGATGGAGGTCCAAACAAGGATGGAGGTCTACCTTAGAACCAGTCAACATTGAGCTGAGCATCTTGGTCCCGTTTCCAATCCCAACAACTGAAACAGATGAAGGACAGGAAGTGGTCATCATGGAGGTTCGTGTGGGAAGGGGAAGGATGTTACTCCGAGCAGTTCAAGAGAGAGAGCTCCAACTGTCCTGAGTTCCATCCATGATGCTCCACCAAGCAGGTGTTCTGAATCTGGTTTCCTGACCTAGGACTCCAGTAGCTGCACTGTCCAGAGTTCCTCCATGTCCCATCTTCAACATCTGTTTCTTCCTCTTCCTGGGATCAAACTGTTTCTCTCCTGCTTCTGTAGAGACACACACACACACACACACACACACACACACACACACACACACACATAGACACACACACACATAGACAGACAGACAGACAGACAGACAGACACACACACACACAGACACACACACACGTGGGAGATCCTGAGCATCAGAAACAGAAACCTGCAAAACTTTATTTTTTTTACCTTTAAACAGGTTTAAAACGTTTTTAAAGCAGATTTAAAACGTGTTTGTTTGTTTGTTTGTTTACCTTTAAGCAGAGCCTCTTTAAGCAGGTTTAAAACTTGTTTTTTTGTTTGTTTGTTTGTTTACCTTTAAGCAGAGCCTCTTTAAGCAGGTTTAAAACTTGTTTTTTTGTTTGTTTGTTTACCTTTAAGCAGAGCCTCTTTAAGCAGGTTTAAAACTTGTTTGTTTGTTTGTTTACCTTTAAGCAGAGCCTCTTTAAGCAGGTTTAAAACTTGTTTGTTTGTTTGTTTGTTTACCTTTAAGCAGAGCCTCTTTAAGCAGGTTTAAAACGTGTTTGTTTGTTTGTTTGTTTACCTTTAAGCAGAGCCTCTTTAAGCAGGTTTAAAACTTGTTTTTTTGTTTGTTTGTTTACCTTTAAGCAGGGCCTCCTTCAGCAGGGGCCCGTTTCAAGAAGGAAGTTCAAGAAACTTTGAGTTTAAATCTAAACCTTGAGTTGGTCAACTCTGAGATTGAAAACTCTGAGTTTTCGGTTTCAGATCAGCTGAAAACAGTTGGATTAATCAACTTCAAGTTGATTGACTCAGAGTTTAGAAAAAAGCCCTGATCAATGGAGTGCAGACATTAGGAGTCACCATGGAAACAGGAGCAAACAAAGAGGTTCTAACAGACAGAACTGGATGTCCTCCTGCAGACATACAGACAGGATGAGCACAGTTTTATTAAAAACATGTCTGGAGGCATCTTCCTCCAAAGAGAGAAAAAAAACCTGAAAGAGCTCCTAGAGGAAATACACACGTTTACATTTAATCATAGTGTTCGGTGTAACTAATTACTGAATAATGGCAGCACGGAGGGCAGGCAGTAGCTCAGCGGTAGAACGTTCGCCCATGGACCAGAAGTTCGAAGGATTGAATCCCACTGAGCTCACGGCAGCACTCAAATTTTACCATTGAGGGATGAATAAAGTGTGTGTGTGTATATATTTATTTTATTGTTGTCATATTCCAGTAAAATAGGAAATCCTTCTTAATTTTTCAATCATTTAAGGAATTACTTCAGTAATTAAATAGAAGACCAATATTTGTATGAATTAAAAGTTCTTTTTAAACTTCTCGTTGTGGATGAAGTGGGATTTTTACAGTAACAATAATCCTATAATGAAATAGATTTTATGGAGAGCAATAAATACATAAATCTAACTGTGTTTTTAAACTTTACAACACTGATGTAGTTCTATAAATAATCCTGTCGGCATTAAAAGAACATGAAAAATAAAACCATAATTTAAACAGGTAAGACATGATGATGTCATAGATCACAGGTAGACCACCTGACTTTATTAAATAATTAAATCTATCAATGCAGCTGCTGAAAACTGTGACCGTACTAATGTGTTCAGCATCTCCAACTTTATAAAGAAAAAAAAAAAAAGTAACGCAACACACGATACAAGAGTGTGTGACGTGTCTGATGGATGAATAAGATTATTAATGTATGTTATGGAGTCTAAAGAAAAACGATACCGCTCAAATAAACATGAATGAAGAGATGATAGAAAATTAACTCGTGTTCTCAAAATGATTTTGTGGTATTAATTCAAATCCCTGTGAATGAATCCAGCGTCCTCATCTACAGGATGATCTAGAAGCGGACATTTTGGTCTCATCGTGAAGGAAACAGGTGTTTTTTTTATTTTTACATACTTTATTTTTCGCTCATTGGAGAAATTTTTACAATTTATCTATTAATGTAGAAACAGATTGAACGAGGAAGGTTTATTTAAATCCTGTTCACTTTAAAAAGAAGACCGAGAGAAACTCTGGGTTTCCTCAAGTAAACCTGCTACCGACCAGGTTTGGTTTGCTGAGTCAGTTGCCCTGGTAACCGACTCTGAGTTTTGATTAACTCTCTTCTTGAAACTGGCTTAACTAACCCAGAGTTTACTGGTTTAAGTTACCTCCCTTTCTGAAACCGAAAAGTCTGAGTTTTCCACATTCTGGGGTTAACAAACTTTGAGTTTCCACAAAACCTCCTTCTTGAAACGGACCCCAGGTTTATAACTTGTTTGTTTGTTTGTTTACCTTTAAGCAGGGCCTCCTTCAGCAGGGGCCCGTTTCAAGAAGGAAGTTCAAGAAACTTTGAGTTTAAATCTAAACCTTGAGTTGGTCAACTCTGAGATTGAAAACTCTGAGTTTTCGGTTTCAGATCAGATGAAAACAGTTGGATTAATCAACTTCAAGTTGATTGACTCAGAGTTTAGAAAAAAGCCCTGATCAATGGAGTGCAGACATTAGGAGTCACCATGGAAACAGGAGCAAACAAAGAGGTTCTAACAGACAGAACTGGATGTCCTCCTGCAGACATACAGACAGGATGAGCACAGTTTTATTAAAAACATGTCTGGAGGCATCTTCCTCCAAAGAGAGAGATAAAACTTGGGTGGAAAGAGCTCCTAGAAGAAAAACACACGTTTACATTTAATCATAGTGTTCGGTGTAACTAATTACTGAATAATGGCAGCACGGAGGGCAGGCAGTAGCTCAGCGGTAGAACGTTCGCCCGTGGACCGGAAGTTCGAAGGATTGAATCCCACTGAGCTCACGGCAGCACTCAAATTTTACCATTGAGGGATCAATAAAGTGTGTGTGTGTATACATTTTATCGTAGTCATATTCCAGTAAAATAGGAAATCCTTCTTAATTTTTCAATCATTTAAGGAATTACTTCAGTAATTAAATAGAAGACCAATATTTGTATGAATTAAAAGTTCTTTTTAAACTTCTCGTTGTGGATGAAGTGGGATTTTTACAGTAACAATAATCCTATAATAAAATACATTTTATGGAGAACAATAAATACATAAATGTAAATGTGTTTTTAAACTTTACCAACACTGATGTAGTTCTATAAATAATCCTGTCGGCATTAAAAGAACATAAAAAATAAAACCATAATTCAAACAGGTAAGACATGATGATGTCATAGATCACAGGTAGACCACCTGACTTTATTAAATAATTAGATCTATCAGTGCAGCTGCTGCAAACTGTGACCGCACTAACGTGATCAGCATCTCCAACTTTATAAAGAAAAAAAAAAAAAGTAACGCAACACACGATACAAGAGTGTGTGATGTGTCTGATGTACGGATGGATAAGATTATTAATGTATGTTATGGAGTCTCAAGAAAAACGGTACCGCTCAAATAAACATGAATGAAGAGATGATAGAAAATTAACTCGTGGTCTCAAAATGATTTTGTGGCATGAATTCATTTCCCTGTGAATGAATCCAGCGTCCTCATCTACGTACATTATGATCTAGAAACGGACATGACATTTTAGTCTCTGCGTGAAGGAGACAGGTGTTTTTTTTCTTTTTACATACTTTATTTTTTCCTCATCGGAGAAATTTTTGCAATTTCTCTATTAATGTAGAAACAGATTGAACGAAGAAGGTTTATTTAAACCCTGTTCACTTTAAAAAGGAGACCGAGAGAAACTCTGGGTTTCCTCAAGTAAACCTGCTACCGACCAGGTTTGGTTTGCTGAGTCAGTTGCCCTGGTAACCGACTCTGAGTTTATTAACTCTCTTCTTGAAATCGGCTTAACTAACCCAGAGTTTACTGGTTTAAGTTACCTCCCTTTCTGAAACCGAAAAGTCTGAGTTTTCCACATTCTGGGGTTAACAAACTTTGAGTTTCCACAAAACCTCCTTCTTGAAACGGACCCCAGGTTTAAAACTTGTTTGTTTGTTTGTTTACCTTTAAGCAGGGCCTCCTTCAGCAGGTTTAAAACTTGTTTGTTTGTTTGTTTACCTTTAAGCAGGGCCTCCTTCAGCAGGTTTAAAACTTGTTTGTTTGTTTGTTTACCTTTAAGCAGAGCCTCTTTAAGCAGGTTTAAAACTTGTTTGTTTGTTTGTTTGTTTACCTTTAAGCAGGGCCTCCTTCAGCAGGTTTAAAACTTGTTTTTTTGTTTGTTTGTTTGTTTACCTTTAAGCAGGGCCTCTTTAAGCAGGTTTAAAACTTGTTTGTTTGTTTGTTTACCTTTAAGCAGAGCCTCTTTAAGCAGGTTTAAAACTTGTTTGTTTGTTTGTTTACCTTTAAGCAGGGCCTCCTTCAGCAGGTTTAAAACTTCTGCAGATGTCGGTCCTTGTTTTTTAAAAACAGCAAAGATTCCATGAAGAGACTGAAGTTTAGAGAGAGAGCTTTTTAGAGGAGCAGAGCTCATGTTTACAGACACACACACACACACACACACACACACACACACACACACACACACACAGACTTCTACTATCACTGTCCTCTGGTGGACTGGAGGACACACTGCACACACACACACACACACACACACACACACACACACACACACACACACACAGACTTCTACTATCACTGTCCTCTGGTGGACTGGAGGACACACTGCACACACACACACACACACACACACACACACACACACACACACACACACACACAGACTTCTACTATCACTGTCCTCTGGTGGACTGGAGGACACACTGCACACACACACACACACACACACACACACACACACACACACACACACACACACACACACACACACACACACACACACACAGTGTTGGGTTTCTAAACTTAAACACACTATCTCATCCATTCAAACGATCAGACTCAGGAGTTTTAACCCCTTGGTTTGGCCACATGCAGACTGTATATACATAAGAATGGGCTGCTCTCAGCTCAGTGAGTTCCAGTGTGGAACTGTCATAGGATGCCACCTGTTCAACATCCAGTCCTGAGATCTCCTTGCTCCTAAATATTCTACAGTCAGCTCTATTATGGGGAACGGTGGATCAGCGCTAGAGCGCTCGCCCGCGGACCGAAAGGTCGCGGGTTTGATTCCCACAGAGAGCACGTCTAGGGTCCTTGGAAAAGACACCTAACCCCCACTTCTCCCACCATTGGTGCCGTCGAAGGGCAGCCTGCTGCGGTGTAAGGAGTGCAGCACACAAATTTCCCCGGTGAGGGATGAATGGAGGAATTCATTTAATTATAACGAGATGGAAGCGTTTGAGAACAACACACAGAAAGACCAGTGTTTAAAGACGAGCCCCACTGCAGAACTCAAACCCTGACCTTCTTGCTGTGAGGCCGCCATGCAGGCCTGTCTGAAAGGTTTCTATGTCCTAGTTTCTGATGTACAGGCTGAAGGACGAGGTCAGACAGGAATCTCCATGGACAATGATGTTTACAGATGACATTGTGATCTGTAGTGAGAGGAGGGAAGAGGTGGAGGGAAAGCTGGAGAGGTGGAGGTTTGAAGATAAGTCAGAGTAAAACAGAGTACATGTGTGTGAATGAGAGGGATCCAAATGGAAAAGTGAGGTTACAGAGAGAAGAGATAAAGAAGGTGGAAGATTTTAAGTATCTAGGAACAACAGTCCAGAGCAATGGAGAGTGTGGAAAAGAGGTGAAGAAGCGTGTGCAGGCAGGCTGGAACGGGTGGAGGAAAGTATCAGGTGTGATGTGTGATAGAAGAGTTTCAGATAAAATGAAAGGAAAAGTGTAGAAAACCGTGGTGAGAGCGGCCATGCTGATTGGTCTAGAGACAGTGTGGTGAGAGCGGCCATGCTGATTGGTCTAGAGACAGTGTGGTGAGAGCGGCCATGCTGATTGGTCTAGAGACAGTGTGGTGAGAGCGGCCATGCTGATTGGTCTAGAGACAGTGTGGTGAAAGCGGCCATGCTGATTGGTCTAGAGACAGTGTCACTGAGGAAAAGACAGGAAGCAGAGATGTTTGTATCAGAGATGAAGATGCTGAGGATCTCTCTGGGAGTGACCAGGATGGACAGGATCAGAGGAACAGCACATGTTAGAGGTTTAAAAGTCAGAGAGGTCAGACTGAGATGGTTTGGACATGTGCAGAGGAGAGAGAGAGAGTACATCAGAAGAAGGATGCTGGGTTTGGAACCACCAGGAAAGAGGACTAGAGTAAGACCAAAGAGGAGGTTCATGGATACAGTGAAGGAAGACATGAAGATAGATAGTGTGACCGAAGAGGATGCAGCAGATAGGGTTAGATGGAAGAAACTGACCGCTGTGGCGCCCCCTGGAGGGAAAAGCCGAAAGAAAAAGAAGAAGGAATCTTTTTTTGAAGAATAAAATGTGGTTTTCCCTACGCTCTCCCCGGTGACCAGTGACCTGTTCAGGGTGTATCCTGCCTCTCTCCTGTAATCAACAGGGGTAGGCTCCCCCGCCCCCGGTCCCCCATGATCCATTAGAGAGAAGACGAAATGGAATAAAAATTTGTGGGTTTGAGATCTGGTTTCTGGTCAAACAGAAAACTGTTATTTCTTTTTTTTTTTAATGACTTTGAAGGCATCAAATTTTTTTAAATGAATGTTAAAAACATTTATTAAGTTTTGAGAATGAAGAGTTTTTTTTAATTCAAACACAAATAAATTAAATCTGTACAAACGTTACAAAAAGTAAAATCTTTTTAACTCAGAGCAGCAGTTTTTTCATGTTTATTGACATGTTTCAAACCAGGAAGCATGACGTCACAGATCCACCTGACGTCAGGACCGGCTGTTTCTTTTGATCTGATTTTATTTTAATTTTTTATATAAAATCTCCAGCTTTAGGATTAAAAAGCCTTCTGTCAAAATAGCCGGGTTTTTTTTTTTTTTTTTCGGTTTTTTTTTTTCTACCAAGACGGACGGGCTGAAAAACCAGTGGGCAACCCGTGGCCCGCGACCCCAAATGCGGCCGCCAATGTTTTTTTTTTTTTTTTTTAAAGAATTGGTTTCATAAATGATTTAATTAAATGTTTTTGTTGTTTTTCTCTTATTTTGAAAATCTAGAGTTTCCATCAAATGGCAGAAACATTGTTTAGAAGAATTTTTAAAACCTTAGACTTTATAAATTCTCTTCAACATTTTACTTCAGTTTTCCAGTCGAAAAGTTTTTTTCTTCGGATTGTTACCATGGTGAGAGTAGGAACGTAGATCCTGGTTACCATGGTGAGGGTAGGAACGTAGATCCTGGTAACCATAGTGAGGGCAGGAACGTAGATCCTGGTTACCATGGTGAGGGTAGGAACGTAGATCCTGGTTACCATGGTGAGGATAGGAACGTAGATCCTGGTAACCATAGTGAGGGCAGGAACGTAGATCCTGGTTACCACGGTGAGGGTAGGAACGTAGATCCTGGTTACCATGGTGAGGGTAGGAACGTAGATCCTGGTAACCATAGTGAGGGCAGGAACGTAGATCCTGGTTACCATGGTGAGGGTAGGAATGTAGATCCTGGTTACCATGGTGAGGGTAGGAACGTAGATCCTGGTAACCATAGTGAGGGCAGGAACGTAGATCCTGGTTACCATGGTGAGGGTAGGAACGTAGATCCTGGTTACCATGGTGAGGATAGGAACGTAGATCCTGGTTACCATGGTGAGGATAGGAACGTAGATCCTGGTTACCATGGTGAGGGTAGGAATGTAGATCCTGGTTACCATGGTGAGGGTAGGAACGTAGATCCTGGTTACCATGGTGAGGATAGGAACGTAGATCCTGGTTACCATGGTGAGGGCAGGAACGTAGATCCTTGTTACCATGGTGAGGGTAGGAACGTAGATCCTGGTTACCACAGTGAGGGTAGGAACGTAGATCCTGGTTACCACGGTGAGGGTAGGAACGTAAATCCTGGTTACCACGGTGAGGGTAGGAACGTAGATCCTGGTTACCATGGTGAGGGTAGGAACGTAGATCCTGGTTACCATGGTGAGGGTAGGAACGTAGATCCTGGTTACCATGGTGAGGATAGGAACGTAGATCCTGGTTACCATGGTGAGGGCAGGAACGTAGATCCTGGTTACCATGGTGAGGGTAGGAACGTAGATCCTGGTTACCACGGTGAGGGTAGGAACGTAGATCCTGGTTATCATGGTGAGGGTAGGAACGTAGATCCTGGTTACCATGGTGAGGGTAGGAACGTAGATCGATGCAGTCGATACAGTCCGATGCAGAGTCCCGATTATTTCAAACGTTGCACTCATCCGTCTGTTGATCGCCTGCTCCATCCTTCCTCCACTTGCGAACAAGATCACGAGATCCTCTAACTCCTCCATTTGGAGCAGGACCATGTCTGTAACCTACAGGGGGCATCCTACCCTTCTCCAGGCAAGGACCATCTCTGATTTGGCAGCGCTGATTCTGATCCCGGCTGCTTCACACTCTGCAGCAAATCGGTCCAATCAGAGTTGGAGATCACGTCCATGAATAAGCCAATAGGATCGCACCATTACAAAACTTAAAATTGAATTGAATAAAAAAAAAACAAATCAACAAATTTTTTATTTCATACAAATTATTTTACATGATTGAACAAAAATAATGTTAATTTCTTCATTAAACTGAATTTACAGTTTGATTTTCTTTCTGTTTCTCATCAATCATCGTCCTAAGAAGAATAAAACATCTGGAGGATTAGATCAGAAGATCTGAAGGATTAGATCAGAAGATCTGGAGGATTAGATCAGAACATCTGGAGGATTAGATCAGAAGATCTGGAGGATTAGATCAGAACATCAGGAGGATTAGATCAGAAGATCTGGAGGATTAGATCAGAAGATCTGGAGGATTAGATCAGAACATCTGGAGGATTAGATCAGAAGATCTGGAGGATTAGATCAGAACATCTGGAGGATTAGATCAGAACATCTGGAGGATTAGATCAGAAGATCTGGAGGATTAGATCAGAAGATCTGGAGGATTAGATCAGAAGATCTGGAGGATTAGATCAGAACATGTGGAGGATTAGATCAGAAGATCTGGAGGATTAGATCAGAAGATCTGGAGGATTAGATCAGAACATGTGGAGGATTAGATCAGAAGATCTGGAGGATTAGATCAGAACATCTGGAGGATTAGATCAGAAGATCTGGAGGATTAGATCAGAACATCTGGCCGAACATTCCCAGACGTTTACAGCAGCTCGTCCATGATCAAAGCGAGGGTGTGGCACATTTCTTTTGCCTGGAAAAAAAAATCATATTATTTACTGAGATTTTTATTTATTAAATACATTTTTTAAAATGATTTCAATTCAAATCATTTTTATTATTTACCGTATTTTCACGACCAAAAGGTGAACCGTATTTAAAGGCGCAGTACCAGTTTTGTGTGCTCTGTATTAAACACACACACAAGGCGCACCCGATGAAAGGACGCGGGTTTTACGTACGTATCCTCTCCTACGTACGTCCGCCTTCCAACACACACACAAACAGACAAGTGTGTGTATTTAAAAATAGATCAGGAGTAAAACTGAGTTTGTTTGGTTTTATTTAAATATTAGTTACAGTCGTCATGAAGTCATTTAAATCCATCCAAGTCCTCATCCTCTGTTTCTGAATCTAACAGCTTGTAAATGAGACGGCAGCTCAGTGGTTAGAGCGTTCGCACGCGGACCAAAAGTTTGCGGGTTTGCATCCCACAGAGAGCACGTCAAGGGTCCTTGGAGAAGACAACTAACCCCGTTTCTCCACCATTGGTACCATGGTGGGCAGCCTGCTGCGGTGTAAGGAGTGAAGTACACAAATTTCCCCAGTGAAGGATGTATAGAGTAATCCTTCATCCTTTAAATCTAACCTCGCAGGTTCACTTTCCACGCTGTCAGAGTCACTTTCTGAACCGTGCAGCTCCTCGGAAATGATGCCTGCTTTTGGGAAAGCTCGGACACAGTGCCAGCAGACACGTTAGCCCGAGCATCTACACGTAACTCGCCCGGTGCTGCCTTCCACCCTTCATAAAGCTGTGGTCTCCTCTGGTCGTCCATCGCTCGCAGCCTTACTTTGAACGCCCGGTTCACGTTGATCTCCAGCGGTTGGAGTTCTTTTATCAGACCTCTCGGAATCACAGCAAGCGTAGCGTTCATCTGCTTCACTTGTTTATTCACGTCAGTGATGAGATGAGCACGCATAGAGTCATAAATCACAAGTGATGGTGATGCCGGTCTCCTTACGTACTCCTGCCTCACCCACTCCTCCATCGTTTCCTCGTCCATCCAGCCCTTTTAATGACGCCTGCTGGAAACGTCTCTTTACGCAAAGTCTTTCCCTAAAAATCACCATCAGGGCCAGTTTCTGTCGATTGGCGTGACAGCAGAGCACAACAGTAAACAAAACCTTTTTGTACCCCGTTGTGCGTACCGCTACCGTGCTGGTTCCCTTCTTCTCCACCCTGTGACTCACCGGGATGTCCAACGTGAGCGGCACCTCATCCATGTTAGTGATCTGACTCGGCTGGATTTGTTGTTACCAAGGTGAAGGTAGGAACGTAGATCCTGGTTACCATGGTGAGGGTAGGAACGTAGATCCTGGTTACCATGGTGAGGGTAGGAACGTAGATCCTGGTTACCATGGTGAGGGTAGGAACGTAGATCCTGGTTACCATGGTGAGGGTAGGAACATAGATCCTGGTTACCATGGTGAGGATAGGAACGTAGATCCTGGTTACCATGGTGAGGGTAGGAACGTAGATCCTGGTTACCATGGTGAGGGTAGGAACGTAGATCCTGGTTACCATGGTGAGGATAGGAACGTAGATCCTGGTTACCATGGTGAGGGTAGGAACGTAGATCCTGGTTACCATGGTGAGGGTAGGAACGTAGATCCTGGTTACCATGGTGAGGGTAGGAACTTAGATCCTGGTTACCATGGTGAGGGTAGGAACGTAGATCCTGGTTACCATGGTGAGGGTAGGAACGTAGATCCTGGTTACCATGGTGAGGGTAGGAACGTAGATCCTGGTTACCATGGTGAGGGTAGGAACGTAGATCCTGGTTACCATGGTGAGGGTAGGAACGTAGATCCTGGTTACCACGGTCCTGGAGACCAAGGGGCAGACCCCGGACCCGCTGGAGAGACTTTGTCTCACAGCTGGCCGGGGAACGACTTGGGATCCTTCCAGGTGAGCTGGAGGATACAGCCGGGGAGAGAGAGGCCTGGGCTGCCCGTTTGAGGCTGTTGCCCCCGCGACCCGACCCCGGAACAAGCGGAAGATGACGGAACGGAACGGCTCGATTCCCACGTTCCTCTGCGTAGCTGATCGCCATCAGTTTAAAGTGAGCTTCATAAACGTGTCTCTTTTCCATTTTCAGTGTTTTAAAAACAGCAATGTCCTACATAAAGCACACACCTGTTCTTTTAGACACACTCCACACACACACTTCACCCTTTAACATTCTCATGTTCTCAATTACGTCCACCTCATGGTTCTCTAATACGTCCACAAATCAGACGGGGCGCACCGCTCATTTTGAAGAAATTTTGAGACTTTTTTGTGCGCCTTATGGTCGTGAAAATACAGTAATTATTTATTTAATTAAACAGTTTTTTTCGTACCTGCTTTAAATAGAGGGAGAGTTTTTGGGGCGAGGTCGGGTTTCCATAAATAATTTCTACGGCCGGTTCTTTGCCGTGTTTCTTTGGCCGGATGGTTCTCATGGACTGAACGTCAGAAAGAGGAACCTGCAGAACCGATTTCTGAAAAAAAAAACAATTTAAACCGGATGCATGTGGCAACACAGCAAGAAGGTCAGGCTATGAGTCCTGAAGTGGGGACGAGGCTACGAACACTGTTCTTTCTGTGTGTAGTTTGCATGTTCTCCTGTGTATGTGTGTGTTTTCTCTAAAAACATACATGTTACATTGATTGGTCACTATGTAACCGCCCATAGCAACACTGGTGACTTGTTATGGGTGTTTCCTCCTTCGCGCCTGAAATCAATCGGGATAGGCTTCACCACCCTGTCCAGCTGTGAGACATGGTCTCTCCAGCAGGTCCGGGCTCTGCCTCTGGGTCTCCTCCTTTCCTGGTGGAACGGAGCACCTCATCAGCGAGGCGTTCCGTCCCAACTCGTTTTAGTACCTTTGTTTTAGGATGCAGAACAATGACTCCGTCCAGACCGATGCTGATGATGGACGGCGATGGGAACCCCTTCTGGCCGACTTTCTGGACCATGAAGGTGTTGGATCCAAAGAAAGGCAGAGCCCTGAGCGTCTCTGAGGGACGAAGAGGAGGAGGAGGGTATTAAAGTAAAGCTAGGAATGAAGACGAAGGAGGATGAAGAGTTTCTACAAACCGATAAACTGGACTTTAGCATCCTGAGGGCTGACCGACTGCAGGGCTACTATACGACTCCGGCAGACGGTTCGAATCTCATCCGCTTTGGTGCTCAGATCGCTTCCTGGTGGGAGATAACTGGTCACCTCCTCTCTAAAGAAACGCAGGAAATCTATTGTTAACATTTAGTACAGAATTGGAACAAAATACAAAACTGTTTACCTGTGATTTAAAGTTTCTACTTACAGAGATGGCAGGTCCACCAGCCCCACAGCCAGGTGTTGCAGAGCTGCCAGGTTCGCTGCCTGCTGGACCGATGAAGTCTGTCCTGCATCCAGAAGGACCATCCGACCACCGAGATAATCACCCAGCAGCTAAACACAGCCAGAGGTTAGACGTAAGATAAACCTGCTCCCTGGATTCAAACGTTACACACTCCTTTAGAAAGGAGGAGGATTCGAGCAGAGCCTCCTACACTGAATGGTATTTCTTCTTTTTCTTTCCTTCAGGGGGCACTACAGCAAGTCAGTTCCTTCCATCTAATCCTGTCTCCTGCATCCTCTTGGAGAGATCCTCAGCATCTTCATCTCTGCTACAAACATCTCTGCTACCTGTCTTTTCCTCAGTGGCACTGTCTCTAGACCAATCAGCATGGCCGCTCTCACCACACTGTCTCTAGACCAATCAGCATGGCCGCTCTCACCACACTGTCTCTAGACCAATCAGCATGGCCGCTCTCACCACACTGTCTCTAGACCAATCAGCATGGCCGCTCTCACCACACTGTCTCTCGACCAATCAGCATGGCCGCTCTCATCACACTGTCTCTAGACCAATCAGCATGGCCGCTCTCACCACACTGTCTCTAGACCAATCAGCATGGCCGCTCTCACCACACTGTCTCTAGACCAATCAGCATGGCCGCTCTCACCACACTGTCTCTCGACCAATCAGCATGGCCGCTCTCATCACACTGTCTCTAGACCAATCAGCATGGCCGCTCTCACCACACTGTCTCTAGACCAATCAGCATGGCCGCTCTCACCACACTGTCTCTAGACCAATCAGCATGGCCGCTCTCACCACACTGTCTCTAGACCAATCAGCATGGCCGCTCTCACCACACTGTCTCTAGACCAATCAGCATGGCCACTCTCACCACACTGTCTCTAGACCAATCAGCATGGCCGCTCTCACCACACTGTCTCTAGACCTTCTATCACACCGTTCCATCCTGCCTGCACACACTTCTTCACCTCTTTTCTCCCTCTCATTCCCACACATGACACTGACAGGCACTCAGCCACTTTCATAGATCGTGCTGAACTCTGTACCCACTCTAACCCTCTGATTTTTAACCCAAGTAGACTTTATGAATGAGGTCTGCTCTCTTTCTTCACCTGCTGGTAGTGGAAGTCCACATAGAGATCATTCCTGAAGGATAGCGGACATCCCCACGTGACCCTCCTCAGAGAGAGGGCGATGGCCTCGTTGTCCAGTAGAAAGTCAAACAGGTAGTCTGCGGCGTGGAGGGGACGCACCAAACCATCTGATGGACCAGAGAGAGAAGTCAGGACACTGATTTAAACTGAAGGTTCTCACAGGAAAAAAAAATCAAAGTAGTTCCACAAACGTTCTTCAACAGTATGTAGAAGATTCAATCCAGTCTTAAAATGACCTTGAGATCTTGTGACGAAGACGGCAAACTCTCTGATTTCCTCCATCTCTGAGATGTCCATGTCCTGGCACAGCTTGGTCACCACGTCCAGTGCCACCTGAAGGATGGAACAGAACGATGAGGCATCGCAGAGAGACGTTAAGGGTGAAGGATTCTTACAGTGAAGCTCTGGATCTTAGTGGGAAACTGGACTTCTCCTGGCAGCAGAACCGGGACGCGTCGAGATGTTTTTCCACTCTGAAAAAACCACATGCTTTTATTGTAAAATTATCTGAAGCTGATCCTTTCAAAATAGAACAGACATAAAACGGAGATGCTGACCGAGTCAATCTCAAATCTTCTGTGAATCTTAAGCTTCGTTTTGTTCTGTTGTCTTCAGCTTGTCCGGGGCCGGATCGCAGGAGTAACAACCTCAGAAAGGTGAGAGAAGCCGAGGCTTCTCTCACTCCGGCTGCATCCTCCATCTCACCAGGGAAGATCCTAAGGTATTCCCTGTCCAGCTGTGAGACATAGTCTCTCCAGCAGGTCTGGGGTCTGCCCCTTGGTCTCTTCCTGGTGGGTTGTGCCTTAAACACCTCACCAGCGACGGAGGCATCCTAACCAGAGGTGAGAGTAGGAACGTAGATCCTGGTTACCATGGTGAGGGTAGGAACGTAGATCCTGGTTACCATGGTGAGGGTAGGAACGTAGATCCTGGTTACCATGGTGAGGGTAGGAACGTAGATCCTGGTTACCATGGTGAGGGTAGGAACGTAGATCCTGGTTACCATGGTGAGGGTAGGAACGTAGATCCTGGTTACCACAGTGAGGGTAGGAACGTAGACCCTGGTTACCATGGTGAGGGTAGGGACGTAGACCCTGGTTACCATGGTGAGGGTAGGAACGTAGATCCTGGTTACCACAGTGAGGGTAGGAACGTAGACCCTGGTTACCATGGTGAGGGTAGGAACGTAGATCCTGGTTACCATGGTGAGGGTAGGAACGTAGATCCTGGTTACCACAGTGAGGGTAGGAACGTAGACCCTGGTTACCATGGTGAGGGTAGGGACGTAGATCCTGGTTACCATGGTGAGGGTAGTAACGTAGATCCTGGTTACCATGGTGAGGGTAGGAACGTAGATCCTGGTTACCATGGTGAGGGTAGGAACGTAGATCCTGGTTACCATGGTGAGGGTAGGAATGTAGATCCTGGTTACCATGGTGAGGGTAGTAACGTAGATCCTGGTTACCATGGTGAGGGTAGGAACGTAGATCCTGGTTACCACGGTGAGGGTAGGAACGTAGATCCTGGTTACCACGGTGAGGGTAGGAACGTAGATCCTGGTTACCATGGTGAGGGTAGGAACGTAGATTCTGGTTACCACGGTGAGGGTAGGAACATAGATCCTGGTTACCACGGTGAGGGTAGGAACGTAGATCCTGGTTACCATGGTGAGGGTAGGAACGTAGATCCTGGTTACCATGGTGAGGGTAGGAACGTAGATCCTGGTTACCATGGTGAGGGTTAAACTGTGTAAGACTGTCCTATCCCTGAGCCCCGGTACTCACCAGGATGGCCTCCATCTCCACGTGTGAGGGGATATTCCTCCGACCACCAAAACTCACAGAGCGCTGCAGGTTTTCTTGACACACGAAGGACAATTCTAAAGAAAAAGTTTGAAAAGAATCTTGGAATCAGCAGAAATTTTCCAGAGACCCAGCATTTCCTGTTCACTACCTCCATATGGGTGCTCTGGGTCCTGGGAGATGTCGTAGAGGTATTGAGTGACGTAAGGCTGCAGAATGTCCGTGCAAGAGAAGAAACCAGTGACGAGGCTGAGAAGACGCCAGCCGAGCGTGCAGCTGGACCTACAAATATCACACAGGAGGAAAGCTGTGAACGTGATCGTAAGCCTTTAACGTATGCCAACATTCATGTAGATCGAGTGATTTTTTTTTTTAGGTGTGGGAGTGTTTGGACTTTGGCATAACTCTAGGCAAAGTCAGAAGCTGCCAAATGGTAAGATATGGAAGAAAAATGAGAGTTGTGTGGATCACCCTCACCTTCGTAACCAGATCCTGATCCTGGTTACTAAGGACCAGTTTATCTACGCTCCTACCCTCACCATGGTAACCAGGATCTACGTTCCTACCCTCACCATGGTAACCAGGATCTACGTTCCTACCCTCACCATGGTAACCCAGATCTACGTTCCTACCCTCACCATGGTAACCAGGATCTACGTTCCTACCCTCACCATGGTAACCAGGATCTACGTTCCTACCCTCACCATGGTAACCAGGATCTACATTCCTACCCTCACCATGGTAACCAGGATCTACGTTCCTACCCTCACCATGGTAACCAGGATCTACGTTCCTACCCTCACCATGGTAACCAGGATCTACGTTCCTACCCTCACCATGGTAACCCGGATCTACGTTCCTACCCTCACCATGGTAACCAGGATCTACGTTCCTACCCTCACCATGGTAACCCGGATCTACGTTCCTACCCTCACCATGGTAACCCGGATCTACGTTCCTACCCTCACCGTGGTAACCAGGATCTACGTTCCTACCCTCACCATGGTAACCAGGATCTACATTCCTACCCTCACCATGGTAACCAGGATCTACGTTCCTACCCTCACCATGGTAACCAGGATCTACGTTCCTACCCTCACCATGGTAACCCGGATCTACGTTCCTACCCTCACCGTGGTAACCAGGATCTACGTTCCTACCCTCACCATGGTAACCAAGATCTACGTTCCTACCCTCACCATGGTAACCAGGATCTACGTTCCTACCCTCACCGTGGTAACCAGGATCTACATTCCTACCCTCACCATGGTAACCAAGATCTACGTTCCTACCCTCACCATGGTAACCAGGATCTACGTTCCTACCCTCACCATGGTAACCAGGATCTACGTTCCTACCCTCACCATGGTAACCAAGATCTACGTTCCTACCCTCACCATGGTAACCAGGATCTACGTTCCGTAAACATTTGATGTTAAAAACCTACTTGGTCGGGTTGTTGGTGGTCTGCTTGATGATCTGACAGTAGATCTCATCCCTCAGCATCTCGTTCTCCTTCCCAAGCTGACCAGTAGAACAGAAACCAGTCAGAATGATGGATTAAAGTCAGATTACAAACGTTCTCACCAGGAGGATCTGGCACAGGAGATCAGCTTGGCTGGTGTTCTTCTTCATGGGGATGTCGGCCATGAACTGCATCAGGTCTGCAGGTTGGAGAGTGAAGGGAATGATGAGGGAGGAGGATTGTAACCTTGGTTACCGGATCTTACCCCAAGAGGACGGACTTACTCTGAAAGTTCTGCACTGATAAATCATTCATGTCGGGGTCGTTGAAGAGGATCAGAGACTCCTGGATGGGGACCTGATCAGGAAGACACAGTTATCTGAAGCTTTAATCTAGATTTTAAGAGCTTTATTTTAGGACCAGTCAGTGAAGACCGGAAACGCCCACCGTGGAGCGAGTGAACCCCAATGCTGAGAGGTCAGACTATGAAGCAGGCTCAGATGGAACCGTTCTGTCTTACCTCAGTATGTTGAACCGCTTCGATAAAACTCCTCTCACTGGTCGCCAAACCCGTAGTCCCCACTCTGGTCGACATGTAACAGAACCACAGATTAACCTCCTCGAGGTGGGAACCCCGGGTTATCAGAAAGAGATCAACATACCGGAAATAATTCATGGCAAAGTCGGCCATGATAGAACGGGGCTCCTGTTCTTGTACCGATCCATTGAAGGGTGGGTATGCTGGCGGTGCCTGTCTGGAGCTGGGGGGCGGGGATTCTCTGAGGGGTCGCTCCGGCTCGAAGTTGGGCCGCGGGGATTCCCTGATTGGTCGCTCCGGCTCGAAGTTGGGCGGTGGGGATTCCCTGAGGGGTCTCTCTGACTTGACACTCATCTGTCTGATGATTGGAGCCTGTACCTGCGGTGGAGCGGTGGTCTTAGAACTCCTCATGCTCTTCCGTCTGTTGTCTCTTCGGTTCAGGTGAAGGGAGTGGTAATCCGGAGCGGCCGAAGGCTGCGTGAGATCCTCAGAAAAAAGACCGGAGCGCCCTCCCATCGTCCCGAACCTCCAGCCTGATGGTGCACACAAACATGAAGAACCAGACTTTCTGATCCAGGTGTGTCTCCTACCCGCACCTCCTCACCTGACTGGAGTCCTTCCATTGGCTGGAGCTTGATGATGTCACCTTTGTCGAAGCTGAGAAGACTTTTATCATCTGTAGCAAAACTTTTTATGGCTACGACGTGTCCTGAGTTCTGTGAGAGAGACGGCTGATGATCCACAAGAAACAACACGGAACTTTAAAGTGAACGTGACACAGTGTGGGAGGCGCTGGCTCAGTGGTAGAGGTAGGTAGGTCACCAGGATCTACGTTCCTACCCTCACCATGGTAACCAGGATCTACGTTCCAACCCTCACCATAGTAACCAGGATCTACGTTCCTACCATCACCATGGTAACTGGGATCTACGTTCCTACCCTCACCATGGTAACCAGGATCTACGTTCCTACCCTCACCATAGTAACCAGGATCTACGTTCCTACCCTCACCATGGTAACCAGGATCTACGTTCCAACCCTCACCATAGTAACCAGGATCTACGTTCCTACCATCACCATGGTAACCAGGATCTACGTTCCTACCCTCACCATGGTAACCAGGATCTACGTTCCAACCCTCACCATGGTAACCAGGATCTACGTTCCTACCCTCACCATGGTAACCAGGATCTACGTTCCTACCCTCACCATGGTAACCAGGATCTACGTTCCTACCCTCACCATGGTAACCAGGATCTATGTTCCTACCCTCACCATGGTAACCATGATCTACGTTCCTACCCTCACCATGGTAACCAGGATCTACATTCCTACTCTCACTATGGTAACCAGGATCTATGTTCCTACCCTCACCATGGTAACCAGGATCTACGTTCCTACCCTCACCATGGTAACCAGGATCTACGTTCCTACCCTCACCATGGTAACCAGCTGTGGGTGGTGACTGAAAGAATGAGATCGCAGATACAAGTGGCTGAAATGAGCTTCCTCCGCAGGGTGGCTGGGCTCTCACTCAGAGATCGGGTGAGGAGCTCTGCCATCCGGGAGGAGCTCGGTGTCGAGCCGCTCCTCCTCCAGGTCGAGAGGAGCCAAATGGGGTGGTTCGGGCATCTGGTCAGGATGCCCCCCGAGCGCCTCGCGGGCGAGGTGTTTTGGATGCATCCCACCGGGAGGAGACCAAGGGGCAGACCCCGGACCCGCTGGAGAGACTATGTCTCACAGCTGGCCGGGGAACGACTTGGGATCCTTCCAGGTGAGTTGGAGGATGCAGGCGGGGAGAGAGAGGCCTGGGCTGCCCGCTTGAGGCTGTTGCCCCCGCGACCCGACCCCGAAACAAGCGGAAGATGACAGAACTGTTCCTCTGGCTTTGTTTAGCTACATACGTCCAGACATGTGATTGGTGTTGGTGGGGTCTCTGTCTGTTTTAGGTACAGTTATCACACTGTGTCACACACACTTTCAAAGGAAATCTTCTTCTCCAGGGAGCATCATCTAATCCTGTCTCTTCACAGGTTCCTTCACCACATCCATAAAACTCCTTTTTGGTCTTCATCCCTCTCTCGGTTACGTCCAAAACCAGCTGATGAGAGCGGCCATGCTGATTGGTCTAGAGACAGTGTGGTGAGAGCGGCCATGCTGATTGTTCTAGAGATAGTGTGGTGAGAGCGGCCATGCTGATTGGTCTAGAGATAGTGTGGTGAGAGCGGCCATGCTGATTGGTCTAGAGACAGTGTGGTGAGAGCGGCCATGCTGATTGGTCTAGAGACAGTGTGGTGAGAGCGGCCATGCTGATTGGTCTAGAGACAGTGTGGTGAGGGCGGCCATGCTGATTGGTCTAGAGACAGTGTGGTGAGAGCGGCCATGCTGATTGGTCTAGAGACAGTGTGGTGAGAGCGGCCATGCTGATTGGTCTAGAGACAGTGTGGTGAGAGCGGCCATGCTGATTGGTCTAGAGACAGTGTGGTGAGGGCGGCCATGCTGATTGGTCTAGAGACAGTGTGGTGAGAGCGGCCATGCTGATTGGTCTAGAGACAGTGTGGTGAGAGCGGCCATGCTGATTGGTCTAGAGACAGTGTGGTGAGAGCGGCCATGCTGATTGGTCTAGAGACAGTGTGGTGAGAGCGGCCATGCTGATTGGTCTAGAAACAGTGTGGTGAGAGCGGCCATGCTGATTGGTCTAGAGACAGTGTGGTGAGAGCGGCCATGCTGATTGGTCTAGAGACAGTGTTATGAGAGCGGCCATGCTGATTGGTCTAGAGACAGTGTGGTGAGAGCGGCCATGCTGATTGGTCTAGAGACAGTGTGGTGAGAGCGGCCATGCTGATTGGTCTAGAGACAGTGTGGTGAGAGCGGCCATGCTGATTGGTCTAGAGACAGTGTGGTGAGAGCGGCCATGCTGATTGGTCTAGAGACAGTGTGGTGAGAGCGGCCATGCTGATTGGTCTAGAGACAGTGTGGTGAGAGCGGCCATGCTGATTGGTCTAGAGACAGTGTGGTGAGAGCGGCCATGCTGATTGGTCTAGAGACAGTGTGGTGAGAGCGGCCATGCTGATTGGTCTAGAGACAGTGTGGTGAGAGCGACCATGCTGATTGGTCTAGAGACAGTGTGGTGAGAGCGGCCATGCTGATTGGTCTAGAGACAGTGTGGTGAGAGCGGCCATGCTGATTGGTCTAGAGCAGCGGTCGGCAACCCGCGGCTCCGGAGCCGCATGCGGCTCTTTCATCCTTATAATGCGGCTCTTGGCCCATCTAAAAAAAATTACTAAAAAAATTTTTTTTTGTATTTAATTGAAGTGTGTTTTATTTGTGTTAGTTTTTATATTATTTTAGTTCTAAATTTGAAGATTATTGTGATCTTGAAATATTAAAATATTAATTAAATTATTTGATATTATTTTTTCGTCGCTCAAAATAGACGTCACACTGCGGAAGCTGGTATACCCGCTGAAACGCCGTCTATTTTGAGCGACTTTCAATCCCGGCAAAACCAATGGAGAAATGTAAGAAAAGAAAAATATCTCAAGAAAATAGAGCATTCAATGATGCCTGGGCAGATTCATTTGCATTTACCTCGGGCGAGACTGGCCTACCAGTATGCCTAATTTGTGGAGAAAAACTGGCTAACAATAAACGGTCAAATGTCGCAAGACATTTTAACAATACACACAGAGCCTTTGCTGAAAAATATCCAGAGGGAGAAGAGAGGAAAAAAGCTGTTTCGGAACTTATGCAGAAGGATGACCGGACGAAAAATCAATTCAAGAAGTGGGTGAAGTCTGCAAATACAACTACATATGCAAGCTTTGTGGCCGCTCAGGAAATAGGCAGGCATGGGAAACCGTTCACAGATGGAGAATATATGAAAGAATCATTCCTTAAGATTTCAGAACACTTATTTGCGGACTTTAAAAACAAAGACGAAATTGTGCAGAAAATCAGAGAGATGCCTCTCTCTGCGAAAACTGTCAAAGACAGAACCATAAAAATGGCAGAAAATATCACAAAACAGCAAATCAAAGACATCAATTCAGCAGCAGCATACTCAATCGCCTGTGATGAGTCCAAAGACAAAACGGACATTGAACAAATAGCGCTGTTCTTCCGATATGTGAATTCTGCTGGACCACAGGAAGAAATGGTTGAGCTGATACCACTAAAATGCCAGACACGGGGGGAGGACATCTGTGAGGCTGTGCTTGATTGTTTACGAGCCAAAGAAATAAAAACAACCCACCTCGTGTCGGTGGCTACCGATGGGGCACCGAGTATGACTGGAGCGCACAGGGGCTTTGTGGCTTTGCTGCAGAAATCACTGGATAGAAAGCTGCTGACTTTTCATTGCATCCTGCACCAAGAGGCATTGTGCGCGCAAAGTTTTCCTCCAGAATGCACAGAGGTCATGAATGTTGTTATTCAGATTGTCAATGAAATAATGGCAAAAGGTTTAAATCACCGCCAGTTCCGTTCATTACTGGATGAGGTGGAGAGCGCATACTCTGATCTCCTGCTGCATAACAGAGTCCGGTGGCTGTCCAGAGGAGAGGTGCTTCAACGTTTTGCTGCATGTCTGGGAGAGGTGAAAACTTTCATGAGCAGCAAAGGGCTCACCTTTCCTGAGCTGGAACAGCCAGAGTGGCTGGAAAAACTCCACTTCATGGTGGACATGACAGCGAAACTAAACACGCTGAACACAACGCTTCAGGGGAGAGGAGGCACAGCGCTGCACATGCTGGAGGAGGTGTTGGCGTTTGAGCGCAAACTGACAGTTTTAGCCAGAGATTTACAGAGAGGCACACTGTCTCACTTCCCCTCTTTAAGGGAGTTCAAACAAGCTCACGGAGTGATCAATTCAGAGTATTTGCAGTCTACAATCACCACAATGCAAGCGTCGTTTGGTAAACGATTCCGTGAGTTCAGAGAGGAAAAAACCACATTGTCCTTCCCCGTCACTCCCCTGACCATTGATCCATCCCTGCTAAACGTGACTGCATTTGCAGGTGTAAGTCAACCTGCTCTGGAGCTGGAGCTGGCTGACATAGCTGACAAAGACATTTGGGTGTCCAAATTCAAACGCTTGACAGAGGACCTTGAAGATGTTGCCCGTCAGAAGGCCACTCTTGCTCAGAATCACAAATGGAGTGATATTGAGAACCTCCCGAGACCGGACAAACTCATATTTGAAACATGGAATGCCATCCCCGACACCTACACGAACATGAAGAAATATGCCTTTGGAGTCCTGTCGATCTTCGGATCCACATATGTATGTGAGCAGCTATTCTCCACCATGAACTGCATTAAAAACAAACACCGCTTACGGCTCACAGATGACAGCTTACAGTCCTGCGTAAAGATTAAAGTGACTTCGTACAGCCCCGATTTGCAGAAGCTGTGCGCAGAGGTTCAGGAGCAGAAGTCCCATTAACCAGGTAAAATAAATATTTATGCAGATATTTTGCAAATATTTAATTTTCATTGTTTAGTGACACAGTGCTTTTTCCCCCAATTTATTTTATATATTCAAGTCAAGGCTCCGCTGCATACTTTGAAAGCCCAAGGGCCTTGGGCCAAGGCGATATAAGGATGACGGCTCACGGATTTTTCCCTTTTGTTTGCTGCATGCACAATTTAAATTCAGCTTTTTAATTTATTTGAAAGAGACATTCATTGTTATTATTTTTCAAGAATTCAAAATGTTCAAAATGTGTTCATTAAATGAATAAAATATAATTTTCTCTGTAGCGCGTGGATTTCATAAGAAACATGCTGCGGTAAAGTAGTAGAAGTTTTTTTTTTTTTTTCATTTTAGATGTGCGGCTCCCAGCGTTTTCTTTTCCGTGGAAACCGGGTTCAAATGGCTCTTTCGGTGTAAAAGGTTGCCGACCGCTGGTCTAGAGACAGTGTCACTGAGGAAAAGACAGGAAGCAGAGATGTTTGTATCAGAGATAAAGATGCTGAGGATCTCTCTGGGAGTGACCAGGATGGACAGGATCAGAGGAACAGCACATGTTAGAGGTTTTAAAGTCAGAGAGGTCAGACTGAGATGGTTTGGACATGTACAGAGGAGAGAGAGAGAGTACATCAGAAGAAGGATGCTGGGTTTGGAACCACCAGGAAAGAGGACTAGAGGAAGACCAAAGAGGAGGTTTATGGATACAGTGAAGGAAGACATGAAGATAGATGGTGTGACCGAAGAGGATGCAGCAGATAGGGTTAGATGGAAGAAACTGACCGCTGTGGCGCCCCCTGGAGGGAAAAGCCGAAAGAAAAAGAAGAAGGAATCTTTTTTTTGAAGAATAAAATGTGGTTTTCCCTACGCTCTCCCCGGTGACCAGTGACCTGTTCAGGGTGTATCCTGCCTCTCTCCTGTAATCAACAGGGGTAGGCTCCCCCGCCCCCGGTCCCCCATGATCCATTAGAGAGAAGACGAAATGGAATAAAAATTTGTGGGTTTGAGATCTGGTTTCTGGTCAAACAGAAAACTGTTATTTCTTTTTTTTTTTAATGACTTTGAAGGCATCAAATTTTTTTAAATGAATGTTAAAAACATTTATTAAGTTTTGAGAATGAAGAGTTTTTTTTTAATTCAAACACAAATAAATTAAATCTGTACAAACGTTACAAAAAGTAAAATCTTTTTAACTCAGAGCAGCAGTTTTTTCATGTTTATTGACATGTTTCAAACCAGGAAGCATGACGTCACAGATCCACCTGACGTCAGGACCGGCTGTTTCTTTTGATCTGATTTTATTTTAATTTTTTATATAAAATCTCCAGCTTTAGGATTAAAAAGCCTTCTGTCAAAATAGCCGGGTTTTTTTTTTTTTTTTTTCGGTTTTTTTTTTTTTCTACCAAGACGGACGGGCTGAAAAACCAGTGGGCAACCCGTGGCCCGCGACCCCAAATGCGGCCGCCAATGTTTTTTTTTTTTTTTTTTTTAAAGAATTGGTTTCATAAATGATTTAATTAAATGTTTTTGTTGTTTTTCTCTTATTTTGAAAATCTAGAGTTTCCATCAAATGGCAGAAACATTGTTTAGAAGAATTTTTAAAACCTTAGACTTTATAAATTCTCTTCAACATTTTACTTCAGTTTTCCAGTCGAAAAGTTTTTTTCTTCGGATTGTTACCATGGTGAGAGTAGGAACGTAGATCCTGGTTACCATGGTGAGGGTAGGAACGTAGATCCTGGTAACCATAGTGAGGGCAGGAACGTAGATCCTGGTAACCATAGTGAGGGCAGGAACGTAGATCCTGGTTACCATGGTGAGGGTAGGAACGTAGATCCTGGTTACCATGGTGAGGATAGGAACGTAGATCCTGGTAACCATAGTGAGGGCAGGAACGTAGATCCTGGTTACCACGGTGAGGGTAGGAACGTAGATCCTGGTTACCATGGTGAGGGTAGGAACGTAGATCCTGGTAACCATAGTGAGGGCAGGAACGTAGATCCTGGTTACCATGGTGAGGGTAGGAATGTAGATCCTGGTTACCATGGTGAGGGTAGGAACGTAGATCCTGGTAACCATAGTGAGGGCAGGAACGTAGATCCTGGTTACCATGGTGAGGGTAGGAACGTAGATCCTGGTTACCATGGTGAGGATAGGAACGTAGATCCTGGTTACCATGGTGAGGATAGGAACGTAGATCCTGGTTACCATGGTGAGGGTAGGAATGTAGATCCTGGTTACCATGGTGAGGGTAGGAACGTAGATCCTGGTTACCATGGTGAGGATAGGAACGTAGATCCTGGTTACCATGGTGAGGGCAGGAACGTAGATCCTTGTTACCATGGTGAGGGTAGGAACGTAGATCCTGGTTACCACGGTGAGGGTAGGAACGTAGATCCTGGTTACCACGGTGAGGGTAGGAACGTAGATCCTGGTTACCACGGTGAGGGTAGGAACGTAGATCCTGGTTACCATGGTGAGGGTAGGAACGTAGATCCTGGTTACCATGGTGAGGATAGGAACGTAGATCCTGGTTACCATGGTGAGGGTAGGAACGTAGATCCTGGTTACCACGGTGAGGGTAGGAACGTAGATCCTGGTTATCATGGTGAGGGTAGGAACGTAGATCCTGGTTACCATGGTGAGGGTAGGAACGTAGATCGATGCAGTCGATACAGTCCGATGCAGAGTCCCGATTATTTCAAACGTTGCACTCATCCGTCTGTTGATCGCCTGCTCCATCCTTCCTCCACTTGCGAACAAGATCACGAGATCCTCTAACTCCTCCATTTGGAGCAGGACCATGTCTGTAACCTACAGGGGGCATCCTACCCTTCTCCAGGCAAGGACCATCTCTGATTTGGCAGCGCTGATTCTGATCCCGGCTGCTTCACACTCTGCAGCAAATCGGTCCAATCAGAGTTGGAGATCACGTCCATGAATAAGCCAATAGGATCGCACCATTACAAAACTTAAAATTGAATTGAATAAAAAAAAAACAAATCAACAAATTTTTTATTTCATACAAATTATTTTACATGATTGAACAAAAATAATGTTAATTTCTTCATTAAACTGAATTTACAGTTTGATTTTCTTTCTGTTTCTCATCAATCATTGTCCTAAGAAGAATAAAACATCTGGAGGATTAGATCAGAAGATTTGGAGGATTAGATCAGAAGATCTGAAGGATTAGATCAGAACATCAGGAGGATTAGATCAGAACATCTGGAGGATTAGATCAGAACATCTGGAGGATTAGATCAGAAGATCTGGAGGATTAGATCAGAACATCTGGAGGATTAGATCAGAACATCTGGAGGATTAGATCAGAAGATCTGGAGGATTAGATCAGAAGATCTGGAGGATTAGATCAGAACATCTGGAGGATTAGATCAGAACATCTGGAGGATTAGATCAGAACATCTGGAGGATTAGATCAGAACATCTGGCCGAACATTCCCAGACGTTTACAGCAGCTCGTCCATGATCAAAGCGAGGGTGTGGCACATTTCTTTTGCCTGGAAAAAAAAATCATATTATTTACTGAGATTTTTATTTATTAAATACATTTTTTAAAATGATTTCAATTCAAATCATTTTTATTATTTACCGTATTTTCACGACCAAAAGGTGAACCGTATTTAAAGGCGCAGTACCAGTTTTGTGTGCTCTGTATTAAACACACACACAAGGCGCACCCGATGAAAGGACGCGGGTTTTACGTACGTATCCTCTCCTACGTACGTCCGCCTTCCAACACACACACAAACAGACAAGTGTGTGTATTTAAAAATAGATCAGGAGTAAAACTGAGTTTGTTTGGTTTTATTTAAATATTAGTTACAGTCGTCATGAAGTCATTTAAATCCATCCAAGTCCTCATCCTCTGTTTCTGAATCTAACAGCTTGTAAATGAGACGGCAGCTCAGTGGTTAGAGCGTTCGCACGCGGACCAAAAGTTTGCGGGTTTGCATCCCACAGAGAGCACGTCAAGGGTCCTTGGAGAAGACAACTAACCCCGTTTCTCCACCATTGGTACCATGGTGGGCAGCCTGCTGCGGTGTAAGGAGTGAAGTACACAAATTTCCCCAGTGAAGGATGTATAGAGTAATCCTTCATCCTTTAAATCCAACCTCGCAGGTTCACTTTCCACGCTGTCAGAGTCACTTTCTGAACCGTGCAGCTCCTCGGAAATGATGCCTGCTTTTGGGAAAGCTCGGACACAGTGCCAGCAGACACGTTAGCCCGAGCATCTACACGTAACTCGCCCGGTGCTGCCTTCCACCCTTCATAAAGCTGTGGTCTCCTCTGGTCGTCCATCGCTCGCAGCCTTACTTTGAACGCCCGGTTCACGTTGATCTCCAGCGGTTGGAGTTCTTTTATCAGACCTCTCGGAATCACAGCAAGCGTAGCGTTCATCTGCTTCACTTGTTTATTCACGTCAGTGATGAGATGAGCACGCATAGAGTCATAAATCACAAGTGATGGTGATGCCGGTCTCCTTACGTACTCCTGCCTCACCCACTCCTCCATCGTTTCCTCGTCCATCCAGCCCTTTTAATGACGCCTGCTGGAAACGTCTCTTTACGCAAAGTCTTTCCCTAAAAATCACCATCAGGGCCAGTTTCTGTCGATTGGCGTGACAGCAGAGCACAACAGTAAACGAAACCTTTTTGTACCCCGTTGTGCGTACCGCTACCGTGCTGGTTCCCTTCTTCTCCACCCTGTGACTCACCGGGATGTCCAACGTGAGCGGCACCTCATCCATGTTAGTGATCTGACTCGGCTGGATTTGTTGTTACCAAGGTGAAGGTAGGAACGTAGATCCTGGTTACCATGGTGAGGATAGGAACGTAGATCCTGGTTACCATGGTGAGGATAGGAACATAGATCCTGGTTACCATGGTGAGGGTAGGAACGTAGATCCTGGTTACCATGGTGAGGGTAGGAACGTAGATCCTGGTTACCATGGTGAGGATAGGAACGTAGATCCTGGTTACCATGGTGAGGGTAGGAACGTAGATCCTGGTTACCATGGTGAGGATAGGAACGTAGATCCTGGTTACCATGGTGAGGGTAGGAACGTAGGTCCTGGTTACCATGGTGAGGTTAGGAACGTAGATCCTGGTTACCATGGTGAGGGTAGGAACATAGATCCTGGTTACCATGGTGAGGGTAGGAACATAGATCCTGGTTACCATGGTGAGGGTAGGAACGTAAATCCTGGTTACCACGGTGAGGGTAGGAACGTAGATCCTGGTTACCATGGTGAGGGTAGGAACGTAGATCCTGGTTACCATGGTGAGGGTAGGAACGTAGATCCTGGTTACCATGGTGAGGGTAGGAACGTAGATCCTGGTTACCATGGTGAGGATAGGAACGTAGATCCTGGTTACCATGGTGAGGGTAGGAACGTAGGTCCTGGTTACCATGGTGAGGGTAGGAACGTAGATCCTGGTTACCATGGTGAGGGTAGGAACGTAGATCCTGGTTACCATGGTGAGGGTAGGAACTTAGATCCTGGTTACCATGGTGAGGGTAGGAACGTAGATCCTGGTTACCATGGTGAGGGTAGGAACGTAGATCCTGGTTACCATGGTGAGGGTAGGAACTTAGATCCTGGTTACCATGGTGAGGGTAGGAACGTAGATCCTGGTTACCATGGTGAGGGTAGGAACGTAGATCCTGGTTACCATGGTGAGGGTAGGAACGTAGATCCTGGTTACCATGGTGAGGGTAGGAACGTAGATCCTGGTTACCATGGTGAGGGTAGGAACGTAGATCCTGGTTACCATGGTGAGGGTAGGAACGTAGATCCTGGTTACCATGGTGAGGGTAGGAACGTAGATCCTGGTTACCATGGTGAGGGTAGCAACGTAGATCCTGGTTACCATGGTGAGGGTAGGAACGTAGATCCTGGTTACCATGGTGAGGGTAGGAACGTAGATCCTGGTTACCATGGTGAGGGTAGGAACGTAGATCCTGGTTACCATGGTGAGGGTAGCAACGTAGATCCTGGTTACCATGGTGAGGGTAGGAACGTAGATCCTGGTTACCATGGTGAGGGTAGGAACGTAGATCCTGGTTACCATGGTGAGGGTAGGAACGTAGATCCTGGTTACCACGGTCCTGGAGACCAAGGGGCAGACCCCGGACCCGCTGGAGAGACTATGTCTCACAGCTGGCCGGGGAACGACTTGGGATCCTTCCAGGTGAGCTGGAGGATACAGCCGGGGAGAGAGAGGCCAGGGCTGCCCGTTTGAGGCTGTTGCCCCCGCGACCCGACCCCGGAACAAGCGGAAGATGACGGAACGGAACGGCTCGATTCCCACGTTCCTCTGCGTAGCTGATCGCCATCAGTTTAAAGTGAGCTTCATAAACGTGTCTCTTTTCCATTTTCAGTGTTTTAAAAACAGCAATGTTCTACATAAAGCACACACCTGTTCTTTTAGACACACTCCACACACACACTTCACCCTTTAACATTCTCATGTTCTCAATTACGTCCACCTCATGGTTCTCTAATACGTCCACAAATCAGACGGGGCGCACCGCTCATTTTGAAGAAATTTTGAGACTTTTTTGTGCGCCTTATGGTCGTGAAAATACAGTAATTATTTATTTAATTAAACAGTTTTTTTCGTACCTGCTTTAAATAGAGGGAGAGTTTTTGGGGCGAGGTCGGGTTTCCATAAATAATTTCTACGGCCGGTTCTTTGCCGTGTTTCTTTGGCCGGATGGTTCTCATGGACTGAACGTCAGAAAGAGGAACCTGCAGAACCGATTTCTGAAAAAAAAACAATTTAAACCGGATGCATGTGGCAACACAGCAAGAAGGTCAGGCTATGAGTCCTGAAGTGGGGACGAGGCTACGAACACTGTTCTTTCTGTGTGTAGTTTGCATGTTCTCCTGTGTATGTGTGTGTTTTCTCTAAAAACATACATGTTACATTGATTGGTCACTATGTAACCGCCCATAGCAACACTGGTGACTTGTTATGGGTGTTTCCTCCTTCGCGCCTGAAATCAATCGGGATAGGCTTCACCACCCTGTCCAGCTGTGAGACATGGTCTCTCCAGCAGGTCCGGGCTCTGCCTCTGGGTCTCCTCCTTTCCTGGTGGAACGGAGCACCTCATCAGCGAGGCGTTCCGTCCCAACTCGTTTTAGTACCTTTGTTTTAGGATGCAGAACAATGACTCCGTCCAGACCGATGCTGATGATGGACGGCGATGGGAACCCCTTCTGGCCGACTTTCTGGACCATGAAGGTGTTGGATCCAAAGAAAGGCAGAGCCCTGAGCGTCTCTGAGGGACGAAGAGGAGGAGGAGGGTATTAAAGTAAAGCTAGGAATGAAGACGAAGGAGGATGAAGAGTTTCTACAAACCGATAAACTGGACTTTAGCATCCTGAGGGCTGACCGACTGCAGGGCTACTATACGACTCCGGCAGACGGTTCGAATCTCATCCGCTTTGGTGCTCAGATCGCTTCCTGGTGGGAGATAACTGGTCACCTCCTCTCTAAACAAACGCAGGAAATCTATTGTTAACATTTAGTACAGAATTGGAACAAAATACAAAACTGTTTACCTGTGATTTAAAGTTTCTACTTACAGAGATGGCAGGTCCACCAGCCCCACAGCCAGGTGTTGCAGAGCTGCCAGGTTCGCTGCCTGCTGGACCGATGAAGTCTGTCCTGCATCCAGAAGGACCATCCGACCACCGAGATAATCACCCAGCAGCTAAACACAGCCAGAGGTTAGACGTAAGATAAACCTGCTCCCTGGATTCAAACGTTACACACTCCTTTAGAAAGGAGGAGGATTCGAGCAGAGCCTCCTACACTGAATGGTATTTCTTCTTTTTCTTTCCTTCAGGGGGCACTACAGCAAGTCAGTTCCTTCCATCTAATCCTGTCTCCTGCATCCTCTTGGAGAGATCCTCAGCATCTTCATCTCTGCTACAAACATCTCTGCTACCTGTCTTTTCCTCAGTGGCACTGTCTCTAGACCAATCAGCATGGCCGCTCTCACCATACTGTCTCTAGACCAATCAGCATGGCCGCTCTCACCACACTGTCTCTAGACCAATCAGCATGGCCGCTCTCACCACACTGTCTCTAGACCAATCAGCATGGCCGCTCTCACCACACTGTCTCTCGACCAATCAGCATGGCCGCTCTCATCACACTGTCTCTAGACCAATCAGCATGGCCGCTCTCACCACACTGTCTCTAGACCAATCAGCATGGCCGCTCTCACCACACTGTCTCTAGACCAATCAGCATGGCCGCTCTCACCACACTGTCTCTAGACCAATCAGCATGGCCGCTCTCACCACACTGTCTCTAGACCAATCAGCATGGCCGCTCTCACCACACTGTCTCTAGACCAATCAGCATGGCCGCTCTCACCACACTGTCTCTAGACCAATCAGCATGGCCGCTCTCACCACACTGTCTCTAGACCAATCAGCATGGCCGCTCTCACCACACTGTCTCTAGACCTTCTATCACACCGTTCCATCCTGCCTGCACACACTTCTTCACCTCTTTTCTCCCTCTCATTCCCACACATGACACTGACAGGCACTCAGCCACTTTCATAGATCGTGCTGAACTCTGTACCCACTCTAACCCTCTGATTTTTAACCCAAGTAGACTTTATGAATGAGGTCTGCTCTCTTTCTTCACCTGCTGGTAGTGGAAGTCCACATAGAGATCATTCCTGAAGGATAGCGGACATCCCCACGTAACCCTCCTCAGAGAGAGGGCGATGGCCTCGTTGTCCAGTAGAAAGTCAAACAGGTAGTCTGCGGCGTGGAGGGGACGCACCAAACCATCTGATGGACCAGAGAGAGAAGTCAGGACACTGATTTAAACTGAAGGTTCTCACAGGAAAAAAAAATCAAAGTAGTTCCACAAACGTTCTTCAACAGTATTTAGAAGATTCAACCCAGTCTTAAAATGACCTTGAGATCTTGTGACGAAGACGGCAAACTCTCTGATTTCCTCCATCTCTGAGATGTCCATGTCCTGGCACAGCTTGGTCACCACGTCCAGTGCCACCTGAAGGATGGAACAGAACGATGAGGCATCGCAGAGAGACGTTAAGGGTGAAGGATTCTTACAGTGAAGCTCTGGATCTTAGTGGGAAACTGGACTTCTCCTGGCAGCAGAACCGGGACGCGTCGAGATGTTTTTCCACTCTGAAAAAACCACATGCTTTTATTGTAAAATTATCTGAAGCTGATCCTTTCAAAATAGAACAGACATAAAACGGAGATGCTGACCGAGTCAATCTCAAATCTTCTGTGAATCTTAAGCTTCGTTTTGTTCTGTTGTCTTCAGCTTGTCCGGGGCCGGATCGCAGGAGTAACAACCTCAGAAAGGTGAGAGAAGCCGAGGCTTCTCTCACTCCGGCTGCATCCTCCATCTCACCAGGGAAGATCCTAAGGTATTCCCTGTCCAGCTGTGAGACATAGTCTCTCCAGCAGGTCTGGGGTCTGCCCCTTGGTCTCTTCCTGGTGGGTTGTGCCCTAAACACCTCACCAGCGACGGAGGCATCCTAACCAGAGGTGAGGGTAGGAACGTAGATCCTGGTTACCATGGTGAGGGTAGGAACATAGATCCTGGTTACCATGGTGAGGGTAGGAACGTAGATCCTGGTTACCATGGTGAGGGTAGGAACGTAGATCCTGGTTACCATGGTGAGGGTAGGAATGTAGACCCTGGTTACCATGGTGAGGGTAGGGACGTAGATCCTGGTTACCATGGTGAGGGTAGGAACGTAGATCCTGGTTACTATTGTGAGGGTAGGAACGTAGATCCTGGTTACCATGGTGAGGGTAGGAACGTAGATCCTGGTTACCATGGTGAGGGTAGGAACGTAGATCCTGGTTACCATGGTGAGGGTAGGAACGTAGATCCTGGTTACCACAGTGAGGGTAGGAACGTAGACCCTGGTTACCATGGTGAGGGTAGGGACGTAGATCCTGGTTACCATGGTGAGGGTAGGAACGTAGACCCTGGTTACCATGGTGAGGGTAGGGACGTAGATCCTGGTTACCATGGTGAGGGTAGGAACGTAGATCCTGGTTACCATGGTGAGGGTAGGGACGTAGATCCTGGTTACCATGGTGAGGGTAGGAACGTAGATCCTGGTTACCATGGTGAGGGTAGGAACGTAGATCCTGGTTACCACAGTGAGGGTAGGAACGTAGACCCTGGTTACCATGGTGAGGGTAGGGACGTAGATCCTGGTTACTATTGTGAGGGTAGTAACGTAGATCCTGGTTACCACGGTGAGGGTAGGAACGTAGATCCTGGTTACCACGGTGAGGGTAGGAACGTAGATCCTGGTTACCATGGTGAGGGTAGGAACGTAGATCCTGGTTACCATGGTGAGGGTAGGAACGTAGATCCTGGTTACCATGGTGAGGGTTAAACTGTGTAAGACTGTCCTATCCCTGAGCCCCGGTACTCACCAGGATGGCCTCCATCTCCACGTGTGAGGGGATATTCCTCCGACCACCAAAACTCACAGAGCGCTGCAGGTTTTCTTGACACACGAAGGACAATTCTAAAGAAAAAGTTTGAAAAGAATCTTGGAATCAGCAGAAATTTTCCAGAGACCCAGCATTTCCTGTTCACTACCTCCATATGGGTGCTCTGGGTCCTGGGAGATGTCGTAGAGGTATTGAGTGACGTAAGGCTGCAGAATGTCCGTGCAAGAGAAGAAACCAGTGACGAGGCTGAGAAGACGCCAGCCGAGCGTGCAGCTGGACCTACAAATATCACACAGGAGGAAAGCTGTGAACGCGATCGTAAGCCTTTAACGTATGCCAACATTCATGTAGATCGAGTGATTTTTTTTTTTAGGTGTGGGAGTGTTTGGACTTTGGCATAACTCTAGGCAAAGTCAGAAGCTGCCAAATGGTAAGATATGGAAGAAAAATGAGAGTTGTGTGGATCACCCTCACCTTCGTAACCAGATCCTGATCCTGGTTACTAAGGACCACTTTATCTACGCTCCTACCCTCACCATGGTAACCAGGATCTACGTTCCTACCCTCACTGTGGTAACCAGGATCTACGTTCCTACCCTCACTGTGGTAACCAGGATCTACGTTCCTACCCTCACCATGGTAACCAGGATCTACGTTCCTACCCTCACCATAGTAACCAGGATCTACGTTCCTACCCTCACTGTGGTAACCAGGATCTACGTTCCTACCCTCACCATGGTAACCAGGATCTACGTTCCTACCCTCACCATAGTAACCAGGATCTACGTTCCTACCCTCACCGTGGTAACCAGGATCTACGTTCCTACCCTCACCGTGGTAACCAGGATCTACGTTCCTACCCTCACCATGGTAACCAGGATCTACGTTCCTACCCTCACCATGGTAACCCGGATCTACGTTCCTACCCTCACCATGGTAACCAGGATCTACGTTCCTACCCTCACCATGGTAACCCGGATCTACGTTCCTACCCTCACCGTGGTAACCAGGATCTACGTTCCTACCCTCACCATGGTAACCAGGATCTACATTCCTACCCTCACCATGGTAACCAGGATCTACGTTCCTACCCTCACCATGGTAACCAGGATCTACGTTCCTACCCTCACCATGGTAACCAGGATCTATGTTCCTACCCTCACCATGGTAACCAGGATCTACATTCCTACCCTCACCATGGTAACCAGGATCTACGTTCCTACCCTCACCATGGTAACCAGGATCTACGTTCCTACCCTCACCATGGTAACCAGGATCTATATTCCTACCCTCACCATGGTAACCCGGATCTACATTCCTACCCTCACCATGGTAACCAGGATCTACGTTCCTACCCTCACCATGGTAACCAGGATCTACGTTCCTACCCTCACCATGGTAACCCGGATCTACATTCCTACCCTCACCATGGTAACCAGGATCTACGTTCCTACCCTCACCATGGTAACCAGGATCTACGTTCCTACCCTCACCGTGGTAACCAGGATCTACGTTCCTACCCTCACCATGGTAACCAGGATCTACGTTCCTACCCTCACCATGGTAACCCGGATCTACATTCCTACCCTCACCATGGTAACCAGGATCTACGTTCCTACCCTCACCATGGTAACCAGGATCTACGTTCCTACCCTCACCATGGTAACCCGGATCTACATTCCTACCCTCACCATGGTAACCAGGATCTACGTTCCTACCCTCACCGTGGTAACCAGGATCTACGTTCCTACCCTCACCATGGTAACCAAGATCTACGTTCCTACCCTCACCATGGTAACCAGGATCTACGTTCCTACCCTCACCATGGTAACCAAGATCTACGTTCCTACCCTCACCATGGTAACCAGGATCTACGTTCCGTAAACATTTGATGTTAAAAACCTACTTGGTCGGGTTGTTGGTGGTCTGCTTGATGATCTGACAGTAGATCTCATCCCTCAGCATCTCGTTCTCCTTCCCAAGCTGACCAGTAGAACAGAAACCAGTCAGAATGATGGATTAAAGTCAGATTACAAACGTTCTCACCAGGAGGATCTGGCACAGGAGATCAGCTTGGCTGGTGTTCTTCTTCATGGGGATGTCGGCCATGAACTGCATCAGGTCTGCAGGTTGGAGAGTGAAGGGAATGATGAGGGAGGAGGATTGTAACCTTGGTTACCGGATCTTACCCCAAGAGGACGGACTTACTCTGAAAGTTCTGCACTGATAAATCATTCATGTCGGGGTCGTTGAAGAGGATCAGAGACTCCTGGATGGGGACCTGATCAGGAAGACACAGTTATCTGAAGCTTTAATCTAGATTTTAAGAGCTTTATTTTAGGACCAGTCAGTGAAGACCGGAAACGCCCACCGTGGAGCGAGTGAACCCCAATGCTGAGAGGTCAGACTATGAAGCAGGCTCAGATGGAACCGTTCTGTCTTACCTCAGTATGTTGAACCGCTTCGATAAAACTCCTCTCACTGGTCGCCAAACCCGTCGTCCCCACTCTGGTCGACATGTAACAGAACCACAGATTAACCTCCTCGAGGTGGGAACCCCGGGTTATCAGAAAGAGATCAACATACCGGAAATAATTCATGGCAAAGTCGGCCATGATAGAACGGGGCTCCTGTTCTTGTACCGATCCATTGAAGGGTGGGTATGCTGGCGGTGCCTGTCTGGAGCTGGGGGGCGGGGATTCTCTGAGGGGTCGCTCCGGCTCGAAGTTGGGCCGCGGGGATTCCCTGATTGGTCGCTCCGGCTCGAAGTTGGGCGGTGGGGATTCCCTGAGGGGTCTCTCTGACTTGACACTCATCTGTCTGATGATTGGAGCCTGTACCTGCGGTGGAGCGGTGGTCTTAGAACTCCTCATGCTCTTCCGTCTGTTGTCTCTTCGGTTCAGGTGAAGGGAGTGGTAATCCGGAGCGGCCGAAGGCTGCGTGAGATCCTCAGAAAAAAGACCGGAGCGCCCTCCCATCGTCCCGAACCTCCAGCCTGATGGTGCACACAAACATGAAGAACCAGACTTTCTGATCCAGGTGTGTCTCCTACCCGCACCTCCTCACCTGACTGGAGTCCTTCCATTGGCTGGAGCTTGATGATGTCACCTTTGTCGAAGCTGAGAAGACTTTTATCATCTGTAGCAAAACTTTTTATGGCTACGACGTGTCCTGAGTTCTGTGAGAGAGACGGCTGATGATCCACAAGAAACAACACGGAACTTTAAAGTGAACGTGACACAGTGTGGGAGGCGCTGGCTCAGTGGTAGAGGTAGGTAGGTCACCAGGATCTACGTTCCCACCCTCACCATGGTAACCAGGATCTACGTTCCTACCCTCACCATGGTAACCAGGATCTACGTTCCTACCCTCACCATGGTAACCAGGATCTACGTTCCTACCCTCACCATGGTAACCAGGATCTACGTTCCTACCCTCACCATGGTAACCAGGATCTACGTTCCAACCCTCACCATGGTAACCAGGATCTACGTTCCTACCCTCACCATGGTAACCAGGATCTACGTTCCTACCCTCACCATGGTAACCAGGATCTACGTTCCTACCCTCACCATGGTAACCAGGATCTACGTTCCTACCCTCACCATGGTAACCAGGATCTACGTTCCTACCCTCACCATGGTAACCAGGATCTACGTTCCTACCCTCACCTTGGTAACCAGGATCTAGGTTCCTACCCTCACCATGGTAACCAGGATCTACGTTCCTACCCTCACCATGGTAACCAGGATCTATGTTCCTACCCTCACCATGGTAACCAGGATCTACGTTCCTACCCTCACCATGGTAACCAGGATCTACGTTCCAACCCTCACCATAGTAACCAGGATCTACGTTCCTACCATCACCATGGTAACGAGGATCTACGTTCCTACCCTCACCATGGTAACCAGGATCTACGTTCCTACCCTCACCTTGGTAACCAGGATCTACGTTCCTACCCTCACCATGGTAACCAGGATCTACGTTCCTACCCTCACCATGGTAACCAGGATCTATGTTCCTACCCTCACAATGGTAACCAGGATCTACGTTCCTACCCTCACCATGGTAACCAGGATCTACGTTCCTACCCTTACCATGGTAACCAGGATCTATGTTCCTACCCTCACCATGGTAACCAGGATCTACGTTCCTACCCTCACCATGGTAACCAGGATCTATGTTCCTACCCTCACCATGGTAACCATGATCTACGTTCCTACCCTCACCATGGTAACCAGGATCTACGTTCCTACCCTCACCATAGTAACCAGGATCTACGTTCCTACCCTCACCTTGGTAACCATGATCTACGTTCCTACCCTCACCATGGTAACCAGGATCTACATTCCTACCCTCACTATGGTAACCAGGATCCACGTTCCTACCCTCACCGTGGTAACCAGGATCTACGTTCCTACCCTCACCATGGTAACCAGCTGTGGGTGGTGACTGAAAGAATGAGATCGCAGATACAAGTGGCTGAAATGAGCTTCCTCCGCAGGGTGGCTGGACTCTCACTCAGAGATCGGGTGAGGAGCTCTGCCATCCGGGAGGAGCTCGGTGTCGAGCCGCTCCTCCTCCAGGTCGAGAGGAGCCAAATGGGGTGGTTCGGGCATCTGGTCAGGATGCCCCCCGAGCGCCTCGCGGGCGAGGTGTTTTGGATACATCCCACCGGGAGGAGACCAAGGGGCAGACCCCGGACCCGCTGGAGAGACTATGTCTCACAGCTGGCCGGGGAACGACTTGGGATTCTTCCAGGTGAGCTGGAGGATGCAGGCGGGGAGAGAGAGGCCTGGGCTGCCCGCTTGAGGCTGTTGCCCCCGCGACCCGACCCCGAAACAAGCGGAAGATGACAGAACTGTTCCTCTGGCTTTGTTTAGCTACATACGTCCAGACATGTGATTGGTGTTGGTGGGGTCTCTGTCTGTTTTAGGTACAGTTATCACACTGTGTCACACACACTTTCAAAGGAAATCTTCTTCTCCAGGGGGCATCATCTAATCCTGTCTCTTCACAGGTTCCTTCACCACATCCATAAAACTCCTTTTTGGTCTTCATCCCTCTCTCGGTTACGTCCAAAACCAGCTGATGAGAGCGGCCATGCTGATTGGTCTAGAGACAGTGTGGTGAGAGCGGCCATGCTGATTGGTCTAGAGATAGTGTGGTGAGAGCGGCCATGCTGATTGGTCTAGAGACAGTGTGGTGAGAGCGGCCATGCTGATTGGTCTAGAGACAGTGTGGTGAGAGCGGCCATGCTGATTGGTCTAGAGACAGTGTGGTGAGAGCGGCCATGCTGATTGGTCTAGAGACAGTGTGGTGAGAGCGGCCATGCTGATTGGTCTAGAGACAGTGTGGTGAGGGCGGCCATGCTGATTGGTCTAGAGCAGCGGTCGGCAACCTTTGACACCGAAAGAGCCATTTGAACCCGGTTTCCACGGAAAAGAAAACACTGGGAGCCGCACATCTAAAATAAAATTAAAAAAAACTTCTACTACTTTTTACCGCAGCATGTTTCTTATGAAAACCACGTGCTACAGAGAAAATTACATTGTATTCATTTAATGAACACATTTTGAACATTTTGAATTCTTGAAAAATAATAACAATGTTGTCTCTTTCAAATAAATTAAAAAGCTGAATTTAAATTGTCCATGTAGCAAACGAAAGCAGAAAAATGCCATGAGGCGTCATCCTTATATCCATTTATCTAAAATGAAGATAACACTGTATATATTGCTTTTTCTTACCTTTACACTTTGTATAAACAACTATAGTGTGGTTATGTCTTATGAAGTGCTACGGAGAAAATTTAATTTTACCGATGTAATGAACACATTTTGAATTCTTGAAAAAAAATAATGTCTGAATGTCTCTTTCCAATAAATTAAAAAGATGAATTTAAATTGTACATGCAGCAAACAAAAGGGAAAAATCCGTGAGCCGTCATCCTTATATCGCCTTGTGCTTTCAAAGTATGCAGCGGAGCATACTTTGTGATATTTCAAGATCACAATAATCTTCAAATTTAGAACTAAAATAATATAGAAACTAACACAAATAAAACACACTTCAATTAAATACAAAAAAAAATTTTTTAGTAATTTTTTTTCCCGAGCCAATCAGAGCCGCATTATAAGGATGAAAGAGCCGCATGAGGCTCCGGAGCCGCGGGTTGCCGACCGCTGGTCTAGAGAAAGTGTGGTGAGAGCGGCCATGCTGATTGGTCTAGAGACAGTGTGGTGAGAGCGGCCATGCTGATTGGTCTAGAGACAGTGTGGTGAGAGCGGCCATGCTGATTGGTCTAGAGACAGTGTGGTGAGAGCGGCCATGCTGATTGGTCTAGAGACAGTGTGGTGAGAGCGGCCATGCTGATTGGTCTAGAGACAGTGTGGTGAGAGCGGCCATGCTGATTGGTCTAGAGACAGTGTTATGAGAGCGGCCATGCTGATTGGTCTAGAGACAGTGTGGTGAGAGCGACCATGCTGATTGGTCTAGAGACAGTGTGGTGAGAGCGGCCATGCTGATTGGTCTAGAGACAGTGTGGTGAGAGCGGCCATGCTGATTGGTCTAGAGACAGTGTGGTGAGAGCGGCCATGCTGATTGGTCTAGAGACAGTGTGGTGAGAGCGGCCATGCTGATTGGTCTAGAGACAGTGTGGTGAGAGCGGCCATGCTGATTGGTCTAGAGACAGTGTGGTGAGAGCGGCCATGCTGATTGGTCTAGAGACAGTGTTATGAGAGCGGCCATGCTGATTGGTCTAGAGACAGTGTGGTGAGAGCGACCATGCTGATTGGTCTAGAGACAGTGTGGTGAGAGCGGCCATGCTGATTGGTCTAGAGACAGTGTGGTGAGAGCGGCCATGCTGATTGGTCTAGAGACAGTGTGGTGAGAGCGGCCATGCTGATTGGTCTAGAGACAGTGTGGTGAGAGCGGCCATGCTGATTGGTCTAGAGACAGTGTGGTGAGAGCGGCCATGCTGATTGGTCTAGAGACAGTGTTATGAGAGCGGCCATGCTGATTGGTCTAGAGACAGTGTTATGAGAGCGGCCATGCTGATTGGTCTAGAGACAGTGTGGTGAGAGCAGCCATGCTGATTGGTCTAGAGACAGTGTGGTGAGAGCGGCCATGCTGATTGGTCTAGAGACAGTGTGGTGAGAGCGGCCATGCTGATTGGTCTAGAGACAGTGTGGTGAGAGCGGCCATGCTGATTGGTCTAGAGACAGTGTGGTGAGGGCGGCCATGCTGATTGGTCTAGAGACAGTGTGGTGAGAGCGGCCATGCTGATTGGTCTAGAGACAGTGTGGTGAGAGCGGCCATGCTGATTGGTCTAGAGACAGTGTGGTGAGAGCGGCCATGCTGATTGGTCTAGAGACAGTGTGGTGAGAGCGGCCATGCTGATTGGTCTAGAGACAGTGTTATGAGAGCGACCATGCTGATTGGTCTAGAGACAGTGTGGTGAGAGCGGCCATGCTGATTGGTCTAGAGACAGTGTGGTGAGAGCGGCCATGCTGATTGGTCTAGAGACAGTGTTATGAGAGCGGCCATGCTGATTGGTCTAGAGACAGTGTGGTGAGAGCGGCCATGCTGATTGGTCTAGAGACAGTGTCACTGATTCAAAGACAGGAAGCAGAGATGTTTGTATCAGAGATGAAGATGCTGAGGATCTCTCTGGGAGTGACCAGGATGGACAGGATCAGAGGAACAGCACATGTTAGAGGTTTTAAAGTCAGAGAGGCCAGACTGAGATGGTTTGGACATGTGCAGAGGAGAGAGAGAGAGTACATCAGAAGAAGGATGCTGGGTTTGGAACCACCAGGAAAGAGGACTAGAGGAAGACCAAAGAGGAGGTTCATGGATACAGTGAAGCAAGGCATGAACCAATGAGGATGCAGGAGACAGGATTACCAGCTCCCAGTGACCTTCCTCGTACTTTCTTAATGTCCTCAAAGGAAACACTACATCTGTATCAGTATTTTTTGGCATAAAAAGTCGGTTTAAAAGGGAATAAATTCCATTTAAAACACCTTGATGAGCTCCTGGTGGAACATCTGGATCATGGCAGTGATCTGAGGAGCTCTGGGTGACCGAAGCAGCAGGTTCTCATTCTGCAGCTCCACTTCTACCCCATCAGAACCGTGGAGCTCCACAGACATCACCTCTGCAAAACTAAACTCAGGAAGGGTGAGAAGGAGAAGTTTTGAACCCCAGAAGATCTTTTCCCGTCTGCCTACCTGTAGCCTTTAAGAAGTCTGAGATGCTTCGGACTGATTCCTGATGCTCTCACCATCTTCAAGAGACGAAGCCCACGATGAGACACTCCTAAAATCTCAGCATCTCCATCATGAGGCTGAAACAGAAAAAAAAAGAGCCTTTTATTAAGATGGACTGACTTGGTTTCAACATTAAAACAGCTCGATGAGATTATATTTGGAAAAGTAGGAAATCACTTTTCCCTGCCAGGCAGCCAACGTGTCCAGATGACCAACCTGAACACGTCTGTCTAAACCATGGTGTTACCTCACCATGGTAACCAGGATCTGCATTCCTACCCTCACCATGGTAACCAGGATCTGCATTCCTACCCTCCATGGTAACCAGGATCTGCATTCCTACCCTCACCATGGTAACCAGGATCTACGTTCCTACCCTCACCATGGTAACCAGGATCTACGTTCCTACCCTCACCATGGTAACCAGGATCTACGTTCCTACCCTCTCCATGGTAACCAGGATCTACGTTCCTACCCTCACCATGGTAACCAGGATCTACGTTCCTACCATCACCATGGTAACCAGGATCTACGTTCCTACCCTCACCGTGGTAACCAGGATCTACGTTCCTACCCTCACCATGGTAACCAGGATCTACGTTCCTACCCTCACCATGGTAACCAGCTGTGGGTGGTGACTGAAAGAATGAGATCGCAGATACAAGTGGCTGAAATGAGCTTCCTCCGCAGGGTGGCTGGGCTCTCACTCAGAGATCGGGTGAGGAGCTCTGCCATCCGGGAGGAGCTCGGTGTCGAGCCGCTCCTCCTCCAGGTCGAGAGGAGCCAGATGGGGTGGTTCGGGCATCTGGTCAGGATGCCCCCCGAGCGCCTCGCGGGCGAGGTGTTTTGGAGACATCCCACCGGGAGGAGACCAAGGGGCAGACCCCGGACCCGCTGGAGAGACTATGTCTCATAGCTGGCCGGGGAACGACTTGGGATCCTTCCAGGTGAGCTGGAGGATGCAGGCGGGGAGAAAGAGGCCTGGGCTGCCCGCTTGAGGCTGTTCCCCCGCGACCCGACCCCGAAACAAGCGGAAGATGACAGAACTGTTCCTCTGGCTTTGTTTAGCTACATACGTCCAGACATGTGATTGGTGTTGGTGGGGTCTCTGTCTGTTTTAGGTACAGACAGAGACCAGGATCTAGCAGGTTTTTTCAGAGCTCACCATAAGAGGGAAAAGCCGACTGAAATAATTCTCCCAGTTGTCTCGAGCAGCGATGACGATCCGCTTCTTCATGTTCTCGTCTTGGATCGTACGGATTGTGGTTCCCACCTTGAAGTTTGCTACGTGGAACCAAAACAGACACGTTATGAGATACAAACTGGAAATTAAGACGACTGGAGCAGAAAAAGTCACTGAATCCATGTTACAAATTGGACCGGAACCAATCAAGTTCAAGAAACAAGAACCTGTTATTAAGTCATTACCACGGTGAACAATTTATTTTGACCCCGTAGAGCCAGATCTGAACCAGTTCAAGAGCAGGAACCTCAAATATAAAGTGTGTTTACACTGAAATCAGCGAGGAGGCAGACCTCGACATAAAGTGAGGGATGTGTGTAAAATATATGTGGAGATAAAGCTGGAGAGGTGGAGGTTTGGAATGAAGATTCTATAGAGTGAGACGTGTGTGTGAATGAGAGGAGTGAGGTTAGAGAGAGAAGAGAGAAAGAAGGGGGAGGAGTTTAAATTATTAGGATCAATGGAGATAAAAGAGGGGAAGAAGAGCTTATTGGTCTAGAGACAGTGTGGTGAGAGCGGCCATGCTGATTGGTCTAGAGACAGTGTGGTGAGAGCGGCCATGCTGATTGGTCTAGAGACAGTGTGGTGAGAGCGGCCATGCTGATTGGTCTAGAGCAGCGGTCGGCAACCCGCGGCTCCGGAGCCTCATGCGGCTCTTTCATCCTTATAATGCGGCTCTGATTGGCTCGGGAAAATAAATTACTAAAAAAAATTTTTTTGTATTTAATTGAAGTGTGTTTTATTTGTGTTAGTTTTTATATTATTTTAGTTCTAAATTTGAAGATTATTGTGATCTTGAAATATCACAAAGTATGCTCCGCTGCATACTTTGAAAGCCCAAGGCGATATAAGGATGACGGCTCACGGATTTTTCCCTTTTGTTTGCTGCATGCACAATTTAAATTCAGCTTTTTAATTTATTCAAAAGAGACATTCAGACGTTATTATTTTTTCAAGAATTCAAAATGTGTTCATTACATCGGTAAAATTTAATTTTCTCCGTAGCACTTCATAAGACATAACCACACTATAGTTGTTTATACAAAGTGTAAAGGTAAGAAAAAGCAATATATACAGTGTTATCTTCATTTTAGATAAATGGATATAAGGATGACGCCTCATGACATTTTTCTGCTTTCGTTTGCTACATGGACAATTTAAATTCAGCTTTTTAATTTATTTGAAAGAGACATTCATTGTTATTATTTTTCAAGAATTCAAAATGTGTTCATTAAATGAATAAAATGTCATTTTCTCTGTAGCACGTGGATTTCATAAGAAACATGCTGCGGTAAAGTAGTAGAAGTTTTTTTTTTTCATTTTAGATGTGCGGCTCCCAGTGTTTTCTTTTCCGTGGAAACCGGGTTCAAATGGCTCTTTCGGTGTCAAAGGTTGCCGACCGCTGGTCTAGAGACAGCGTGGTGAGAGCGGCCATGCTGATTGGTCTAGAGACAGTGTGGTGAGAGCGGCCATGCTGATTGGTCTAGAGACAGCGTGGCGAGAGCGGCCATGCTGATTGGTCTAGAGACAGCGTGGTGAGAGCGGCCATGCTGATTGGTCTAGAGACAGTGTGGTGAGAGCGGCCATGCTGATTGGTCTAGAGACAGTGTGGTGAGAGCGGCCATGCTGATTGGTCTAGAGACAGCGTGGTTAGAGCGGCCATGCTGATTGGTCTAGAGACAGCGTGGTGAGAGCGGCCATGCTGATTGGTCTAGAGACAGTGTGGTGAGAGCGGCCATGCTGATTGGTCTAGAGACAGTGTGGTGAGAGCGGCCATGCTGATTGGTCTAGAGACAGTGTGGTGAGAGCGGCCATGCTGATTGGTCTAGAGACAGTGTGGTGAGAGCGGCCATGCTGATTGGTCTAGAGACAGTGTGGTGAGAGCGGCCATGCTGATTGGTCTAGAGACAGTGTGCTGAGAGCGGCCATGCTGATTGGTCTAGAGACAGTGTGGTGAGAGATGATGCTAATCTTTAGAAATGAGATTCCTGCTCTAGAACTAAACCCAGTCTGATAGAATCTGATGAAGACGGTGTTTCTGTTCGTTTTTTACCCAGAAGGTCTTTCATCTTCCTCCTCTCCTCCCGGCTGATCCTCAGATAGCTGTCAGAGAACGTGTCTCTCATGATCTGTAGAAACAAAGTGTTAAAGATCGGATGATAAAAGCTGTTCTATGAGGACACAGAAACGTGTTGATCACCTGTTCACACAGCAGGTTCAGGACGTAGGGTCGGTTAAACTTCTCTTTGGGATAAAACACCTGCACAAAAACACAAAAAGTCACTCAGAGAAGTCCAGAAATCCACCGGATCGTTGGAAGCAAGTGAAAAAAGTCAGATTTTACACCAGAAATGACTGTATTTAGGTTATAATTTAATTAAATTTGAGCTCGATGAGCCGCTCCTCCTCCAGGTCGAGAGAAGCCATGTAGGATGGTTTGGGCATCTGGTTAGGATGCCTCCCTCGTTGGTGAGGTGTTCCGTCCCACCAGGAGGAGACCCAGAGTCAGACCCCCGACCTGCTGGAGAGACTATGTCTCCCAGGTGGACAGGGAACACCTCAGGATCCTAGTGGGTGAGCTGGAGGATGCAACCAGGGTGAGAGAAGCCTGGGTTTCCCGTCTGAGGTTGTTACCCGCGCGGCCCGGCCCCAGAGAAGCAGAAGATGACGGAACAGAAACAGTACTTGTTCTCATTTAAACACCTTTTAATGTGCTCAGACTTTGAGAATGTTCTCTTACTTCTTTCCTTAAGAAGAGTTTTCCTGGCATGAGACGATAGGAGAAGAAATCTCTGGGGAAGAAGCGATGGATCTGAGTTCGAGTCCCGTCCTCCTCTGGCATCGTGTCTACAGACAGAAGGAGAAACAGGGATTCTTATTGGATCGTCCAAAAACAGAACATTTAAACAGGAATGAATGAATCAGGCTTTTAAAACAGAGAGTCCAGGTTCTGGGATGAACTCAGATGAACAGGGAGGGAGGTGGTGAGGACCTGGAGGAGCATGCTGAGGGGAATGAGGAGTTCCAGTGGACATGCTTGGGGTCTGACCAGTGATGAGAAGGATTCTATACTCGATCTGAGATGTAACAGGATGAGGGTGATGTTTTCATGTTTCCAGACTCTTTAGAATTCCGGCTGCTCTGTTCTGAATGTATCATAGTTTTTTGTCAGGAATCCCAAAGAAGAAGCTGTTGCAGGGTCTAATCTTGAGGAGATCAAGGAAGTGAGAGGAGGGGACGGATGGTGGGACGAGTTCCTACATGGAATCAGAGACGTACAGGTCGTGGAGAGATGGAAGGCTGCAGCTGATCACCTTCTACCCTGCAGTCTGTGTTTGTCCCTGGCTGTGGCTCCATCGTACCACACGGTGATGGAGGAGGTGAGGATGGACTCTCTGCACCATCATCTAGAAGGGCAGCTTGGCTTTCTTCAGCCTCTGTAGAGCCTTTTTGATCAGGACGGGCCGTGATGGGGGAGTCTGTCAGGGCGAGGGGAATGGAGGCTGTGACTTTCCTGAAGTCCACAATCATCTTCTGAGTATTCTCAGGTTGTTGCTGCTGCACCAGGACACCAGCTGGTCTACCTCCATCCTATAGGCCGCTGTACTCCTCCCTGTTCACATAACCACCAACCACCCATTGTTGTTTTTGGCAACCATCTAAGTTTTCGTTTTAGTCTTCGTTTTGGGACGAATTTTAATTTAAGTTTTAGTCACGTTTTAGTCACGAAAACACAAAAGAGTTTTCGTCTAGTTTTAGTGTAAAAAAAATTCTTACTTTAAAAATTGTGTCTTTATTACTGAGAATAATGCAGGTTGTTTATTTTAAAAAAAAACTCTGCTGAGCTTTAACTTGTGCAAAACATCAAACATTGTAAAACAACTTAAATAAATATATTTTTTTTCAGTGAGTGAGGAACTTTTTAAAAATAACACCTCTTAATAACCCTGTAAACAAAGTAAACATTGTACTGTCTCTTTAAATCAGTCGTTAGCGACCAAGCTAACAGGAAGTTAGCAGCACCGCTATCCTTTGTTTTCACCATGGTGTGTGACTTCATCATGGCTGCAGGTGTGTTGTATAGACGTGTGAAGGTGCAGCAGTGTGGGGGGCGTGCCGCCGTTTTCACAGACAGAAATGTGAAAGTCTGACGTTTATTTTGTTACGTTTTCGTCTCATCAGCAGAAACTTGCAAACGTCTCGTCACATTTTCGTCACAAAAATTTTGCATTTATTTCATTATCGTTACGTCATCGTCATAAAAAAATGCTTCGTCAACAAAATCATTTCGTTTTCGTCATCGTTGACGAAAACAACACTGCAACCACCAAGACGGACCATCACGTTGAAATTCATCTTGATCTTAAAATTGTCCTATGACCTAAAGTCGGGCTGAGTATGGCAGCGTCTACGTCCGTTTACGCCCGTTTACACCCGTTTACGTCTGGACAGTTTCATTAAATCTCTTCAGAGGTTTAGGAGATATTTTTAAATGACATTTAAAAACTTACCGTAATTTCACGGCCATAAGGCGCAACTAAAAGTCTCAAATTTTCTTCAAAATGAGCGGTGCGCCCTATCTGATTTGTGATTGGTGGACGTATTAGAGAACCATCAGGCGGACGCAGTTGAAAACATGAGAATGTTAAAGGGTGAAGTGTGGGCGTGGATTATGTCTAAAAGAACAGGTGTGTTCTTTATGCAGAACATTGCTGTTTTAAAAACACTGAAAATTGAAAAGAGACACGCTTATGAAGCTCAGTTTAAACTGATGCCAATCAGCTGCGCCGGGCGAGTTACGCCACAGTTTGCCAGTGGATTGTAGATGCTCGGGCTAACGTGTCTGCTGGCACTGTTGTCCGAGCTTTCCCAAAAGCGGGCATCATTTCCGAGGAGCTGCACGGTTCAGAAAGTGACTCTGACAGCGAGGAAAGTGAACCTGCGAGGTTGGATTTAGAGCAGCTGTTAGATTCAGAAACAGAGGATGAGGACTTTGATGGATTTAATAAATGACTTTATGACGACTGTAAATAATATTTAAATAAAACCAACCAAACTCAGTTTTACTCCTGATCTATTTTTAAATACGCACGTGTGTGTGCGTATGCGCGCGCGTCTATGTGTGTGTGTTGTTGTAAGGCGGACTTACATAGTAGAGGATATGTATATAAAACCCGCGCCCTATCATCAGGTGAGCCTTATGTGTGTTAAATACAGAGCACGCAAAATTTGGACTGCGCCTTTTAATACGGTGCGCCCTATGGTCGAGAAAATACGGTAATCAGTTCATCTATAGTTGTTACTGAGTAACTGTGGGTAGTTTCATTGGTAAATATAACAGACAGTGCAGGTCAGAGAGGATGAGTCTGTAGGAACCGGTCTTACTGGGAGATGGAGCAGCCATAGGTGGAGGATCAGGGATGCTCTGGTTGACTGGTTCTGGTTCAGGTGGAGGAGAGTCCGGTGGAAGCATGGGGGGTTGTTTGGAGCGGTGGGATCCAAACAGATCCTCTAGAGAGCGCTGTTTCTGCTTCATGTTGTTGGAGATGACCCGTCCTCTGGTGGAGGGAGGAGAGGGTTCTGGGGACGGGGGTTTCGGAGCCGGACGAGGAGACCATTTTCTCTGAAGAAGAAAAAAAAAGATTAAATCCAGGCTGTGAAATAAAGAGATTTTTTTTTCTGACCTTCTGTTGAGGAGAAACATTCTTCAGTTTGGCCAAAGCTTCTTCTTTAGGGTTACTCTTCTTCAAAAAGGTTTTTACTGGTGGTCTGTGAAAAAAAAAAAAAACAGACGGACTTTTTAACCCTTAACTGGCTTTATTTTATTTATCTTTAAAAAAAACAGAGTGTCATCATTTAAAATTTCACCCCCTTTGTTTTCATCTGGGAGAGAAATCCTGTTACCATGGTGAGGGTAGGAACGTAGATCCTGGTTACCATGGTGAGGGTAGAAACGTAGATCCTGGTTACCATGGTGAGGGTAGGAACGTAGATCCTGGTTACCATGGTGAGGGTAGGAACGTAGATCCTGGTTACCATGGTGAGGGTAGGAACGTAGATCCTGGTTACCATGGTGAAGGTAGGAACGTAGATCCTGGTTACCATGGTGAGGGTAGGAACGTAGATCCTGGTTACCATGGTGAAGGTAGGAACGTAGATCCTGGTTACCATGGTGAGGGTAGGAACGTAGATCCTGGTTACCATGGTGAGGGTAGGAACGTAGATCCTGGTTACCATGGTGAAGGTAGAATGTAGATCCTGGTTACCATGGTGAGGGTAGGAACGTAGATCCTGGTTACCATGGTGAAGGTAGGAACGTAGATCCTGGTTACCATGGTGAGGGTAGGAACGTAGATCCTGGTTACCATGGTGAGGGTAGGAACGTAGATCCTGGTTACCATGGTGAAGGTAGGAACGTAGATCCTGGTTACCATGGTGAGGGTAGGAACGTAGATCCTGGTTACCATGGTGAGGGTAGGAACGTAGATCCTGGTTACCATGGTGAGGGTAGGAACGTAGATCCTGGTTACCATGGTGAAGGTAGGAACGTAGATCCTGGTTACCATGGTGAGGGTAGGAACGTAGATCCTGGTTACCATGGTGAAGGTAGGAACGTAGATCCTGGTTACCATGGTGAGGGTAGGAACGTAGATCCTGGTTACCATGGTGAGGGTAGGAACGTAGATCCTGGTTACCATGGTGAAGGTAGGAACGTAGATCCTGGTTACCATGGTGAGGGTAGGAACGTAGATCCTGGTTACCATGGTGAAGGTAGGAACGTAGATCCTGGTTACCATGGTGAGGGTAGGAACGTAGGTCCTGGTTACCATGGTGAGGGTAGGAACGTAGATCCTGGTTACCATGGTGAGGGTAGGAACGTAGATCCTGGTTACCATGGTGAGGGTAGGAACGTAGGTCCTGGTTACCATGGTGAGGGTAGGAACGTAGATCCTGGTTACCATGGTGAAGGTAGGAACGTAGATCCTGGTTACCATGGTGAAGGTAGGAACGTAGATCCTGGTTACCATGGTGAGGGTAGGAACGTAGATCCTGGTTACCATGGTGAGGGTAGGAACGTAGATCCTGGTTACCATGGTGAGGGTAGGAACGTAGATCCTGGTTACCATGGTGAGGGTAGGAACGTAGATCCTGGTTACCATGGTGAGGGTAGGAACGTAGATCCTGGTTACCATGGTGAGGGTAGGAACGTAGATCCTGGTTACCATGGTGAGGGTAGGAACGTAGATCTTGGTTACCATGGTGAGGGTAGGAACGTAGATCCTGGTTACCATGGTGAGGGTAGGAACGTAGATCCTGGTTACCATGGTGAGAGTAGGAACGTAGATCCTGGTTACCATGGTGAGGGTAGGAACGTAGTTCCTGGTTACCATGGTGAGGGTAGGAACGTAGATCCTGGTTACCATGGTGAGGGTAGGAACGTAGATCCTGGTTACCATGGTGAAGGTAGGAACGTAGATCCTGGTTACCATGGTGAGGGTAGGAACGTAGATCCTGGTTACCATGGTGAGGGTAGGAACGTAGATCCTGGTTACCATGGTGAGGGTAGGAACGTAGATCCTGGTTACCATGGTGAGGGTAGGAACGTAGATCCTGGTTACCATGGTGAGGGTAGGAACGTAGTTCCTGGTTACCATGGTGAGGGTAGGAACGTAGATTCTGGTTACCATGGTGAGGGTAGGAACGTAGATCCTGGTTACCATGGTGAAGGTAGGAACGTAGATCCTGGTTACCATGGTGAGGGTAGGACCGTAGTTAATAGTTTACAAATGAATTGAATCAAATATTAAGCACTGAATTGATCAAAATGTAATATTTTCTCATCATGAAGTCGCTCTAATTCCTGGTTTGATTTCCTCATTCATTTCGTTCTGAAATCTTTAACGTAAACAGGTTGAATAAACGATTCCTGGTGTGAAACCAACCGGACAGGTTCGTAGGCCTTGGGCTCCGGTTGAGGACGACTGTTGTACTGTTTGATGATCTCCCGGATGTTGGAAGTAGGTTCCGGTCGTGGTTTAGAGAGAGGAGCTGGTTTTTCTTTCGGTGGGTCTTCTTTCGCCGGAGGCGAGCGAGGACGCCGCTCTGTTGGAGACATGAAGAAAAAACATTCAAAGAGACACCAGTTCGTAACCCTAGAAAGTTCTAAAGAGATTTAAATAGAAATAACAGCCATTTACTTTCAGGTTTTGCTGCCGTTGGCGGGGGAGGAGTGGGTGGAGTTGGCGAAGGCGGTGGAGGCGTGGTCTTCTTCGGTTTGGGTGGTTTGGACGAATCAGGTTTCACCTTTTTTTTGGATTCACGTTTAGCTTTTGTCTCTGAAAATTAGAAAAAAAAATCTTTTTAAAATGTATAATTTTCAGTGTTATTTTATCAGAGTGATCTCTCTGTTCAAATACAGGATCTTTGTCAGATTGAATCTAACTGGATGGAGGCTCCTGATTGGTTCCCGTCTACACCTGTGACTTTTAAGAGTTTAAAATCATGGATACAAGCAGCCGAAATGATCTTCCTCTGCAGGGTGGCTGGGCTCTCTCTCACAGAGAGAGGAGCTCGGAGTAGAGCCGGTCCTCCTCCAGGTCGAGAGAAACCAGATAGTGTGGTTCGAGCATCTGGTCAGGATGCTCCCCGAGCGCCTCGCTGGTGAGGTGTTTTGGGCACGTCCCACCGGGAGGAGACCAAGGGGCAGACCCTGAGCTGGAGAGACTATGTCTCACAGCTGGCTGGGGAATGACTCGGGATCCTCCTGGGTGAGATGGAGGATCCGGCCGGGGTGAGAGAAACCTGGGTTTCCCGTCTGAGGCTGTTGCCCACGACGACCCAGCCCCGGATGAGTGGACGACTGAACAGAACAAATCTGTGTTGTTTGGGTTAAAACGTGTAAATCAGACAGAAATCAACCGTTTTTTTCAACTCAGTTTTTTGTTTCTTTTTACTTGTAAAATTTATCAGTAATTCTCTTTAACTTTTGTTCAGTCTTAGTTTTGTTCGCTTTAATCTTAAAGACTTTGGATTCTTTGAACCGGGCTCGTTAATGATGAATTAATAATGGTTTAAGTTGAAAAAACATCAGGTTGAACTTTGAATCAATAAAACTTATAAATGAAGAAAAAAAACTCTTAATGATTAAACTCACCGATCTTCTGAAAAAAATCACGTTTTTCTTTGAAAGACGGAAACTCTTCGGGTTCAGTTTCAGATTCGCTCTCCGACTGTTGGAAGAAAGAAAGTTTTTAATGATCTGAATCTTAAAGGGACTCATGGTGAGGGTGCAGACGGACGGACGGACGAGGAGGACCCAAATGTAAGGACGACAAACAATATTTATTAACTCAGAAAACCAACAACTCTGTAGATGAAGACACATGGATCATGAGGAATGTCTCGTAATAAATATTCATAATAATAATAAAAATTTTATTTGTAACACTTTCTATCTCCAGTGAAGATCTCAAAGTGCTACAATGAACAAAAACAACAACAAACAGCAAAATTATATAAAACCACAACAAAAAAAAACACTACAAACTTTGTTTAAAAGCCTTTAGAAATAAAAATGTCTTCAGTCTTTTTTGTGGAGCCCTCAAGCTCTCGGGAAGATCATTCCAGAGCCGTGGAGCAGCTGCCTGGAAGGCCCTGTCCCCCATAGTGGAGAGTTTGGTCCTTGATTGATGCAGGCAGGAGGATGAAGAGGAGGAGCGCAGGTCTCAGACAGTGGTGTGGAGGGTTAGGAGGAGGAGCGCAGGTCTCAGACAGTGGTGTGGAGGGTTAGGAGGAGGAGGAGGAGTGCAGGTCTCGGACAGTGGTGTGGAGGGTTAGGAGGAGGAGGAGCGCAGGTCTCAGACAGTGGTGTGGAGGGTTAGGAGGAGGAGGAGCGCAGGTCTCAGACAGTGGTGTGGAGGGTTAGGAGGAGGAGGAGGAGCGCAGGGCTCAGACAGTGGTGTGGAGGGTTAGGAGGAGGAGGAGGAGCTCAGGTCTCGGACAGTGGTGTGGAGGGTTAGGAGGAGGAGGAGCGCAGGTCTCAGACAGTGGTGTGGAGGGTTCGGATGAGGAGGAGGAGCTCAGGTCTCAGACAGTGGTGTGGAGGGTTTGGAGGAGGAGTGCAGGTCTCGGACAGTGGTGTGGAGGGTTGGGAGGAGCGCAGGTCTCAGACAGAGCGCAGGTCTCAGACCCTCCACACCACTGTCCGTGCAGGTCTCGGACAGTGGTGTGGAGCGTTAGGAGGAGGAGGAGTGCAGGTCTCAGACAGTGGTGTGGAGGGTTAGGAGTTCTTGGAGATAAACAGGTGCAGTGCCGTGTATGCACTGATGGGTGAGGAGGTCTGTATTTAACGGGTAGCCAGTGGAGGGATTTGAGGATGGGAGTGATATGGTCATATTTGCGCCTCCTTGTCAGGATCCGGGCAGCACAGTTCTGGATGTGCTGGAGCTTTTGTAAGACCCTGCATGGGATCCTTACAAGGAGGGCATTACAGTAATCCAGCCTGGAGGAAAGACATGGACGTAGCTTGGCAATATTTTTAAGATGGAGGAAGGAAACCTTGCAGAGATGGTGAATGTGGGAGTTAAAGGTGAGGTTAGAATCCATTTTGACTCCAAGGTTTTTTACAGAGGATGACAGAGGGATGCTGAGCATCATGAGCATCTCTTGGTCGGGCAGCCAGGAACACCTGGCTGGAAGGGATGATGACCCAACCAGGAATGCCAATGATCCACAGGTGTTCAGAATCAGGGAGAGGGAGAACAGCCCTGGGCTCCATCTGGTGGCAGGTGAGGGAATCATCACCACCTCATCTCCCTGCAGGGCCCTGCAGCTTCATTTTATCTCTTGGTTCTTTTCAGTGAGTCCATGAGGTTTGTAATCACTCAAAAAATCTGGATTTTATTCTTAAAGAAACAGACTCTTTACTTAATCTTTGTTACTTTTCTGGTTCGGATCAGACGCCTCGTCTTGGTTCAGGTCCATCTGTTTTTCCTCCTGTTACATCCCATGTTTTCAAAAAAAAGAAACAATGGCTTCCTCGTGTGTGACACTGTAAGATAAGCTCGATTATGAAGTATTTGTGTGTTTTTTTACATCAGACATAACCATGTGTTTAACTTCTGCTTTTAATACTAGAATGTGTAAATCATCTAACCGTCATTTTATAACCAACATTTAAACTAGCTCTCCCACAAACTGTTCACACCAACATTTTTCATTCTTATCAGACTCCGGGCCATCTGGCCTCAAGGCCACTTTCGGCTACTCCCGTTATCTTAATAAGGAAGGGAGCAGAAGGGGAAGAGCAGAGAGTTTTGGACCAGCAAGCGTAAGCTCTCCTAGCTCTCCTTCTCTCTCCTTTTTCAGCTGAAAGAGTCAATTGTCAATCTCTGTTTTGTGAATTTTATTGTTTTGTTTTGATTCTGAAAATATTAAATTGAATAAAACTATTTTTGGACTTAACAGGCACACACATGGTTTCCATAGAGATCAGAGTTCCAATGTTCGGTGCCAGCGTGTGAGAAGACGTTAGACTTTAAACAGAACATCAGAGAAAATTCTAGAAGAAATGATGCTGCTGCTGATTTAGAAGGAAACAGAACTCCGTTCAGTTCCGTCGTCTTCCGCTTACCCAGGGCTGGATCACGGGGGCAACAGCCTCAGATGGGAAGCCCAGACTCCTCTCACCCCGGCTGCATCCTCCATCTCACCCAGGAGGATCCTGAGGTGTTCCCTGTCCAGCTGGGAGACATAGTCTCTCCAGCAGGTCTGGGGTCTACCTCTTGGTCTCCTCCTGGTGGGACGGAACACCTCACCAGAGAGGCAGGCATCTTACCAGACGCTTGAACCACCCTATCCGGCTTCTTGTCAACCTGGAGGAGCAAGGGCTCTACTCTGAGCTCCTCCCTCTATCTCTGAGTGAGAGCCCAGCCACCCTGATAGAGCAAGTTCACGTCCTCGTTTTCCGGCCACGTTTCCGTCCCTCAGATGAAAATCCAACCATGTCTCAGTTTGGACGGATCACAAACTGCTCAGTAGGATAAAGAAACCTTCAATCAGGTTCAGAGATCATACCTCTGGTTCCGGCTCTGGTTTCGGCTCTGGTTTCTTCTTCGTGGAGACAGGGGTTTTGGGACGAACAGGCGGTGGAGTCGCAGGGGATCTCGGAGGAGGAGACGGCGAGCGTTCTTTGGAGCGTCTCGTTGACTGACGTCTCCACTTCCTCTCCTCCTGCTCCTGCTTCTTCTGCTGCTCCTCCGTCTGCTTCTGGGACAGCGTCATGGCCTGCATGGTCATCTGCTGAGCCTGCAGAGGAACGGACACACGGAGCGTCAGGAGCAGAGCGGGTGTGATTAGAAGGAGGGGTTTCTGACCATGAGGAGAGCCTGCTGGTTGATCAGAGCCTGCTGGGTAGCTGCCATCTGCATGGGATCTACAGCAGGAGGAGCCTGAGGAACCATCATGGCTGGACGGGGACAGAACAGAAACATTCACACGTTAAACTGCTTCTAATTCTTTAAGAATACAACCACCTTTTCCATGATGTGGTCCACTTTTCTTATGACAGGTACCGTATTTTCCGCACTATACAGTAAGGCGCACCTGTTCTTCTTCTCCTTTCGGCATTTCCCTTTAGGGGGCGCCACAGCAAGTCAGTTTCTTCCATCTAACCCTATCTGCTGCATCCTCTTCGGTCACACCAACTATCTTCATGTCTTCCTTCACTGTATCCATGAACCTCCTCTTTGGTCTTCCTCTAGTCCTCTTTCCTGGTGGTTCCAAACCCAGCATCCTTCTTCTGATGTACTCTCTCTCTCTCCTCTGCACATGTCCAAACCATCTCAGTCTGACCTCTCTGACTTTAAAACCTCTAACATGTGCTGTTCCTCTGATCCTGTCCATCCTGGTCACTCCCAGAGAGATCCTCAGCATCTTCATCTCTGATACAAACATCTCTGTTTCCTGTCTTTTCCTCAGTGACACTGTCTCTAAACCAATCAGCATGGCCGCTCTCACCACACTGTCTCTAGACCAATCAGCATGGCCGCTCTCACCACACTGTCTCTAAACCAATCAGCATGGCCGCTCTCACCACACTGTCTCTAGACCAATCAGCATGGCCGCTCTCACCACACTGTCTCTAGACCAATCAGCATGGCCGTTCTCACCACATTGTCTCTAGACCAATCAGCATGGCCGCTCTCACCACACTGTCTCTAGACCAATCAGCATGGCCGCTCTCACCACACTGTCTCTAGACCAATCAGCATGGCCGCTCTCACCACACTGTCTCTAGACCAATCAGCATGGCCGCTCTCACCACACTGTCTCTAGACCAATCAGCATGGCCGCTCTCACCACGGTTTTCTACACTTTCCCTTTCATTTTAGCTGAAACTCTGTTTTGTAATTGTTAATAAAGTTTGACTGTTTTTTTTTTTTACATTCAGCACCATCTAGTGGATGCATAACGTAACCCCAGCCTTTACTGTACCGCCTTATAGTGCGGAAAATACGGTATTTATATCTGCGTTCTAATTGTTTCCTCGCTGCCGTCTGTGTCGTCTGATCTCCACTCCTTCTGAATTTAAACAAGTCCACGCACCAACGTGACCTGCATAAACGAGGCCCTGGTTTTTAGATGGGAGGTGAGATGGTTACCTGGCATTGTTGGCATCATTGGGGTTCCACCATAAGCGGACATGGCTGGAGCTCCTAAAAACAGCAACGCTACGTTAGATTGAAAACAAATTCTCCTAAAAAAATCATGTTGTTTGTAAACAGGAAGGTTCAGTAACAGACGGTCGGGTATGAAAAGCGTTGGAGATGTTTTCCTCACCCATGGGGTAACTTGGCATCGTCATCGGAACGCCTGGAAAACACAAAGTTTATTTTAATGGTTGTTTTTTAAATTTCACAGCTCATCGTTAATGCCATGCCCTCTATTAAACAGTCTCTGGAGTGACTGTGGTACGTCTGGGTACGTCTTTGCCCCTCTGCCTCTCCCCACAGCGCTGCCATCCTGCTCCACAGTCTGGTCACATCTTGCCAGGGTGACTCCTGCTCCTCCCTCCTCCTCCTCGGTCTCCCCCAAAAATCCCTGAATAAACTTCAACATCCCAAAATTCCTCAGACCCCCGTTTTTCCATCCCACCGCCTCAGTCCTTCAGCAGCTTCACTTAAAGGCCGTTCAGAACCTTGTACCATTCTGTCTGATCCCTTCAGATTCCCCCCTCATCTCGCTCCCTTAGGTCTTCCTAATCCACTGTTCCCCATGCCCGTCTTAGCGCCATCTCTGGAATTCCCTCCCATCTCAATTCCGGATCAATGATTCCCTCATGTCACACCTTCCCACCTGCGCTTAGATTTCTGTCTGTTTGTTTTTTATATTTTGAGGTGGTGGCGCGGCGGTGTGTCGGCCCGCCCACCACGGTGTGGCAAGGGCTCCTCCTGGAAAGAGACGCGGGGTGTCCATCATGGATCCCGGAGTGAGCCCGTAGGCAGCGGATCGAGACGAGGAGGTGCAGGTAGGCTGAACCCAAACAAGTCAACTCTATTTTAAAGCCTGACTTTTTAATAACATTTAAATCTGTGTTTACGGTCTGTGCCTCTGCTTCCCTGGCGCTCCCCGCCCGATCCTGAACCGGCAGTCAGGTCATATTTTCTTATTGGTTCTTTTCACACAACATAAGAAACAGAAAATACACAACTGTAGAAATAAAATGTATCAGAATTGGAGCAAAAAGACTCATTTTTTTCACTCTTTAAATTAATCTGTTTAACTTCCGGTTCTGTGAAATTTTGTTAGGATTCACACTGTTTTTTCTGCAGCTTTGATAAATAAAGTTTGCCACATGTGGACGTCTCCTACCGGTCGGAAACATCCCGGTCTGCATGGGTCCGATCCCACCTCCTCCTCTCATCCTGCGCGTCAGGTTGGCCACTCGTTCACCGTCCTTAAAAAAAACACACAAACAAATCACAAGCAACCTGAGAACGTTTCCGTGGTTTAGAAACAAGATCAGAGACACACGATCCATCGGGTTCATGTGTCTGGATGACCCGGCTCCATCAGGAACGTCTACGTGTTCTTAGAAGCACCTTAACTTCACAATGAACACAGTGTTATACTGTTTCCTGTCTGCTGCGTTCCTGGCTCAAGTATTCACGGCAATACTCCAGAAAGGAGCGAATCAGAAGGAATGAAGACAGGATGTTCTGAGTGACATCATCAGTGCCTCACCATGGTAACCAGGATCTAGGTTCCTACCCTCACCATGGTAACCAGGATCTAGGTTCCTACCCTCACCATGGTAACCAGGATCTAGGTTCCTACCCTCACCATGGTAACCAGGATCTACGTTCCTACCCTCACCATGGTAACCAGGATCTATGTTCCTACCCTCACCATGGTAACCAGGATCTACGTTCCTACCCTCACCATGGTAACCAGGATCTACGTTCCTACCTTCACCATAGTAACCAGGATCTACGTTCCTACCCTCACCATGGTAACCAGGATCTATGTTCCTACCCTCACCATGGTAACCAGGATCTACGTTCCTACCTTCACCATAGTAACCAGGATCTACATTCCTACCCTCACCATGGTAACCAGGATCTACTTTCCTACCCTCACCATGGTAACGTGGAATTACGTTCCTACCCTCACCATGGTAACCAGGATCTACATTCCTATCCTCACCATGGTAACCAGGATCTACGTTCCTACCTTCACCATAGTAACCAGGATCTATGTTCCTACCCTCACCATGGTAACCAGGATCTACTTTCCTACCCTCACCATGGTAACGTGGAATTACGTTCCTACCCTCACCATGGTAACCAGGATCTACATTCCTATCCTCACCATGGTAACCAGGATCTACGTTCCTACCCTCACCATGGTAACCAGGATCTACGTTCCTACCTTCACCATAGTAACCAGGATCTACGTTCCTACCCTCACCATGGTAACCAGGATCTACGTTCCTACCCTCACCATGGTAACCAGGATCTACGTTCCTACCCTCACTATGGTAACCAGGATCTATGTTCCTACCCTCACCATGGTAACCAGGATCTACGTTCCTATCCTCACCATGGTAACCAGGATCTACGTTCCTACCCTCACCATGGTAACCAGGATCTATGTTGCTACCCTCACCATGGTAACCAGGATCTATGTTCCTACCCTCACCATGGTAACCAGGATCTAGGTTCCTACCCTCACCATGGTAACCAGGATCTACGTTCCTACCCTCACCATGGTAACCAGGATCTATGTTCCTACCCTCACCATGGTAACCAGGATCTATATTCCTACCCTCACCATGGTAACCAGGATCTACGTTCCTACCCTCACCATGGTAACCAGGATCTATGTTCCTACCCTCACCATGGTAACCAGGATCTATATTCCTACCCTCACCATGGTAACCAGGATCTACGTTCCTACCCTCACCATGGTAACCAGGATCTATGTTCCTACCCTCACCATGGTAACCAGGATCTATATTCCTACCCACTATGGAACTAAAGATGGTGGACTGCTGGGGAAGGATCAACATGTGGAGCTTTTAGAGACAGTTTAAGCTCTTCTTAGGATTCATTGGAGAGTCAAACATCGTTACCAGGGTAACCCACATGCCACCCACCGGAGAGACAACTATGGTGTGTTCCACCAATGACTGTTCCAGCTCCTCCACCTAGCAGCTGTTCAGAAGCTGTTTGGAGCTACCGGACACATACATTTCTCCAGCAGGAGATCAATAAAGAATCTGAATGGAGTTTAATTCTGAATCCTGAGAGAGGAGGTCACTCACTGGGGGTCCATTGTCCAGAACGGGGTCAAACAGGTCGTCCACGTAGGCGTCCATCTGCCGTCCACGACCTACAGAAACACAAGTTAAACACCAGATCTAAGAGGAGTACTTAGTCCCAGGAATCTGGTGATGGAAGGCTCAGGATATGTTCAGTTTTAAAGGTCCCATCAGATTCAAAAGTGACTTTCCAGAGTTTTCTAGCTTGTAAGGGTGATGTCCGGGCCTTGTGTGTGTGTGTTTGTGTTTTTCTGTGGATTTCTGGAACGCTCAAACAAAACAACCAATGAGCAGATGTCTAAAGTATGACGCATTTGACGTAGCCACGCCCCCCTCCCTCCTCACCACCCGCCCACCCTCCTCACCCGCCTCCACTCCGGCCTTGTAGGGCTGAACATGATGAATGGACATGATAAAATCTTATTTCAGACACTACCAAACCGCTACGCACGGGTTTACGCCCGCCTTCCCCCTCCCGCTCAGAGATGGGCGGATGAATAGCGGCTCAGTGAGAGCAGAGGGCGGAGCTTGTACTTTCTCAGGACGGGCGGGGGGATGAGCGATACCCGGCCTTTCATAGTTCCGGGTCTGTGACTGCGCTCCACCAAATCAATATATTTTCATAACTATGGTGTAATGCATGTTGTAAACGTGTGTGTGTGTGTGTGTGTGTGTGTGTGTGTGCAGAGGATACAATGTGAAGAGTTATTTTGAATGAGATGGGACCTTTAACGATCCTCGTTAAAAAAAACATTGTTACAACTTCATAAATCAAAGAATCTCAGAGGTGGAGTCATATTGATCTCCATCCCGCCCCGAGCGCGCCTCTAGAACTCCAAATATAAATCATGCAAATGAGATGATGGAGTGGTTTGGGCATCTGGTAAGGAGGCCGTCCTCTCTAGTGAGGTGATCCATCCCACCAGGAGGAGACCAAGAGGCAGACCCCAGACCTACTGGAGAGACTATGTGTCCCAGCTGGACAGGGAACACCTCGGGATCCTCCTGGGTGAGCTGGAGGATGCAGCCAGGGTGAGAGGAGGCTGTCGCCCCCCACGACCGGGGCCCGGATCACCGGAAGAGACGGAACCGAACAAAAAGCAAATGACATGATTTGTATGCATTTGTTTTCAAACGAGCCGGAGCCGCTTGGAAAGAAAGAGTGAGGTCATCACCGTGGTAACTGTGAGTTTCTGCTCGGTGTCTGTGATTAAAACACTCTAACGATCCCACTAATTAAAGACATTTGTAAACATTATGTTTGTTTTTAATTGAAGTTACTTTGCTGCATTGCACCGCAGCAGGAAGCCATGACGGCACCAAGAGTAGGAGTAACTGGAGATCGGGTGTCTTCTCTCTTAGGCATGAGCTCATCGGGAACCTGCGACTCTTTGGTCCAAACACAGTCACTCTAACACTGACTAATTCTCAGAATTCAGAAAAAAATAAAGTTGGTAAATTTCAAATTAAAGTGACTAAAATCTAGAATAAAATGATTTAAATCTGGAACAATTATATAAAAATTCAAAATAAAGTTTATAAATTCCAGAATATCTTTGGAAGGTTTCTCTTGTTTCCTCCCAGACTCACTAGGAATGAGTGTGTGTGGCCCTGCTACAGACTGGTGACCTGTTCAGGGTGTAACCCACATCTCACCTGTAAGCTCAGACTCGTCCACCGCGACTCAAACAGGAATTAATGACCCGAATTTCAGAATAAAATTTCATAAAGGGCCCATCTCATGCATTGTATCCTCTGCACACACACACACACACACACACACACACACACACACACACACACACACGTTTACAACATGCATTACACCATAGTTATGAAAATATATTGATTTGGTGGAGCGCAGTCACAGACCCGGAACTATGAAAGACCGGGTATCGCTCATCCCCCCGCCCGTCCTGAGAAAGTACAAGCTCCGCCCTCTGCTCTCACTGAGCCGCTATTCCTCCGCCCATCTCTGAGCGGGAGGGGGAAGGCAGGCGTAAACCCGTGCAGAGCAGCGAACCAGCCTGTATATCGGACGTTGGAAGCCAGTTTGTGAGGGCGTAAGGCCGGAGCGGAGGCGGGTGAGGAGGGCGGGCGGGTGGTGAGGAGGGAGGGGGGCGTGGCTACGTCAAATGCGTCATACTTTAGACATCTGCTCATTGGTTGTTTTGTCTGAGCGTTCCAGAAATCCACAGAAAAACGGGCTAAATCAATCTAGAAAGACACACACACACACACACACACACACACACACACACACACACACACACATACACACACACACACACACACAAGGCCTGGACATCACTCTTACAAGCTAGAAAACTCTGGAAAGTCACTTTTACATGAGATGGGACCTTTAAATTCCGACATGAATTTCAGAATAAAGTTTCTTAAATTCCGACATGAATTTCAGAATAAAGTTTCTTAAATTCCGACATGAATTTCAGAATAAAGTTTCTAATGTTTTCTTCTCGTCCAGGTTGATGAACGTAGGATCTGTTTCCTGTCCAGGTGAGCTTACCTTCCTGTGGGTAATCCCGCCCCCAGGCGTTTCCTGTAAAGGGGGGCAGCCCTGGAGCTTGCATGGTGGGGGCAGGAGGGATGTAGTCGTCCAGATCGGTGGACAGCATCCTAGAAAAAAAGAGCAGAAACGTTTCACTCTGAGCGTCTTCCTAAAGGCAGACTTCTCCCTACCTGTCTCCCTGTCTGCTGAACAGGTAGTCAGAGTTCGTAGAGGAGGGCGTCCCTGGAGGGGGCAACACTTCTGCTTCAGCTTTAGCCAGCAGGTCCATGACAAAGTCTGATCCAGCCAGGTCAGACCATCCTTCATCGGTCACCAGGGACACGGACCAGCCGAGAGTCGCCTCGGACACACCCCTGTGGGACGCCACAGCAGACAGGTAAGGAGCAGGAATGAGGGGGTGGGGGTATGGGCAGTGGGTGGAACAGGAAGGGGTAACCTGTAGAGGAGAAGCCAAGAGGCCAGCTGCTCTCCTGTAGTCCAGGACTCCACCTCAGCAGTCAGTTTTTCATCTGGTTTGAAAATCAGAAAGAGTTTCTAATCCAGAAAAAAACAGAACGTTACTTAGAACACCTGCTGCCAGTTTGGTCCACCAGAGTCCTTATCATGATACCCAGGATCTACGTTCCGACCCTCACCATGGTAACCAGGATCTACATTCCTACCCTCACCATGGTAACCAGGATCTACGTTCCGACCCTCACCATGGTAACCAGGATCTACGTTCCTACCCTCACCATGGTAACCAGGATCTACATTCCTACCCTCACCATGGTAACCAGGATCTACGTTCCTACCCTCACCATGGTAACCAGGATCTACGTTCCTACCCTCACCATGATAACCAGGATCTACGTTCCTACCCTCACCATGGTAACCAGGATCTACGTTCCTACCCTCACCATGGTAAACAGGATCTACATTCCTACCCTCACCGTGGTAACCAGATCTATGTTCCTACCCTCACCATGGTAACCAGGATCTACGTTCCTACCCTCACCATGGTAACCAGGATCTACGTTCCTACCCTCACCATGGTAAACAGGATCTACATTCCTACCCTCACCGTGGTAACCAGATCTATGTTCCTACCCTCACCATGGTAACCAGGATCAACGTTCCTACCCTCACCATGGTAACCAGGATCTACATTCCTACCCTCACCGTGGTAACCAGGATCTATGTTCCTACCCTCACCATGGTAACCAGGATCAACGTTCCTACCCTCACCATGGTAACCAGGATCTACGTTCCTACCCTCACCATGGTAACCAGGATCTACGTTCCTACACTCACCATGGTAACCAGGATCTACGTTCCTACCCTCACCATGGTAACCAGGATCTACGTTCCTACCCTCACCATGGTAAACAGGATCTACATTCCTACCCTCACCGTGGTAACCAGATCTATGTTCCTACCCTCACCATGGTAACCAGGATCAACGTTCCTACCCTCACCATGGTAACCAGGATCTACATTCCTACCCTCACCGTGGTAACCAGGATCTATGTTCCTACCCTCACCATGGTAACCAGGATCAACGTTCCTACCCTCACCATGGTAACCAGGATCTACGTTCCTACCCTCACCATGGTAACCAGGATCTACGTTCCTACACTCACCATGGTAACCAGGATCTACGTTCCTACCCTCACCATGGTAACCAGGATCTACATTCCTACCCTCACCATGGTAACCAGGATCTACATTCCTACCCTCACCATGGTAACCACGATCTACGTTCCTACCCTCATCACGGTAACCTGGATCTATGTTCCTACCCTCACCATGGTAACCAGGATCCATGTTCCTGCCCTCACCATGGTAACCAGGATCTACGTTCCGACCCTCACCATGGTAACCAGGATCTACGTTCCTACCCTCACCATGGTAACCAGGATCTACATTCCTAGCCTCACCATGGTAACCAGGATCTAGGTTCCTACCCTCACCATGGTAACCAGGATCTACGTTGTTACCCTCACCGTGGTAACCAGGATCTACGTTCCTACCCTCACCATGGTAACTAGGATCTATGTTCCTACCCTCACCATGGTAACCAGGATTTACGTTCCTACCCTCACCATGGTAACCAGGATCTTCGTTCCTACCCTCACCATGGTAACCAGGATCTACGTTCCTACCCTCACCATGGTAACCAGGATCTACGTTCCTACTCTCACCATGGTAACCAGGATCTACATTCCTACCCTCACCATGGTAACCAGGATCTACATTCCTACCCTCACCATGGTAACCAGGATCTACATTCCTACCCTCACCATGGTAACGGGATCTATGTTCCTACCCTCACCATGGTAACCAGGATCTACGTTCCTACCCTCACCATGGTAACCAGGATCTACGTTCCTACCCTCACCATGGTAACTAGGATCTATGTTCCTACCCTCACCATGGTAACCAGGATTTACGTTCCTACCCTCACCATGGTAACCAGGATCTTCGTTCCTACCCTCACCATGGTAACCAGGATCTACATTCCTACCCTCACCATGGTAACCAGGATCTACATTCCAACCCTCACCATGGTAACCAGGATCTACGTTCCTACCCTCACCATGGTAACCAGGATCTACATTCCTACCCTCACCATGGTAACCAGGATCTACATTCCAACCCTCACCATGGTAACCAGGATCTACGTTCCTACCCTCACCATGGTAACCAGGATCTACGTTCCTACCCTCACCGTGGTAACCAGGATCTACGTTCCTACCCTCACCATGGTAAACAGGATCTACATTCCTACCCTCACCATGGTAACCAGGATCTACATTCCTACCCTCACCGTGGTAACCAGGATCTATGTTCCTACCCTCACCATGGTAACCAGGATCAACGTTCCTACCCTCACCATGGTAACCAGGATCTACGTTCCTACCCTCACCATGGTAACCAGGATCTACGTTCCTACACTCACCATGGTAACCAGGATCTACGTTCCTACCCTCACCATGGTAACCAGGATCTACGTTCCTACACTCACCATGGTAACCAGGATCTACATTCCTACCCTCACCATGGTAACCAGGATCTACATTCCTACCCTCACCATGGTAACCACGATCTACGTTCCTACCCTCATCACGGTAACCTGGATCTATGTTCCTACCCTCACCATGGTAACCAGGATCCATGTTCCTGCCCTCACCATGGTAACCAGGATCTACGTTCCTACCCTCACCATGGTAACCAGGATCTACGTTCCTACCCTCACCATGGTAACCAGGATCTACATTCCTAGCCTCACCATGGTAACCAGGATCTAGGTTCCTACCCTCACCATGGTAACCAGGATCTACGTTGCTACCCTCACCGTGGTAACCAGGATCTACGTTCCTACCCTCACCATGGTAACTAGGATCTACGTTCCTACCCTCACCATGGTAACCAGGATCTACATTCCTACCCTCACCATGGTAACCAGGATCTATGTTCCTACCCTCACCATGGTAACCAGGATCTTCGTTCCTACCCTCACCATGGTAACCAGGATCTACATTCCTACCCTCACCATGGTAACCAGGATCTACATTCCAACCCTCACCATGGTAACCAGGATCTACATTCCTACCCTCACCATGGTAACTAGGATCTACATTCCTACCCTCACCATGGTAACCAGGATCTACGTTCCTACCCTCACCATGGTAACCAGGATCTACATTCCTACCCTCACCATGGTAACCAGGATCTACATTCCTACCCTCACCATGGTAACCAGGATCTATGTTCCTACCCTCACCATGGTAACCAGGATCTACGTTCCTACCCTCACCATGGTAACCAGGATTTACGTTCCTACCCTCACCATGGTAACCAGGATTTACGTTCCTACCCTCACCATGGTAACCAGGATCTTCGTTCCTACCCTCACCATGGTAACCAGGATCTACGTTCCTACCCTCACCATGGTAACCAGGATCTACATTCCTACCCTCACCATGGTAACCAGGATCTACATTCCAACCCTCACCATGGTAACCAGGATCTACGTTCCTACCCTCACCATGGTAACCAGGATCTACGTTCCTACCCTCACCGTGGTAACCAGGATCTACATTCCTACCCTCACCATGGTAAACAGGATCTACATTCCTACCCTCACCGTGGTAACCAGATCTACGTTCCTACCCTCACCATGGTAACCAGGATCTACGTTCCTACACTCACCATGGTAACCAGGATCTACATTCCTACCCTCACCATGGTAACCAGGATCTACATTCCTACCCTCACCATGGTAACCACGATCTACGTTCCAACCCTCACCATGGTAACCAGGATCTACGTTCCTACCCTCACCATGGTAACCAGGATCTACGTTCCGACCCTCACCATGGTAACCAGGATCTACGTTCCTACCCTCACCATGGTAACCAGGATCTACATTCCTAGCCTCACCATGGTAACCAGGATCTAGGTTCCTACCCTCACCATGGTAACCAGGATCTACGTTGCTACCCTCACCGTGGTAACCAGGATCTACGTTCCTACCCTCACCATGGTAACTAGGATCTACGTTCCTACCCTCACCATGGTAACCAGGATCTACATTCCTACCCTCACCATGGTAACCAGGATCTATGTTCCTACCCTCACCATGGTAACCAGGATCTTCGTTCCTACCCTCACCATGGTAACCAGGATCTACATTCCTACCCTCACCATGGTAACCAGGATCTACATTCCAACCCTCACCATGGTAACCAGGATCTACATTCCTACCCTCACCATGGTAACTAGGATCTACATTCCTCCCCTCACCATGGTAACCAGGATCTACGTTCCTACCCTCACCATGGTAACCAGGATCTACATTCCTACCCTCACCATGGTAACCAGGATCTACATTCCTACCCTCACCATGGTAACCAGGATCTATGTTCCTACCCTCACCATGGTAACCAGGATCTACGTTCCTACCCTCACCATGGTAACCAGGATCTACGTTCCTACCCTCACCATGGTAACTAGGATCTATGTTCCTACCCTCACCATGGTAACCAGGATTTACGTTCCTACCCTCACCATGGTAACCAGGATCTTCGTTCCTACCCTCACCATGGTAACCAGGATCTACGTTCCTACCCTCACCATGGTAACCAGGATCTACATTCCTACCCTCACCATGGTAACCAGGATCTACATTCCAACCCTCACCATGGTAACCAGGATCTACATTCCTACACTCACCATGGTAACCAGGATCTACATTCCTACCCTCACCATGGTAACCAGGATCTACATTCCTACCCTCACCATGGTAACCACGATCTACGTTCCTACCCTCATCACGGTAACCTGGATCTATGTTCCTACCCTCACCATGGTAACCAGGATCCATGTTCCTGCCCTCACCATGGTAACCAGGATCTACGTTCCGACCCTCACCATGGTAACCAGGATCTACGTTCCTACCCTCACCATGGTAACCAGGATCTACATTCCTAGCCTCACCATGGTAACCAGGATCTAGGTTCCTACCCTCACCATGGTAACCAGGATCTACGTTGCTACCCTCACCGTGGTAACCAGGATCTACGTTCCTACCCTCACCATGGTAACAAGGATCTACGTTCCTACCCTCACCATGGTAACCAGGATCTACATTCCTACCCTCACCATGGTAACCAGGATCTATGTTCCTACCCTCACCATGGTAACCAGGATCTTCGTTCCTACCCTCACCATGGTAACCAGGATCTACATTCCTACCCTCACCATGGTAACCAGGATCTACATTCCAACCCTCACCATGGTAACCAGGATCTACATTCCTACCCTCACCATGGTAACTAGGATCTACATTCTTACCCTCACCATGGTAACCAGCTGTGGGTGGTGACTGAAAGAATGAGATCATGGATACTCTGAAATAATCTTCCTCTGCAGGGTGGCTGGGCTCTCACTCAGAGATCGGTGAGGAGCTCTGCCATCTGCGAAGAGCTCGTTATCAAGCCACTCCTCCAGGTCGAGACGAGCCAGATGGTTCCGGGGATGCCCCCTGAGCGCCTGCTGGTGAGGTGGTTTGGGCATGTCCCACCAGGAGGAGACCAAGAGGCAAACCCTGGACCTGCTGGAGAGACTATGTCTCACAGCTGGACAGGGAACACCTCAGGATCCTCCTGGGTGAGATGGAGGATGCAGCCGGGGTGAGAGAAGCCTGGGCTTCCTGACAACGGCACTTTCCGTTGTGTTAATCTGTGCCCTTTGCCCCACAGCCTTGCTGGACCTTTTGGTTAATAAATCCTGTTTTTTTGTCCTGCATTTGGGACCTCCCCCTCCTCCCACATCAGAACAGTTCTGTCCTTTAATTCCATCCACTCTTTTTCTCTCTACTGGTCTCTGACACGTCAGGACACCTCGGTGCTGGTTCCTGTCTTTCCTGCCCTGTGGTTCTCATCTCATGGTCCTCTCTCTGTGCCACCAGCTACCTCCATTTCCATCAGAATGAAGGAGGGTCTAAGAGCAGGAACGATGTGAGGTGGTTCAGTCTGTTCATCATGTCTTACCGTTGAAGGTTTGGACATCCACCAGCATGGAGCCTTTCCTCTGATTGGATGTCCACTCAAGCTGGGTAGGGGGGTAAACCCGGGCAGTGGGAGCAGGCAGCTGGAGCGAGGTCAGCAGCTTGTGTTGGCACAGCGAGCGGTACTCTCCCGGACCGTAGTCTGATACGTACCTACAGACCCGACACAGGACCCGATGAGCATCATACAGGGTTTAATTATCAAGGAACAAACTGGATTCAATCGTACTGGTCAAGCCATCATGTCTAAAGGGATCTCCACGGATCTATTAGACCCACTGCCAAGGTCACAAGGGTGGGCAAACTTTTTGATTTGTGGGCCACATTGAGTTCTAACATTTGACGGGCAGGAACAGGAGCAGATGGTTGGCATGCTTTGCAGTGGTGGATGAAGTACTCACTTTTTGTACTTAAGTAAAAGTAAAAGTACCAATGAAAAAAAATCTACTTAAGTAAAAGTACAAAAGTATTTGGTGTAAATTGTACTTTTTAAGTAAAAAGTAAAAGTATTCGATCATAATTCAAATGTTATTTTTTGTGCTATAGGGTGTCACCATGGTAACCAGGATAAATACTCTGCAGGGGTGTGGACCCCCCTCTCCCGCCTCTTTTGGTTCACAAAAAAAATAAATAAAATTAAAGTAGAGGAGACAAGTCAAGCTATCCTCTTAAAGGGCCAGCAGCCGCCAAAATGGAGGAAAATGACACTTTTTTTAAAAAAATGTTTTGGGGGGGAGGGGAGCACCCCCCAGTCACTATATACTGGTTTTGTCAAAGCCCCGCCCCCTTTGGAAAATTCTAGATCCGCCCCTGCTCTGTGTAATGATGGGTCAACTTTTTATTTAGAAGTAAACACAACAAACAACGATCTTCTGACTCTTTTTAATTTGTTTATATTTGATGTTAGTTTTTGAATGAATGTAAAATGTTTCTCGATTCATGACTTCTTCTCCCGATCAACGCTTCTTTTGATTTTGGCGATGCGGCTTCAAGATGCGCCAAAAAAAAAAAAAAAAACTGTGTAGTTTTCAAATTCCTGAACGAAAATGTAACAAAAAATGTAAAACACACTTTTAAAAAGTAGTGAAGTAAAAGTACAGATATTTACTCTAAAAATGTAGCGAAGTAAAAGTAAAAGTACAGGTCTTAAATTTTACTTAAGTAAAGTACAGATACACAATTTTTTTACTTAAGTACAGTAACGAAGTATATTTACTTCGTTACGTTCCACCACTGATGCTTTGTTAAACAAGGGCGCTAGATACGGAAAGCCATTCAGGTCACTACTCGCACGTTAACGTGTTAACGTTAAAATCAAACATTCTCCTTGTTAAATAAATCAAACTGTGCCCCAGCGGGCAGGAGGTGGGTGACCTACTTGAGCAGGGGTTTGTCCAGCGTTGGGGAGGGGGTGAAAGCACTGAGGCAGCATGCCAGCAGAAGCCACCCTCTCAGGCTGACGCTCTCCTCCTGCTGGTCCCAGGTTTGGTGGACCAGCTGGGTCAGGATTTCATCCCTCAGAGCGGGCTGGTTCTGACCTTTCTCCACAATGTAGTTCCCCAACATCTGCTCATGCCAGCTGCTGAGGTCGGACTCACCTGTAAACCGTAAGATCTGTGGACGGGTTAGAGTCGGTCATTAAGAAGAAAAAAAAAACAATCCATCATGAGGATTTACCAGTTTGAAGATCTCCAGAGCAGTTCTGGTATCTTCTGGTTCCAGACTGGTGAGCGGTGTCTGGAGAGGATAACCCTGAGGCTGGCACCAAGTGTCCTGGGGGCACAAACAGGGCTTCAGATTCAGGTTCTGAGTCCATGATTTACTCAAGTTTAATAATCCTGATGGAGGAGCCTGACCCGGAGGCTCCTCAGCCTCCTTCTTGATGGAGGAGGCTGGTCCTGACCCGGAGGCTCCTCAGCCTCCTTCATGATGGAGGAGGCTGGTCCTTACCCGGAGGCTGGTCCTGACCCGGAGGCTGGTCCTGACCCGGAGGCTCCTCAGCCTCCTTCATGATGGAGGAGGCTGGTCCTTACCCGGAGGCTGGTCCTGACCCGGAGGCTCCTCAGCCTCCTTCTTGATGGAGGAGGCTGGTCCTGACCCGGAGGCTCCTCAGCCTCCTTCATGATGGAGGAGGCTGGTCCTGACCCGGAGGCTCCTCAGCCTCCCTCATGATGGAGGAGGCTGGTCCTGACCCGGAGGCTGGTCCTGACCCGGAGGCTGGTCCTGACCCGGAGGTTCCTCAGCCTCCTTCATGATGGAGGAGGCTGGTCCTGACCCGGAGGCTGGTCCTGACCCGGAGGCTGGTCCTGACCCGGAGGCTGGTCCTGACCCGGAGGTTCCTCAGCCTCCTTCATGATGGAGGAGGCTGGTCCTGACCCGGAGGTTCCTCAGCCTCCTTCATGATGGAGGAGGCTGGTCCTGACCCAGAGGTTCCTCAGCCTCCTTCATGATGGAGGAGGCTGGTCCTTACCCGGAGGCTGGTCCTGACCCGGAGGCTCCTCAGCCTCCTTCTTGATGGAGGAGGCTGGTCCTGACCCGGAGGCTCCTCAGCCTCCTTCATGATGGAGGAGGCTGGTCCTGACCCGGAGGCTCCTCAGCCTCCCTCATGATGGAGGAGGCTGGTCCTGACCCGGAGGCTGGTCCTGACCCGGAGGCTGGTCCTGACCCGGAGGTTCCTCAGCCTCCTTCATGATGGAGGAGGCTGGTCCTGACCCGGAGGCTGGTCCTGACCCGGAGGCTGGTCCTGACCCGGAGGTTCCTCAGCCTCCTTCATGATGGAGGAGGCTGGTCCTGACCCGGAGGCTCCTCAGCCTCCTTCTTGATGGAGGAGGCTGGTCCTGACCCGGAGGCTCCTCAGCCTCCTTCATGATGGAGGAGGCTGGTCCTTACCCGGAGGCTGGTCCTGACCCGGAGGCTGGTCCTGACCCGGAGGCTCCTCAGCCTCCTTCATGATGGAGGAGGCTGGTCCTTACCCGGAGGCTGGTCCTGACCCGGAGGCTCCTCAGCCTCCTTCTTGATGGAGGAGGCTGGTCCTGACCCGGAGGCTCCTCAGCCTCCTTCATGATGGAGGAGGCTGGTCCTGACCCGGAGGCTCCTCAGCCTCCCTCATGATGGAGGAGGCTGGTCCTGACCCGGAGGCTGGTCCTGACCCGGAGGCTGGTCCTGACCCGGAGGTTCCTCAGCCTCCTTCATGATGGAGGAGGCTGGTCCTGACCCGGAGGCTGGTCCTGACCCGGAGGCTGGTCCTGACCCGGAGGTTCCTCAGCCTCCTTCATGATGGAGGAGGCTGGTCCTGACCCGGAGGCTCCTCAGCCTCCTTCATGATGGAGGAGGCTGGTCCTGACCCGGAGGCTCCTCAGCTTCCTTCATGATGGAGGAGGCTGGTCCTGACCCGGAGGTTCCTCAGCCTCCTTCATGATGGAGGAGGCTGGTCCTGGGCCATGACACGGTGATCCAGCTGGTGAGGATGGTCTCTATAGTGCCCCTCTAGAAGATGCTCATGATTGGAACATGGTGATCTTATGTACGGTCCTATTCTGACACCTCACTGCTTCAAATGCTTCATTTCACTGTCCTGGTTCACTTCATCTTCTGTCCACAAGGTGTCCTCTTATACCCACGTCTTACCGTGGGTATAATGGTAGCCAGCTCCAGACCACCATTTTTAGAGGTTGATCGTTTACCAGGAAAGTTTGGAGAAGGAAACCTTCAATGTGGATTCAAATTTGAGGACGAAGCGGGTGTTACTCACTTTTAGCATGGACTTAGCGTAGCGGGAGAAGGGGTATCGGTCTACATCCTGAGGCAGGGTCAGTTTGTGTTCTGCTTTCACTTGTGGAGGTGAAGCCTGGGTCACCACGGAAACCGGGTCTCGACCTGGAGGACAGAATCACAAGCTTCAGATCCTCCTGTGAGACGTTCTCCTGATGGAGTGAAGCAGGAGGAGAACTGGTAGAAGATGTTCTAACCTGGTGTCCCACGGAGTCTGGCTGAAAGCTCCGCGGGAATCTCCAACATTCTCACATCCTGTCAGGAAAAAGAAAAGCTCAGACAGAGCAGTAAGAGGACACATGAGGAGACGTTTGTCCTGATTAGTCCTTACCATCCCGGGACAGACGGATTTCCCTCTTCTTACTGCTGTTGTTTTCCTTTTCTCTGGAGACTCCTAGGATTAATAAACCTGGATCAGAATCTCCGTGTTTCTCTTTTAGATGGAACGTTTCTTATCAGAACTATTCTTAACCACCTGTTCTCTTATATACCTGGGCGACACCCACTTCCCTGAAGACCCACCCACCTCGCCCAGGTTCCAGAGTCCAGCTCTTTATTTTTATGAGGAGGTGTTTTATATAAACCCTGGTGATTAATACGAGGTCCAGAGAGACGACCGGCTTCAGACAGATTTAAAAATATTATGATTTTATAACACGTTTTTAATCATTTCATCATCATTTTTGGACAGAATTTCTCAAATTTTTATGAACGTGTTACTTTCTGTAAACTTTACACCATGTGCTGAAAAACCACGCCTTGTTTTTGCTGCTCCCTTTAAATCCAAATGAGACCCTTCACCACTCCTGTGTTTCTGATCAGAGCAACCATAGACATAAACACACTAGACTTTGCAGTTTTGTAAACAATTCTCCAGTCCTCTGTTCATTCAGGTAGAGAGCCAGACCTCACAGCTCCGGCAAGTATGAAGAACGTAGATCCTGGTTACCATGGTGAGGGTAGGAACGTAGATCCTGGTTACCATGGTGAGGGTAGGAACGTAGATCCTGGTTACCATGGTGAGGGTAGGAACGTAGATCCTGGTTACCATGGTGAGGGTAGGAACGTAGATCCTGGTTACCATGGTGAGAGTAGGAACATAGATCCTGGTTACCATGGTGAGAGTAGGAACGTAGGTCCTGGTTACCATGGTGAGGGTAGGAACGTAGATCCTGGTTACCATGGTGAGGGTAGGAACGTAGATCCTGGTTACCATGGTGAGAGTAGGAACATAGATCCTGGTTACCATGGTGAGAGTAGGAACGTAGGTCCTGGTTACCATGGTGAGGGTAGGAACGTAGATCCTGGTTACCATGGTGATGGTAGGAACGTAGGTCCTGGTTACCATGGTGAGGGTAGGAACGTAGATCCTGGTTACCATGGTGAGGGTAGGAACGTAGATCCTGGTTACCATGGTGAGGGTAGGAACGTAGATCCTGGTTACCATGGTGAGGGTAGGAACGTAGATCCTGGTTACCATGGTGAGGGTAGGAACGTAGATCCTGGTTACCACGGTGAGGATAGGAACGTAGATCCTGGTTACCATGGTGAGGGTAGGAACGTAGATCCTGGTTACCATGGTGAGGGTAGGAACATAGATCCTGGTTACCATGGTGTGGGTAGGAACGTAGATCCTGGTTACCATGGTGAGGGTAGGAACATAGATCCTGGTTACCATGGTGAGGGTAGGAACATAGATCCTGGTTACCATGGTGAGGGTAGGAACATAGATCCTGGTTACCACGGTGAGGATAGGAACGTAGATCCTGGTTACCATGATGAGGGTAGGAACGTAGATCCTGGTTACCATGGTGAGGGTAGGAACGTAGATCCTGGTTACCATGGTGAGGGTAGGAACGTAGATCCTGGTTATTTTCTATTTAAATTCCAAACTGATGGTATGAGAACAGAGAGAGTTGGACCTCTCTAAGTCTTACATTCCATCCTGAATCATACGACTCAGTGTAAAACATCCAGTCACACCTTCAACAACACAACATGGCAGAAATGAAGAACAAACAGAATACAGAGTGCCAACTATACCATCTAAAACACTTTAACAACCATCTTCACAAACACAACAAGTCTATCCTAAAGAATCCATCACACTAAAAAAGCTCCAAACCAGATAAACAGATATGACTTTGAGGGTTCAGGAGGAACAGATAAGGACGGACAGAGAAAAGCAGCCTACCTGGTGAAGGTGGAAGTCTGAATGACACAAGACGGAAGGAGAGAAGCTGCTTCAAGTTTCACAGTGAGGCTGAAGTCCAGGATATTGGTGTTACCGTGTGTGTGTGTGTGTCACATGGACATGACTCCTCTGTGATAAAACCGGTGTTAAAGCAGAGAAGATTTTATGTGGGGATTTGTTTTCAAACACTGAAAAAAACATAACATTCCTTTCTGTTGTTTTCCGTTTAACAGGGGCCGGTCGCCGGGGCAACACCCTCAGACGGGAAGCCCAGGATTCTCTCACCCCGGCTGCATCCTCCATCTCACCCAGGAGGATCCTGAGGTGTTCCCTGTCCAGCTGTGAGACATACTCTCCATCAGGTCCAGGGTCTGCCTCTTGGTCTCCCTCTGGTGGGACGTGCCCAAAACACCTCACCAGCGAGGGAGGCATCCTGACCAGATGCCTGAAACACCCCATCTGGCTTCTCTCAACCTGGAGGAGGAGTGAATCTACTGGAGGAAATAACATATTCCCACTGTGTTTCTAAACTCTGTCAGACTGAGGAGGCCTTTGAGCTTGATGTATCCACATCACCATGAGCTCATTCTCACCCACTGATGGCAGCAGGTCTGCCACCTGCCCAACAGAGAGAGCCAGCTCTGTTCCACCTAGCAGCTGTTTGGAGCTCTGTCTTTGAGTGCTTGGAGCTACCGGACATGACCTTCCTGATAGGGATCAGTAAAGTATCTGTGTTTAGTTTCCTACGTTCTCGGCTGCCAGTGATCCACACAGCTCCTGCCTTGAGGACATAAAGGCATGGATGAGCCAAAATTTTCTTCAGTTGAACGGCTCTAAAACCGAAGCCATTCAAATTGGTACCCCTCAACAACTTCGCTCCTCCCCCATAAACTTAATTTCCCTCTTTGGCCACAACATTCCCCTCTCTCCCTCTGTTACCAACCTCGGGGTTAAGATCGACCCCCACCTCACCTTTGACAATCATAAAAAATAAATAAATAAATGAATTACTCTATTCACTCTATTCATCCCTCACCTGGGAAATTTGTGTGCTGCAGGCTGCCCTTCAACGGCACCAATGGTGGGAGAAGCGGGGGTTAGGTGTCTTCTCCAAGGACCCTAGACGTGCTCTCTGTGGGACGCGAAATCATGTCACCCACATTTACAAAACTTCCTTCTTTCATCTCCGTAACATCTCAAAACTTGGTCCATCTCTCTCCCTCCCGGCTGCTGAGAAGCTCGTCCATGCCTTTGTCTCCTCCAGGCTGGATTACTGTAATGCGCTTCTCATCGGGATCCCTGACAGAAGCACTCAAAAGCTCCAGTATGTTCAGAACAGCGCTGCCAGGGTCCTGATGAGGGTGCACCCCCATCCTTCACAGCCTTCACTGGCTTCCCGTTCACCTCCGTATTGAATATAAGGTCCTCCTTCACACCCATCACTGTCTGCACGGTGAGGCCCCCACTTACCTCTCAGAACTACTCACACTCAATACCTCAACCAGGACCCGGTCAGGCCAACAGCATCGTCTGAACCCACCCAGGACACGGCTAAAAACAATGGGCGCCTGTGGAATGCCCTCCCAGACCACCTCAGGGCCCCACAGACGGAGGATGCTTTTAAAAAAGGACTAAAAACCCACCTTTTTAAAAAAGCTTATCATTTTTAAATTTGTTTGCATTGTATGTTTGTTTTTATTGTGCTGGACTGTTTTAATTATTTTAAGTTTTAATGTTTTAATCCATGTAGCACTCTGAGGCTTGATTTCAGGTATAGAGTGCATTATAAATAAAATACATTATTATTATTATTATTATTACTCTCTCTCTGTTCCTGATTTCTGTCAGACTGCGGAGGTCTTGAGGCTTGATGTATCCACATAGGTCTGGATCAGTTCCTGTCCTTCCTGTCCTGAGACCCTCGTCTCCTCTCTGGTCCCCCCGTCTGTCCCTCCAGCTACACTACACTTAAATCAGGATGAAGACTACCTGCTGATTTCATCCAGAATATGAGGGTAGATTGTTATAATTAATGTAGTTCTTTCTGTGTGTGTGTCTGCGTGTGTGTGTGTATATTTTAGTGTGTGTGTATGTTTTAGTGTGTCTGTGTGTGTGTTTTAATGGTTGATCAGTAAATAAGTAGATCCTTGGACTTTGATCTGAAGTCAGGGTGGGTACAGCAGCTCAGAGGAAACACCAGCAGGTGTTACCATGGAAACAGAAGTTTATGGAGCCGTAAACCCTCACCTTCCTCCAGTGACGTCTCTTTATGGTGCCCCTGCTTATCAGCATCACTGCCCAGAACTGAGAGAAGTTCTGCTTCATACGCCTCAGGTACTTCCTGCAGGACAGAAGAGGGCAGCACTGATCAGCATCACCTTCACATTTATGAAACTTGTGGGCATTAAAATTAATAGAAGACATCTTCCACATCGGAGTTTAGGTATCTCAGGGTCTTGTTCACGAGTGGAGGAAGGAAGGAGCGGGAGATCAACAAGCGGATCGGTGCGGCATCAGCAATAACTAGGACGCTGCATCGGTCCGTCATGGTAAAGAGAGAGCTGAGCCGAAAAGCAAAGCTCTCGATTTACAAGTCGATCTACGTTCCTACCCTCACCATGGTAACCAGGATCTACGTTCCTACCCTCACCGTGGTAACCAGGATCTACATTCCTACCCTCACCGTGGTAACCAGGATCTACGTTCCTACCCTCACCATGGTAACCAGGATCTACGTTCCTACCCTCACCGTGGTAACCAGGATCTACGTTCCTACCCTCACCGTGGTAACCAGGATCTACGTTCCTACCCTCACCATGGTAACCAGGATCTACATTCCTACCCTCACCATGGTAACCAGGATCTACGTTCCTACCCTCACCGTGGTAACCAGGATCTACGTTCCTACCCTCACCGTGGTAACCAGGATCTACGTTCCTACCCTCACCATGGTAACCAGGATCTACGTTCCTACCCTCACCATGGTAACCAGGATCTACATTCCTACCCTCACCATGGTAACCAGGACCTACGTTCCTACCCTCACCATGGTAACCAGGATCTACGTTCCTACCTTTACCATGGTAACCAGGATCTACGTTCCTACCCTCACCATGGTAACCAGGATCTACGTTCCTACCCTCACCATGGTAACCAGGATCTACATTCCTACCCTCACCATGGTAACCAGGATCTACGTTCCTACCCTCACCATGGTAACCAGGATCTACGTTCCTATCCTCACCATAGCTTAGATTTAAAATTTAACATCTTGATGTAACATTTAGCGCTTGTTTAAATTCCAGCATCATTCTATCGGTCTAATCTAGATGGTACCAAAACATGCCATCCATCTGATCCTGGTCCGCCTCCTGGTCAAATGTTAGAACTCAATGTGGCCCACGAATCAAAAGCTTTGCCCACCCCTGGGTTAGATGACGATGTAGGGTGGTACCACAGCGACCCGTCTCACCTGGCCTGGTGCCCTCTGATGTGACTCTGGATGACGATGGCTTTCTGTTTGAAGAACTTAAAGTTCCTCCTGCAGAGGAACCCTCGGATGTTCCTCTGGATGGTGACCGCCGCCCACGTCTGGGTACTGTTCCATCGATCCTCCAGGAGGTGGTGCAGGAACTCCTTCAGAAACACCTGCACACACACACAAATAAACAACACACACACACACAAAACAAACGGTCGGAACGGGCACCTTAGTGAGACCCAGCTGGTACTGGCCCTCCTCTGCTCCCACAACGTTCAGCAGCGCCACCGTCAGGTCTCTGTCTGTCTGATGATCGGATCGCTGAGCCAACAGAACCCCGAATCTGAGGACAGACGGACGGAGGTCAGGGTTTCTGTAACACGCATAAGGTGTTACAGCTACTCAGTACCAACTATAGATGGACTGATTCTGCTTTCAGGGTCGTGACATACAAACTACACACAGAAAGACCCACACATACATGAGGAGAACATACAAACTACACACAGAAAGACCCACACATACATGAGGAGAACATACAGACTACACACAGAAAGACCCACACATACATGAGGAGAACATACAGACTACACACAGAAAGACCCACACATACATGAGGAGAACATACAGACTACACACAGAAAGACCCACACATACATGAGGAGAACATACAAACTACACACAGAAAGACCCACACATACATGAGGAGAACATACAGACTACACACAGAAAGACCCACACATACATGAGGAGAACATACAGACTACACACAGAAAGACCCACACATACATGAGGAGAACATACAGACTACACACAGAAAGACCCACACATACATGAGGAGAACATACAAACTACACACAGAAAGACCCACACATACATGAGGAGAACATACAGACTACACACAGAAAGACCCACACATACATGAGGAGAACATACAGACTACACACAGAAAGACCCACACATACATGAGGAGAACATACAGACTACACACAGAAAGACCCACACATACATGAGGAGAACATACAAACTACACACAGAAAGACCCACACATACATGAGGAGAACATACAGACTACACACAGAAAGACCCACACATACATGAGGAGAACATACAAACTACACACAGAAAGACCCACACATACATGAGGAGAACATACAGACTACACACAGAAAGACCCACACATACATGAGGAGAACATACAGACTACACACAGAAAGACCCACACATACATGAGGAGAACATACAGACTACACACAGAAAGACCCACACATACATGAGGAGAACATACAGACTACACACAGATTGGCTACTGTTCCAAGCCTCCAGGAGGTGGTGCAGGAGACTCAAACCCCTGACCTTCTTGCTGTGAGGCCACTATGCTACCCACTGCACCACCATCCCGCCCCACGGCTTCTTGTACTGCGGTTCGGGTTGTGATGGTTGGTACACAGTGCCAGCAGCAGCGCTGCCACCTTCTAAACCTTAGACTCCATTAAGAAATATGCCTCCTGAACGCCAGATCACTGGTGAGGTGTACCGGGCATGTCCCACCAGGATGACACCCCGAGGCAGACCCTGGAGAGACTATGTCTCACAGCTGGACAGGGAACACCTCAGGATCCTCCTGGGTGAGATGGAGGATGCAGCCGGTGTGAGAGAAGCCTGGGCTTCCCGTCTGAGGGTGTTACCCCCCGTGACCTGGGCCCAGGTGAGCGGAAGACGACAGGACGGATGGTGCATTCATGACAGTAGGAATCCACATTTACTCATGATTTAATGGTTCTATAGAGTGGTTGACCTTCTGTGGTGTTACACCCGCTGTGGTGTGGGTATCACTACTTACAATGGTGGGCGGTGGGTCTCATTGGGTCGCCCAGCTTCATTTATAAACATTAAACAGTCACATACCACTCAGATTCACTCAGGTTTTATCATATAGAGACGTTTATTTGGGGCTCAGATTCTCTCTGATCGCATCTCCAGTTAGTCTGTATCAACTATAGATGAACTGATAACTAAACGATCTTGTAAACAAAAGTCAGAATCACAGATTTCCAACCAAAGTGTAAGAAAACTGATCAAATAATGTGGAATGAGATGGTTTTTTTTATCCTAAAGTCACCTTTCAATAAAGCAGGGGTACTGAATCCGTATGGGGTACCCCTCCTTCCGGATGTGGATGGCCTCCAGGATTCCTGCGTGTCTCATCTGGGCAGAGATGTAGTCCACGTCGAAGACTCCAGGAAGCTGGAACAGAAATATTAGAAAGGAGCATCATTAACTAACAAATGATACATCTTTGGATGGATAAGAGATGGGTTCAGATTCCGTTCAGTTGTATTCCGATTATCCAGGGCTGGGTCGCCATGGCAACAGCCTCAGACTGGAAGCCCAGGCTTCTCTCACCCCGGCTGCATCCTCCATCTCACCCAGGAGGATCCTGAGGTGTTCCCTGTCCAGCTGGGAGACATACTCTCCAGCAGGTCCAGGGTCTGACTCTGGGTCTCCTCCTGGTGAGACATGCCCGAAACACCTCACCAGCAAGCTGTTTGGGAGTCATCCTGACCCGATGCCCGAACCATTTGGCAGCTTCCAACTTTGCAGAGAATTAAAGCCCACACACTCCGTTACTCTATAAATCACTCAGGTTGCCCACGCTTGGATTTGGGCATGAACACGCTTCATAAACGAAGCCTCTGGTTTTAAAGGGCCCATCTCATGCAAAAGTGACTTTCCAGAGTTTTCTAGCTGTGATGTCCGGGCCTTGTATATTTATGTGTATGTGTGTGTGTGTGTATGTGTATGTGTGTGTATGTGTGTGTATGTGTGTGTGTATGTGTATGTGTGTGTGTGTGTGTGTGTGTGTGTGTGTCTTTCTAGATTGATTTAGCCCGTTTTTCTGTGGATTTCTGGAACGCTCAGTCAAAACAACCAATGAGCAGATGTTTAAAGTATGACACATTTGACGTAGCCACGCCCCCCTCCCTCCTCACCACCCGCCCGCCCTCCTCACCCGCCTCCACTCCGGCCTTACGCCCTCACAAACTCGCTTTCAACGTCTGATATACAGGCTGGTTCGCTGCTCTGCGTCTTTTTTATTTTCTTGCTTGAAACACGCTTTTTGTAGCTACGCACGGGTTTACGCCCGCCTTCCCCCTCCCGCTCAGAGATGGGCGGAGGAATAGCGGCTCAGTGAGAGCAGAGGGCGGAGCTTGTACTTTCTCAGGACGGGCAGGGGGATGAGCGATACCCGGCCTTTCATAGTTCCGGGTCTGTGACTGCGCTCCACCAAATCAATATATTTTCATAACTATGGTGTAATGTATGTTGTAAACGTGTGTGTGTGTGTGTGTGTGTGTGTGTGTGTGTGTGTGTGTGCAGAGGAGACAATGCATGAGATGGGACCTTTAAGTATTAACATAAAACTTAGTTATGAAGTGAAAATGGACGTATGATCGAACAGAATGCCCGACACATCCTGCCCGTAAGCCCGTTGGTGTTCTAGGCAACAATATAATGTGACTGGACCGCCGGTTCAGGACCGGGCAGAGAGTACCAGGAAAGTAGAGGGCAGAGGAGGGGCAGACCATAAAAAACAGTTTCAACATTCATTAAAATGCCAGTCTTTAAAATAGTTCACATGTTGGGGTTTAGTCCGCTCGCCCACTCGTCGTCCTAGATCCACCCTTTACGGACCCACTCGTTCGGACCGTCAGCTACAGGAACCTTCTTGCCCGGTGGGATTCGTAAAGGACACCCTGTGTCTCTTTTTAGGGGCAGTCCTGGCCGCACAGTGTTGTCATCATCCCATAGTTTAAACAGGAGGGCTCCAGACTGTGTGTCTCTCGCTGCTCCCTCTCTGGTCGTGCCACCTCTTCCCCCTGCTGCCTCTTGCCAACCAATCAGGGACTGCACCCCGTCTTAGTACCAGGTGAAGTAAATCAAACACTCCACCTGCTCCAATAAGATACAGAGTGATGCCAGCGGGTGTTTAAATCAGGACTCTGTTGTTACCTTGACGTAGTTTGGTTTCAGGCATCGGATGAAGGTGGTCCTGCACCTGAGGAGACACACGGGCATGACTCTTCTGTCTGTTTGATCTGCTGGCATGGTGGCATGGTGCTACCTGTCCAGACGAGTGGTGAGCTCGCTTAGGGACTGTAGGAAATGTGACGCTGCTGTGGAGGGCTGGTTCCTGAGACCCTTCACCCTCCATCCCAGCTCCCTCTGCTGGATGTAGTTATCCTGAACCTTCTTAAACAACCCGGCGACCATCTGGAGGAAAGAAAGGGGCAGCAGTGAGGGTCAAACACCCCAAAACTTCAGACCAGCGTGGGCGAGCTTCACAAAGAGTCCCACCGTGTGAAAAAAAAAATTTACTTAAAAATTTAAACAAAAATATTAAATAACAAATTTAATAGGTTGGAGTAGACTCCGCCTCTTCTCCTGCCCAGGTGTGATGGCTTACCTGAATCCGACTTCTGGCAAACAGTTCCACCACCTCGGTCCTGAACTGGTCGTGGTTTTTATTCAGAAAGTTATGAACCTGAAATAAAAAGTTTGAGGTTTTTAAGATTTGAGAAAATTTATTTCAAAACAAAAAATCCCCACATTGTTCTACAGGTTTAGCCTCCATATTCGTGTCGTCATGGTTATAGTTATATATTTAGTTTTACGTACAGTGTCATGAGATCCAAGACGACCAATCAGGAGAAAGAGTTCAAAGTGCTGCTTCTACAATTCATTATTCCTACCCTCACCATGGTAACCAGGATCTACGTTCCTACCTTCACCATGGTAACCAGGATCTACGTTCCTACCCTCACCATGGTAACCAGGATCTACGTTCCTACCTTCACCATGGTAACCAGGATCTACGTTCCTACCCTCACCATGGTAACCAGGATTTACGTTCCTACCCTCACCATGGTAACCAGGATCTACGTTCCTACCCTCACCATGGTAACCAGGATCTACGTTCCTACCCTCACCATGGTAACCAGGATCTACGTTCCTACCCTCACCATGGTAACCAGGATCTACGTTCCTACCCTCACCATGGTAACCAGGATCTACCCTCACCATGGTAACCAGGATCTACGTTCCTACCTTCACCATGGTAACCAGGATCTACGTTCCTATCCTCACCATGGTAACCAGGATCTACGTTCCTATCCTCACCATGGTAACCAGGATCTACGTTCCTATCCTCACCATGGTAACCAGGATCTACGTTCCACAACTCACCATGGTAACCAGGATCTACGTTCCTACCCTTACCGTGGTAACCAGGATTTACGTTCCTACCCTCACCATGGTAACCAGGATCTACGTTCCTACCCTCACCATGGTAACCAGGATCTACGTTCCTACCCTCACCATGGTAACCAGGATCTACGTTCCTACCCTCACCGTGGTAACCAGGATCTACGTTCCTACCCTCACCATGGTAACCAGGATCTACGTTCCTACCCTCACCATGGTAACCAGGATCTACGTTCCTACCCTCACCATGGTAACCAGGATCTACATTCCTACCCTCACCATGGTAACCAGGATCTACGTTCCTACCCTCACCATGGTAACCAGGATCTACATTCCTACCCTCACCATGGTAACCAGGATCTACATTCCTACCCTCACCACGGTAACCAGGATCTATGTCGGAAGACGACGGAACGGAACCTTAAATCGGGCTGAATATAAGTGTTTGACCAGCCTTACTGTTTCTCCTAAACATATTTAAAACTTGCCAAAACAAGGTGTTCAAACCCTCTCCTGACATGTTGCCCCCCCCTTCCTGTATCATAATGTGTGAGTTTAGGTGCCATGTGCCCGTCACACTCTCTATGACTGTGCAGGTACCAGCCTGTTTGGATGTGAGTGGGAGGGATTCAGTACCTGGTAGGTAACGGCTCCAGCGTAGTGATAAATGGTAAAAACTGGCATCGGGTTCTTGGGTTTGGCGTAGAAGGGACTGTGCGCGTGGTGATAGTGGCACTTCTGCAGGAAGGTGTGGTCGGTGGCCTGGTGAGGAACAGATCTGGGTGAGTACTCTGTGTCTCCAGCTGGGCAACAAGCTGAACTGGTCTAAGAACATGGCGTCTGTACGGAACGCCGTTTGGAAGCATGGCTGTCACCCCGGATGATCCAGAGGGAATCGGGTTCAGATCCCTGAACCGACCAGGCATCCTGTGTGACGCAGAGGAGCCCAGAGAAGCTGGAAGGGCGCCCTGGAATGAGTTCGGCCCGAGATAGGGGCCTGCACCCTGGAAAGCATTGCAATTCCAGCGGCGTCCAGTGAGCTCTCGCTGGCCCTTTAAAATGTGAGGGAGAGGATGTAAATTTCACACCGGGCCGAACAGGTCTCCAAGGTGAGCAGCCTCTGGCATGTTGGATCAAATCGGATCCGTAACTTCGGGACAAGGATTACCTCTGGGGGTTGGATTATGAAGCGTGGTAAACGTGTGTGTGTGATCTGCTCCGTACAAGAAGGACCAGAGTAGAACGTACATCTTCAGGAGTCTGGTCTCCTTTAAGGTCTGTCCCACTCTGCTGCACACGTTTCATCAGGTGTTTTATTCCATGCAGGTGTGTGTTGGAGGAAAGGAGACTCAGAGAGCTGGCTCTGAGGTTGGGTTTGGTCTGGACTCTGTGGAGAAGGTGGTAGAGAAAGCTGGTCGTTGAACCGGCCGTTCAAAGTAAGGCCACGTGGGAGCAACAGATCATCAATGGAGACCATCTCGCACGGGGTGAGTTACGCCACAATTTGAGAATGGAGTGGTCTGTCATGGTGTGGACAGTCGTTATCCCTCTGCTACTTAAGTTACCCACCTGTGGGAGGCAGGTCTGGTCATCCAGGATGCGCAGTATGCCGTGTGGCCTGGAGGAGATGAGCTCCAAACAGGAGTGGAAGTTCTTGATTTGCATGGGATACCACAGGATGTGTTCTGACGTGTACTCTTCCTGTAAAACAGACAGACTGGAGATACTGGACGGACAAACGGAGGTGACGCTGAACGCTAAGAAGAAGTCTTATAGATTTAAAAAGTGTTCATTTCTTCACAGAAAGGATTTTAATGAGGTGTCGGAGATCTGCTGGATCCAGCAGAGCCTTCGGAGGAGACATCAGGAACCAGATGGAGGGGTTGGAGCACCTGGTTAGGATGCCTCCCTCGCTGGTGAGGTGTTCCATCCCACCAGGAGGAGATGTAGAGAGAGACCCTGGACCTGCTGGAGAGACTATGTCTCACAGCTGGACAGGGAACACCTCAGGATCCCCTGGGTGAGATGGAGGATGAGAGAAGCACAGGCTTCCCATCTGAGGCTGTTGCCCCTGTGACCCGGCTCCGGATAAGTGGAACATGATGGAACAGTAGATAGGCCAAGTTTAATTGGTGTTTAAAACCAGACAGTCCCTTACACAGACTGTCCACCAGAGGACGGTGAAGATGGGCAAAACGAAAACAAAGCAGACAAATGAAATACTTTATGATCTGAGTAAAACAATGAGAACCACTTCTCAGACTCCAGTGAAATAATATGAGACCATCATGTCTGACCTGCTCCTGAGAAATCACTGCTTTGTTCACAAAATGCTGCAGCTGCTCGTTGGCAAAGTTGATGCAAAGCTGCTCGAAGCTGTTCACCTCCAGATCCTGAAAACAATCACCCTCATCACGTCCGTCCACAGGCAGGAGGTCACATTCAATACCACCTACCTCAAACCCGTAGATGTCCACCACGCCCACACTGCTGTCCATCTCTGTGGGACTCAGCCAATCGTTTATTTGCTCCAACAACCAATCAAACAGCACCGAGTACAGGGCTTTGGCTATGGCATCTCTACCAGGGACAAGAGAAAGGAAGGAAGGAGGTGAATTTTATACCACCTTTCACGGGCACAACAGGACAAAGCATTCCACATAGGGTTCCTCAATTTACCAGTCAATCTACGTTCCTACCCTCACCATGGTAACCAGGATCTACGTTCCTACCCTCACCATGGTAACCAGGATCTATGTTCCTACCCTCACCATGGTAACCAGGATCTACATTCCTACCCTCACCATGGTAACCAGGATCTACATTCCTACCCTCACCGTGGTAACCAGGATCTACATTCCTACCCTCACCATGGTAACCAGGATCTACATTCCTACCCTCACCATGGTAACCAGAATCTACATTCCTACCCTCACCATGGTAACCAGGATCTGCATTCCTACCCTCACCGTGGTAACCAGGATCTACATTCCTACCCTCACCATGGTAACCAGGATCTACGTTCCTACCCTCACCATGGTAACCAGGATCTACGTTCCTACCCTCACCGTGGTAACCAGGATCTTAGTTCCTACCCTCACCATGGTAACCAGGATCTACGTTCCTACCCTCACCATGGTAACCAGGATCTACGTTCCTACCCTCACCATGGTAACCAGGATCTACGTTCCTACCCTCACCGTGGTAACCAGGATCTATGTTCCTACCATCACCATGGTAACAAGGATCTACGTTCCTACCCTCACCGTGGTAACCAGGATCTTAGTTCCTACCCTCACCATGGTAACCAAGATCTATGTTCCTACCCTCACCATGGTAACCAGGATCTATGTTCCTACCCTCACCATGGTAACCAGGATCTAAATTCCTACCCTCACCATAGTAACCAGGATCTACGTTCCTACCCTCACCATGGTAACCAGGATCTACGTTCCTACCCTCACCATGGTAACCAGGATCTACATTCCTACCCTCACCATAGTAACCAGGATCTACGTTCCTACCCTCACCATGGTAACCAGGATCTACGTTCCTACCCTCAGGATTTTCTATATTACAGTTCCACCCTGTAATTGACTGAGCTCCCAAGAGGCCATTTTCCCCCAAATATTTTTAAACCTAGTCTAACAAATAAATGTTTTGGTTTTGGGTCTCACCTGGATTCAATGGCACTTTCCACAGACAAGGGGCAGTAGATCCTGTCGTATGTGGTTTCCTGGAAGAAGAGAGCCAATCAGAGAGCACGCACGCTCCTCAGGAGGTTTCAATGTTCTGTCATGAGGTGCTGCGTCGTTGAGATGAGCTACTGGTAACTTATTGATCCTACAGCTCTACCGCGTAACGAATAAATGGAACTTTATTCCATTAAAAATGACTAGTTTACGTTAGATCAGGTTTATGGATACTTTATATATCTGGTCTTTAGCATGCTGTTCTTACTGATCCCGATGGTAGCGTGGGTAGCTGCACCAGGAGCCAGGGCAAGGAACCAGGACAGCAGGGTGCACCCTCATGGCTGCAAGAAGGCAGAACTGCAGGCCAGAGGAGCAGAGTGTAGCAGAGGAATGATACAGCAGGGAAGTGAGGGACACCAGGGCTTCCAATATAAAACAAGACACACCAGGGGATGGGTTTAACCTCCATGTTGGTGTCGTCATGGTAACAGTTATATATTTAGTTTCACGTGCAGCGTCATGAGATCCAAGATGACCAATCAGGAGAAAGAGTTCACAGTGCTGCTTCTACAGTTCCTTATTCCTACCCTCACCATGGTAACCAGGATCTACATTGCTACCCTCACCATGGTAACCAGGATCTACGTTCCTACCCTCACCATGGTAACCAGGATCTACGTTCCTACCCTCACCATGGTAACCAGGATCTACGTTCCTACCCTCACCGTGGTAACCAGGATCTACGTTCCTACCCTCACCATGGTAACCAGGATCTACGTTCCTACCCTCACCGTGGTAACCAGGATCTACGTTCCTACCCTCACCATGGTAACCAGGATCTACGTTCCTACCCTCACCATGGTAACCAGGATCTACATTCCTACCCTCACCTTCACAGCTGGTGACCTTACCTGCTGTGGGTAGTGACCGAAAGAACAAGATTGCGGATAGAAGCGGCCGAAATGAGCTTCATCTGCAGGGTGGCTGGACTATGACTCAGAGATTGGGTCACATCCCACCGGGAGGAGACCAAGAGGCAGACCCTGGACCTGCTGGAGTGACAAGGTGTGCCTAATTGGGGCTGAGGGCAGGACAGGAGGGAAGGAGTGTTCCTGATGAGAGGGGGATCATGACAGATAATCCTACTGCTGTAAGATAACACCCCAAAACACCCGTTTACATTAGCATAGACGCACTAGGCAGCTCATCTCAACGGGTAGCTCGACTCGACAGAAGACTAGAGAATACTGACTGTAACTTTGTGAGTGATGACCGTCTGCAGGGCTTCAGAGGAAATCTGCAAGAGGAACCCGACCCTCCGGCTTTCCGTCTCACTTAGGATACGAGCCACCTCGAAGGACTCGCTCTGGAACGAGAGGAGACAATCTGAACACCGAAGATACCAAAGAATTCTATCATTCAAACTTGTTTGTATGACAGTAACACCAAAGCAACGTGACAGGTGTGATGAGTGATAGAAGAGTTTCAGATAAAATGAAAGAGAAAGTGTAGAAAACCGTGGTGACAGCGGCCATGCTGATCGGTCTAGAGACAGTGTGGTGAGAGCGGCCATGCTGATTGGTCTAGAGACAGTGTGGTGAGAGCGGCCATGCTGATTGGTCTAGAGACAGTGTGGTGAGAGCGGCCATGCTGATTGGTCTAGAGACAGTGTGGTGAGAGCGGCCATGCTGATTGGTCTAGAGACAGTGTCACTGATTCAAAGACAGGAATCAGAGATGTTTGTATCAGAGATGAAGATGCTGAGGATCTCTCTGGGAGTGACCAGGATGGACAGGATCAGAGGAACAGCACATGTTAGAGGTTTTAAAGTCAGAGAGGTCAGACTGAGATGGTTTGGACATGTGCAGAGGAGAGAGAGAGAGAGTACATCAGAAGAAGGATGCTGGGTTTGGAACCACCAGGAAAGAGGACTAGAGGAAGACCAAAGAGGAGGTTCATGGATACAGTGAAGGAAGACATGAAGATAGATGGTGTGACCGAAGAGGATGCAGGAAATAGGGTTAGATGGAAGGAACTGAATTGATGTGGCGCCCCCTGAAGGAAAATGGTGGAAGGAGAAGAAGAAATTTGAGCCTTGTAGATGAAAACGTAAACACACTCTCATCATGATGCTAGATTATTAAGCTTGTAGTGGGAACGTCGGGTGGCAGAGGGAGGAGCTCTGCCATCTGAGAGGAGCTCGGAGTAGAGCTGTTTCTCTTCTGGGTCGAGAGAAAAAGAAATACAGTCTACTCTATTCATCCTTCTATGGGGAAATCTGTGAGCTGCATTCCACCGCAGCAGGCTGCCACAACGGCACTAATGGTGGGAGAAACGGGGGGTTAGGCGTCTTCTCCAAAGACCCTTAGACGTGAGCTCAGTGAGATTCGATCCCACAAATTTCCGGAGAACTTCCGGTCCAAGGGCGAACGTTCTACCACTGAGCTATCAGTCAAGAGAAGCCAGATAGGGTGGTTTGGATATCTGGTTAGGATGGTGAGGTGTTCCGTCCCACCAGGAGGAGACCCAGAGTCAGACCCTGGACCCGCTGGAGAGACAGGGAACACCTCAGGATCCTCCTGGGTGAGATGGAGGATGCAGCCGGGGTGAGAGAAGCCTGGGTTTCCCGTCTGAGACGACAGGCGGATGGATGCAGACGGATGGACTCTCATTCTGGGATCTGATGCTAGATAACAAAGCTTGTAGCGGGAATGTTAATCCCAAGACATCCCGCTGTAGGGAGTCTGAAGACGTAGCAGACCTCCACCAGGTGTGACAGTCATGTAAACACCTTTATAATCTCACTCTTCTCCTTGTTTCTGTTCTCACACCTCATACGAGCTGAAGCAGATGTTCCCAAGTTGCAGGATGGATGAGAGGATGGCCCAGATGATGGAGATCTGCTCGGCATGGAGACCGATCGTCTCGAAGCACTGAACCAAAAGCAGGTAGTCCTGTTTGTCCTGCTTCCCTTTGAGCTCACAGGCACCGCCCTAAAGTTAGAAAGAAGGATGGGTGTCAAAGCCCGGATACAACCACACACTGGAGCGGAGCAAACTTTTTAACACAGAGGGTTTTATCGTGTCAACAAAGGCTAACCGGGACGCATACTGGGGCTGTACGGTGGCCTTACAGCAAGAAGGTCAGGGATTCGAGTTCTGAAGTGGGGGTGAGGCTTGAAATACTGTTCTTTCTGTGTGTAGTTTGCATGTTCTCCTCATACATATGTGAGTTTTTTCTGGTTTCCTCTAAAAAACATACATGTTAGGTTGATTGGCTGCTAGGAAATTACCCCTAAGAATGTGTGTGTGTGTGTGTGTGTGTGTGTGTGTGTGTGTGTGTGTGGCCCAGCAACAGACTGGCGACCTGTTCGGGGTGTACCCTGCCTCTCGACTGAAATCAGACTGGATAGGCTCCACCCCCCGCAACCTGCTTCGGGAAAAGCAGTTCAGAAGACAAAACAAAATGGGCCGCATTTGGCCCTCGGGCCATAGTTTGCCAACCCTTGCCGTAGACCCGTCATTAAAATAAACATTCCTTTGTTTCGTCTTCTGAACCGATGGAGGGTTCGGGGATCTGGTTCGGACGTCTCGCTGGAGAGGTGCTTCATCCCATTGGGAGGAGAACCAGACCGCTGAGCTGCTGGAAGGACTATGTCTCTCACAGCTGAACAGGGAACACCTCGACCGTGCGGATGTGGCCCGGCGACCGTGACCTGATAAAGTCGAGCACAACGGAACGGAATCTTTTATTCCTGATCATTTACTCGCTGAGCTCAGCAGGTTTACAGTCATATTTTTTTCCATCTCATTTCTCCGTCATCAGGAAACCAACGATCCAACACCTCTCGGGCTGAATGTGATGAGACAGTGGTTCCTGTCCCACCTGGTTCAGGTAGTAGTAGGTCTCAGCTCCCTGCAGGTACAGCTCCTGTTTGTCCCAGTCGTTCATTCCCGCCAGCAGCTCATAAAACACGTGGTAGTTCCTTTCATCTTTGGCCTGCAGGGGGAGGGAAAAAAAGCAAACCAAAAGCCTGTGGAAGCAGATGAACACCTGCTAGGTGTGACTCGGCTCACCTGAAAGACAACCCTGGACTTCTCCAGGAGATATTTGGACAGAGACGTCCCCACAACGACTCCGCTGTCAGCAGAGGAAACAATAATTCAGTCCACCTTACGAAACAACCAAAGGATCTGAACCACCAGCTGCTGGACTTACTGCCGGATGTGGATGTGGAGGTATTTGCCAAACCGGCTGGAGTTGTTGTTGAGGATGGTTTTGGCGTTCCCGAAGCTCTCCAGGATGGGGAAGACCTCCATAGGCTGAGGATAAAGTGGGATGTGGTGAAGAAGGAGACTTTCTGTTTGATAGGTGATCGTGTCGTGTGTCCCACCTGTCGGAGGGTGTCTTCTCTACTCTGGTACATGGAGCTCAGGTAGTGGACGATCAGCTTCGTAGCTTCTGTTTTCCCCGTGCCGCTCTGACCGCTAAGAAAGGAATGAGTAAAGAGATCAGAGGAGCGAGTAAAGTGTTCTTAAGAGAGAGTAAAAGTAGGACTGATGGACGGAAGCAGGAGGAAAAACAAGGAACGATCCACATCAAACTTCTCCTGTCTGAACAACAGCTGGTTTCTCCTGAGCTGGAGGAGCAACGGCTCTACTCAGAGCTCCTCCCTCTATCTCTGGGAGAGATCCCGGCGCCCTGCAGAGGAAACCTGTTTCTGCCGCTTGTATACGGGATGTCGTTCTTTCTGCCACCACCCACACTGGTTACCATAGTGACGGTAGGAACGTAGATCCTGGTTACCATGGTGAGGGTAGGAACGTAGATCCTGGTTACCATGGTGAGGGTAGGAACGTAGATCCTGGTTACCATGGTGAGGGTAGGAACGTAGATCCTGGTTACCATGGTGAGGGTAGGAACGTAGATCCTGGTTACCATGGTGAGGGTAGGAACGTAGATCCTGGTTACCACAGTGAGGGTAGGAACGTAGATCCTGGTTACCACGGTGAGGGTAGGAACGTAGATCCTGGTTACCATGGTGAGGGTAGGAACGTAGATCCTGGTTACCATGGTGAGGGTAGGAACATAGATCCTGGTTACCATGGTGAGGGTAGGAACATAGATCCTGGTTACCATGGTGAGGGTAGGAACGTAGATCCTGGTTACCATGGTGAGGGTAGGAACATAGATCCTGGTTACCATGGTGAGGGTAGGAACGTAGATCCTGGTTACCATGGTGAGGGTAGGAACATAGATCCTGGTTACCATGGTGAGGGTAGGAACGTAGATCCTGGTTACCATGGTGAGGGTAGGAACATAGATCCTGGTTACCATGGTGAGGGTAGGAACATAGATCCTGGTTACCATGGTGAGGGTAGGAATGTAGATCCTGGTTACCATAGTGAGGGTAGGAACGTAGATCCTGGTTACCACGGTGAGGGTAGGAACGTACATCCTGGTTACCATGGTGAGGGTAGGAACATAGATCCTGGTTACCACAGTGAGGGTAGGAACGTACATCCTGGTTACCATGGTGAGGGTAGGAACGTAGATCCTGGTTACCATGGAGAGGGTAGGAACGTAGATCCTGGTTACCATGCTGAGGGTAGGAACGTAGATCCTGGTTACCATGGTGAGGGTAGGAACGTAGATCCTGGTTACCATGGTGAGGGTAGGAACATAGATCCTGGTTACCATGGTGAGGGTAGGAACGTAGATCCTGGTTACCATGGTGAGGGTAGGAACGTAGATCCTGGTTACCATGGTGAGGGTAGGAACGTAGATCCTGGTTACCATGCTGAGGGTAGGAACGTAGATCCTGGTTACCATGCTGAGGGTAGGAACGTAGATCCTGGTTACCATGCTGAGGGTAGGAACGTAGATCCTGGTTACCATGGTGAGGGTAGGAACGTAGATCCTGGTTACCATGCTGAGGGTAGGAACGTAGATCCTGGTTACCATGGTGAGGGTAGGAACGTAGATCCTGGTTACCATGGTGAGGGTAGGAACGTAGATCCTGGTTACCATGCTGAGGGTAGGAACGTAGATCCTGGTTACCATGGTGAGGGTAGGAACGTAGATCCTGGTTACCATGGTGAGGGTAGGAACTGGTAAATCAAGACCTTTCCTTTTCGGCTCAGCTCTTTTTTTCACCATGACGGATTGATGCTGGACCAGAGAATCCGATAACAGAATAATTGATTCCTGTAACAATCGATGGCTGCAGCTGTAACGTTTCCGAGGAATGAGTAAAGAATCTTTAATAATGAATCAAGTGGTTCCTAAAAAATAATAAAGGTGAACCTGATGATGATGCACTGCTCCTGCATGGAGGTCTGGGAATGCTGGAAAGCTGCATCAGCGATGGCGTAGACGTGTCTGAGGAGGACAGGAAGCCGTCACACCACCAGCTGTTTGGTTGTAATAAATGATTTTTTTCTCACGGTGGGTTTCTGTTCGGTTCTCGGCCTCGATGTTTCCCTCGTATCTCCTCGGTGTAGATGTTCAGCGGCTTGAAGGGGTTGATGGAGAGAAGCATGTTCCCGATGTACGTCTGAGAGGAAAATAAAATCCCAGTTCATTAAGAGCTACCGGAGCTCACGGCTCCTTCACCCAACCCGTACGGCCCCTCCTGCAGGTGGTAAGCTCACTGGAAGGTCGACCCATGTCCCCTGTTCGGGCTGAGCCCTGCCAGGCCCCATGGGTAAAAGCCCGGCCACCAGGCGCTCGCTCTCATGCCCCAGCCTCGGGTCCCCGGAGCCTGCGTCCCGGCAAGGGTAAGTTGGCCATGCTTGATCTCTTCATAGGGGTGTTTGAGACGTGCTTTGTCTGGCCCCTCACCTAGAACCTGTGTGCCTTGGGGCATTAAGTCCCAGACAACAGATCTCCTAGGATCATTGGAGCACGCAAACCCCTCCACCACGATAAGGTGGCGGCTCAAGGAGGAGTCCTCCGAGCACCTCGCTAATGAGGTGTTTCGGGCACGTCCGACCAGAAGGAGACCCAGAGGCATACCCTGGACCCGCTGGAGAGACTATGTCTCACAGCTGGACAGGGAACACCTCAGGATCCTCCTGGGTGAGATGGAGGATGCAGCCGGGGTGAGAGAAACCTGGGCTTCCCGTCTGAGGCTATTGCCCCTGCAACCCGGACCCGGAGAAGCGGAAGAAGACGAAACTTTCTGTTCCCATAACCAATCATCAGAGTCCGTCCAGACTCTAAAAAAATTCTGGATTTTAATTTTTAGTAAATGAAACGTTTCATTCGAGATGTTTGTTCTTTAAATTCCTGAAAAACACTGATGAGTTCTTTCCCAGCAGGTCATGCTCTCTGGATTCTGATTGGTTCTCCTCAGGTTTCTGCTTCATCTCTCCTGTCAAGTTGACTTCCTGTTCATGTCACACCTGGTCTTCAGTTACTGCTTCTTATTAGTAATTCATCCCCTCTGTTTTTACCACCTGCTTTTTATTGTCTCTGAGTGCGCCCCTCCTTTCTGATGGGTCTCCGTGGTTACGCACACAGAGCAGGGTGTCAAACTCATCTCTATTCAGAGGTCACTAAAGGTTCGAGCAGACTGAACCTTCTGCTTATCTGGGGCTGGTTCGAGGGGACAACAGCCTGAGACCGGAAGGCATAGGCTTCTCTCACCCCGCTGCATTCTCCATCTCACCCAGGAGGATCCTGAGGTGTTCCCTGTTCATAGTCTTTCCGCAGGTCTGCCTCTGGGTGTCCTCAAAAGACATCCCAACCAGATGCCCAAATCTCCACAACTGGCTTCTCTCAACCCGGAGGAGCATTGGCTCTACTCCGAGCTCTTCCCAGATGGCAGAGCTCCTCCCTGTATCTCTAAACAAGATCCTGGTTACCATGGTGAGGGTAGGAACGTAGATCCTGGTTACCATGGTGAGGGTAGGAACGTAGATCCTGGTTACCATGGTGAGGGCAGGAACGTAGATCCTGGTTACCATGGTGAGGGTAGGAACGTAGATCCTGGTTACCATGGTGAGGGTAGGAACATAGATCCTGGTTTCCATGGTGAGGGTAGGAACGTAGGTCTGGTTACCATGGTGAGGGTAGGAACGTAGATCCTGGTTACCATGGTGAGGGTATGAACATAAATCCTGGTTACCATGGTGACTGGTTTCCATGCTTTTCTGCTTGTGGATGATGTCACGATGGCTACACAATTCTGGACAACTAATGACAGGCGGCACCTTATCATCATGATCCATATATGGAGTTCTAGGGGCGTGGTTAGGGCGGGATGGATTCCAAGTCGTTTGACGCCTGAGATTTAACGAATATTAATGCTTCTTAACAAAAGAGCTCCTGAAAAAAAAGGATGAATTTAAACTCACGTAGATGCAGTCCCGCTGAAACCTCTTCTTCAGACTCAGCAGCACGGCGCTCTCAGAAACCTCTCTGCAGAAATCAAACAGGATTAAAAGTACAGATAAAAACAGAGACCACGTTAGAACTTACTCCAGCTTGGACAGGTCCTCCACCTCGTCCACCTCCACGGCTCTCCTACTGCCGGGCATCACCACCTGAACAGGACAGAAAAGAAACAGATGATCGGCCATGTCTCAGAGCGATGAAAGCATCCTCCCCTTGGCCATGCCGGGCGCCACCGTTCCGCTCCAGCTGGTAATGATGGCCAGGTAACTAAAGCAGCATGGAGGAAACCGATACAGAGCAATCTGAAAGGCTGGATGATCTACAGTTCATGAAATAAATAAAACATGACATCTGTGTGCCCGTTCATCAGAGGAAGTGGTGGAGAGGAGTTAATGATCCGAGGATGGGTCGGGAGGGTCGGGTGGTGGAATTTTATTCATAAAACGATCACGAAATCAAAGGCAAATTAAATTTAAACGCTGATTTGAAGTCCCACATTGGGCGGGAGACACCTGCCATTAGGACCTATCTTACGCTCCACAGCGAAGGCTAATAACGTAGGAACGTAGATCCTGGTTACCATGGTGAGGGTAGGAACGTAGATCCTGGTTACCATGGTGAGGATAGGAACGTAGTTCCTGGTTACCATGGTGAGGGTAAGAACGTAGATCCTGGTTACCATGGTGAGGGTAGGAACGTAGATCTTGGTTACCATGGTGAGGGTAGGAATGTAGATCCTGGTTACAATGGTGAGGGTAGGAATGTAGATCCTGGTTACCACAGTGAGGGTAAGAACGTAGATCTTGGTTACCACAGTGAGGGTAGGAACGTAGATCCTGGTTACCATGGTGAGGGTAGGAACGTAGATCTTGGTTACCATGGTGAGGGTAAGAACGTAGATCTTGGTTACCACAGTGAGGGTAAGAACGTAGATCTTGGTTTCCATGGTGAGGGTAGGAACGTAGATCTTGGTTACCACAGTGAGGGTAGGAACGTAGATCCTGGTTTCCATGGTGAGGGTAGGAACGTAGATCTTGGTTACCACAGTGAGGGTAGGAACGTAGATCTTGGTTACCATGGTGAGGGTAGGAACGTAGATCTTGGTTACCATGGTGAGGGTAGGAATGTAGATCTTGGTTACCATGGTGAGGGTAGGAACGTAGATCTTGGTTACCACAGTGAGGGTAGGAACGTAGATCCTGGTTTCCATGGTGAGGGTAGGAACGTAGATCTTGGTTACCACAGTGAGGGTAGGAACGTAGATCTTGGTTACCATGGTGAGGGTAGGAACGTAGATCCTGGTTACCATGGTGAGGGTAGGAACGTAGATCTTGGTTACCATGGTGAGGGTAAGAACGTAGATCTTGGTTACCATGGTGAGGGTAAGAACGTAGATCTTGGTTACCACAGTGAGGGTAAGAACGTAGATCTTGGTTACCACAGTGAGGGTAGGAACGTAGATCCTGGTTTCCATGGTGAGGGTAGGAACGTAGATCTTGGTTACAATGGTGAGGGTAAGAACGTAGATCTTGGTTACCATGGTGAGGGTAAGAACGTAGATCTTGGTTACCATGGTGAGGGTAAGAACGTAGATCTTGGTTACCATGGTGAGGGTAGGAATGTAGATCCTGGTTACCATGGTGAGGGTAGGAACGTAGATCCTGGTTTCCATGGTGAGGGTAAGAACGTAGATCCTGGTTACCATGGTGAGGGTAAGAACGTAGATCCTGGTTACCATGGTGAGGGTAGGAACATAGATCTTGGTTACCACAGTGAGGGTAGGAACGTAGATCATGGTTACCATGGTGAGGGTAGGAACGTAGATCCTGGTTTCCATGGTGAGGGTAAGAACGTAGATCCTGGTTACCATGGTGAGGGTAAGAACGTAGATCCTGGTTACCATGGTGAGGGTAGGAACGTAGATCCTGGTTACCATGGTGAGGGTAAGAACGTAGATCCTGGTTACCACGGTGAGGGTAGGAACGTAGATCCTGGTTTGTTTTACGCCAACTGTCTGGCGGGTGCTGTCCATTGGCGGATGTGACATCATGTCATAGTCCCTCCTCTTTTTGGTTCCGCCTTAAAATCTCTGAAAACTTTCTCCAACTCAATAGCAGCAAAACAGAAGCCATTCTCATCGGCACGCCTCACCAAACCCAGTCACACAGCATCCCTCTGTCATCCTCAGTAAAAAACCTTGGAGTCAAAATGGATTCTAACCTCACCTTTAACTACATCCATGTCTTTCCTCCAGGCTGGATTACTGTAATGCCCTCCTTGTAAGGATCCCATGCAGGGTCTTACAAAAGCTCCAGCACATCCAGAACTGTGCTACCCGGATCCTGACAAGGAGGCGCAAATATGACCATATCACTCCCATCCTCAAATCCCTCCACTGGCTTCCCGTTAAATACAGACCTCCTCACCCATCAGTGCATACACGGCACTGCACCTGTTTATCTCCAAGAACTCCTAACCCTCCACACCACTGTCCGAGCCCTGCACTCCTCCTCCTTCTCCTAACCCTCCACACCACTGTCCGAGACCTGCACTCCTCCTCCTTCTCCTAACCCTCCACACCACTGTCCGAGACCTGCGCTCTTCCTCCTCCTAACCCTCCACACCACTGTCTGAGACCTGCGCTCTTCCTCCTCCTAACCCTCCACACCACTGTCCGAAACCTGCGCTCCTCCTCCTCCTAACCCTCCACACCACTGTCCGAGACCTGCGCTCCTCCTCCTCCTAACCCTCCACACCACTGTCCGAAACCTGCGCTCCTCCTCCTCCTAACCCTCCACACCACTGTCCGAAGCCTGCGCTCCTCCTCCTTCTCCTAACCCTCCACACCACTGTCTGAGACCTGCGCTCCTCCTCCTCCTCCTAACCCTCCACACCACTGTCCGAGACCTGCGCTCCTCCTCCTCCTAACCCTCCACACCACTGTCCGAGACCTGCGCTCCTCCTTCTCCTAACCCTCCACACCACTGTCCGAGACCTGCGCTCCTCCTCCTTCTCCTAACCCTCCACACCACTGTCCGAGACCTGCGCTCCTCCTCCTTCTCCTAACCCTCCACACCACTGTCCGAGACCTGCACTCCTCCTCCTCCTAACCCTCCACACCACTGTCTGAGACCTGTGCTCCTCCTCCTCCTCCTAACCCTCCACACCACTGTCCGAGACCTGCGCTCCTCCTCCTCCTAACCCTCCACACCACTGTCCGAGACCTGCGCTCTTCCTCCTCCTAACCCTCCACACCACTGTCTGAGACCTGCGCTCTTCCTCCTCCTCCTAACCCTCCACACCACTGTCTGAGACCTGTGCTCCTCCTCCTCCTAACCCTCCACACCACTGTCCGAGACCTGCGCTCCTCCTCCTTCTCCTACTGCCTGCATCAATCAAGAACCAAACTCTCCATTATGGGGGACAGGGCCTTCCAGGCAGCTGCTCCACGGCTCTGGAACGATCTTCCCGAGAGCTTGAGGGCTCCACAAAAAAGACTGAAGACATTTTTATTTCTAAAGGCTTTTCAGCAAAGTTTTTAGTGGTTTTTTTTGTGGTTTTATTTAATTTTGCTGTTTGTTGTTCCTTTTGGTCATTGTAGCACTTTGAGATCTCCACTGGAGATAGAAAGTGCGTTACAAATAAAATTTTTATTATTATTATTATCAGTATGAATGTGTGTGAATGGGTGAAGGTGTGCAGGTTGGAGTTCCTCCAGCAGAGGGAGACTCTCTTACCTTAGTGCTGGTCAGCCTGCTCTCCAGCATCTCCTGAGTGGGGTCCTCAGACTCCCAGGGGCCTCGTCCGTTGTGGGCTGGGATGGTTTTACCTCCACCTTCATCATCGTAGACGGTCCACTTGGTGAGCTTCTCCACGGTCTGGTGGGGCAGAAGGTTCTCTGAGCGTAACCAGTCCTATAACAGAGGATCAGAGGGTTAATAGAATAATAGAATAATAGAATAGAACATATTAGACCCGTTCTGGTGACCCTCCACTGGCACCTGATTTGGTTTAGAATCAAGTTTGAAATCCTCTTACTGACCTACAAGGCTCTAATTGGCATGGCTCCATCAACCTCATCAACCAAGTAGAGCGGCTCTACTCCGAGCTCCTCCCGGATGGCAGAACCATGGTGAGGGTAGGAACATAGATCCTGGTTACCATGGTGAGGGTAGGAACGTAGATCCTGGTTACCATGGTGAGGTTAGGAACGTAGATCCTGGTTACCACGGTGAGGTTAGGAACGTAGATCCTGGTTACCATGGTGAGGGTAGGAATGTAGATCCTGGTTACCATGGTGAGGGTAGGAACTTAGATCCTGGTTACCATGGTGAGAGTAGGAACGTAGATCCTGGTTACCATGGTGAGAGTAGGAACGTAGATCCTGGTTACCATGGTGAGAGTAGGAACGTAGATCCTGGTTACCATGGTGAGGGTAGGAACATAGATCGTGGTCACCATGGTGAGGGTAGGAACGTAGATCCTGGTCACCATGGTGAGGGTAGGAACGTAGATCCCGGTCACCATGGTGAGGGTAGGAATGTAGATCCTGGTCACCATGGTGAGGGTAGGAATGTAGATCCTGGTTACCATGGTGAGGGTAGGAACGTAGATCCTGGTCACCATGGTGAGGGTAGGAACGTAGATCCCGGTCACCATGGTGAGGGTAGGAATGTAGATCCTGGTCACCATGGTGAGGGTAGGAATGTAGATCCTGGTTACCATGGTGAGGGTAGGAACGTAGATCCTGGTCACCATGGTGAGGGTAGGAACGTAGATCCCGGTCACCATGGTGAGGGTAGGAACGTAGATCCTGGTCACCATGGTGAGGGTAGGAACGTAGATCCCGGTCACCATGGTGAGAGTAGGAACGTAGATCCTGGTCACCATGGTGAGGGTAGGAATGTAGATCCTGGTTACCATGGTGAGGGTAGGAACATAGATCCCGGTCACCATGGTGAGGGTAGGAATGTAGATCCTGGTCACCATGGTGAGGGTAGGAATGTAGATCCCGGTCACCATGGTGAGGGTAGGAATGTAGATCCTGGTTACCATGGTGAGGGTACTAACGTAGATCCTGGTTACCATGGTGAGGGTACTAACGTAGATCCTGGTTACCATGGTGAGGGTACTAACGTAGATCCTGGTTACCATGGTGAGGGTAGGAACGTAGATCCTGGTTACCATGGTGAGGGTAGGAACGTATCCTTACTTAAACTCCTCCTCTTGTGGCAGGATGCTATCCCTGACCTTTAGGGAGAGCGCCACCCTTTTCCTGGTGAAGACCAGGGTCTCTGATTTGGGGGCGCTTTAATTAGAACACCCACCTGAGGGTCTCCACTCATGCGGGCGTTTCCCGTCCAATGGAGCCCTCGCTGTGCGTCGCTCATCAGCTGAGCCACCTCCCGGTCCGCCTCCTCCTCGTACGCAGAAGGAACGCTGGTCTGAGGAGGAGTCTTGGGGACTCCAGCAGGGTCTGCAGGTCTGATGGGTTTCGGTTGTTTGAGGTCGAGCTGAGCGGGTTTTAGTTTCCCCCTGGCAGCCTGAAGGATGCTGAACCCTTCCTGATGCCCCGCAGCTCCTCTCATGCTAGACGACGGTTCCTCGGACCGCTCCTCTACGTTTCCACTTGATTTCTTCTTGGACTTGAGCAGACTGAGGTCTGGTTTGACGGGCAGTACCAGTTTGGCACCTGGTTTGGGAGGTTTGGGTTCTGAGGTAGAAGGTTCTGGTGACGTCTCAGGATTAGAACTGGGTGTTTTCTTCTTGCCCAGTTTGTTCATTCGGGGTAAAACCACCGCGTACTTAGCCTCGGCCTCCTTCTCCACAGGTCCGTCCTCTGCTTCCTGGACCACGTCTCCGTCTCTTTCCTGGTTCTTCTTAGTCAGGCTGGTTTTACTGGTGACCTTCATTGCCATCTTGTGTTTGAACAGGTTGACTTTTGCCCGTTTGGGTGCAGGTTTGTGTTTGATTGCTCGAGCTGAGAGCCAGCGGGAGATCCCGATGGCTTTGGCCAGCGCGGACAGTTTCTTCCTCAGGTTGAAATCTTTGGGAAGTTTTTTCTGGATCCAACCGGAAACTCTTCGGAGAACCTTCAGACTTCTCCGTCTGGCGATCAGACGTTCCTTCTCAGAAGATTCAAACTCGGAAACTTCTTCCGTTTGTTTTGATTGAGCTTCTGTTTTTTGTCCCAAAGACGTCATCTTGACTTTTCCAAGAAGGAAGTTTCGTGGTTTTCCTTTGAGCTCGTCTCGCTCTGCAGGATCCGGAGATCCTCGCAGGTTTTTGGCCGTGAGGAGGATTTTTTGTTTTGGAACTTTGGAGGTTTTAATCGGCGCTGGTTGGACGTCCAGCTGCTCTTCGTCTGAGTCAGAAGCTCTGTCTGTGTCCATCGGAGGTTCTTCAGCTGGAGCTTCTTCTGATTCACAGCTAAGTGTTTCCATCTTCTTCTGTTTCTGTTTGTTCTTCTTCTCGTCCTTGGCATCCTGCTTGGCCTTCACCTTCTCCTTGGCATCCTCCTTGGCCTTCTCCTTGGCGTCCTGCTTGGCCTTCTCCTTGGCCTCCTTTTGGAGTCGTTGTTGTTCTTTCTTCGCCTTCTGCTTCTCCATCTTCTCCAGCTTCACTTCTTCCTTCATCTTCTTTTTCTCCTCTTGTTTCAGCCTCTTTATGGGCTTCTTTTTCAGCTTCTCTGTTTCCTCCTCTTCCTCTTCTTCTTCCTCTTCTTCTTCCTCCTCTTCTTCCTCTTCCTCCGTCCTCTCCTCCTCTTGTTTTGCTGCTTTAGATTTTCTGAACATCTTTGTTCCCGGTCGATTTGTTTGAAGCTCCTCCGTGTGTTTCTCACTTGAAGATTTGTCGGTTATCTCTTCATCTTCACTCAGGTCACCAGTGGATTCTCCTCCCGTGACGGAGGAAGTGTTTCTGGGTTCTTCTTCTCTGCCAGACTCGCTCGGTGTATCTGCGTCCTCGCTCACCCGGCTCTCCGTGTGGCTCTCTCGCTGCTCCTCTTTCTCGTGGTCGCTGCTGTCATCTCCTGCCGCCTCCTCTGAGCTCCCGTCTTGGCTTTCAGACTCACGGCTGCTACTCTGGTTTCCAGATGTGCGGAGTTTGGTTTTACTCTTTCTTTTCTCTTCATCTCCAGCCTGCTGGATCAGTGACCCAGCTCTAGAAGTTCTTACGTTTGCAGGTTTTTTTTGGTTCCGTCTTCGTTCAGCTGGACTTTTCCCGTTGCTTCGGTTTGGTTTTTCAGCAGCAGATGTTGTGCAGGTGTTCTCCTTCGCTGGCGGCTGGTTTCCTTTTCTCCTGCTGTGAACCTTCTTCTTCTTCGGAACGTCTGATTTCACACGAGATTTCAGAGGCGGCATGGTGGGAATCTTCAGACCTGAAGTCAGAGGAGAAACAGAGACTTCATTCAGAAAGATTTTTATCTGAAAAACAAAACTCTGGATTCATAAAAACCTTCGTAACTTCACACCTGTGACCAATTTAAGACGGATAAACTGTGCCCTCCGTGCTGGCATCCATTCCTCTTCACCAGCTCCTTCATGTGGAGTCAGAGTGGACGTATGGAGATGTTCCGCTGGACTGAATCAGAGGGTGAAGGCCAACACCCTCAGACGTGAAGCCCAGGCTTCTCTCACCCCGGCTGCATCCTCCATCTCACCCAGGAGGATCCTGAGGTGTTCCCTGTCCAGCTGGGAGACATAGTCTCTCCAGCAGGTCGGGGGTCTGCCTCTTGGTCTCCTCCTGATGGGATGGAACACCTCATGAGGAAAGCGCCCGTCAGGCGTCCTGACCAGACTGCCAAACCACCCCATTTGGCTTCTCTTGACCTGAGGGAGCGGCTCTACTCTGAGCTTCTCCCAGATGGCAGAGCTCCTCATCCGAGCTCTGAGTGAGATTCCAGCTACCCTGCGGAGGAAGCTTGTTTCAGCCGATTGTATCCGTGATCTCGTTCTTTCGGTCACCACCCACACTGGTTACCATGGTGAGGGTAGGAACGTAGATCCTGGTTACCATGGTGAGGGTAGGAACGTAGATCCTGGTTACCATGGTGAGGGTAGGAACATAGATCCTGGTTACCATGGTGATGGTAGGAACGTAGGTCCTGGTTACCATGGTGAGGGTAGGAATGTAGATCCTGGTTACCATGGTGAGGGTAGGAATGTAGATCCTGGTTACCATGGTGAGAATGGGAACGTAGATCCTGGTTACCATGGTGAGGGTCGGAACGTACATCCTGGTTACCATGGTGAGGGTCGGAACGTACATCCTGGTTACCATGGTGAGGGTAGGAACGTAGATCCTGGTTACCATGGTGAGGGTAGGAACGTAGATCCTGGTTACCATGGTGAGGGTAGGAACGTAGATCCTGGTTACCATGGTGAGGATAGGAACGTAGATCCTGGTTACCATGGTGAGGGTAGGAACGTAGATCCTGGTTACCATGGTGAGGGTAGGAACGTAGATCCTGGTTACCATGGTGAGGGTAGGAACGTAGATCCTGGTTACCATGGTGAGGGTAGGAACGTAGATCCTGGTTGCCATGGTGAGGGTAGGAACGTAGATCCTGGTTACCATGGTGAGGGTAGGAACGTAGATCCTGGTTGCCATGGTGAGGGTAGGTAACCATGTCGGTCTGCTAGTCTCTCCAGCCGGTCAGGGGTCTGACTCTTGGTCTCCTCTTGGTGGGACGGAACACCTCACCAGTGTCATGATCCCGTCTCCTGCCAACAGAGGGAGCCCTGGACCTTCTTCCTTCACCCTGATTGAGACGTCATACCATCCCTTCCTGCCCGGTCTCCCTGGTTTCCTGACCAAGAAACACATTCTGAAACGATACCCTCTTGCCATGCTACTTTCACAGCATCACTGGACTGGCATTCTCAAATAAAAATATCAAATTTACCTTTTATGTCTAAAATTCTAGAAAGAGTTGTAGTTAAGCAGCTGAACCGTCACCTGCAGGACAATAGTCTTTTTGAAGAATTTCAATCAGGGTTTAGATCACACCACAGCACAGAAACTGCGCTAGTTAGAGTGACAAACGACCTTTTATTAGCCAAAGAAAAAGGACTGGTTTCAATCGTAGTTCTCTTAGACCTTAGTGCAGCCTTTGACACAATTGACCACAGCATTTTACTTCAAAGATTAGAATATGACTTAGGGATCAGAGGAGCAGCTCTTCAATGGTTTAAATCTTATTTATCTGATAGATACCAGTTTGTTCATGTAAATGATCAGTCCTCTACTTCTACCAAAGTTAGTTTTGGTGTGCCTCAGGGCTCAGTTCTTGGACCTATTCTGTTCATGCTCTACATGCTGCCTCTGGGAAACATAATCAGAAAACACAGTATTAATTTTCACTGTTACGCAGATGATACACAATTGTACTTATCAGTCAAACCTGACCAGAGTGACCATATAGAAAAACTTAATACCTGTATCAGGGACATAAAGACTTGGATGACAATCAATTATCTCCTTTTAAACTCAGATAAGACTGAAGTTATTATAGTAGGTCCTAAAAATCTGAGAGATGTTTTTACTGACCAAGCAGTCTTCTTCGACGAAGTAACTGTGGCCTCTGGCCTCACCGTTAGAAACCTAGGAGTTTTATTTGATCCAGATTTATCATTTAAAGCTCACACAGCTCAGACTTGTAAAACTGCATTTTTTCACCTTCGCAACATTTCTAGAATCCAAAATATCTTATGTAAAAGTGATGCTGAAAAACTCATCCATGCATTTGTTACATCGAGATTGGATTATTGTAACGCTTTGCTCGTAGCATGCCCTAAGTCTTCCCTAAAAAGTCTTCAGCTGGTTCAAAATGCAGCAGCAAGACTATTAGCAGGAACTCATAGAAGAGATCATATTACTCCCGTGCTAGCGTCTCTCCATTGGCTTCCTATTGAGTTTAGGATCAAGTTTAAAATCATCTTACTAACCTACAAGGCCCTAAACGGCATGGCTCCATCTTACATTAGTGAACTTATAGTACCTTATCAACCAAGCAGAACACTCCGCTCACAAAATGCAGGGCTGTTGGTGGTTCCTAGGATTTCAAAAAGTACAGTTGGAGGTAGAGCCTTTAGCTACCAAGCTCCAGTTTTATGGAATAAGCTCCCAGCTCAAGTGAGAGAGGCAGACAGTGTTCCTACATTTAAAGGGAGGCTTAAAGCGTTCCTGTTTGAACAAGCTTATCAATAGGCCAGATAGAAACAGATTCAATTAGCTGATATAATTAATAGTTGGCTGCTAGATAGTAAAAGCTGGGGAAAGTATGGTACATTGGGCTTCTGTCCTCTAATTCTATCTACTATTCTCTGCCAGACTGTCTTGGCTCTTTCCCCGTACCCCCTACTCTAACCCTTTACCCTAAACCCCTGGCTTGCTATCTCATTCATTGTTCTAAATTGTCTGTTTATTTAGAATTACACTGCTAGTTGGTACAATACAATTCACATGTTGTCCACCTCTCTCCCTCCTCTCTGGGAGAGAGCCCCATCCAGGACTCTGCGTTCCTGTCCTGGGCATGGCCACACCGAGGAGACCTCCGCGCTTCTTCATCCCCGCTCCATCAGGACGAAATCCATCTACTCATCCCCGCCGTGGGCATCGCTGGGCTGAGGAGTCTCGCGTGTTTCCATCAGGATGAAGAACATCTACTCATCCCCGTACTTGACATCTCCGGGCTGAGGAGTCCCCCGTGTTTCCATCAGGATGAAGAACATCTACTCATCCCCGTTCTGGACATCTCCGGGCTGAGGAGCCCCCCGTGTTTCCATCAGGATGAAGAACATCTACTCATCCCCGTACTTGACATCTCCGGGCTGAGGAGTCCCCCGTGTTTCCATCAGGATGAAGAACATCTACTCATCCCCGTTCTGGACATCTCCGGGCTGAGGAGTCCCCCGTGTTTCCATCAGGATGAAGAACATTTATTGACTTCTTTAGATATTTAGCTGTAGATTAGAATAAGCTAATATTTAAACAATAATCTTTGACACATTGGTTGCTCGTCCCGGGGGAGGGATCTCTCTTTCACGTGGATCCCCATGAGGTTTCTTATTTTTTCCCCACTGATGGGTTTTTTAGGAGTTTTTCCTCACCGAGAAGGAGAGTCTAAGTGCATTAATGTGCTAGTCTTGTTTAGTTAGTATTTGTTAGTTATTTTTCTTGTTGTGTATTTGTGTTAATACATTCCTCTTTTTCTTGTGAAGCCCATTGAGACGGACATTCTGTGATTTTGGGCTATAGAAATAAAATTGAATTGAATTGAATTAAACATGTTTTCTATCCTGCGATTGGCTCCTCCTCCTTCCTCCTGCACACCGCTTCATGACAACCAGCAAATGCCCGAACCTCCCCATCTGGTTTCTCTCGAGCCAGAGGAGCAGCTGCTCTACTCTGAGCTCCTCCCTCTAACTCTGAGAGCCCTGCCATCCTGCAGAGGAAGCTCATTTCAGCCACTGAAAAAAACAAAATAAAAGCCCCAATAATAAACAAATAAAAAACAAATCCTACCATTTAGGATGGTAGTTTTCTGAATCCTGCTGCAGAACGAACCCGCTCATCTTTTCTTTCTCCTAAAACCGTCTCCAGGACAGTCCAGCTTCCTACTGTCATAATCCCCCTCTCATCTGGAACACTCCCTCCTATCCTGGCCTCAGCCCTAATCTGGCACACCTGGTCCCAATCCCCAGGTGTGGCTAGCTTTCCTTTGAACTACTAAAGCCCTGGTTTCCCTCACTTCCTAGCTGGATCATCTCCCCCGTCTCCACCCTGCTCCTCTGACCTCTTGCAGCCATGATGGTGCACCGTATGATCCTGGTCCTTCACCCTGCTGTCCTGGTTCCACGCTCTGGCTCCTGTGTACCCTGCCTTCCTGCTAAGCTCTTCCTTATGGTCCCTCACCCATCTCGTCGAGCTCCATCCCTCCATCCCTCGAGTCAGTGTCTTCCATCTAACCCTATCTCCTGCATCCTCTTCGGTCACACCAACTATCTTCATGTCTTCCTTCTCTGTATCCATGAACCTCCTCTTTGGTCTTCCTCTAGTCCTCTTTCCTGGTGGTTCCAAACCCAGCATCCTTCTTCTGATGTACTCTCTCTCTCTCTCCTCTGCACATGTCCAAACCATCTCAGTCTGACCTCTCTGACTTTAAAACCTCTAACATGTGCTGTTCCTCTGATCCTGTCCATCCTGGTCACTCCCAGAGAGATCCTCAGCATCTTCATCTCTGATACAAACATCTCTGTCTCCTGTCTTTGAATCAGTGACACTGTCTCTAGACCAATCAGCATGGCCGCTCTCACCACACTGTCTCTAGACCAATCAGCATGGCCGCTCTCACCACACTGTCTCTAGACCAATCAGCATGGCCGCTCTCACCACGCTGTCTCTAGACCAGCGGTCGGCAACCTTTGACACCGAAAGAGCCATTTGAACCCGGTTTCCACGGAAAAGAAAACACTGGGAGCCGCACATCTAAAATGAAAAAAAAAAAATGTGACGTGAGGGTCTGACTGCAATGACAACGCCACCCAGGAAGCTTAGCCCTGGGACAATGGAGGCCTGGTTACTGTAAAACACCAGGACAGGACCGCGCTAGGTCTGGACACGAGTCGGGTGCACAAAATACGACAAACAAAATGACTTTAATTACATAATACAATGAAAAATGAATATACAAGAAAAGCTACACGCAGACAGAGAAACTGTTGATCAGTTAAATCAAATTCAAATAAAACAAAAGAGTAGGATCATGCACACATGGGTTCCTACACAGTTCCTTGTCTGAGGAGCACAGGATTAAACAGACTGATGATTTTCAATAAGCTGGACAAAACAACGGCTTCTGCTGAACGGTGACGCCAACGAGCAGCCACACCTAGAAATGAAGCACGATCATGAGAGGAGGCATAAAGAAAAAGCTAACACTGTTTAACGGCTTACCTGCCGGTAACGTGAGTGTTAGCAGTGCAGCTGAATGAGGAAGGGGCTGCAGGCAACCACCGGAGCTTTCAACAGCCTGAAATAATAATTAATCAGCCGTTGTCCCACACTAAACACAAAGAGAACCCACCCCGAACCTACCGGTACGAACTCCGCTCATAACGCAGCGCGCCTGACGTGCGCATTCTGTCTAGGGTGAGGGACAGGGAACTGGAGAACCTAGCAGGTCTCAAGTGGTCCTGTGGATCAGGACGAGGTTTGGATCCTCTGATCCACACCGTGAGTCCACTCACTCAAACCTGTTGTGTGGAGGCGAACACATGTCCAAAATGGCGCTAGTACCGCCCACCAGACACGTCATAGAAGTCCCGCCTGCCACAAAAACTTCTACTACTTTACCGCAGCATGTTTCTTATGAAATCCACGTGCTACAGAGAAAATTACATTTTATTCATTTAATGAACACATTTTGAACATTTTGAATTCTTGAAAAATAATAACAATGAATGTCTCTTTCAAATAAATTAAAAAGCTGAATTTAAATTGTCCATGTAGCAAACGAAAGCAGAAAAATGCCATGAGGCGTCATCCTTATATCCATTTATCTAAAATGAAGATAACACTGTATATATTACTTTTTCTTACCTTTACACTTTGTATAAACAACTATAGTGTGGTTATGTCTTATGAAGTGCTACGGAGAAAATTAAATTTTACCGATGTAATGAACACATTTTGAATTCTTGAAAAAATAATAATGTCTGAATGTCTCTTTTGAATAAATTAAAAAGCTGAATTTAAATTGTACATGCAGCAAACAAAAGGGAAAAATCCGTGAGCCGTCATCCTTATATCGCCTTGGGCTTTCAAAGTATGCAGCGGAGCATACTTTGTGATATTTCAAGATCACAATAATCTTCAAATTTAGAACTAAAATAATATAAAAACTAACACAAATAAAACACACTTCAATTAAATACAAAAAGATTTTTTTTAGTAATTTATTTTCCCAAGCCAATCAGAGCCGCATTATAAGGATGAAAGAGCCGCATGAGGCTCCGGAGCCGCGGGTTGCCGACCGCTGCTCTAGACCAATCAGCATGGCCGCTCTCACCACACTGTCTCTAGACCAATCAGCATGGCCGCTCTCACCACACTGTCTCTAGACCAATCAGCATGGCCGCTCTCACCACACTGTCTCTAGACCAATCAGCAAGACCGCTCTCACCACACTGTCTCTAGACCAATCAGCATGGCCGCTCTCACCACACTGTCTCTAGACCAATCAGCATGGCCGCTCTCACCACACTGTCTCTAGACCAATCAGCATGGCCGCTCTCACCACACTGTCTCTAGACCAATCAGCATGACCGCTCTCACCACACTGTCTCTAGACCAATCAGCATGGCCGCTCTCACCACACTGTCTCTAGACCAATCAGCATGGCTCACCACGGTTTTATCTGAAACTCTTCTGACACACATCACACCTGATACTTTTCTCCACCCGTTCCAGCCTGCCTGCACACACTTCTTCATCTCTTTTCCACACTTTCCTTTGCTCTGGACTGTTGATCCTAGATACTTAAAATCTTCCACCTTCTTTATCTCTTCTCCCTGTAACCTCACTTTTCCATTTGGATCCCTCTCTTTCACACACATGTACTCTGTGTTACTCTGACTAATCTTCATTCCTCTGCACAGATTTTAATGCCATAAATTAGCTCGTTAGATATGGCGTGTAGTCGGTCTAGAGAACGTCTACCATGACTGGAGAAACAAGATCTAAAAAACCCAGAAAGATCAAGTCAACTTCCGCCAAGCCCATCGTTAGCAGGCCGTCCAGCTCCTCCAGTCTGTTACCTGAACATCTCCATTTGGTTTGGTCCACTAACTACCAAAGCATCTCCATGGAAACCATCTGAAGCCCTGCAGAGGAGCTCTGTATGGAGAGACGTGGTGGTGTCTTACCAGTCTTCTCTGGTGGGATATCATCATGGCGGCTCGGGGGGATTCCTGCTTCTCCGGCTCGTCCTGAAGAACTGGTGTCACTGACATGATGAACCTGGGATCAGGAGAGCCGAGGAGCAGGGACACATCCCACCCACATGTTTGCCACTCTAATCATGCATGCACACAATGCTGATGAAGATGAGCTGGAGAACACAAAGTGCCTCCTGAATTATTGATGCCAACCGGCTGGTCCTGGAGCTGTTCTGCCATCCACACGACCAGCTGCTGAATGGACCGGGAAAGGTGAGAAGGTGCTGCTCAGTTCATCCAACAAAGGGCTGCTGATGGACGAGAAGGAGGCTCATTACACGGAGGGTTCTCCTAGCGTGACAAATGGTAAACATCATCACGATGTTCCTCCTGAAATCAACTCACGTTTAAACTATGTGTGTTCTCTGGAGCGGCGTCGTGATCTGGACACGCTTCGTTCAGCTTCTCCAATAAAGAGCATTAGAGATGCAGTGTGTGCCTTGAGGATGCTGATAGAGAAGTACAGGGAAGGTCAGAGGGAGAGGCGCCTTGTCTTGGTAGATCAGGGAACCCAGAGAAGAGCCGTGGTACTGTATGAGGAAGTCTGGTGTGACAGAGAAGTATGTTAGAGTGGGTCAGGACATGTATGAAGGCTGTAAGACAGTGGTGAGGTGTGCTGTAGGTGAGACAGATCTGTAGAGAGAGGAGGGAAGAGGCCAGCATGAGAGCGGCCGTGCTGATTGGTTGGGAGGCAGTGGCACTGAGGTAAAGACAGGAAACAGAGATGGAGGTAGCAGAGATGAAGATGCTGAGGATCTCTGTGGGAGTGACCAGATCTATGTTACTACCCTCACCATGGTAGGAAAGTAGATCCTGGTTATCATGGTGAGAGTAGGAACGTAGATCCTGGTTACCATGGTGAGGGCAGGAACGTAGATCCTGGTTACCATGGTGAGAGTAGGAACGTAGATCCTGGTTACCATGGTGAGGGCAGGAACGTAGATCCTGGTTACCATGGTGAGAGTAGGAACGTAGATCCTGGTTACCATGGTGAGGGCAGGAACGTAGATGCTGGTTACCATGGTGAGGGTAGGAACGTAGATCCTGGTTATCATGGTAAGAGTAGGAACGTAGATCCTGGTTACCATGGTGAGAGTAAGAACGTAGATCCTGGTTACCACGGATCTATGTGGTAACCATGGTGAGGGTAGGAACGTAGATCCTGGTTACCATGGTGAGAGTAGGAACGTAGATCCTGGTTACCATGGTGAGGGCAGGAACGTTGATCCTGGTTACCATGGTGAGAGTAGGAACGTAGATCCTGGTTACCATGGTGAGGGTAAGAACATAGATCCTGGTTACCATGGTGAGGGTAGGAATGTAGATCCTGGTTACCATGGTGAGGGCAGGAACGTAGATCCTGGTTACCATGGTGAGGGTAGGAACGTAGATCCTGGTTACCACGGCGAGGGTAGGAACATAGATCATGGTGAGGGTAGGAATGTAGATCCTGGTTACCACGGCGAGGGTAGGAACGTTGATCCTGGTTACCATGGTGAGAGTAGGAACGTAGATCCTGGTTACCACGGCGAGGGTAGGAACATAGATCATGGTTACCATGGTGAGGGTAGGAACGTAGATCCTGGTTACCATGGTGAGGGTAGGAACGTAGATCCTGGTTACCATGGTGAGGGTAGGAACCAGTGATGTGCGGTGAGGTTCGTGGCTGGGGAGGCACTGGCTCCTCAAGAGTCAGATTTACAATTGTTCTGTTCCGTCCTCTTCTGCTTATCCGGGTCCGGGTTAGGCGGGCAACAGCCTCAGTCGGGAATCCCAGGCTTCTCTCACCCCGGCTGCATCCTCCATCTCACCCAGGAGGACCTTGAGGTGTTCCCTGTCCAGCTGTGAGACATAGTCTCTCCATCAGGTATGGGGTCTGACTCTTGGTCTCGTTCCGGTGGGACGTCCCAGAAACACCTCACCAGCGAGGTCCTCAGGAGGCATCCTACCCAGATACCCGAACCACCCCATCTGGCTTGTCTCTACCTGGAGGAGGAGCGGCTCAACACCGAGCTCCTCCCGGATGGCAGAACTCTGAGTGAGAGCCCAGCCACCCTGTGGAGGAAGCTCATTTCTTCTGGCCGTACCAGCCTGTCAGACCTCAGAAGCTAAGCAGGCTGGGTCTGGGCTGTCCTTGAATGGTAGACCGCCGGAAGTCCAGGTGCCACAGTGGGACGGCTGCTGAGATTAAATTACCGTTGTGTCCCTGGGTGAGACACTTCACCCACGTGCGTAGTCTGAATGGTGTGTGTGATTGGTTGGTGATGGTCAGTCTGGATCTGGTGTGTGTGTGATTGGTTGGTGATGGTCAGTCTGGATCTGGTGTGTGAGTGGTTGGTGATGGTCAGTCTGGATCTGGTCTGTGATTGGTTGGTGATGGTCAGTCTGGATCTGGTGTGTGTGTGTGTGATTGGTTGGTGATGGTCAGTCTGGATCTGGTGTGTGTGTGTGTGATTGGTTGGTGATGGTCAGTCTGGATCTGGTGTGTGTGTGTGTGATTGGTTGGTGATGGTCAGTCTGGATCTGGTGTGTGATTGGTTGGTGATGATCAGTCTGGATCTGGTGTGTGTGTGATTGGTTGGTGATGGTCAGTCTGGATCTGGTGTGTGTGATTGATTGGTGATGGTCAGTCTGGATCTGGTGTGTGATTGGTTGGTGATGGTCAGTCTGGATCTGGTGTGTGATTGGTTGGTGATGATCAGTCTGGATCTGGTCTGTGATTGGTTGGTGATGGTCAGTCTGGATCTGGTCTGTGATTGATTGGTGATGGTCAGTCTGGATCTGGTGTGTGATTGGTTGGTGATGGTCAGTCTGGATCTGGTGTGTGATTGGTTGGTGATGGTCAGTCTGGATCTGGTGTGTGATTGGTTGGTGATGGTCAGTCTGGATCTGGTCTGTGATTGATTGGTGATGGTCAGTCTGGATCTGGTGTGTGATTGGTTGGTGATGGTCAGTCTGGATCTGGCCTGTGATTGATTGGTGATGGTCAGTCTGGATCTGGTGTGTGTGTGATTGGTTGGTGATGGTCAGTCAGGATCTGGTGTGTGTGTGATTGGTTGGTGATGGTCAGTCTGGATCTGATGTGTGTGTGAGTGGTTGGTGATGGTCAGTCTGGATCTGGTGTGTGAGTGGTTGGTGATGGTCAGTCTGGATCTGGTCTGTGATTGGTTGGTGATGGTCAGTCTGGATCTGGTGTGTGTGTGTGTGATTGGTTGGTGATGGTCAGTCTGGATCTGGTGTGTGTGTGTGTGATTGGTTGGTGATGGTCAGTCTGGATCTGGTGTGTGTGATTGGTTGGTGATGGTCAGTCTGGATCTGGTGTGTGATTGGTTGGTGATGATCAGTCTGGATCTGGTGTGTGTGTGATTGGTTGGTGATGGTCAGTCTGGATCTGGTGTGTGTGATTGATTGGTGATGGTCAGTCTGGATCTGGTGTGTGATTGGTTGGTGATGGTCAGTCTGGATCTGGTGTGTGATTGGTTGGTGATGATCAGTCTGGATCTGGTCTGTGATTGATTGGTGATGGTCAGTCTGGATCTGGTGTGTGATTGGTTGGTGATGGTCAGTCTGGATCTGGCCTGTGATTGATTGGTGATGGTCAGTCTGGATCTGGTGTGTGTGTGATTGGTTGGTGATGATCAGTCTGGATCTGGTGTGTGTGTGATTGGTTGGTGATGGTCAGTCTGGATCTGGTGTGTGTGTGATTGGTTGGTGATGATCAGTCTGGATCTGGTGTGTGTGTGATTGGTTGGTGATGGTCAGTCTGGATCTGGCCTGTGATTGATTGGTGATGGTCAGTCTGGATCTGGTGTGTGTGTGATTGGTTGGTGATGGTCAGTCTGGATCTGGTGTGTGATTGATTGGTGATGGTCAGTCTGGATTTGGTCTGTGATTGGTTGGTGATGGTCAGTCTGGATCTGGTGTGTGATTGATTGGTGATGGTCAGTCTGGATTTGGTCTGTGATTGGTTGGTGATGGTCAGTCTGGATCTGGTCTGTGATTGGTTGGTGATGGTCAGTCTGGATCTGGTCTGTGATTGGTTGGTGATAGCAGCCTCTTTTCTGTCAGTTTGCCCCAGGGCCGCTGTGGGTACAACAGTAGCTTACCAGTACCTGGTATGGATGAATGTGAAGCGTCTTTGAGAATCCTGAAAAAGCGATTTTTTGAGTACAATTTATTATTATTATTTCGGCCGCTTATAATTTTCAATTGTAAAAACTGAAAAGTACATCGTATTTGGATCAAGTTTGAAGAAATTCATCAGTACTGTAAAAAATTAAAGTACAGACATTTAATTTTCAGTAAATAATAGTAATTCTGTTTTTTTTTTCACATTTTATATCCTGGTTTTTGAAACGACCAGAAAAAAATCTTCACGGCCAAACATGTATTTAAAGTATTTCCCCCATTTTATTAAAAATAATCATATTAAAACAGCTCCAGTTGTGTTCTTACTTTTACTGAAGTCCATCCACCGAAAGATATTCAGACTAAATTGTAGAATTCATCTTTATTTTTTCTTGTTTTAAGAGTTTCTCTGATTTAATGAAGATTTTATCAACAGAAGAAGAGACAGTTTCTTCCTCTCTAAAAGAAAAGAGCTACCAGTGTGAGTGCCCCCCCGGGAGGGGAAGCAGGGTACATACCTGCTTCCACTGACCACTTCTCTGTACTTTATTGTCCGATCAGAAGCAGTAGTTTTGAAACATACATAAAATACATTCTATAGATGCAGAAAGTTGTACGTAGATCCTGGTTACCATGGTGAGGGTAGGAACGTAGATCCTGGTTACCATGGTGAGAGTAGGAATGTAGATCCTGGTTACCATGGTGAGGGTAGGAACGTAGATCCTGGTTACCATGGTGAGAGTAGGAACGTAGATCCTGGTTACCATGGTGAGGTTAGGAACGTAGATCCTGGTTACCATGGTGAGGGTAGGAACGTAGATCCTGGTTACCATGGTGAGGGTAGGAACGTAGATCCTGGTTACCATGGTGAGAGTAGGAACGTAGATCCTGGTTACCATGGTGAGGTTAGGAACGTAGATCCTGGTTACCATGGTGAGGTTAGGAACGTAGATCCTGGTTACCATGGTGAGGGTAGGAACGTAGATCCTGGTTACCATGGTGAGGGTAGGAACGTAGATCCTGGTTACCATGGTGAGGGTAGGAACGTAGATCCTGGTTACCACGGTGAGGATAGGAACATAGATCCTGGTTACCACGGTGAAGGTAGGAACATAGATCCTGGTTACCACGGTGAAGGTAGGAACTTAGATCCTGGTTACCACGGTGAAGGTAGGAACTTAGATCCTGGTTACCATGGTGAGGGTAGGAACGTAGATCCTGGTTACCATGGTGAGGGTAGGAACATAGATCCTGGTTACCATGGTGAGGGTAGGAACATAGATCCTGGTTACCATGGTGAGGATAGGAACATAGATCCTGGTTACCATGGTGAGGATAGGAACATAGATCCTGGTTACCATGGTGAGAATAGGAACATAGATCCTGGTTACCATGGTGAGGGTAGGAACGTAGATCCTGGTTACCATGGTGAGGATAGGAACATAGATCCTGGTTACCAAGGTGAGGGTAGGAACGTAGATCCTGGTTACCACGGTGAGGGTAGGAACGTAGATCCTGGTTACCACGGTGTGGGTAGGAACGTAGATCCTGGTTACCACGGTGAGGGTAGGAACGTAGATCCTGGTTACCACGGTGAGGGTAGGAACATAGATCCTGGTTACCACGGTGAGGGTAGGAACATAGATCCTGGTTACCATGGTGAGGATAGGAACATAGATCCTGGTTACCATGGTGAGGGTAAGGTAGGAACATAGATCCTGGTTACCATGGTGAGGGTAGGAACATAGATCCTGGTTACCATGGTGAGGATAGGAACATAGATCCTGGTTACCATGGTGAGGATAGGAACATAGATCCTGGTTACCATGGTGAGAATAGGAACATAGATCCTGGTTACCATGGTGAGGGTAGGAACGTAGATCCTCGGATTGAAGAGGAGCGGTGTGGTTTCTGAATTTGAGTAGCTTATTTTGACCAATAGAAAAGCTGGAATGGAAGGGGGATGATTCTGAGTTCTGAGCATGTGCAGAAGCATCAGGAAGCTCAACTGTCCACCAATGAGAATAAAATAAAAACAGTAGACATTGTGTTTTAAGAAAAAGTGAGATAATTATTTTTCTCTTAAAATGTGGTGAAAACATTGAATTGAAAAACATTCGGTGGTACAAAAATATATTCCAGTCCGCTGCTGAGACGTCAGCACGGAGCGCGAGTACCGAACCTTTCCTAGATCCCTTCTCACTATATATTAAAATCATTTCACTACAATAACCTGCTAAAATAATCAGAGAAGCAGCTCTAGATCCACAGCAGTGCACCTGTACCTGGACCACTGACCGGTACGGTCGTACAAATCTAAAGCATAGAAAGAATTCTGGGCGTAAAAAAAAAAAATTGCATAAAAATCAAACATTAAAAAATCAACTTGATTCTTTGTTTTTTTTTACATTAAAATCTAAAAAAAAAATTATAAAAGGACGAGTTTTAGTGTTTTTTTTTTTTAGTGTAAAATACGACTTTTTCTCACATTCTGGACAAAATAAGATTAAAAAAGATGTTGTGGGTGTCTGTGCCAGGGGGAGCGGGCGGGGTGGGGGGCGAGGCCATGCTGGTGAAGATTTAAAAGGCTTCATTCCTGACGTTGGTCACTTGTTCTTCACATAGTTTCTGAGCATGCTCAGTGACAGTGTGTGGTCTAGAGGCACGGCTGGTGAGGTCTCCTCCATCAGGTCAGACGGATGGACTCAGTAGTGGTTGTTCAGCTCAGGGTCAGGACGTCCGTCTGATCCTGGACAGAAATGAGGACCAGTGAGCTCACAGGTGAGACGAGGAACAAACCGATTCTCACCTGACGGCTGGAGCTGATCAGGCGATGGCGGACTTCACATTGTTCTCCAGTAACGTCCTGAAAAAACAAGGAGAACAAGTTTTCTTCATCGGCTCCTTCAGGTGGAGTCTTCATGGACGTGTGGAGACGTTCTGAGTGACATCATCAGTGCTTCCTGTCTGAACTAAAGATGGAGGACTGCTGGTGTTGTTCCACCACAGAGCCAACCGTAGTGTGTGCACCAATGGCTGTTCCAGCTCAAACCCAACCAACTTCTGTTGGTGGGCTGGTGGGAGAAACGGGGGGTTAGGTGTCTTCAACAAGAACACCTAGACATGAGCTCAGTGGGATTCGATCCCATGAACTTCCAGAGAACTTCCGGTCCGAGGACGAACATTCTACCACTGAGCTATCACCTCCCCCTTGTGTTTTCCCTTAAAAATGTAGTGGGTTGGACAATATATTTCAGGTTCTATCCCACGTCCACAGAAAAGACCTGACACCTGACTTCCGCATTGGTATTTTTGGAATACCATCACCTCAATATAAAATGAACAAATTTTAAACGCGGTTGTTTTTCCACTTTGATTGGACGCAGGCTGATCCTCTTTCAATGGACATGGAACGCGGCCCCTTCAGTATCTCAGTGGCTGAAGGAGGGTCTCTCTTTCTTACCACTGGAGAAACTCTGATACAAGGTCAAATTAAAACAACAGAAATTTTTAAAACTTGGAACCCATTTGTTGAATATGTGAAATCTTTGACGTTTGAATTTTCTGAATATAATCAGCATGAAGACCACAGTTTACCAATTTTTCTTTTTTTTTTTAATTATTTTTTTCTTATGGTGTCCTCTTTTGTTTGTTTTTTTTCTAAGAGCCTGGGCTGGGAGGGAGGGTTTTGTGTTTTGTTTTTTTCTCTACTTTATCATTTATGTATTCATGATTAATACCGACCAATTACATATCAATGTAAATAATTATTGCTTTTTGGAAGATTGATAAATAAAATTTTGAGAAAAAAAAAAAAAATGTAGTGGGTGTGGCCTATACTGAGGTGCGTTCACGGAGACGTCCGTACGTCTGATACTTACGTCTGGTCTCCTTCCAGTGACTTCTGAATCTCCTGAAGAACCTCTGAAAGAAAAAAAAAACATTTCAAATAATAAACAGTTAAATTTAAACTGATAGAAAGACGGAAGGCGGTGTGAGCGGGAAGCACACGTCACAGTTAGGAAGGAGATCCGAGGGTTTTACCGCCATTCAATTTTTGTTTTTGGGATTTGAATCCAAAATAAGAAAACAAGCTTTTTTTTTTTCAAGTTGAATTAAAGCTAGAGATGGTTACCGATACCATCTGATGGATACCATCTGATCCATACCATCTGATCCATACCATCTGATGGATACCATCTGATCCATACCATCTGATGGATACCATCTGATCCATACCATCTGATCGATACCATCTGATGGATACCATCTGATGGATACCATCTGATCGATACCATCTGATCCATACCATCTGATCGATACCATCTGATGGATACCATCTGATGGATACCATCTGATGGATACCATCTGATGGATACCATCTGATCCATACCATCTGATCCATACCATCTGATCCATACCATCTGATCGATACCATCTGATGGATACCATCTGATCGATACCATCTGATCGATACCATCTGATGGATACCATCTGATCCATACCATCTGATCCATACCATCTGATGGATACCATCTGATCCATACCATCTGATGGATACCATCTGATGGATACCATCTGATGGATACCATCTGATGGATACCATCTGATCCATACCATCTGATCCATACCATCTGATGGATACCATCTGATGGATACCATCTGATGGATACCATCTGATCCATACCATCTGATCCATACCATCTGATCCATACCATCTGATGGATACCATCTGATCCATACCATCTGATCCATACCATCTGATCGATACCATCTGATGGATACCATCTGATCGATACCATCTGATCGATACCATCTGATGGATACCATCTGATCCATACCATCTGATCCATACCATCTGATGGATACCATCTGATCCATACCATCTGATGGATACCATCTGATGGATACCATCTGATGGATACCATCTGATCCATACCATCTGATCCATACCATCTGATCCATACCAGTCCTCTGACTGATACCGCCCATCGATCCAGTATCGTACTGATACTTTTTAATGTAAAAACAAGTAGAAGAAAACAGATAAACGTTATGGATCAAACCAAAGCTTTTATTTTGAAAAAATAATTTAGAAATAAGAAATTTATACAAAACTTTTTGTTCAAATTTATAAAAGTTATCTTAAAAAAAAGACTTGAAATTTTTGTGAAGTCTGTTTTTTAATTTTAATTAAATCTTGGTAATTTTTATTAAAAATAATGAGAGAATTTAAACTTTCAGGTTAATAATTCCTAAAAATTTAATTTGTCACTAATTTAATGGAAACTTTAGCAATAAATAAAAAATACGTATGAAAAATTTTATAATAAAATTTATTTAATGAAAATTTTATAAAAATGATCAATTTTTAAGAAATTCACAAAAAAGTTATTCTATTTTTATCAAAAATTTCCATTTTCTTTATTTAATAAAACCACATAAAATTAGAAAAATTTTACCAAATTTTGCAACAAAAAAATTTGTCCAAATGTTTTTTTCCCTCAAATATTTTTTTTTTTATTTAAGAATTTTACAAAAATTAACTAAACTATGTAAAAAATCTAGAAATATTGAAATAATTTTATAGAAATTTAACAGAAACCAGTTTATTTTTGTTTCAACTTCTGAACCGTTTATCTCTAATGGGGGCACGGTGAATGCTGGAGCCTATCCCAGCTGATTTAAGGCAAGAGGCAGGGTACACCTGAACAGGTCACCAGTCTGTTGGAGGGGCACACACACACACACACACACACACACACACACACACACTTCCAAGCAGCCAATCAACCTAACGTCCCTGTTTTGTCGTCTTGTGTCAAATAAAACATCTTTTTTTTTTTTTTTAACTTTCAAACCAAATCTGAAATCAATTAATTTTTTTTAAAAAACTCAATTTTCAAAAATTTTGCAAAGATTCACAAAAAATTGCTACATTTTTAGCAAAATTTCAATTTCATTCAATTAAAAAAAAATCATAAAATATTAAAGTTTTGCAAAAACAAAGAAAAATATTTTATCAAATTTCGCAAAATTTTACAGAAACTTCACAAAAATTTTTGCAATTTTATTTTCAACAGATTTTTTTTTACATTTTAAAGAAATTTGAAAAATTTTATGAAAATAAACTAAATTTTGCAACAAAAAAAATAATATTTTTTTTTTTTTTTACAAAAGTCCAACAACTTTTTTTTTTTTTAATTTTCTAAAATTTAATTCTTCGCATAAAATTAAAAAACATTTATTTACATTTATTTCTTTCAAACTGATTTAAAAAAACACTAAGTTTAAATCTTATTTCTGCTTTTTTATGATTGCAGTTTTTTTCCAGGATTCGGCTTGTTTTCCGAGTTTGGAATTCCGATCTCGAAAACGGAAAATTGAATGGCGACGAACTACACGGATCTCTGAAAACATTCCTGATTGTTTTTTCTGGAGTACTCACTCTCGTCATTCAGCAAAGCATGCTCCATTACACGTCTCGCTTCATTCTCTGGAACAGACAGACATGAGTACAAACAGCCAAGGCTCATTCACATGCACCACATCTCACACACACACACACACACACACACCGTTTACCTGCATTCTCACCATCACGCAGGTTCCTGCAGGGACAAGGAACACACAGAGTGAGAGAGAGAGAAGCTGCTCAGAGAAAACATGAAGCTTAAGTAACCTACCGCTGATCTGGCTTCTGGTGGTTGGAGGACGGTGGATGGAGAGGCTCCTCCACCAGGCAGCGAGGTGCCACCAGGCAGCGGGTAGACATGGTGAACCGCTCAAACTCCGACGGAGAGATCAGATAGAATCCTGGGAAAAAAAAAAGTGTTCTACTAGGAAAAGAATCAAGGTTACTGATGCTTGGTGGGTGAAAACGTCTCCCTAAAGACCCATGATCTATGTTCCTACCCTCACCATGGTAACCAGGATCTATGTTCCTACCCTCACCATGGTAACCAGGATCTACGTTCCTACCCTCACCATGGTAACCAGGATCTACGTTCCTACCCTCACCATAGTAACCAAGATCTACGTTCCTACCCTCACCATGGTAACCAGAATCTATGTTCCTACCCTCACCATGGTAACCAGGATCTACGTTCCTACCCTCACCATGGTAACCAGGATCTATGTTCCTACCCTCACCATGGAAACCAGGATCTACGTTCCTACCCTCACCATGGTAACCAGGATCTACGTTCCTACCCTCACCATAGTAACCAAGATCTACGTTCCTACCCTCACCATGGTAACCAGGATCTACGTTCCTACCCTCACCATGGTAACCAGGATCTACGTTCCTACCCTCACCATGGTAACCAGGATCTACGTTCCTACCCTCACCATGGTAACCAAGATCTACGTTCCTACCCTCACCATGGTAACCAGGATCTACGTTCCTACCCTCACCATGGTAACCAGGATCTACGTTCCTACCCTCACCATGGTAACCAAGATCTACGTTCCTACCCTCACCATGGTAACCAGGATCTACGTTCCTACCCTCACCATGGTAACCAGGATCTACGTTCCTACCCTCACCATGGTAACCAGGATCTACGTTCCTACCCTCACCATGGTAACCAAGATCTACGTTCCTACCCTCACCATGGTAACCAGGATCTACATTCCTACCCTCACCATGGTAACCAGGATCTACGTTCCTACCCTCACCATGGTAACCAGGATCTACGTTCCTACCCTCACCATGGTAACCAGGATCTACGTTCCTACCCTCACCGTGGTAACCAGGATCTACGTTCCTACCCTCACCGTGGTAACCAGGATCTACGTTCCTACCCTCACCATGGTAACCAGGATCTAAGTTCCTACCCTCACCATGGTAACCAGGATCTACGTTCCTACCCTCACCATGGTAACCAGGATCTACGTTCCTACCCTCACCATGGTAACCAGGATCTACGTTCCTACCCTCACCGTGGTAACCAGGATCTACGTTCCTACCCTCACCATGGTAACCAGGATCTACGTTCCTACCCTCACCATGGTAACCAGGATCTACGTTCCTACCCTCACCGTGGTAACCAGGATCTATGTTCCTACCCTCACCATGGTAACCAGGATCTACATTCCTACTCTCACCATGGTAACCAGGATCTACACTGCGTTCCAAATTATTATGCAAATTGTATTTAAGTGTCATAAAGATTAAATTTTGTGTTTTTCAGTTAAACTCATGGATGGTATTGTGTCTCAGGGCTCTGTGGATCACTGAAATCAATCACATACACCTGTGATAATTACTTGGTCAGGTGAGCCCAATTAAGGGAAAAACTGCTTAAGAAGGATGTTCCACATTATTAAGCAGACCACCATTTTCAAGCAATATGGGAAAGAAAAAGGATCTCTCTGCTGCTGAAAAGCGTGAAATAGTTGAATGCCTTGGACAAGGTATGAGAACTTTAGATATTTCACGAAAACTTAAGCGTGATCATCGTACCATTAAGAGATTTGTGGCTGATTCAGAGCACACACGGGTTCGTGCAGATAAAGGCAAAATGAGGAAGGTTTCTGCTAGACAAATACATCGGATAAAGAGAGCAGCTGCTAAAGTGTCATTACAAAGCAGCAAACAGGTATTTGAAGCTGCTGATGTCCCTGGAGTCCCACGAACATCAAGGTGTAGGATCCTCCAGAGGCTAACCTTCTATTCGACCACCCCTAAACAATGCTCACAAGCAGAACGGCTGCAGTGGGCCCAGAAATACATGAAGACCGATTTTCAAACAGTCTTGTTCACTGATGAGTGCCGTGCAAGTCTGGATGGTCCAGATGGATGGAGTAGTGGATGGCCACCATGTCCCAACAAGGCTGCGACGTCAGCAAGGAGGTGGCGGAGTCATGTTTTGGGCCGGAATCCTAGGGAAAGATCTGCTTTATGGTCCCCGACGGTGTGAAAATGACTTCTGCAAAGTATGTTGAGTTTCTGACTGACCACTTCCTTCCGTGGTACAAAAAGAAGAATCGTGCTTCCCGAAACAAAATCATCTTCATGCACGACAATGCACCATCTCATGCTGCAAGGAACACATCTGCTTCATTGGCTGCTATGGGCGTAAAAGGGGAGAAACTCATGGTGTGGCCCCCATCCTCCCCTGACCTCAACCCTATTGAGAATCTCTGGAGCATCATCAAGCAAAAGATCTATGCAGGTGGGAGGCAGTTCACATCCAAACAGCAACTTTGGGAGGCTGTTCTGACATCCTGCAAAGACATTCAAGCAGAAACTCTCCATAAACTCACAAGTTCTATGGATGCAAGAATTGTGAAGCTGCTATCAAACAAGGGGTCCTATGTTAACATGTAACTTGACCTGTTAAGATGTTTTGGATTGAAATGGCTTTTTATTTCAGTGAATATGACCTCATATTGCTGTAAATTCAACAAATTACTATTTTCAGTTCTTTATAAACTAGAAAAAGTCTTGAAACTATGTTATGCATAATTATTTGGAACAGTGCATTTTAAGTTTTTCATTTATTTTTTAAATACTGTTTTCATTAGGAGGTTTGTTCAATAATATTTGAAATACAATTTGACAGCTAATGACTTGAAAATGATGCTGATCGTCATTTGCATCAAGTATTTTGGAAAATCAAACAAAAACATCATTTGCATAATAATTTGGAACGCAGTGTATGTTCCTACCCTCACCATGGTAACCAGGATCTACGTTCCGACCCTCACCATGGTAACCAGGATCTACGTTCCTACCGTCACCATGGTAACCAGGATCTACATTCCCACTCTCACCATGGTAACCAGGATCTATGTTCCTACCCTCACCATGGTAACCAGGATCTATGTTCCTACCCTCACCATGGTAACCAGTATCTACGTCCCTACCCTCACCATGGTAACCAGGATCTACATTCCTACCCTCACCATGGTAACCAGGATCTACATTCCTACCCTCACCATGGTAACCAGGACCTAAGTTCCTACCCTCACCATGGTAACCAGGATCTATGTTCCTACTCTCACCATGGTAACCAGGATTTACATTCCCACTCTCACCATGGTAACCAGGATCTATGTTCCTACCCTCACCATGGTAACCAGGATCTATGTTCCTACCCTCACCATGGTAACCAGTATCTACGTCCCTACCCTCACCATGGTAACCAGGATCTACGTTCCTACCCTCACCATGGTAACCAGGATCTACGTTCCTACCCTCACCATGGTAACCAGGATCTACGTTCCTACCCTCACCATGGTAACCAGGATCTACATTCCTACCCTCACCATGGTAACCAGGATCTACGTTCCTACCCTCACCATGGTAACCAGGATCTACATTCCTACTCTCACCATGGTAACCAGGATCTACGTTCCCACTCTCACCATGGTAACCAGGATCTACGTTCCGACCCTCACCATGGTAACCAGGATCTACGTTCCTACCCTCACCATGGTAACCAGGATCTACGTTCCTACCCTCACCATGGTAACCAGGATCTACGTTCCTACCCTCACCATGGTAACCAGGATCTATGTTCCTACCCTCACCATGGTAACCAGGATCTACGTTCCTACCCTCACCATGGTAACCAGGATCTACATTCCTACCCTCACCATGGTAACCAGGATCTACGTTCCTACCCTCACCATGGTAACCAGGATCTACGTTGCTACCCTCACCATGGTAACCAGGATCTATGTTCCTACTCTCACCATGGTAACCAGGATTTACATTCCCACTCTCACCATGGTAACCAGGATCTATGTTCCTACCCTCACCATGGTAACCAGGATCTATGTTCCTACCCTCACCATGGTAACCAGTATCTACGTCCCTACCCTCACCATGGTAACCAGGATCTACATTCCTACTCTCACCATGGTAACCAGGATCTACATTCCCACTCTCACCATGGTAACCAGGATCTATGTTCCTACCCTCACCATGGTAACCAGTATCTACGTCCCTACCCTCACCATGGAAACCAGGATCTACATTCCTACTCTCACCATGGTAACCAGGATCTACATTCCCACTCTCACCATGGTAACCAGGATCTACGTTCCGACCCTCACCATGGTAACCAGGATCTACGTTCCAACCCTCACCATGGTAACCAGGATCTACGTTCCTACCCTCACCATGGTAACCAGGATCTACGTTCCTACCCTCACCATGGTAACCAGGATCTATGTTCCTACCCTCACCATGGTAACCAGGATCTCCGTTCCTACCCTCACCATGGTAACCAGGATCTCCGTTCCTACCCTCACCATGGTAACCAGGATCTACGTTCCTACCCTCACCGTGGTAACCAGGATCTACATTCCTACCCTCACTATGGTAACCAGGATCTACGTTCCTACCCTCACTATGGTAACCAGGATCTACGTTTTTACCCTCACCGTGGTAACCAGGATCTACATTCCTACCCTCACCATGGTAACCAGGATCTACATTCCTACCCTCACCATGGTAACCAAGATCTACGTTCCTACCCTCACTATGGTAACCAGGATCTACGTTCCTACCATCACCATGGTAACCAGTATCTACGTCCCTACCCTCACCATGGTAACCAGGATCTACATTCCTACCCTCACCATGGTAACCAGGATCTACATTCCTACCCTCACCATGGTAACCAGGATCTATGTTCCTACTCTCACCATGGTAACCAGGATTTACATTCCCACTCTCACCATGGTAACCAGGATCTATGTTCCTACCCTCACCATGGTAACCAGGATCTACATTCCTACTCTCACCATGGTAACCAGGATCTACATTCCCACTCTCACCATGGTAACCAGGATCTACGTTCCGACCCTCACCATGGTAACCAGGATCTACGTTCCTACCCTCACCATGGTAACCAGGATCTACGTTCCTACCCTCACCATGGTAACCAGGATCTACGTTCCTACCCTCACCATGGTAACCAGGATCTACATTCCTACCCTCACCATGGTAACCAGGATCTACGTTCCTACCCTCACCATGGTAACCAGGATCTACGTTGCTACCCTCACCATGGTAACCAGGATCTATGTTCCTACCCTCACCATGGTAACCAGGATCTACGTTCCTACCCTCACCATGGTAACCAGGATCTACATTCCTACCCTCACCATGGTAACCAGGATCTACGTTCCTACCCTCACTATGGTAACCAGGATCTACGTTCCTACCCTCACCGTGGTAACCAGGATCTACATTCCTACCCTCACCATGGTAACCAGGATCTACATTCCTACCCTCACCATGGTAACCAAGATCTACGTTCCTACCCTCACCATGGTGACCAGGCTCTACATTCCCACTCTCACCATGGTAACCAGGATCTATGTTCCTACCCTCACCATGGTAACCAGGATCTATGTTCCTACCCTCACCATGGTAACCAGTATCTACGTCCCTACCCTCACCATGGTAACCAGGATCTACATTCCTACTCTCACCATGGTAACCAGGATCTACATTCCCACTCTCACCATGGTAACCAGGATCGATGTTCCTACCCTCACCATGGTAACCAGGATCTACGTTCCTACCCTCACCATGGTAACCAGGATCTACATTCCTACCCTCACCATGGTAACCAGGATCTACGTTCCTACCATCACCATGGTAACTAGGATCTACGTTCCTACCCTCACCGTGGTAACCAGGATCTACATTCCTACCCTCACCATGGTAACCAGGATCTACGTTCCTACCATCACCATGGTAACTAGGATCTACGTTCCTACCCTCACCATGGTAACCAGGATCTACGTTCCTACCCTCACCGTGGTAACCAGGATCTACATTCCTACCCTCACCGTGGTAACCAGGATCTACATTCCTACCCTCACCGTGGTAACCAGGATCTTCGTTGCTACCCTCACCGTGGTGACCAGGCTCTACATTCCCACTCTCACCATGGTAACCAGGATCTATGTTCCTACCCTCACCATTGTAACCAGGATCTATGTTCCTACCCTCACCATGGTAACCAGTATCAACGTCCCTACCCTCACCATGGTAACCAGGATCTACATTCCTACTCTCACCATGGTAACCAGGATCTACATTCCCACTCTCACCATGGTAACCAGGATCTATGTTCCTACCCTCACCATGGTAACCAGGATCTACGTTCCTACCCTCACCATGGTAACCAGGATCTACGTTCCGACCCTCACCATGGTAACCAGGATCTACGTTCCTACCCTCACCATCGTAACCAGGATCTACGTTCCTACCCTCACCATGGTAACCAGGATCTACGTTCCTACCCTCACCATGGTAACCAGGATCTACGTTCTTTCCGTCACCATGGTAACCATGCTAACCTTGGCCGTGTTTAGTGAAAACACAGGAAGCGATCCCGCTGACGTCCTCCCGGCGGATGCAGGGATGCTGCACCTGCATCTTCACGTGCGGCAGCGACACCACGTGCACGTCTCCCTGGTTGGTGAGAACCAGGAGGCCGCTCTCTCCATAGTCCTCTGTACGGTTGCTACCGAACCAGGCCACGCCCACACGGCGGACTCTGGAGCCGTCCACCGCGGTCAGCTTCAACTTCATCTTTGCACTCACCTTGGGCAGCGTGAACACCTGGATACCAAAACAACTGGGATGTAAACCCCTCCTCTACTGGTCGGCTTCCTCCAGATGTGTCTGACCTTAAACTGCTCCTCTGATATGACAAGGACGTGATGGGACCCCTGCATGTCAGGTAAGCGGGACAGGTCATGAGCCACCTCCAGAGGCTCAGGGAGCGGCGCTCCGTGACCGTCTAAAACCACGATGCCCACCACAGGGGCTCGATGCATCAGCTGGATCTCCTTGGCTGGAAGCAGGTGAGTCAGAGTTAGAATAAAGACAGCGATTGGTTGGATTGGTTACAGGTAGCTCCGCCCTCACCTGGCTGGGCGGAGACTGGTTCCTCTGCTCGGTGTTCTACAGCAGGGAGGCGGAGCATGTAGGCGTACACGGAGCCACCGTTAGTCCCCGCCCAAAGGGACGGCGAGTTATGAGAACCTATAACAGCAGAGTTTAGTTATGTCTGAACGTATTTACAGCCAATCAGAAACCCCGATCGATTTGATTGGTTAACACTCACTGTCTGTGAGGAAGGTGTCGGCGAAGTAAAGCGTGCGGACGAGTCCGGTGAAGGAGTCGTCTGAGGAGCGAGCTTCGATCTTCCTCTGGACGGGAGCTAGCTCCATCTCGGCCAGTTCGGCCTCCAGGCGGGCGTTTGCTTCCTGGATCTACCGGGCGAACACAGTCAGAAAAAAAAGAGAGGCTACATCATTGTGTCCAATCAGGATCCAGGTTATTCAGACATGGTGACTAATGAGGGTCAGCTGGATTAAAACCGGAAAACAAGAATAACGGCCAGGACACCGTCTCTGGAGAACACCCTTCTTCCCGGACACCCTCCCTCCGGGACAAACCTCCCTCCGGGACAAGCCTCCCTCCGGGACACAGTCCCTCCGGGACACCCTCCCTCCGGGACACCCTCCCTCCAGGACACCCTCCCTCCGGGACACCCTCCCTCCGGGGCACCCTCCCTCCAGGACACAGTCCCTCCGGGACACCCTCCCTCCAGGACACCCTCCCTCCGGGACACCCTCCCTCCGGGGCACCCTCCCTCCAGGACACAGTCCCTCCGGGACACAGTCCCTCCGGGGCTCCCTCCCTCCAGGACACCGTCCCGACAGGACACCATCCCTCCAGAACACCGTCCCGACAGGACCGGAGTTTATTACTCCTGATCTACAAGTCTTGATTGTTTAGTGCGGGGATGCCCAACCAGTCGATTGCGGCTTGTTGAGCCGCATTTTGTAATAACGGTGCATTTTGTAATAAACTGGGTGGAACCCTTCATTTTTTTATTATTTTGAGTAGACTAGTGTACATTATAGGGTTTTTTAACAGAAGGAATGAAAAGTTATGAACCGTCTATATTTTAAATGCCAATAAAACTTTGGGATTGAACTTTTTTTGTCATTGTAAGAACATAAACTGTACTTTGCAGATCTTAATTAATTTGGATAACAAATAACTTGCTGTTTTGCTCTAAAATGGTTTAAGATGAATGCCAAACTTTACAGTTCCAAGCTGTTTCAAAGCTTGCCTCTCTGTTCACCCCTCTCATGTGTTATTCCGTGGGTAGATCTTCATTGTGAACAACAGCTTTGATAGTTGTGCTTCACCCTTCACTGTAAGTCTAATTACATAGTTTAACTTACTAATTCACTTCTTCCTAGTTTAGCCATATGGAGAATGTTGGATAAGAGAGCATTACCTTCCCTGTGTGAAGTCACTGAAGTCACTGAAAACCAGTTCATTTTGGACATTTATTACAAAATGCACCGTTATTACAAAATGCGGCTCAACAGGCTGATTCCAAGTCGACTCTTCTTCTTTTCAAAAAGCATCGATCTAGAATTTTTCTAGTTTTATTTTTGGAGTCTTTGACGTGTTGAGCCTTATACCTATGTGGCCCCTCGCAAAGCGCTGCGTACACATGGAAAATGTGTGTTAGAGAGAAAGAGTGAGTAAGACAGGAATTTTTTTGGTGTGTGTTTGATTTATTGGAATTAGATTTCTGGTCTTAAGTGGAATAAACTATTTTATTCTAGACTCTGTGAATTTCAAACATATTCATTTCATACTCATCTGAACCCCATAGAATCATCTATATGCTTCAGGGGTGTCGAACTCACTTTCTGGAGGCTCAGTATCCTGAAGGTTTTCTGTGTTCTTGTATCTCCACACCTGATCCAGGTTATTGAATCAATGTGCCAAATTTTATTGGCTGTTGATGTGTCCAAGCTGTGCTGAACCACCAACACATGGAAAAATCTTCAAAACAGCAGTCCTCGAGGACCGGAGTTTGACACCCCTGCTTACCTGGTCTGTTTATACAGATTGTTCAAACAATTTATCAGCAATTATTATCGTTTTCACAAAAAAGGCTCAATTTAAAATCCTTAAGTCTACATTCTACATTTGACCAGTGATCAGGTCTATAGAATCTATATGTTTCATGGTTTTTTGGAACACATGTCTTTGGTTTCTGACACCTCGACAGACGTAGAGGACAGTTTCTACCAGGTTTCTGACAGTTTCGGCCGATGGTGAAAATGCAACCCTGACTGACGGGTCTGATAAAACTGTCTTAATGAGACTAATGAGGCATGCACGTTACCATGGTTACATGTATGGATCTTTATTATTGTCTATAGTTAAATGGATTTATTGTGATTTCGGCGCCTCAATGGCGAGAGCGACAACATCGTCCTCCTGTGGAGTCACTGAACCTTCCCTAACCCCTTACTGCATGTCAGGATGAAGCCCATCTGCTCCATCAAACTAAACACAGATGTCTCAGTGAGGGCGGAGCTACCTTTGTGGCGTTGTTGACGTGATGTTTCCTCAGAGACACTCGGCTGCGTCGGATTCTCCTGAACGACTGTCTGAGAGATTTCTTTATGCTCTTCACTCTGGAGAGGGGACCCTCCATGGCCAGCTGGTCGCTGGGGTTCAGCGTGCACCTGTAACCATGGCAACAGAGGAGATATCAAGAGAGCTGATTGGTTGATAAGAGAGCACAAAGGCTGACAGGATAACCAACCGGATGGGCACCCGTTCCCATGGAAACCCAGGTTCTTACTTTACAAAGACGTTGTTCTTCTGCTGGTAGTCGTACAGTCCGAAGCCGTGGCTGGTACCGAAGGCTACCAGCTTCCATTCAGAGTGTAAGGTGAGGGCGGTAACCACGGCCGGAGGCTGGCACTGCACCACGGAAAACGGTTGGAAACCGGGAGGAAACCGGACCGGGTCCTCACGAACATCCAGACGGCTGTGACCCTGATGGAGAAGAAACATGGACGACGTAAACAAAAACAGTCTGTACTGAAAGATCAGAGTCACACACATCCACACACACACACACACACACACACACACACACACACACACACACACACACACACACACACCTTCCAGCGGAAGCCCTCTTGGCCCTGCAGCAGATCCACCACCATGGCGTCCACCGTCTGCTCGGCAGCCTCGTCGTTCAGCTCCAGCATCAGGATCTGTAAACATCAGGTGAGACGTGAGCGTGCTGACCGCGTCTTACCGTCACCATGAGAGCAGCTACCTGTCCCGCTGTCCCGGCGACCGTCAGGTAACCGCTGTATTTACACAGGTGGATCTTCTGTACGCCAAGGCGAGGGTCGTCGCTGTACGGGTCGAAGCAGCCCACCTGCAGACACGCAGCAGCTCAGAGAAACAGAATTTTTTATGGTTACAACATTTGAGCAGCCAGCTGATTTGTCAGGCTGTTCCCGTTCGGACCGTTTGTAACCGTAATCGATAAAATTGATTTTTTTTCACAGCCAATAAAACTTTAACTTTCATGTAAAGTTTGATCAAAAAATTGTTTTTTGTGAAATTGGGCTGAAAAAAATTTAATAAAACAGGAATTTAAAGTTAAAACAATGTGTTTTACATAAAAATTTATTTCTTTTTCATCTTCTGAACCGTTCATTCCACAACGAGGCTACAGGGGGAGCCAGAGCCTATCCCGGTTGATTTAAGGCGAGAGGGCGGGTACACCCTGAACAGGTCACCAGTCTGATGCAGGGCCACACACACACACTCATTCCTAGGGGCGATCGGGTACCGGCCAATCAACCTAACATGTATGTTTTTGGAGGAAACCCACACAGACATGGGGAGAACATGCAAACTCTACACAGAATAACCAGTGTTCCAATCCTTTCTGTAATTGATTTAAAATATTTTTTTAAGGAGGAGGCGTTGGCCCAGCGGTAGGATTTCTATCTTTCGACCGGGTTCGAATCCCACTGGGTCCAAGCCTCGTCTCCGTGAATGAAAAAAAAACAACAACAAAAAAACCCTGAAATAAATTTTTACATGCTTACGGAACTTCGTTGCCACGTTTCGAACAACTACGACGTGAAACGACACCTAAATAAACCTTATAGATTCACAAGCGTGGAAGTGACTAAAGAAAGGCGGGGTCTAATGGAACACAGCCCTATGGTGTAACGCTATCCTCCGGTGGACCGCAACCCTCAGGTAGAACGCGACCCTCCGGTGGACCGCAACCCTCAGATAGAACGCGACCCTCCGGTGGACCGCAACCCTCAGGTAGAACGCGACCCTCCGGTGGACCGCAACCCTCAGATAGAACGCGACCCTCCGGCGGACCGCAACCCTCAGGTAGAACGCGACCCTCCGGTGGACCGCAACCCTCAGGTAGAACGCGACCCTCCGGCGGACCGCAACCCTCAGGTAGAACGCGGCCCTCCGGCGGACCGCAACCCTCAGATAGAACGCGACCCTCCGGCGGACCGCAACCCTCAGGTAGAACGCGACCCTCCGGCGGACCGCAACCCTCAGGTAGAACGCGACCCTCCGGCGGACCGCCACCCTCAGGTAGAACGCGGCTCACATGTGAAACACAACCCTCAGGTAGAACGCGGCCCTCCTGAGGAGCGTGGCCCACCGGTGGAACGCGACCCTCCGGTGGAACTCGGCCCTCTTGAGGTTCTAATTTACAGACATGGTTTAAATAAAAACAGACCTTTCTGAACGGGGGCCACTCCCCCTCCGTGCTCTGGTTCATGTTGTCATTGGGATCGGCGTCCGTGTGAAACACTGCGGCCGTGCTCAGTTTGTAGGCGGGAGAGAGACAAACTCCTGATGCGTCCCAGAACTGCACGGTTCCATCCTCGTGTCTGCGGGGAACAGAGTTACAGTTAGGAAGCGGGTATGAAGAAGAAGACACAGGATGATGTGCAGGAAGACCGACCCGGTGAGCAGTAAATCTCTCTGGGACGGATCAGGAGCCAGGTTTAAACCTCCGGTTATCGGCCACGGCTGAAAAATAAAGAGAAGTTTGAGAGGAACCCAAAACCACAACAGACCGTGCCACCTGGATGAGGTAAGCTCAACATACGGATAAAACATCTGCTCAGGAATCAGAGAGGTTGGTGCCACCTGGAGTTCCTGGGCAGCTTGGTTGTCAAATTGAATGTATCAAGTAGGATAGTCCTCTTTCCTGGTGGTTCCAAACCCAGCATCCTTCTTCTGATGTACTCTCTCTCTCTCCTCTGCACATGTCCAAACCATCTCAGTCTGACCTCTCTGACTTTAAAACCTCTAACATGTGCTGTTCCTCTGATCCTGTCCATCCTGGTCACTCCCAGAGAGATCCTCAGCATCTTCATCTCTGATACAAACATCTCTGCTTCCTGTATTTTCCTCAGTGACACTGTCTCTAGACCAATCAGCATGGCCGCTCTCACCACACTGTCTCTAGACCAATCAGCATGGCCGCTCTCACCACACTGTCTCTAGACCAATCAGCATGGCCGCTCTCACCACACTGTCTCTAGACCAATCAGCATGGCCGCTCTCACCACACTGTCTCTTGACCAATCAGCATGGCCTCTCTCACCACACTGTCTCTAGACCAATCAGCATGGCCGCTCTCACCACACTGTATCTAGACCAATCAGCATGGCCGCTCTCACCACACTGTCTCTAAACCAATCAGCATGGCCGCTCTCACCACACTGTCTCTAGACCAATCAGCATGGCCGCTCTCACCACACTGTCTCTAGACCAATCAGCATGGCCGCTCTCACCACACTGTCTCTAGAACAATCAGCATGGCCGCTCTCACCACACTGTCTCTAGACCAATCAGCATGGCCGCTCTCACCACACTGTCTCTAGACCAATCAGCATGGCCTCTCTCACCACACTGTCTCTAGACCAATCAGCATGGCCGCTCTCACCACACTGTTTCTAGACCAATCAGCATGGCCGCTCTCACCTCACTGTCTCTAGACCAATCCGCATGGCCGCTCTCACCACACTGTCTCTAGACCAATCAGCATGGCCGCTCTCACCTCACTGTCTCTAGACCAATCAGCATGGCCGCTCTCACCACACTGTCTCTACACCAATCAGCATGGCCGCTCTCACCACACTGTCTCTAGACCAATCAGCATGGCCGCTCTCACCATACTGTCTCTAGACCAATCAGCATGGCCGCTCTCACCACACTGTCTCTAGACCAATCAGCATGGCCGCTCTCACCACACTGTCTCTAGACCAATCAGCATGGCCGCTCTCACCACACTGTCTCTAGACCAATCAGCATGGCCGCTCTCACCACGGTTTTGTACACTTTTCCTTTCATTTTATCTGAAACTCTTCTGTCACACATCACACCTCATACTTTTCTCCACCCGTTCCAGCCTGCCTGCACATGCCGCTTCACCTCTTTTCTACACTCTTTTCAACACCTCCCGCTGATGGAAACTAATATTAACATGCTCTGCCATCCGAGCTCGGAGTAGAGCCGTTACTCCTCCAGGTTGGGGGAAGCCAGATGGAATGGTTTGGGAATCTGGTTAGGATGACTCATCACGCCTCGCTGGTGAGGTATTTCATCCCACCAGGAGGAGACCCAGATTCAGACCCTGGACCTGCTGGAGAGACTATGTCTCCCAGCTGGACAGGGAACACCTCAGGATCCTTCTGGGTGAGCTGGAGGATGCAGCCGGGGTGAGAGAATCCTGGGTTTTCTGTATGAGGCTGTTGCCCCCGACGACCCAGCCCCGTATAGGAGGAATACGACTGAACGGACATGTAAGTTTATAAAACAGTTACTGAAACCTGTTTAACACACTCTCTCTTTCATCACCTGTTTAGAGTAGTGTGTGTTCTGCAGCGCTCCGGCAGCGAGGATCCTCTCCCAGAGCTTGAGCGGGATGGCAGAGACGTGGTGGGAGCAGGTGATGGCTGAACTGTGCAGGGGAACCAGGTAAGGAGTCTGAATGACCGGCCAACCTTCTGACTGGAGGTCGATGACCACCAACTCTTCCTCCACCAGGACCACCAGAGCGATGGGATCACCTGCAGGACACAGAGGACATGTTTGAACCACCACCGGCACTGCACCGACTATCAATACTCTAAGTTCTTACAAGGTTCCTCTAAAGACAGCTCTTGAGTTTTCTTTCATTTTGTCCATTTATCGTCCATCAGTGGTGGATGAAGGACTCACTTTTTGTACTTAAGTAAAAGTACAAAAGTATTTGGTGTAAATTTTACTTTTTAGGTAAAAAGTAAAAGTATTCGATCATAATTCAAATGTTATTTTTTGTGCTATAGGGTGTCACCATGGTAACCAGGATAAATACTCTGCAGGGGTGTGACCCCCTCTCTCCCCCATGCCTCTTTTGGTCCACAAAAAAAAAAAAAAAAGTAAAGGGGACAAGTCAAGCTATCCTCTTAAAGGGCCAGCAGCCGCCAAAATGGAGGAAAATGACACTTATTTTTTTAAATGTTTTGGGGGGCAGGGAAGCCCCACCCCTCTTTGGAAAATTCTAGCTCCGCCCCTGCTCTGTGTAACGATGGCTCAACTTTTTATTCAGAAGTAAACACAACGAACAACGATCTTCTGACTCTTTTTAATTTGTTTATATTTGATGTTTGGTTTTTGAATGAATGGAAAATGTTTCTCGATTCATGACTTCTTCTCCCGATCAACTGCTTCTTTTGATTTTGGCGATGCGGCTTCAAGATGCAATAAAAAAAAAAAAAAACTTTATATTTTTTAAATTCCTGAAGAAAAATGTAACGAAAAATGTAAAACACACTTTTAAAAAGTAATGAAGTAAAAGTAAAAGTACCGGTCTTAAATTTTACTTAAGTAAAGTACAGATACACAATTTTTTTACTTAAGAACAGTAACGAAGTACATTTACTTCGTTACGTTCCACCACTGTCGTCCACTAAATGGGACTAAATCAGTCACAGGGTTCAATTTTGAAAAATGAGTTTTTTCTACAGTCTTTTAGAGAAAAAAATCAAGCTTTCCAACGATGTAAAAATGAGATTTTATGAAATAAAATGACCGAGTTATGACTTTTTTTGGCCTCCACCATGTTTGATGGTTGGTGTATTTTTGTTTAATAAAAAAAAAAAACATGTTGACTGGCCAAACTTTCTTCTTCTTGATTCTGTCCCATCTAGTGTGGTTACATTCAACACGCCTCTTCCAAAAGATGCACCCTGGAAAACCTTTACTAAACATCACTTATACGTGTGACAGGATGGGGACCTGACCGGGTTGTACCTCGACTTGCAGCTTTAGTCAACTGGGATAAGTTAACTACACCAGTGAGACTCGACCTCAGCAGTTCAGAATGTTCTTCATGTAAATACAGTGATGGTAGATCTAACAGAAAAGAAGGCGGAACGCCGGCCACACATTTCTGATCAATTTCATTTCACTCCACAGCAGGAAGGAAATAACAGCTTACAACTGTAGCGGTCGTCAGACATCTGGCCAATCACAGTACAAAGATGATGTGATGTTTACAAACACACGTTTTAATGTTGACATGTTCTGCACATGTGCGGAAGTCACCGGCCATTAAGCAAATCCGATAGGACACGGGATTTAAAACGGGTGAGGGTCGCCTTCGTTTAGCATAAATTATTCAAATTAACTGTTAATGATGTCAATGGGTGGAGACGGCAGCTCAGTGCTTAGAGCATTCGCGCACGGACCGGAAGGTTGCAGGTTGGCGTCCCACAGAGAGCACGTCTAGGGTCCTTGGAGAAGATACCTAACCCCCGCTTCTCCCACCATTGGCGCCGTCGAAGGGCAGCCTGCTGCGGTGTAAGGAGTGCAGCACACAAATTTTTCCGGTGAGGAATGAATAGAGGAATTCTTTTTTTTTTTTTTAATTTGTATTTATAATAACAGATGGAATCCCTCTTTTATTTTGAAAGGTACTCCTCAGTGCTTCTGCACATGCTCAGAACTCACAATCCCCTCTCCCTCCCGTTCAGCTTCTCTCCCAGTCGAGATGAGCTACCGCGCGCTCCGGCACTGGTAGGCTGGTGGTTTTGGGTATTCCATCACAGGAGTGGCATCATCTTGGAATTAATGGAGGAATGAAATCTATAATATTAAGTCTACTGTGCCAACCACTGTGGCATCTGACCTAATGTGCTGGTGTCCTGTCGAGATGTGAGGCTAAGCGGCTCGTAATCAACACACACTCTCACATCTCGACGGTCAAAGTGAGACACGGCATGACGCAATCCCTGTCGAACTGAGTGACTACCCCCGTCAAGATGAGCTGCCCAGCTCTTCTGCACATGCCCACCCCGGTCAGGAAGTGTTCATGCCCTGTGTAAAGCTTACCTGGATGTTTGCCTCCCTCTTTGACAACGAAGAAGTCGATGATCCTGGAGGTGAAATCCAGAGCGACTTGAGTTTTCCCGTGGATCACCGTGATGCAGTGGCGGTCTCCATAGCTGGCCCGTGGCATGCCGCCGCTGAACAGGAGGAAGGGTGGCCTAAACAAACAAAAACAGAATGTCTCACTGATGTCTGAAGACCTCTGAGACGTCCTGAGAGACTCACCCTCCTGCTGTAGGAAGCTGGATTATTTTGGAGATGGCCTTGCAGGGAAAATGTCCTGTGGAAAGAAAAGGATGAGCTGGTTTGTTCTGCAGCAGGAAATCAGAAAACAGGAGAGTTATTTATAAAGTTTAGGTTAAAGTTTGAGTGAATCATAAAGAGTGTGTGGATTTAAGAGTAAAGGAAAGCCACTGTAAACAAATCCCAAGACGTGGTGAAACGATGACACCTTGTGGACAGAAGCTGAACTGCACTGAGGACGGAATGAAGCATTTAAGGCGGTGAAGAAACAATTAGAAAACACATCTAAATGTGTGTCAGAGTAGGACTATTTAATAGGGGTGTGCGGTACCGCAAGTCAAGTAAACACCAGACCAATATCGCCGATACAGATATTTAAATCTTTTAAATGACTATTTTTGCATCAAGGGTTAGGGCCATATATATAGTATGACCAAGTATATGTATAAACACAGGTAGGTAGGTAGATCCATAGAAGTGACCAGTTACAAACAAAAGTTAACTAATGTTAAAGATGATTATGTTGTTCTTTCACATCTCTGTTAATGAGCGCTGCGTCTGGGAAACAGAAGGAGTCAGGGTTTTCTCCTCCGTTTCTCAAGTTTTTCTTTGGGGTGATTCTTTAATATATTTAACAGCTTTTCTGCACATGGTGCAGGTAGCCTCAAAGTACAGCCACACGCTACATCTCTTTTTTCCATCTCTCTCTACTTTTACCGACTTACGTTTTTTTTTTTTTTGTTTCTTGGCCCCGAGTCGCTGAGTCATGTGACAAGTCAAAGCCAATGAGAGGAGAGAGGGGGCGGGCCGCCTCGCTTTAGCATACAGGTGCGACACACAGTGTTTACGCATATTTTGCAGACAGATCAGTTAGGTTTACTTAGGTTAACTAAAAACGGAAGCAAAGTGCGAGGGATAAAACTTCAACCAAAGTATCGATATTGTAGTTGGCAGATCGATCAATATCAATACTAGCGTTGGTATCGATATTAGGATCGATCCGCCCACCCCTACTATTCAATTAAAATGTTGTTTCCTTGAGAATCTTTAACCGACTGTTCTTGCCTCCTACTGAATCTGGAGCTTTATTTAAAAAGTGTGCTTATTTCTAAATTAAATGAATGAAAGATCTTTATTTGGTAAACTCTGTAATTTTGATCATTAAACCCTATTTTTAAAATGATTCTTATGGCTCGTTTTTGAAGAATATTTAATGGTTTTATTATTGTTTTTAAATTATTACCCCAAATTTCTGTGCAGTAATTTAGGTATGAAAAGTGAAGGTATTATACTTACTAATGCAATGAATTTTGCTAGTTTAGAACGTCCATCTTAATTTATCATCTATCGTGACACCTAGAAATTTAATCTTTTTTACTCTATCAATTTTTGAATCTTGAATCTGAATTTCCAAAAATTTACCTTACTTAAAATAAGGGATAAGATTCATTCGTACGCCAGCAAACTATAAACTATAAAAGAGGTGGAGTGAGTGGACTTACAACGATTAGAAAGCAGACATAAACACCTGTCAGTGGAGGACCACACTAAAGAAATGATTGTTAATTAATATGCATGTTGTTAATCACCACGTTAGAACTCCTGTTGTCGTGCACCCGCTGCTACACCCTATTTCACGTCCTTCACAAACTGTTAATTAATAATAATTATTTTTTTATTTCATTTTAATAGACTTTATTCATCCCTCACTGGGAAATTTGTGTGTTTAATTACACCGCAGCAGGCTGCCACCCATGGTGGGAGAAATGGGGGTTAGGTGTCTTCTCCAAGGACCCTATATGTGCACTCAGTGGGGTTTGAACCTGTGGACCGGGTTAATTTCCGGTCCGCGGGCGAACGCTCTAACCAGTAAGCCACCGTCTCCCCCTAAACAATAATACAGTGGTGGTCAAAAGTTTACATCCACTTGTAAAGAACATAATGTCATGGCTGTCTTGAGTTTCTCTGATTTTTCTCTGATATAGTGATTGGAACAGATCCTTCTTTGTCACAAAAAACATTCATGAAGTTTGATTCTTTTATGACTTTATTATGGGTAAACTGAAAATGTGACGAAATCAGCTGGGTCAAAAATATACATACAGCAATGCTAATATTTGGTTACATGTCCTTTGGCCATTTTTACTTCAATTAGGCGCTTTTGGTAGCCATCCACAAGCTTCTGGCAAGTTTCTGGTTGAATGTTTGACCACTCCTCTTGACAGAATTGGTGCAGTTTAGTTAAATTTGTTGGCTTTCTGACATGGACTTGTTTCTTCAGCATTATCCACATGTTCTCAATGGGATTTAAGTCAGGACTTTGGGAAGGCCATTCTAAAACCTTAATTCTAGCCTGATTTAGCCATTCCATTACCACTTTTGATGTGTGTTTGGGGTCATTGTCCTGTTGGAACACCCAACTGCGCCCAAGACCCAACCTTCGGGGTGATGACTTCAGGTTTTCTTGAAGAATTTGAAGGTAATCCTCCTTCTTCATTGTCCCATTGACTCTCTGTAAAGCACTAGTTCCATTGGCAGCAAAACAGGCCCACAGCATAATACTACCACCACCGTGCTTGATGGTAGGCATGGTGTTCTTGGGGTTAAAGGCCTCTCCTTTTCTCCTCCAAACATACTGCTGGGCATTGTGGCCAAACAGCTCAATTTTTGTTTCATCTGACCACAGAACTTTGTCCATGTGATCAGCAGCAAACTTTAGTCGAGCCTTAAGGTGCCGCTTTTGGAGCAAGGGCTTCCTTCTTGCACGGCAACCTCTCAGTCCATGGCGATGCAAAACACGCTTGACTGTGGACACTGACACCTGTGTTCCAGCAGCTTCTAATTCTTGGCAGATCTGCTTTTTGGTGCTCCTGGGTTGACTCTTCACCCTCCTGACCAGTTTTCTCTCAGCAGCAGGTGACAGCTTGCGTTTTCTTCCTGATCGTGGCAGTGACAAAACAGTGCCATGCACTTTATACTTACAAACAATTGTTTGCACTGTTGCTCTTGGAACCTGCAGCTGCTTTGAAATGGCTCCAAGTGACTTTCCTGACTTGTTCAAGTCAATGATTCTCTTTTTCAAATCTGTGCTGAGCTCCTTTGACTTTCCCATTGTAGCGTTTGTGGGTGTTTTTATCCAATGAGCCCTTTTTAAATGGCCTCAGAGAAGTCACCAGCTGTAGTCACTCATAATCACTCACAAGAAGTTAAGAGGTCATGCTATGAAGCTCATGTCATTGACACAACTTTCTAAGTCTCCAAAATTGTTCATTCATGTTGCTGTATGTATATTTTTGACCCAGCTGATTTCGTCACATTTTCAGTTTACCCATAATAAAGTCATAAAAGAATCAAACTTCATGAATGTTTTTTGTGACAAAGAAGGATCTGTTCCAATCACTATATCAGAGAAAAATCAGAGTTGTTGAAATAACTGGAAACTCAAGACAGCCATGACATTATGTTCTTTACAAGTGTATGTAAACTTTTGACCACCACTGTAACATTAATCTGGGAATTAACGTAGACCACCTCCAGAGCCTGACGTGGATTCCTGGTACGCAGCTAGGTTATTTTATCACTATGATTGATTTTTTATTTCATAGATAGACTTGTGACACACAGAGTTGCCATGGTGACCACCTCTCATTTCGCTGTCTCTGTTACCACGGCAACTAATGACGATACTAAAATATACCTCACAAAACCAGCTCATTTGAATATCATTACATATGCATGACATCATTTACATGTTCCATATATGGAGTTCTAGAGGCGTGGCTGGAGCGGGATGGAGTTTCTGAAACTAGACCAAAACAATCTTAAAAACGCTGTGGAATCCTGGAGGGAGTGTGTGAAGCTTAGACTGTGTACAGGTTTATGAGCCGAGCTAACACACATCTTCTCACCATAAGGAATGTCAGATTTCTCCTCATCTTCGTTTTTATCTTCTCTTCCCACCATCCAGCGGCAGTAACTCCCGTCGCTGTGAGAACTCAGGATGTAGCTTCCGTCCTCCGTCCACCACATGCTCTCCAGTTGCTAAAGAGAACATACAGACATCTGAGAGGCTGCAGGGAGGGAGGTTCAGATCCTGATTGGGTGGTTAGGGACTGTACCTGCGTGGCTGGGATGTGTTGGATGGCACACTGCTTCTCTATGTCCCAGATCACCATGAGGCCGCGCCCGTACCCGATCACAACCTGGCTGGGATTAACAGGGTTTTCCTGTAAGGCCTCGACGTGCTCCAGACTCCTGCGACCGATGTAGTCGTCTGGTACGCTGGCAGACGGACAGACAGAGGCATTAAAATGATGGAGTTTTTATCATTGGTTAAAACGACACACATTATTTTTTCCATGATCTTCTGCTTATCCGGGGCCGGGTCGCCGGGGGCAACAACCTCAGACAGGAAGCCCAGGCTTCTCTCACCCCGGCTGGATCCTCCATCTCACCCAGGAGGATCCTGAGGTGTTCCCTGTCCAGCTGTGAGACATAGTCTCTCCAGCAGGTCCATACACATAGGCGCGCGCGCGCATGCGCACACACACGTGTGTATTTAAAAATAGATCGGGATTAAAACTGAGTTTGTTTGGTTTTATTTAAATATTAGTTACAGTCGTCATAAAGTCATTTATTAAATCCATCCAAGTCCTCATCCTCTGTTTCTGAATCTAACAGCTGCTCTAAATCCAACCTCGCAGGTTCACTTTCCACGCTGTCAGAGTCACTTTCTGAACCGTGCAGCTCCTCGGAAATGATGCCCGCTTTTGGGAAAGCTCGGACAACAGTGCCAGCAAACACGTTAGCCCGAGCATCTACAATCCACTGGCAAACTGTGGCGTAACTCGCCCGGCGCTGCTGATTGCCATCAGTTTAAACTGAGCTTCATAAGCGTGTCTCTTTTCCATTTTCAGTGTTTTAAAAAAAGCAATGTTCTGCATAAGGAACACACCTGTTCTTTTAGACATAATCCACACACACACTTCACCCTTTAACGTTCTCATGTTTTCATCTGTGTCCGCCTGATGGTTCTCTAATACGTCCACCAATCACAAATCAGATAGGCCGCACCGCTCATTTTGAAGAAAATTTGAGACTTTTAGGTCACCGTATGGTCGTGAAACTACGGTATATCTTTTATAGGTGTGTATGTATGTGTGTGTGTGTGTGTGTGTGTGTGTGTGTGTGTGTGTGTGTGCAGACATCACATTAACACACAAGTTTACATCACTGACGGGAAAAATTTAAGCCCGTTGTCCTGACGAGATCTGCGACTTAACGTCTCTGCACATGCCCAGATCGCGTCATCTTCCCTCTGCCCCGTCCAGATGATCGGGATCTGCGATCTGGCGTGACGCTAACTTCTATCAGAATTAGCGTTTTTTCGCACCTGCTCTGCATTTTTTGACTAAAACGTACAAGTAAGTGTTTTTTTTTATTCTTAATGTGTATTATTTTAAGATTCTGCGACCTGCTGCTCACTTAAGGTTGTTTAGATTTGCGACCGGTCGCAGATTTCATCATAACATCGTCAGTTTGACGGGTTAAACCACAGCAGCAGTGCGTCCTTAAGAATCTTCCTTGCAGCTCCTTCTTCTCTGTTTTATCTAAATCATTTATTTTATAATGAGTATTTCTTCGTTTAGTTTTCATTCATCATTTTACTATATGTTTATAAACATAAATTTTCATTTAATTTTTAAAAAGTCAGTGAGAGAGAAGCCTGACCCAACCCGACCTTTCAGACCCGATCTAACCAGGCTTGAGATCTTACCTCTATTAATTCATACTTTTCTTTTGCACTCGTTGCTGTTTTTTTAAAAAATCATATCCATTTTAACTTAAATTGTAGAAACAAATTATTATAATTGTGTTATTGTGACTAATTGTTTTCTTTTTACTCGTAACAGAAAATAATTAAGAAGCACTGATTAAAGCATACGTAGAGTCAGGACGGTGGTGCGTTCACAGACCCTTTGGAATTCTAAGTGTTTAGTCAATGTGTTCACACAAAATTCATTGGCTGCAAATCAGCACAATGTCTCATGAGAGTGAGATTTCGGCTGATTTCATTGGTTGTTAAATCGGTCGGACTCATTCATCCCGGTAAACATCCCTTCTGGTTCACCAGTTAGATCCATCTTTCTAACCGAGCAGCATTCCATTCATCCATCCACTCATTCTCTACCTGTTGGCCACTTGATCCAGACTGATGTTCCTCTCCTCCAGCTCTCTGAATCCCGGTACTTCCACGATGAAAACGTGTCCTCCTTCGGTCCCCAGCAGCAGGAGCTCTCCGGAGGAATGGGCCAGCACAGCCGTAACCCGGGTAACGTGCGGCGGTGCTCTGAGGAACAAACACGTCTGTTTGAAAAGGAAGTTTGTGTAAAGCTACCGGCGTTTCCTGGAAGTGACCGAGTACCCCGGTGGTCCTGTGAGCGTGAAGCGTCCAATCTCCAGGAACTCAGAGAGCCCGTTGTGACCTTTTAGAGTCCACATGTGGAGGCTGTTATCATCCAGAAGGGTGATGAGCTCCGCCTGGAGAGGAAGCACGGTTACTGCAGGAGTCATGGTGGCAGCGTTAAAGGTGGGCAGAGGATTCTACTGTACCTGGTGGGGCATGAAGTGCACCTGGGTGACAGCAGCATTCTCATCATGGAGACCCATAAACTCCACACCTGGAGCTCCGTACCTGTGTATTCTGGTTAAGGACCAACTACTTAAACATTCTTGCTTCCTTATTGGACAGCAGCAGACATCGGACATGGAATAAACACCACAAGCGGTACAAAATTTTTATTTTTTCAAGATCAGTGCGGTGTCAGCAGTAACTAGGACGCTGCATCGGTCCGTCGTGAAAAAAATAGAGCTGAGCTGAAAAGCAAAGCTCTCAATTTACAAGTCCTACCCTCACCATGGTAACCAGGATCTACGTTCCTACCCCCACCATGGTAACCAGGATCTACGTTCCTACCCCCACCATGGTAACCAGGATCTACATTCCTACCCTCACCATGGTAACCAGGATCTACGTTCCTACCCCCACCATGGTAACCAGGATCTACGTTCCTACCCCCACCATGGTAACCAGGATCTACGTTCCTACCCTCACCATGGTAACCAGGATCTACGTTCCTACCCCCACCATGGTAACCAGGATCTACGTTCCTACCCTCACCATGGTAACCAGGGTCTACGTTCCTACCCTCACCATGGTAACCAGGGTCTACGTTCCTACCCTCACCATGGTAACCAGGATCTACGTTCCTACCCTCACCATGGTAACCAGGATCTATGTTCCTATCCTCACCATGGTAACCAGGATCTACGTTCCTACCCTCACCATGGTAACCAGGATCTACGTTCCTACCCTCACCATGGTAACCAGGATCTACGTTCCTACCCTCACCATGGTACCCAGGATCTAAGTTCCTACCCTCACCATGTTAACCAGGATCTACGCTCCTACCCTCACCATGGTAACCAGGATCTACGTTCCTACTCTCACCATGGTAACCAGGATCTACGTTCCTACCCTCACCATGGTAACCAGGATCTACGTTCCTACCCTCACCATGGTAACCAGGATCTACGTTCCTACCCTCACCATGGTAACCAGGATCTAGGTTCCTACCCTCACCATGGTAACCAGGATCTACGTTCCTCCTCCAGGTCAAGAGGACGAGGAGCGTTTCTTCTATTCACCCAACCCAACTCGACACCACCTAGCAGCTGTTCAGAAGCTGCTTGGAGCTCCCAGACTCCTGAATTTTCCCAGCAGGAGATAGCCACGTGCTTAGTATCAGCCCGATACCGACAGTCTGAGAGAAGAGGAAGCAGGTTTAGAAAAAGAGAAGCAGGACTCTGCGTGTGTGTGTGTTGAACTTTGGTGGTGAACCATCTTCAGCTCCTGGAAAAACAAACCCATAAAGGATACAGTTTGATGGCTCCGGAGCGTGTGCCGATGGCAAGCAGCTGCAGGGACGGACTGTAACCCAGAGCGCTGGGCTGGTGAGGGAAGCCATGTTCTACAGTCTGGAGGGCGAGGAGAGAGGGGCGGTTAGGACCACAGAAGATTTCATGTCAGAAAAACAGATCAGTTTTAATCTGGAGCAGACGGGGGTCTTCAGTGACCGCTGAAGTCCAACCCCCTCCTGTAACGCCTGCTAAGACTTACCTTGTTGAACTGGAAGAGCTCTTGCCTGAGCCGGTCTCTGTGGGACTCGTGGCCGTGGCGTCTGAACCTCTTCATGGTGAGTCACAGCGAGGAGCCTCCAGGAGCACGCATGCACGCTGTGGAGAGACATTCAGAGGGTCTGTGATTTTTAACGATCAATGGAGAATTTGTTTCGTCTTCTGAACCGTTTATTCCTAACTGGGTCGTGGGGTGCCAGAACCTATCACAGGCGAGATGCAGGGTACACCCCGAACAGGTTGCCAGTCTGTTGGGAGGCCACACACACACACACACACTCATTTCTAGGGGTGATTTTATATCAGCCAACATATCACTTCAACCACAGGGGAGGCGATATCTCAGTGGTAGAGTGTCTGCCCTTCGATTGGAAGTTCTCCGGTTCGATTCCCCCTGAGCTCATGTCCCGGTGTCCTTGGAGAAGACACCTAACCCCCCGTTTCTCCCACCATTGGTGCCGTCGTGGCAGCCTGCTGTGGTGCAACGCAGCATATAAATTTCCTGGTGAGGGATCAATTATTTCTTCTTCTAACATGTATGTTTTTAGAGGCAACCAGAGAAAACCCACACATGTACAGGGAGAACATACAAACACCACACAGAAGCCCAGTGTTTCAAGCCTTGCCCTCACTACGGGACTCGAACCCCTGACCTTCTTGCTGTGAGGCCACCGTGCTGCCTAAAAATAAAGCTAACATTCATAAATACAATGTTTACAAAATTCTACCCAAACTGTGAAAATTTAAAGCTCTACACAAGGACACACGACATTCAGAGGGTCTGTGACCCCGACGAGGAGGTTCAGAAGGTCTAGGAGAGGATCTGTGACAAACATGTCACCCCTCCGCCCCCTCCCCAGCAGACCGAGTCAGACGTGTGACTCAGAGTTTCCGTCTGAACTAAATCAGAACTTAATGAATCACAAAACTCTTACAAACCCAAAAATAACATGATGATAGTATCACCATGTTATGATAGTATCAATAGAACAGAGAGCAGTCCTGTTGCATTCTGGGAGTTGTAGTATTAACCCTGATGACATCAAACCAGATTAAAAATGGCTGACATAATGAACAGAATGAACCGTGTTTCTCATCATTAACTGATGAAGTTTGGTGACTTTCATCTGAACGTTTGGTTCGTTTGGAGCTGGTTTTAAATAAACTCACTACTTCCTTCGACACCATCTTTTTTTTTTGTTTCTGGGGTCATAAAGGAAGTAACCCAAACAGGAAGTACATCCTTCCATCTGACAGCCGTCCTGAAATGTTCCTGACCAGCTGGGAAATCAGAAGCCCTTCATGCCGGGAGACGTCGCCTGCTCTTCGCACCTCGATCACAACCCTTCACTTTGGGAGACACAGCCCGTCTCGTTGAGAGACCTAGGCTTGACACAGCCCTTCTCCTAGAAGCAGCCATTCCCATCAGGAGAGGCGGCCCTCGTTGTTGAGAGTATGAGGACCTTCCCGTCGGGAGAAGCTGTCCTTCCCGTTGGGGAGATTCAGTCCTTCAAGTGTCCAGATTGGTCTCCTCCCGGTGTGATGGAACACCCTGCGTAGGAGCAGCAGCTAAGGAGACCTCCTCCTCCTCCTCGTTACTTTGAAAGAACCAGTAAATTAGTGAGGCAGCTGGATAATGAGCTGTGTGTGTGTGTGTGTGTGTGTGGGCAGGGGTCCCTCTCCTAAAGCAGCGTCTCCAGGCAGTAAGAGGAATCTGCTGACATGAAGTGAAAACAGAAGCAGTAAAAGAAGAGACCAGGTCTGGTAGAACCCTCTTATTTACATCTTCATCAGATTACACCACCTTCTCACTGAGAATTAATCCCATAATAATCTCTACAGATTAATCACCAACCACCCGTTTAATCCTCGTCTCCATGGTGAACACGGTCAGCGTCGCTAACCGGACCAAAATGGAGATTTTAATGGATTTTTGACAAAGTTTTTTCACGAAACACAGTTTTCTACATTAATTCTGGGACAAAATTTTCTGTAAATTCTTAAATTCCGTCATTTTATTTGAGAAAAACCTTAAATTTAAACTTTGAAGGTAAATTTTGACCGTTTTTTACCGCCGAATAATCCAATTAGTTTTTGTTTATTTTCTGATTTGGTTGATTTTTAACGATCATGAAGAATTCTTTTGATAACGAATTCTCCGGAGTGCCGGAGCCTAACCCAGCCAATCACAGGCGAGATGCAGAGTACACCCCGAACAGGTTGCCAGTCTGTTGGGAGACCACACACACACACACACACACTCATTTCTAGGGGTGATTTTATATCAGCCAATCAATCTAATCAACCAAAGGGGAGGCGATAGCTCAGTGGTAGAGTGTCTGGAAGTTCTCCGGTTCGATTCCCTCTGAGCTGACTTCTAGGTGTCCTTGGAGAAGACACCTAACCCCCCGTTTCTCCCACTGTTGGTGCAGTCCTGGCAGCCTGCTGCGGTGCAATGCAGCATATAAATTTCCTGGTGAAGGATGAATTATTTCTTCTTCTAACATGTATGTTTTTAGAGGAAACCAGAGAAAACCCACACATACACAGAGAGAACATACAAACTACACACAGTGAGGGCAAGGCTTGAAAACCCAGTGTTTCAAGCCTTGCCCTCACTATGGGACTCGAACCCCTGACCTTCTTGCTGTGAGGCCAACGTGCAGCCTAAAAATAAAGCTTACATTTAATCGAAATGTTTACAAAATTCTCCCCAAACTTTGAAAATTTAAAGGGACGAAATTGACAAAAAAAAAAAAAAAAAAACAGAAGCACTCGGAAAAACTATTGCGTACATTTAGTGTCCGTGAATTTTGCGTCCGTTCAGTTTCTGTTTTGGAGTGTTGTTTTTGTCAACGATGACGACAACGAAATGATTTATGATGTAGTGATGAAAAAAAATTTTTGGCTTTTTGGTGACGAAACGTTTGCAAGTTTCTGATGACGAGACGAAAATGGAACAAAATGGAACGAAAGTGTCATTCTGTCTCTCACGGCGGCACGCCCCCCACAATGCTGCACGTTCACACCGTCTACACAACACACCTGCAGCCGTGAGGAAGTCACACACCATGGTGAAAACAGTAACAAAGGAGCTTGGTGGTCAGAAAATTAAAATTTAAAGCTATAGCGCTCATACTTCCTTAGCTTGGTTGGTAACGACTGATTTAAAGACACAGTACGATGTTTACTTTGTTTACAGGGTCTTTAAGGGGTTCATTTTTACGTATATATAAGTTTTTTTTTCTTTATACGTTATTGATCCCTCATCGGAGCAGGCTGCCACGACGGCACCAATGGTGAAGGAACGAGGGGTTAGCCGTCTTCTCCAAGGACACCTAGACGTGAACTCAGTGGGATTCGAATCCGCAAACTTCCGGTCCGCGGGCGATCGCTCTAACCACTGAGCCACCGCCTCTTCCCGATGAGGTCACTCATTGAAGAATTTGTGTGTTTTTTTCTTTGTTTTAAAACAAACACTGTTCGAATATTTGTTGTTTTTTTTGGTTTTTTTTTAACTAAAATGTGACTAAAATTTAAATTAATTTTTGCTCCAAAGATTAAAACTTAAACAAAGATGGCGGCCAAAAAACAACATTTCTGTTTTGGGATCGGAATTCCGAAATCGGAAAACTCGCCATTTCTTGATGATCATTTCCAAACAGACGAGTGAAAATTGGATTGAAATTAACAAGTTAAATTTCTACTAAATTAAAATCTATTTTCTAACCTTAATGGCTTTTTTTTAATGTGTTTAAAGTTAAATTTTTACATCATAATGTTTCTAAAAAACAGTTTTTTTTAACTCTGGTGATAAAGATCTTTTTTTGGAGGAGGAAAAAAGGTAGTTTCAGTGGTGTGGAGGGAGGGTGAGGAGTTTCGGTGGGTCAGTGGGCGGGGGTACCTGTCCAGGATGAGGAGTTTCACTCCACCAGCGGGGAAAGAAAAGGTCATCAGAAACCGTTAAAAAGAGTAAACACGACGAGGTCGTCTCTTCATGCCAACGTCAGGCTTTTATTTATGTTAGATAAGCAGACGGATGTTTACGGATCTCCCATCCGGCTGCATTCCCTGCATATCTGCAGAAACATCTCATAGCAGAAGCATGTTGGAACAGGAGGAGGTAGCACAACCGGCTGGACGGGAGCAGCACGGCATCCCAAGCATGCCTCCACGTTACGGGGCGGGGAAGGAAATGCGGGTGGAAACTCGGAAAAAAAAAACTTTGTGAAAAACCTGCTTCTGAACAGCTGTTCAAAATGTTTCAGAGAAAATCAGTCATTCTTCTTCTGAACCAGTGATCCTAACGGGGTCAAGGATGGGACCGGAGCCTATCCCGGCTGATTACAGACGAGAGGCAGTGTACGCCCTGAACAGGTTATCAGTCTGTTGCGTGGTAACACACACTTAATCCTAGGGGGAACTCCGGAACTCGAACCCCTGGCCTTCTTACTGTGGAGGCTTGTACTGTGTTAACCGCTGTGCCATCTGAGCCAATGTGCCAGTGTCCTGTCGAGAGGCTGAGCGGCTTCGCGCATGCCCATGGCTCCTAATCAACACACACTCTCACTTCGAGCTCCTCTGACCGTCAAGATGTGAGACTCAGCATGATGCCAATCCCAGTCGAACTGAGTGACAAACCCCGCTAAGCAGCTCGAGATAAGCTGCCTAGCGCTTCTGCACATGCTCAGAACTCAGTAATAACAACATGATAAAAACCAGATCAATAAAGTATCAATAAAACTGATCAAAGTCGTTTGTAAAGTTGAATAGAAATTAAAACCAAGTTCGTTCCGCTCATTAGGATTGGTTTAGCTGAGATGTGGGCATGGCCAACCACCAGATCTGGCTTCTATCAACCCAGAGGAGCATCGGCTCTACTCCGAGCTCCTCCCGGATGGCAGAGTGGTAAGGGTAGGAACGTAGATCCTGGTTACCATGGTGAGGGTAGGAACGTAGATCCTGGTTACCATGGTGAGGGTAGGAACGTAGATCCTGGTTACCATGGTGAGGGTAGGAACGTAGATCCTGGTTACCATGGTGAGGGTAGGAACGTAGATCCTGGTTACCATGGTGAGGATAGGAACGTAGATCCTGGTTACCATGGTGAGGGTAGGAACGTAGATCCTGGTTACCATGGTGAGGATAGGAACGTAGATCCTGGTTACCATGGTGAGGATAGGAACGTAGATCCTGGTTACCATGGTGAGGGTAGGAACGTAGATCCTGGTTACCGTGGTGAGGGTAGGAACGTAGATCCTGGTTACCATGGTGAGGGTAGGAACGTAGATCCTGGTTACCATGGTGAGGGTAGGAACGTAGATCCTGGTTACCATGGTGAGGGTAGGAACGTAGATCCTGATTACCATGGTGAGGGTAGGAACGTAGATCCTGGTTACCATGGTGAGAGTAGGAACGTAGATCCTGATTACCATGGTGAGGGTAGGAACGTAGATCCTGGTTACCATGGTGACGGTAGGAACGTAGATCAACTTGTAAATCCAGAGCTTTTCTTTCCGACTCAGCTCTTTTTTTGCCACGACAGATCAATGCAGCATCCTATTTACTGCGGACGCTGCACCGATCTGTCTGTTGATCTCCCGCTTCATGCACAGCATGACCCTGTCCTTGACCTGTTGAATCAGTATGCAAATGATTCCATACCGAGCCAGGTGCCGTTTCCATGACGACAAAAACGGACTCTTAGAAAACAAAAAAAAAACAATTCTTTCAAATCAAAAGTAGACACTTAGAAAAAAAAAGATTTAAGAAACTAAAAAATAATCTGGATTAATTTGTAAAGAAACTAAAAGAGGAAGTTTAACCTTGTAGATGATCAACATGGCGGTTAGATTTAAACCAACATCCTGCTGCTCCGTCTTCAGATTACAGCCCTCATTGTTCTCTGGGAACAGGTGCATTTCTCCTGGGTTTACCTGCCAGTGGGCGTGGACCATCATGCTTTCAGCTGGAACAAAAGCTTTTTGTTTGTCCGCCTTCATACAGGTGGAACTGGAAGGACAGTCTAACCTGAAGCCATCGGACCAGGTTTTAACCCTTCACACGCTCCTCCAGAAGGAGTATGATTTAGTATGGGACTAAACAATACTGACTATATATGAAACTACTAAAGATTACAATAATTTAATACGTAATACTTTCATAAGAGGAAAACAAAGGGAACTAAATGACCACCAGTGTGTTGATGAACCCAAATTATATGTCATTAACTTGAGATTTTAAAAGTTTTAGGGGGTACGTTTAGAGTTTCTTTTATTCAGATCATTGTGATCTGTCGTGAGCGGAGAGAAGAGGTGGAGGAAAAGCTGGAGACGAAAAAGAAGAGGAGAAAAGTATCAGGTCTGATGTGTGACGGAAGACCATGGTGAAAGCGGCCATGCTGATTGGTCTAGAGACAGTGTGGTGAGAGCGGCCATGCTGATTGGTCTAGAGACAGTGTGGTGAGAGCGGCCATGCTGATTGGTCTAGAGACAGTGTGGTGAGAGCGGCCATGCTGATTGGTCTACAGACAGTGTGGTGAGAGCGGCCATGCTGATTGGTCTACAGACAGTGTGGTGAGAGCGGCCTTGCTGATTGGTCTAGAGACAGTGTGGTGAGAGCGGCCATGCTGATTGGTCTAGAGACAGTGTGGTGAGAGCGGCCATGCTGATTGGTCTAGAGACAGTGTGGTGAGAGCGGCCATGCTGATTGGTCTAGAGACAGTGTGGTGAGAGCGGCCATGCTGATTGGTTTAGAGACAGTGTGGTGAGAGCGGCCATGCTGATTGGTCTAGAGACAGTGTGGCGAGAGCGGCCATGCTGATTGGTCTAGAGACAGTGTGGTGAAAGCGGCCATGCTGATTGGTCTAGAGACAGTGTCACTGAGGAAAAGACAGGAATCAGAGATGTTTGTAGCAGAGATGAAGATGCTGAGGATCTCTCTGGGAGTGACCAGGATGGACAGGATCAGAGGAACAGCACATGTTAGAGGTTTTAAAGTCAGACAGGTCAGACTGAGATGGTTTGGACATGTGCAGAGGAGAGAGAGAGAGTACATCAGAAGAAGGATGCTGGGTTTGGAACCACCAGGAAAGAGGACTAGAGGAAGACCAAAGAGGAGGTTCATGGATACAGTGAAGGAAGACATGAAGATAGTTGGTGTGACTGAAGAGGATGCAGGAGGACGCCCGAATCACCCGTGGTCGTTACGGCTTATCCTGGGTACTTCCAGATGATTACACAGTAATTACGTCCTATAAGCATCTGTTCAGGTAGATGTTTGTACATTCAGCTGTCCTATGTCATCCACGTCTTATCCGGAGCCGGCTCTACACCCTCAGACAGTAAACCCAGGCTTCTCTCACTCTGGCTACATCCTCCATCTCACCCAGGAGGATCCTGAGGTGTTCCCTGTCCAGCTGGGAGACATAGTCCCTCCAGCAGGTCCAGGGTCTGCCTCTGGATCTCCTCCTGGTGGGACGTGCATGAAACCCCTCACCAGCGAGGAATTCGGGACCCATTCCAACTTCTCTCCACCTGGAGGAGCAGCGGCTCTACTCCAAGCTCTTCCCTCTATCTCTGAGTGAGAGCCCAGCCACCCTGAAGACAAAGCACATTTCAGCTGCTTGTATCTGTGATACAGTCACAACCATATAAGCAGTAAATAGTTCATTTTTAACACATAAATCTGCTGAAATTGGGTTTTCTATTTTAATTTTGGGAGGTTATTTTCGGCCGAATGTCTCGGTTCTACTTTTATTAGTATTTTATTTCTTCTATTCTGACCTGATGATGTCACTCCTTCCTCTCAGACTCTAAACTGATGAACCAGACAGACGTGTGTTTATTACTCATGATGCCAGAGGAACAAATTAAGACACAAATCTGTCTCAAGCGGTTCGGATTGAGTCAGTATTTATCGTGATTAAACACAGTCAAATATTAACAGATAAGAGAAAGTTAGTGTTTGATAAAACCAGTGTTTCTTAAAGAGTCCCAGGGGTCTTTAGATGTAAATATAATCCACTGTTTGGTCATAAAAACAGATAAATATCAAACAGTTTATCTGATGTGAAACAGAAGAACTTCTTCACATACCTGCCGGCGGGACACACCTTGCACTGAGATATTTCCGTAATTATGCAACACGAGAGAGAGTCACAGCTCACCTGGAAACACCTCCCGCTGGTACTACTACACACCTGGTTACACCTCCAGCTTCAGTCAGCTGCTTGTTACACACACCAGCATGCGTACACCGACTTCTACGGAAACAGAGTCAGATCTGAAGGTGGGGGGAGGGCGTGGACAGCAGGCTGGTTGTCCTATGCAAATCCCAAATCCCCCCAAAACGACAGACGCTGAAGTGAAATGAAGTATTTAAAACAACGAGGAAAGAATTCCGAAGCACCCGTAGATGCCCGTTATGAGAAAAATGTAAAACATTCAGAAGGACGGAGCGCACCTGTGTGTGAGCCGCATCCGCTCTACCTTCATTTTCTTAAAGAGATATACACGCAGAAGGATGGCTCAGTGGTTAGGGTGACTGTCCTGTAACCGGAGGGTCGCTGGTTCGATCCCCACGCCCAGAGTTCATGCCAAGGTGTCCTTGAGCAAGACACCGAACCCTCGGTGTCTCCTGATGGTGGTTTCCAGCTTGATGCCAGCTTCCACCGTCAGACTTTCTACCAGCTAGATGAACTGATTCGGTCAGAAAGGTGGAGATTGTCGTTTAAAAGATGGTTAAAACAACACGAGTTACTCAGTACTGACTATATACTATAGTTTATATCATGGTGAGGAAACGATGGCTCAGCGGGTGGAGCAGGTATCCTGAAACCAGAGGGTTGCATGTTTGATTCGCTGCCCGAAATCCAGGATTCTGGTGCGTATAAACGCAACGTCTGGATTTGTGGGTGGCACGGTGGCGCAGTGGGTAGCATAGAGGCCTCACAGCAAGAAGGTTGTGGGTTCAAGTCCCAGCTTGGAACACTGGCCTGTCTGTGTGTAGTTTGCATGTTCTCCCCGTGTCTGCGTGGGTTTCCTCCGGGTACTCCGGTTTCCTCCCACCCTCCAAAGACATACATGTTCGGTGGATTGGCCGGTGCAAATTCCCCCTAGTAATGAGTGTGTGTGTGTGTGGCCCCGTGACAGACTGGCGACCTGTTCGGGGTGTACCCTGCCCCTTGATTAAGCCGGCATCCTCTGTAATCCTATAAGGAGTAGATGGTAAATAAGATGACTGAGAGTATGGATTTGTGCTCCTGGTACGCTCACGTTGTTTCAGTTGGACTCCATCTTGGATCAGTGAGAACCATGAAGAGCAACGTTAGCACACGAGTAGATCAAATTCAGGACTAACTTTTTCTGCCTTCTTGAATATTTTATTTTCTACACCTTCAACCCTAATGAGAGCGTGGGGTTACCGGAGTCTGTCCTGGATGATTTCCATTTACTATTCCACGGGCTATGAACTGCAGGTTCTGTTTCATCATCTTCTGCGTATCTGGGGCCAAATCGCAGGGGCAAGAGTCTCAGATGGGAAACCAAGGCTTCTCTCACCCCGGCTGCATCCTCCAGCTCACCCAGAAGGATCCTGAGGTGTTCCCTGTCCAGCTGTGAGACATAGTCTCTCCAGCAGGTCCAGGGTTTGCCTCTAGATCTCCTCCCGGTGGGACGTGCCCAAAACACCTCAACAGCGACGTGCACGGGGGAAGACCACATCTGGCTTCTCTAGACCTGGAGGAGGAGTAGCTAGACACTGAGCTCCTACCGGATGGCAGAGCTCCTCACCCGATCTCTGAGTGAGAGCCCAGCCACCCTGCACAGAAAGATTATTTTGGCCGCTTGTATCCGCCATCTCGTTCTTTCGGTCACCACCAACAGCTGGTTACCATGGTGAGGATAGGAACGTAGATCCTGGTTACCATGGTGAGGGTAGGAACTTAGATCCTGGTTACCATGGTGAGGGTAGGAACGTAGATCCTGGTTACCATGGTGAGGGTAGGAACGTAGATCCTGGTTACCATGGTGAGGGTAGGAACTTAGATCCTGGTTACCATGGTGAGGGTAGGAACGTAGATCCTGGTTACCATGGTGAGGGTAGGAACATAGATCCTGGTTACCATGGTGAGGGTAGGAATGTAGATCCTGGTTACCATGGTGAGGGTAGGAACGTAGATCCTGGTTACCATGGTGAGGGTAGGAACGTAGATCCTGGTTACCATGGTGAGGGTAGGAACATAGATCCTGGTTACCATGGTGAGGGTAGGAACGTAGATCCTGGTTACCATGGTGAGGGTAGGAATGTAGATCCTGGTTTAGGGTTTGGTAGAGAGGGTCATTTACCTGGTTGGTGTTGAATGGATCAAGAGTTGGTACTAAGGGTTGGTGAACCAGGTAGATGCCATGATGGTTGCCATGGTGACTAATGAACCTGGTGGTCGTGAATCAGGTGGTTGCCATGGTGACTTGTGACCCAGGTGGTTACCATGACGGCTACCAAAATGGCGTCTGAGGTGATTAATTAATCTTAATCTAATCAAAACCTGCTTGGTTTACATAGTTTTAAAACAATCCGCCCTTTAAAACTTGGCAGTGTGTGATCAGAAACAGGTGGCTGGTTTAATCTGTGTTTACCGAAGTACCTCTGAGCAAAAACAAACACCTGTAGCCATTAAAGCTGTGAAAACACCCACCTGATCTCACCACGACGGCTGCTAGTTTCAGTCCACAGACCGGCTCTCCGCGGGGTTAAACTCTGTTTTCTGGTGGGTAGGAGAGGTGGGAGGAGGTGCAGCAGGGTTGAGGGGTTAAATCCCAGGTTTAAAGTGTGTAAATGTGTGTGTAAGAGTGTGTATGTGTGTGTTCTTCCCGCTGCTGCTGCTGCTTTGCTAGTTTCTGTTTTTCCTGCTAAAGCTAAACTTTATGCTCCGCCCACATGATGCATTCACGGACACCGAGAAAATATGAAATTACAGCTTCGGAAAAACACATTATTTTAAATGATTAAAACACAAAATGTGTAAAAAACAAATAAAAAACAAGGCTTTACTTAAAAAAAAAAAAAAATAATAAAAATAAAAATATTTAAACAAGATTGAAAGGAAAAAAGTGCAAAAAAAAACCAAGGTACAAAAAAGAAGAAAAAAAAAAAAACAGTTAAAAAGTAACTAAACAAAGGCTTGCTAAAGATTGACATTCCTGCCCTTATATCCTCCGTCACAGTGAGGAAAAACTCAATAAAGCCTCGGCAGTGAGTGTGAAGAAGAAACCTCATGGGGATTAACATGAAAGAGAGATCACTGCCCTCAGGATGTGCTGCCAAGGGTGAGAAGATCCTGGTTACTACGGTGAGGGTAGGAACATAGATCCTGGTTACCATGGTGAGGGTAGGAACGTAGATCCTGGTTACCATGGTGAGGGTAGGAACGTAGATCCTGGTTACCATGGTGAGGGTAGGAACGTAGATCCTGGTTACCATGGTGAGGGTAGGAACATAGATCCTGGTTACCATGGTGAGGGTAGGAACGTAGATCCTGGTTACCATGGTGAGGGTAGGAATGTAGATCCTGGTTACCATGGTGAGGGTAGGAACGTAGATCCTGGTTACTACGGTGAGGGTAGGAACATAGATCCTGGTTACCACGGTGAGGGTAGGAACGTAGATCCTGGTTACCATGGTGAGGGTAGGAACATAGATCCTGGTTGCCATGGTGAGGGTAGGAATGTAGATCCTGGTTACCATGGTGAGGGTAGGAACGTAGATCCTGGTTACCATGGTGAGGGTAGGAACGTAGATCCTGGTTGCCATGGTGAGGGTAGGAATGTAGATCCTGGTTACCATGTTGAGGGTAGGAACGTAGATCCTGGTTACCATGGTGAGGGTAGGAACGTAGATTGAGAGCTTTGCTTTTCGGCTCCACTCTTTCTTTATTTACCACAATAGATCGATGCATCGTCCTGATTATTGTGGACGCCACACCAATCCATTTGTTGATCTCCCACTCCATCCTTCATCCACAATGAAGAAGACCAGAGATCCTTAACGTCCTCCACTTGTCGTAAACCCATTTTAAACCTAAATAAAAAATGTATGTTATATTTATAAAGAAATAAATAAACGATGACGTTTCTGATTCAAACTGTTGTGTTGCTAATAAAATAAGGTTTATTAGAACGTGTGAGGAGGGCGGGGTATGTTTGGGTTCAGAAGCTCAGTTTTCAGGAAAAATCCAACAACACAAAAGGAGATGGAAAAGAATCCTACTTCCTCACTGGATTCCAGGTGGAGAGGGGATTATTTCTTTCTGAGAACCTGAGCTCCGCTTGAGGGAGTGGTCACGTAGAAGACTGGTTCTCCTTGGAAAGTCTCCTGCAAAGGAAGTGGAACCATTACATACAATAAAGTGGTGATTTATTGGCATGTGTACCAGTTTACCAGTATGACATTTAAGGGTTACATATCACACTATTTATGGTCACATTTTTACCATTTACAATGTATTACTGATCATTAAACTAATGGACTTGTTCCTACCCTCACCATGGTAACCAGGATCTACATTCCTACCCTCACCATGGTAACCAGGATCTACGTTCCTACCCTCACCATGGTAACCAAGATCTACGTTCCTACCCTCACCATGGTAACCAGAATCTACGTTCCTACCCTCACCATGGTAACCAGGATCTACGTTCCTACCCTCACCATGGTAACCAAGATCTACGTTCCTACCCTCACCATGGTAACCAGGATCTACGTTCCTACCCTTACCATGGTAACCAGGATCTAAGTTCCTACCCTCACCATGGTAACCAGGATCTAAGTTCCTACCCTCACCATGGTAACCAGGATCTACGTTACTACCCTCGCCATGGTAACCAGGATCTAAGTTCCTACCCTCACCATGGTAACCAGGATCTAAGTTCCTACCCTCACCATGGTAACCAGGATCTACGTTACTACCCTCACCATGGTAACCAGGATCTAAGTTCCTACCCTCACCATGGTAACCAGGATCTAAGTTCCTACCCTCACCATGGTAACCAGGATCTACGTTCCTACCCTCACCATGGTAACCAGGATCTACGTTCCTACCCTCACCATGGTAACCAGGATCTACGTTCCTACCCTCACCATGGTAACCAGGATCTACGTTCCTACCCTCACCATGGTAACCAGGATCTAAGTTCCTACCCTCACCATGGTAACCAGGATCTAAGTTCCGACCCTCACCATGGTAACCAGGATCTACGTTACTACCCTCGCCATGGTAACCAGGATCTAAGTTCCTACCCTCACCATGGTAACCAGGATCTAAGTTCCTACCCTCACCATGGTAACCAGGATCTACGTTACTACCCTCACCATGGTAACCAGGATCTAAGTTCCTACCCTCACCATGGTAACCAGGATCTAAGTTCCTACCCTCACCATGGTAACCAGGATCTACGTTCCTACCCTCACCATGGTAACCAGGATCTACGTTACTACCCTCGCCATGGTAACCAGGATCTACGTGCCTACCCTCACCATGGTAACCAGGTTATACTTTCCTACCCTCACCTTGGTAACAATTTCTGAGTGGTGACCGAAAGAATGAGATCGCATATACAAGCGCCGAAATGAGCCGCTTTTCAGCTCATTTCGGCCGCTTGGTTCTCACTCAGAAATTGGGTGAGGAGTTCTGCCATCTGGTAGGAGCTCGGTGTCGAGCCGCTACTCCTCCAGGGTTAGGGTGAGGTATTTTGGACACATTCTACCAGGAAGAGACCAAGAGGCAGACCCTGGGCCTTTTGCAGAGACTTTACTGGCAGTCTGTCAGAGCTTCACCAGCCGTAAGAACGAGCTGGTGAAAATTTGGGCAGGATCAGGAACCACCAGATCGACTTTGAATCCTTCAGCCAATGAGATCTTCAGCAGTTCTTCCACAAACACCTGCAGGTCTGTGATTTCTCTGGCCTCTGATTGGTTCTCCTCACTGCTACGGACGGATAGGCTGCGGTAGTGCTGCTTTTCATACTGCTCCTTGGGGAGCTCTTCGGGTTTGGGTGTCCAGTTCAGTTCCAACCAGTTCGGCCTTGGTTTGACCAAACTGGCGTGACCCGGGGTCGTCCCGTAGGAAAACCGCTGATGCAGCAGAGCTAGGAAGGCACCCCAGGTAGAGAAAAGCTCCACGGTGAAGCTTCGAACTGAGCATGTGCGGAGCTCGTAGTTTTCCGGGCCGTGACGCCGATTAAAATGAAGAAGTTGGACCTGGAGTGAAAAAAAAAAGAAGGAAGAAGATGCTGATGGGTGAGGTGTGGCAGGTCCTGATGAGGGAGGTCACACGTCACACACCATGGATACGGGTATAAACACACACTCTGCAGTTCTTCTGTGGACATAATAAACACCCTGATAGTTTGGGCCGTTTTTATACCTGCTAAGAGCAGCAGGTTTTTCAAAATAAGAGCTGGCGGGCAGTAAACATACAGTATCTCAAGGTTAGAATTTTGTGACTTCGCCCAGAGAATGTAAAGGAGGCACTAAGGGGGAGAGAAGGCCCCGGAGACCCACGTACCGGAAGAGAGGCTTGGTATTACGACAGCATAGCTGGTAGGATCACTGGAAGACGTGGACACCTCAATGAGTCGTTCCCGGCCAGCTGTGAGACATTGTCTCTCCAGCAGGTCCGGGGTCGGCCTCTTGGTCTCCTCCTGGTGTGACGGAACACCTCACCAGCAAGTTGCTAGGGAGGTATCCTGACCAGATGCCGGGACCACCCCATCTGGCTCCTCTCGACCTGGAGGAGGAGCGGCTCAACACCGAGCTCCTCCCGGATGGCAGAACTCCTCACTCTGTCTATGAGTGAGAGCCCAGCCACCCTGTAGAGAAAGATCATTTCGGCCGCTTGTATCCACAATCTCATTCTTTCGGTCACCACCCACAGCTGGTTACCATGGTGACGGTAGGAACGTAGATCCTGGTTACCATGGTGAGGGTAGGAACGTAGATCCTGGTTACCATGGTGAGGGTAGGAACGTAGATCCTGGTTACCATGGTGAGGGTCGGAATGTAGATCCTGGTTACCATGGTGAGGGTAGAAACGTAGATCCTGGTTACCATGGTGAGGGTAGGAACGTAGATCCTGGTTACCATGGTGAGGGTAAGAACGTAGATCCTGGTTACCATGGTGAGGGTAGGAACGTAGATCCTGGTTACCATGGTGAGGGTAGGAACATAGATTCTGGTTACCATGGTGAGGGTAGGAACATAGATCCTGGTTACCATGGTGAGGGTAGGAACATAGATCCTGGTTACCATGGTGAGGGTAGGAACATAGATCCTGGTTACCATGGTGAGGGTAGGAACATAGATTCTGGTTACCATGGTGAGGGTAGGAAATTAGATCCTGGTTACCATAGTGAGGGTAGGAACGTAGATTCTGGTTACTATGGTGAGGGTAGGAACGTGCCCTCTCACCTCAAGTGTTGGGCGGGTCTCAGGGTCTTGTTCACGAGTGGGTGAAGGATGAAGAGGAGCATCGACAGACGGTTCAGTGCCAACAGAAGTGACCAAAGCAAAATCCTCTCATCAGTCTGTCTGTCTGTCTGTCCCCGTATCCATGGTGTGTTTTCTCCACTGGTTCATGTGACTACCTCCGACCTTCCACCTGCATACCTTGGTTGCCATGGTGACGGTGATCATGGCTCCTTTGTGGGTGAGGGTGGCCTCATACCGGCGTATCTCCTCTAACAGAGGGCGTATCTGGAAGAAGTCGGCCTCTCTGCGGAGCAGCGACAGCTCGGTGAAGCCATCCGGCAGGTCCAAGTGGCCAGAGCGGAGATAGTTCAGGATGTACCTAAACACCCGACCGTCTCTGTCGATGAACACGTGGCCTCGGCTGTCCCTGAGCACCGCCATCCGACCGGTGAACATGGCACCCAGCATGGAGTCCCTGCAGTGGGTCAGGGTGGCCAGGCTGGTGGTGTAAACCTCCCCGCCGATGTTCAGCGACACCGGGTCTTGGAGGGAGCTCTTGTCTTCTGAAGAGCTAAGATCCAACATGTCAGGAACAGAACGTCTCAGAGTCTTGTTGCAGAGTTTTTCAGAGCGGGTCTCCAGGACACCGGCGAGGTCGGAGGGAATCTGCCAAGCTGAAGATTTATGGAAACCCTGAAAGGGCTTCTGTTCCTTTCTTCTCTCTCTGGCTTCAAAGAAAACCTCTTTCCTTTCATTTAGAATTCCTAACTCTGGATCCCCTGTGAGACGTTCTGGTTCAGGCCGACTGGCAGATTGGACCAGCATGCTGATACTGGCACAATTCTGTCTCTGTCTCCTCTATTCACTCATCTCTCCGGCTGGAGCTGTCTCAGCTGAATACGCCGGTGGGGGGGAATGCCTCCCCATCACAGAGCGAGTCATTTACCCCTACTTCCAACAGTTCAAAGGCCGAGGTCATCGAGTTAGTCTTGTTTTTGTTGTTATTTGCTCTGCAGCACAACTTATTGGACAACTACCCTCACCATGGTAACCAGGATCTACGTTCCTACCCTCACCATGGTAACCAGGATCTACGTTCCTACTCTCACCATGGTAACCAGGATCTACGTTCCTACCCTCACCATGGTAACCAGGATCTATGTTCCTACCCTCACCATGGTAACCAGGATCTACGTTCCTAACCTCACCATGGTAACCAGGATCTACGTTCCTACCCTCACCATGGTAACCAGGATCTATGTTCCTACCCTCACCATGGTAACCAGGATCTACGTTCCTACCCTCACCATTGTAACCAGGATCTACGTTCCTAACCTCACCATGGTAACCAGGATCTACGTTCCTACCCTCACCATGGTAACCAGGATCTACGTTCCTACCCTCACCATGGTAACCAGGATCTATGTTCCTACCCTCACCATGGTAACCAGGATCTACGTTCCTACCCTCACCATTGTAACCAGGATCTACGTTCCTAACCTCACCATGGTAACCAGGATCTACGTTCCTACCCTCACCATGGTAACCAGGATCTACGTTCCTACCCTCACCATGGTAACCAGGATCTATGTTCCTACCCTCACCATGGTAACCAGGGTCTACGTTCCTACCCTGACCATGGTAACCAGGATCTACGTTCCTACCATCACCATGGTAACCAGGATCTACGTTCCTACCATCACCATGGTAACCAGGATCTACGTTCCTACCCTCACCATGGTAACCAGGATTTATGTTCCTACCCTCACCATGGTAACCAGGATCTATGTTCCTACCCTCACCATGGTAACCAGGATCTACATTCCTACCCTCACCATGGTAACCAGGATCTACAGTATGTTCTACCCTCACCATGGTAACCAGGATCTACGTTCCTACCCTCACCATAACATCTAAAAGCTCATCTCCCTGATATTCGTGCCAAGGTTGGTCATGTTGTGAACCCGTGCCATCCTCCAGTGCTCTTTCCATACCTGTGATTCATTCCATTCTCACACCTGCTCCACGTCTACTCCTCATCAGCTCTACAACCTTCAGCCAATGCAGGACTATTCCTCACCTACCGGTACCAATCATCGGCTTTGTAAATCGATCGATCGTTCTAACCCTGCCTTGAACTAATACCTGACTGTTTGCCCCTGAAATCCAGCCCTGCTTCTCCGTCCCTCTGCCAGCCTGCCTGCTCGTCTACTCTGTCTGCCGAACACGGAAACCCATCACCTCTACCTGCCAGTCATCTCCAGGTTAACCACGTTTGCAGGAAAGATTCTGGTCTATTACTAAAAAAAAAACAAAAACATTGTTGCCATGCCAACACAGACTGGCCTGCACTGTTCTGGCATTGGCTATTTTGGCAGAAAATTCCGACTGAATTGGTTTAAATTATCTGGAGCTGGACGTTACGGGTGACGTAACACACAGTAGGTCAGCTCCGTTAACGGTCTGCCCAACGACCATGAAGGACTGAATGATGGGTCACCTTCAAGTGCTTGATGACCTCATGGACGGCGGAGACTTTCACCAAGGTGACCGTGCAACCTCCGAATCCTGCGCCTGTCATCCTGCTGCCATACACGCCCTTCACCTGCATGGCTGCGGTCACCAGGTCGTCCAACTCCTTGCAGCTGACCTCGTACAGATCCCTGGCAGAGATAGAGAGTCAGCGTACCCCCGCAGCAGTTCACCTGAGAGCTTCTCACCTCAGGGAGTTGTGGCTTTCCAACATGAGCTGCCCCAACTCCTCGTACTTTCCTTGTTCTAGAGCTCTGCAGGCACGGTGAGTCCTCTGAATCTCCATGATCACATGCTCAGCTCGATTGTAAACAACAGGGTTCATTTTGGCCTTGGCACCTGAAAAGTTCAGGAAAGTTAAGAAAACGTTAACCTGGAAAAGTTTGGTTCTACGTTCCTACCCTCACCATGGTAACCAGGATCTACGTTCCTACCCTCACCATGGTAACCAGGATCTACTTTCCTACCCTCACCATGGTAACCAGGATCTACGTTCCTACCCTCACCATGGTAACCAGGATCTACATTCCAACCCCCACTATGAGGGCTCCATCATGGTTGCAGAGGAAGGGGTACTAATCCATGGTTGTGATGAGTTTCCATTCATAATAATAAAGCTAAAACACATTTAAAACCTTTTCTTTGCTTTATTTTGTCTATAAACATTTTGGGTTGCCAACCCCTGACCCGGGCGGAAGGAAAGAAATCCTGTTTACTTGCCAAGTCTTTCATCGTGGCTTCTCTGAGACTTTGTTTCCCCATGATGGCGGCAGCCTCCTGACACTGATTCCGCCTCAGCGGATACTCGCTCATGTACAGGACGTGCTGCACGTTGGAGTTGGTGATGAGGATGACCTTATCTGGGTCAGTCATAGGGACCAGGCTAGCCTTTAGAGACCTACACATAGAGACAACATGTCAACGTGTTCCTACAGAAGATAAGAACCTGTGTGTGGTACCTGCAGTCGATCAGCAAAGTGTACCCCTCCAAACCCAGCACAGAAACAAACTGATCCATGATGCCACACGGAACGCTGGCGAAGGTGTGTTCAGCCTTCTGGCACGCCAACGCTTTGGCCAACGTGTCGCCATCATCTGGAAGAGAGGGAGACATAAGGACGGACAGATGGGTAGATGGATGGACGGATAGATGTCTGACCAGGTGCAATCTGCTGTAGAAAGGTGTAGAAGGCCACTTCCAGCGCGGCAGAGCTGGACAATCCTCCACCGAGCGGGATGCTGCTGCTCACCACCGCTCGGAATGCAGGGACGGGCGGAGCTGGAACAAAATGGTCTCCATGACAACACGGCTATGACGTCAGAGAACTCTCTTCTTTCTTCTTCATCACTTAAAATTTAAGGTAACCGAATGGTTTACCTCTAGGGGTGTAACGGTACCTGTGTTTGAGCCAAACCATTTCGGTGTGTAACGTTCGGGGTCGGTGCAGTTGTGTGTGTTTACAATCTGTAACTGTCTGTGTGTGTAGCAACGTGGAAGCCTCGGCTCACTGCGAACCAATCATCCATGGCTGGTCCCTCATCCAGCTGAGCTCCTACCTCTGGTCTCTCATCCTCCTGAGCTCCTACCTCTGGTCCCTCATCCAGCTGAGCTCCTACCTCTGGTCCCTCATCCAGCTGAGCTCCTACCTCTGGTCTCTCATCCTGCTGAGCTCCTACCTCTGGTCTCTCATCCTGCTGAGCTCCTACCTCTGGTCCCTCATCCTGCTGAGCTCCTACCTCTGGTCTCTCATCCTGCTGAGCTCCTACCTCTGGTCCTTCATCCTGCTGAGCTCCTACCTCTGGTCCTTCATCCTGCTGAGCTCCTACCTCTGGTCCTTCATCCTGCTGAGCTCCTACCTCCGGTCCTTCATCCTGCTGAGCTCCTACGTCTGGTCTCTCATCCTGCTGAGCTCCTACCTCTGGTCTCTCACCCTGCTGAGCTCCTACCTCTGGTCCTTCATCCTGCTGAGCTCCTACCTCTGGTCTCTAATCCTGCTGAGCTCCTACCTCTGGTTCCTCATCCTGCTGAGCTCCTACCTCTGGTCTCTAATCCTGCTGAGCTCCTACCTCTGGTTCCTCATCCTGCTGAGCTCCTACCTCTGGTCTCTAATCCTGCTGAGCTCCTACCTCTGGTTCCTCATCCTGCTGAGCTCCTACCTCTGGTCTCTAATCCTGCTGAGCTCCTACCTCTGGTTCCTCATCCTGCTGAGCTCCCACCTCTGGTCCCTCATCTTGTTGAGCTCCTACCTCTGGTCTCTCATCCTGCTGAGCTCCTACCTCTGGTCCTTCATCCTGCTGAGCTCCTACCTCTGGTCTCTCATCCTGCTGAGCTCCTACCTCTGGTCTCTCACCCTGCTGAGCTCCCACCTCTGGTCTCTCATCCTGCTGAGCTCCTACCTCTGGTCTTTCGTCCTGCTGAGCTCCTACCTCTGGTCTCTAATCCTGCTGAGCTCCTACCTCTGGTTCCTCATCCTGCTGAGCTCCTACCTCTGGTCTCTAATCCTGCTGAGCTCCTACCTCTGGTTCATCATCCTGCTGAGCTCCTACCTCTGGTCTCTCATCCTGCTGAGCTCCTACCTCTGGTCTCTCATCCTGCTGAGCTCCTACCTCTGGTTCCTCATCCTGCTGAGCTCCTACCTCTGGTCCTTCATCCTGCTGAGCTCCTACCTCTGGTCTCTCATCCAGCTGAGCTCCTACCTCTGGTCTCTCATCCTGCTGAGCTCCTACCTCTGGTCTCTCATCCTGCTGAGCTCCTACCTCTGGTCCTTCATCCTGCTGAGCTCCTACCTCTGGTCTCTCATCCTGCTGAGCTCCTACCTCTGGTCCTTCATCCTGCTGAGCTCCTACCTCTGGTCCTTCATCCTGCTGAGCTCCTACCTCTGGTCTCTCATCCTGCTGAGCTTCTACCTCTGGTTCCTCATCCTGCTGAGCTCCTACCTCTGGTCCTTCATCCTGCTGAGCTCCTACCTCTGGTCCTTCATCCAGCTGAGCTCCTACCTCTGGTCTCTCATCCTGCTGAGCTCCTACCTCTGGTCTCTCACCCTGCTGAGCTCCTACCTCTGGTTCCTCATCCTGCTGAGCTCCTACCTCTGGTCTCTCATCCTGCTGAGCTCCTACCTCTGGTCTCTCACCCTGCTGAGCTCCCACCTCTGGTCTCTCATCCTGCTGAGCTCCTACCTCTGGTCTTTCGTCCTGCTGAGCTCCTACCTCTGGTCTCTCATCCTGCTGAGCTTCTACCTCTGGTCCCTCGTCCTGCTGAGCTTCTACCTCTGGTCTCTAATCCTGCTGAGCTCCTACCTCTGGTTCCTCATCCTGCTGAGCTCCTACCTCTGGTCTCTAATCCTGCTGAGCTTCTACCTCTGGTTCCTCATCCTGCTGAGCTCCTACCTCTGGTCTCTCATCCTGCTGAGCTCCTACCTCTGGTTCCTCATCCTGCTGAGCTCCTACCTCTGGTCTCTCATCCAGCTGAGCTCCTACCTCTGGTCTCTCATCCTGCTGAGCTCCTACCTCTGGTCTCTCATCCTGCTGAGCTCCTACCTCTGGTCTCTCACCCTGCTGAGCTCCTACCTCTGGTTCCTCATCCTGCTGAGCTCCTACCTCTGGTCTCTCATCCTGCTGAGCTCCTACCTCTGGTCCCTCATCTTGTTGAGCTCCTACCTCTGGTCTCTCATCCTGCTGAGCTCCTACCTCTGGTTCCTCATCCTGCTGAGCTCCTACCTCTGGTCTCTCATCCTGCTGAGCTCCTACCTCTGGTCTCTCATCCTGCTGAGCTCCTACCTCTGGTCTCTCACCCTGCTGAGCTCCTACCTCTGGTCTCTCACCCTGCTGAGCTCCTACCTCTGGTCTCTACTCCTGCTGAGCTCCTACCTCTGGTTCCTCATCCTGCTTAGCTCCTACCTCTGGTCTCTCACCCTGCTGAGCTTCTACCTCTGGTCTCTAATCCTGCTGAGCTCCTACCTCTGGTCTCTCACCCTGCTGAGCTCCTACCTCTGGTCTCTACTCCTGCTGAGCTCCTACCTCTGGTCTCTCACCCTGCTGAGCTCCTACCTCTGGTCTCTCACCCTGCTGAGCTCCTACCTCTGGTCTCTACTCCTGCTGAGCTCCTACCTCTGGTTCCTCATCCTGCTGAGCTTCTACCTCTGGTCCCTCGTCCTGCTGAGCTTCTACCTCTGGTCTCTAATCCTGCTGAGCTCCTACCTCTGGTTCCTCATCCTGCTGAGCTCCTACCTCTGGTTCCTCATCTTGCTGAGCTCCTACCTCTGGTTCCTCATCCTGCTGAGCTCCTACCTCTGGTCTCTCACCTTGCTGAGCTCCTACCTCTGGTCTCTCATCCTGCTGAGCTCCTACCTCTGGTCTCTAATCCTGCTGAGCTCCTACCTCTGGTTCATCATCCTGCTGAGCTCCTACCTCTGGTCTCTCATCCTGCTGAGCTCCTACCTCTGGTCTCTCATCCTGCTGAGCTCCTACCTCTGGTCTCTCATCCTGCTGAGCTCCTACCTCTGGTCCTTCATCCTGCTGAGCTCCTACCTCTGGTCCCTCATCCTGCTGAGCTCCTACCTCTGATCTCTCACCCTGCTGAGCTCCTTCCTCTGGTCCCTCATCCTGCTGAGCTCCTACCTCTGGTTCCTTATCCTGCTGAGCTCCTACCTCTGGTTCCTCCTCCTGCTGAGCTCCTACCTCTGGTCTCTCATCCTGCTGAGCTCCTACCTCTGGTCCCTCGTCCTGCTGAGCTCCTACCTCTGGTTCCTCCTCCTGCTGAGCTCCTACCTCTGGTTCCTTATCCTGCTGAGCTCCTACCTCTGGTTCCTCCTCCTGCTGAGCTCCTACCTCTGGTCTCTCATCCTGCTGAGCTCCTACCTCTGGTCCCTCATCTTGTCGAGCTCCTACCTCTGGTCTCTCACCCTGCTGAGCTCCTACCTCTGGTTCCTCATCCTGCTGAGCTCCTACCTCTGGTCTCTCATCCTGCTGAGCTCCTACCTCTGGTCTCTCATCCTGCTGAGCTCCTACCTCTGGTCTCTCATCCTGCTGAGCTCCTAACTCTGGTCCCTCATCTTGTCGAGCTCCTACCTCTGGTCTCTCACCCTGCTGAGCTCCTACCTCTGGTTCCTCATCCAGCTGAGCTCCTACCTCTGGTCCCTCATCTTGTCGAGCTCCTACCTCTGGTCTCTCACCCTGCTGAGCTCCTACCTCTGGTTCCTCATCCTGCTGAGCTCCTACCTCTGGTCTCTCATCCTGCTGAGCTCCTACCTCTGGTCTCTCATCCTGCTGAGCTCCTACCTCTGGTCTCTCACCCTGCTGAGCTCCTACCTCTGGTCTCTCATCCTGCTGAGCTTCTACCTCTGGTCCCTCGTCCTGCTGAGCTCCTACCTCTGGTCTTTCGTCCTGCTGAGCTCCTACCTCTGGTCTCTCATCCTGCTGAGCTTCTACCTCTGGTCCCTCATCCTGCTGAGCTCCTACCTCTGGTCTCTCATCCTGCTGAGCTTCTACCTCTGGTCCCTCGTCCTGCTGAGCTTCTACCTCTGGTCTCTAATCCTGCTGAGCTCCTACCTCTGGTTCCTCATCCTGCTGAGCTCCTACCTCTGGTCTCTAATCCTGCTGAGCTTCTACCTCTGGTTCCTCATCCTGCTGAGCTCCTACCTCTGGTCTCTCATCCTGCTGAGCTCCTACCTCTGGTTCCTCATCCTGCTGAGCTCCTACCTCTGGTCTCTCATCCAGCTGAGCTCCTACCTCTGGTCTCTCATCCTGCTGAGCTCCTACCTCTGGTCTCTCATCCTGCTGAGCTCCTACCTCTGGTCTCTCATCCTGCTGAGCTCCTACCTCTGGTTCCTCATCCTGCTGAGCTCCTACCTCTGGTCTCTCATCCTGCTGAGCTCCTACCTCTGGTCCCTCATCTTGTTGAGCTCCTACCTCTGGTCTCTCATCCTGCTGAGCTCCTACCTCTGGTTCCTCATCCTGCTGAGCTCCTACCTCTGGTCTCTCATCCTGCTGAGCTCCTACCTCTGGTCTCTCATCCTGCTGAGCTCCTACCTCTGGTCTCTCACCCTGCTGAGCTCCTACCTCTGGTCTCTCATCCTGCTGAGCTCCTACCTCTGGTCTCTCATCCTGCTGAGCTCCTACCTCTGGTCTCTCACCCTGCTGAGCTCCTACCTCTGGTCTCTCATCCTGCTGAGCTCCTACCTCTGGTCTCTCATCCTGCTGAGCTCCTACCTCTGGTCTCTCACCCTGCTGAGCTCCTACCTCTGGTCTCTACTCCTGCTGAGCTCCTACCTCTGGTTCCTCATCCTGCTTAGCTTCTACCTCTGGTCCCTCGTCCTGCTGAGCTTCTACCTCTGGTCTCTAATCCTGCTGAGCTCCTATCTCTGGTCTCTCACCCTGCTGAGCTCCTACCTCTGGTTCCTCATCCTGCTTAGCTTCTACCTCTGGTCCCTCGTCCTGCTGAGCTTCTACCTCTGGTCTCTAATCCTGCTGAGCTCCTACCTCTGGTCTCTACTCCTGCTGAGCTCCTACCTCTGGTCTCTCACCCTGCTGAGCTCCTACCTCTGGTCTCTCACCCTGCTGAGCTCCTACCTCTGGTCTCTACTCCTGCTGAGCTCCTACCTCTGGTTCCTCATCCTGCTGAGCTTCTACCTCTGGTCCCTCGTCCTGCTGAGCTTCTACCTCTGGTCTCTAATCCTGCTGAGCTCCTACCTCTGGTTCCTCATCCTGCTGAGCTCCTACCTCTGGTTCCTCATCTTGCTGAGCTCCTACCTCTGGTTCCTCATCCTGCTGAGCTCCTACCTCTGGTCTCTCACCTTGCTGAGCTCCTACCTCTGGTCTCTCATCCTGCTGAGTTCCTACCTCTGGTCTCTCATCCTGCTGAGCTCCTACCTCTGGTCCTTCATCCTGCTTAGCTCCTACCTCTGGTCTCTCATCCTGCTGAGCTCCTACCTCTGGTCTCTCATCCTGCTGAGCTCCTACCTCTGGTCTCTCATCCTGCTGAGTTCCTACCTCTGGTCTCTCATCCTGCTGAGCTCCTACCTCTGGTCCTTCATCCTGCTGAGCTCCTACCTCTGGTCTCTCATCCTGCTGAGCTCCTACCTCTGGTCCTTCATCCTGCTGAGCTCCTACCTCTGGTCTCTCATCCTGCTGAGCTCCTACCTCTGGTCTCTAATCCTGCTGAGCTCCTACCTCTGGTCTCTCATCCTGCTGAGCTCCTACCTCTGGTCTCTAATCCTGCTGAGCTCCTACCTCTGGTCCTTCATCCTGCTGAGCTCCTACCTCTGGTCCTTCATCCTGCTGAGCTCCTACCTCTGGTCTCTCATCCTGCTGAGCTCCTACCTCTGGTCTCTAATCCTGCTGAGCTCCTACCTCTGGTCCCTCATCTTGTTGAGCTCCTACCTCTGGTCTCTCATCCTGCTGAGCTCCTAGCTCTGGTCTCTCATCCTGCTGAGCTCCTACCTCTGGTTCCTCATCCTGCTGAGTTCCTACCTCTGGTCTCTCATCCTGCTGAGTTCCTACCTCTGGTCTCTCATCCTGCTGAGCTCCTACCTCTGGTCCTTCATCCTGCTGAGCTCCTACCTCTGGTCTCTCATCCTGCTGAGCTCCTACCTCTGGTCTCTCATCCTGCTGAGCTCCTACCTCTGGTCTCTCATCCTGCTGAGTTCCTACCTCTGGTCTCTCATCCTGCTGAGCTCCTACCTCTGGTCCTTCATCCTGCTGAGCTCCTACCTCTGGTCTCTCATCCTGCTGAGCTCCTACCTCTGGTCCTTCATCCTGCTGAGCTCCTACCTCTGGTCCTTCATCCTGCTGAGCTCCTACCTCTGGTCTCTCATCCTGCTGAGCTCCTACCTCTGGTCTCTCATCCTGCTGAGCTCCTACCTCTGGTCTCTCATCCTGCTGAGTTCCTGCCTGTCAAACATGGTTCCATTGCGTTGGTAAAGTCTGGGCTGGACGGTGGTGCAGTGGTTAGCACAGTGGCTTCACAGCAAGAAGGTCAGGGTTTGAATTCAGGGTGGGGAGGAGGTTTAGAACATTGTCCTTTTCTGTGTGTAGTTTACATGTTCTCCCTGTGTATGTATCGGTTTCCTCCCACTCTTTAAAACCATGTATGTTAGGTTGAAATTGCCCCTAGAAATAAATGTGTGTGTGTGTCTGTGTGGCCCCGCAACGAACCTACGATACTTTCGTGGTGTACCCTGCCTTGAATAAGCCAGGATAGGCTCCAGGCTCCAAAACCGTAGTGTACGCGTCCGGGATGAGCGGTTCAGAAGATGAATGTTTTTAATCAATAGACAAAAAAACAACGAGTACCGTAATTTCACGGCTATAAGGCGCATATAAAAGTCTTAGATTTTCTTCAAAATGAGCGGTGCGTCTTTTCTGCGGGGCTCCTTGTGTGTGAGAAAAGGCGGACCTAAAAGAAAACGCGGTGCCCGCGAGGCGGACCTGAAAGAAAAGGCATGAGAACGTTAAAGAGTGAAGTGTGAGCGGCGTGGGAGCGATGGATGACCGAAGGGTGGAAGACAGCGCCGGGCGAGTTACGCTACAGTTTGCCAATGGATTGTAGATGCTTGGACTAACGTGTCTGCTGGTACTGTTATCCGAGCTTTCTCAAAAGCTGGTATCCTTTCTGAGGAGCCGCACAGTACAGACAGTGACTTTGACAGCGAGGAGCGAAGTGGACCTGCTCTGAAACAGAGGATGAGGACTTTGATGGATTTGAATAAAGACTATTACCGGTAATGTGTTTGTTTAGTATCGTTACTACTTAAATAAAACACAAACAAACTCAGTTTTGCTCCCGATCTATTTTTTAATACCCACATTTGCATGCTTGTGTGTGTGTTGTTGTAAGACGGTGTGTGACTGAGACTGCGCCTTTTCGTACGGTGCGCCTAATGGTCGTGAAATTACGGTAAATGTTTTCACATTTTGTTTGAACTCTGTACCGAAACGTGGTTTTATGTACCGCCACACCCCTTAGTATAACGGTAAGAGGTGTTTACCCCGGTAATGCTGGACGACCCCCTTCACATAGTTACCCCACGGTGGAGTGCCTGGAAGGAGAGGGGCATCCTCAGTGGGCAGGGGGAATTCTATTAGTTTGGGCTCGGTGGCATCCTTTGCCAGTGTCATCACGGTAATTGTTTCACCAGGGATTTGTTTTCCTACGACCACGGTAGCCAGGGGCAACGCCTGGTTTACAAACACAAGTAAAAAAACAATTAAAATAGAACAGATTAAATAGAAAGAGACCCCGCCCCTGACCAGCAGGGGGTAGTCCACCTTGTTCCAGGGGAGGAGGATCTCGAGGTGCTGGTTCCCGTCCCATTCATACGTTCATACATAAATACGTTTATAAATGAAATAAACAATAACATCGTATGTTTACCATTGGCAGTACAAGACCCTGGTTGTAGTCGGTGTGTTCCCCCATCAGGTTGACACTAGCAGGTGCGGACACAGACACACACGGTTCTTCCCCACCGAACAGCTCGCGATATTTAATCTTGGCGATGTCTTCCAACTCGGACACGCTGGGGATTATACTGGCCATTGAAAATGTAATGAGAAGAACCAACTCAAACCATGCCAAAGGTAAACTAGAGGGTTCAATCAGGGTTAAACCTGCTTAGCAACCACCAAACTTTCATCCTATTGGAGGAACTGTTTACATTCAAACCACTTTTAAACGGTTGGAAACCGCGCTCTGATTGGATACTCTGTACTGGTAGTTAGCGTGTGATTGGCTGAGGAAATAAATAAAACATTGGTTTTAATATTGAAATGAAAAATAATAAAAATAATTTTTTTAGTGTTTAAAAACTAAATTTTACACAAAAAGTTCAGTTGAAGAATTTTACTGGTAAAACAACAGCATTTCAAGTCACCATGGTAACCAGGATCTATGTTCCTACCCTCACCATGGTAACCAGGATCTACGTTCCTACTCTCACCGTGGTAACCAGGATCTACATTCCTACCCTCACCATGGTAACCAGGATCTACGTTCCTACCCTCACCATGGTAACTAGGATCTACGTTCCTACCCTCACCATGGTAACCAGGATCTACGTTCCTACCCTCACCATGGTAACCAGGATCTACTTTCCTACCCTCACCATGGTAACCAGGATCTACGTTCCTACCCTCACCATGGTAACCAGGATCTACGTTCCTACCCTCACCATGGTAACCAGGATCTATGTTCCTACCCTCACCATGGTAACCAGGATCTATGTTCCTACCCTCACCATGGTAACCAGGATCTACGTTCCTACCCTCACCATGGTAACCAGGATCTACGTTCCTACCCTCACCATGGTAACCAGGATCTACGTTCCTACCCTCACCATGGTAACCAGGACCTATGTTCCTCCCTCACCATGGTAACCAGGATCTACATTCCTAGATCGTTGCTCCTCCTGGTCGAGAAAAGCCAGATGGTGTAGTTTGGGCATCTGGTTAGGATGCCTCCCTCACTGGTGAGGTGTTCCGTCCCACCAGGAGGAGACCAAGAGTCAGACCCTGGACCTGCTGGAGAGACCATGTCTCACACCTGGACAGGGAACACCTCAGGATCCTCCTGGGTGAGATGGAGGATGCAGCCGGGGTGAGAGAAGCCTGGGCTTCCCGTCTGAGAAGATGAAGGACACAGAAGCAAAGTCAGTTTTAACCCGTTTGTTGCAGTCTTCTGGTCTCTATCCGCCATCATCGCCACCAAAAAAGATACGAAGAAAGCATCAAAAGAGAAACAGTTACAGAAAACAAAAAAAAAGAACAAAAGACAGAAGAAAAGCTGAAAGAATGTAACAAATAAAAAGGAGATTAAAAAATGAAAAGACACAAAGTTTGTCTCAAAAAGAAGTTTATAGAAAAAAAAAATCTCAAACATTTTTCACAAACAAGATGAATCATCAGTGTTGACGTTTCTATAAATCTCCAAGAATCTGATTCGGAAACCCAGGCTTGTCTCTCCCCGACTACATCCTCTAGCTCACCCAGGAGGATCCTGAGGTGTTCCCTGTCTCTCCAGCAGGTCAAAGACTGAGTCCTAATGTTCCTGAGGAGGCTCCTGCGACACCTTAACGTGGATAAAGATGGAGGAAGGAGAGAGGCTGGATCCATACAGCTTGAGCAGCCGAACATGACGGTAACCTGGACAGAAAAGAAGAAGAGTAAACCCAGTGAATCCAGTTTGAGGATCAGCAGTTTGTAACCACACACACCTGTAAGCAGACTGGTGAAAGGCAGGGTGTACTGTCCCAGGAAGTCATCCGCAGACTTAGTGTCACGATCTATTACCACGAAGCGGACCAGAGCCAGGTCAGGAACGTGGATTCTGAAGGTGAAGGTGCAATCCCATCGTGGGTTAAAACCTGGAATGAAGAGTAAGAAGACCCAGTGGATCACCTCCTGCTGTTCCACAAGTCCCTCTACACCAGCCCGCTACTACTACCCTCTAGACTTATACCCCGGTTAGGGACTAAATGGTAGTATCAATATACGTGTCAGTCAGTTTGAACCAGTTTATTGATGAAGGAAAAGAAGGAGAAAAGGCTAGAAGGGAAACAGATAACTTAATCCTGACTACAGTGCACTAACACAATGTGGCCACAAGGTGGTGCCAGAATCAAACGAAATGTTTTGCTTCTGTTTAGTTTACTGATAAAAAGAAGCCTTCTGGAAATTAAAGTCAGAAACAAGGGCGGATCCAGGGATGGGTACGGGGGCGGGGTGGGCAGACCACCAACTCCCCCCCCCCTTTAGTCCACAAAAAAAAAAAAAACAGAAGAAACGAAAGGGGACTAGTCAAGCTATCACTGTACAGGACCAGCGAAGAGGGCACCAAAATGGAGGAAAATGACTCTTATTTTTCAAAATGTTCTGGGGAGGAAGGGGGAGATCGAGGATGGAGGGGGGCACTGGCTTTGGCAATAACCTCACGCCCCCCCCTTTACAAAATCCTGGATCCGCCCCTGAGAAACCAGTGAGACCAGAAGGTACCATTGTTGTCCACATGGTGAGTTTGCTTGTTATCGTTGTCGATCGGGACTCCGTGAATCTCCACCCGTACGTATGGGTCCACGATGGAGCTGGGCTTCTCCCACTCCACTTTAGGAAGCTGCTGAGCTGAGATGACCTGAAACAGGAGGAGGCACGTCAGAGGGCGGAGTTATAGAGGCAGCTTTCTTCTTAGAAAGCAGTACCTTGATGGTGAGCTGAACAGGTTTGTGACCCGGTCCTCCTCCAACGTTTTGGGGGTTAAAGGTGGTGTCCGGTCGGCACATGAAGGGCGGCTTCAGGACGTATCCGCTCAGACCGTTCTGGAGGAAACGACCCTGGTTCAGGTCCATCTGATCGCCAGGCGTCTGGAAGTTCAGAGCCACTGTGGGACAACGGAGACGGACCAGAAAGAGGTCACAATGTGGACCAAGAAGACTGATGTGTGCTCAGTCAGACATGAAGACCAGATACTGTAGATTCCACCGTGTGTCTCTCTGGGTGTCCGAAAACATCCCAGAGAAAAGTTTGGATAACACCCGGTATTCATCCTCTCTGATCTCATAGAGAGTCCTCTGGTTCTGGATCAAATCAAGCTTTCACTTCCTGGTTGAAAAAGTTTCAAAAAAGTCTTCTGGACAGTTCAATTCTTCAACGAGACGTTTCGACTTCCATCCGGAAATCATTTTCAATCTGAATGAAATGGACTGAGGATCTACGTTCCTACCCTCACCATGGTAACCAGGATCTACGTCCCTACCCTCACCATGGTAACCAGGATCTACGTTCCTACCCTCACCATGGTAACCAGGATCTACGTTCCTACCCTCACCGTGGTAACCAGGATCTACGTTCCTACCCTCACCATGGTAACCAGGATCTACGTTCCTACCCTCACCATGGTAACCAGGATCTACGTTCCTACCCTCACCATGGTAACCAGGATCTACGTTCCTACCCTCACCATGGTAACCAGGATCTACGTTCCTACCCTCACCATGGTAACCAGGATCTATGTTCCTGCCCTCACCATGGTAACCAGGATCTACGTTCCTACCCTCACCATGGTAACCAGGATCTACGTTCCTACCCTCACTATGGTAACCAGGATCTATGTTCCTACCCTCACTATGGTAACCAGGATCTACGTTCCTACCCTTACCATGGTAACCAGAATCTACGTTCCTACCCTCACTATGGTAACCAGGATCTACGTTCCTACCCTCACCATGGTAACCAGGATCTACGTTCCTACCCTCACCATGGTAACCAGGATCTACGTTCCTACCCTCACTATGGTAACCAGGATCTACGTTCCTACCCTCACCATGGTAACCAGGATCTACGTTCCTACCCTCACCATGGTAACCAGGATCTACGTTCCTACCCTCACCATGGTAACCAGGATCTACGTTCCTACCTTCACCATGGTAACCAGGATCTACATTCCTACCCTCACCATGGTAACCAGGATCTACGTTCCTACCCTCACCATGGTAACCAGGATCTACGTTCCTACCCTCACCGTGGTAACCAGGATCTACGTTCCTACCCTCACCGTGGTAACCAGGATCTACGTTCCTACCCTCACCATGGTAACCAGGATCTACGTTCCTACCCTCACCATGGTAACCAGGATCTACGTTCCTACCCTCACCGTGGTAACCAGGATCTACGTTCCTACCCTCACCATGGTAACCAGGATCTACGTTCCTACCCTCACCATGGTAACCAGGATCTACGTTCCTACCCTCACCATGGTAACCAGGATCTACGTTCCTACCCTCACCATGGTAACCAGGATCTATGTTCCTACCCTCACCATGGTAACCAGGATCTACGTTCCTACCCTCACTATGGTAACCAGGATCTACATTCCTACCCTTACCATGGTAACCAGGATCTACGTTCCTACCCTCACTATGGTAACCAGGATCTACGTTCCTACCCTCACCATGGTAACCAGGATCTACGTTCCTACCCTCACCATGGTAACCAGGATCTACGTTCCTACCTTCACCATGGTAACCAGGATCTACGTTCCTACCCTCACCATGGTAACCAGGATCTACGTTCCTACCCTCACCATGGTAACCAGGATCTACGTTCCTACCCTCACCATGGTAACCAGGATCTACGTTCCTACCCTCACCATGGTAACCAGGATCTACGTTCCTACCCTCACAATGGTAACCAGGATCTACGTTCCTACCTTCACCATGGTTAGTATAAATAGATTCATCTATTTATACTAACCTGAGTAAAAGATAAAAAAATAGTAAGGCAGGGCTCGACCAATGAGCCTGTGTTACCTATGATGGCCGTGAATGGCTCCTATTGTAACCACAGACCAGTAAACGAACCTATTATAAAAATGCTAAAAGCCTAGTGAAAAGAAATTCCTGCTAATGAGAGGCGTGAAACTGGATCACGAGGTGTCATCTTTAGTCCATGGTTCAAAAGGCTGCTGTAAATCCCGGGCAGAATGTATCTAACGCCTCCACTCCGATTCAGAGAGGGATTTTCTTTCATCACAAAGATGGCTTCCTTCACGCCTCTCGTTAGCAGGAAATTCTATTCACTAGGCTTTTAGCATTTTTATAATAGGTTTGTTTACTGGTCTGTGGCTACAATAGGAGCCATTCACGGCCATCATAGGTAACACAGGCTCATTGGTCGAGCCCTTCTTACTATTTTTTACCTTTTACTCAGGTTAGTATAAATAGATCCAGGTTTCAGTCCATTTCATTCAGATTGAAAAGGATTTCCAGATGGAAGTCGAAACGTCTCGATCAAGAATTAAACTGTCCAGAAGACTTTTTAGAAACTTTTTCTACTATGGATCACTTCTGGATGAATGAGGGACTACATGGACTTTCACTTCCAGGTTATGATGACCTCATTAGGACCGAGGTTTCACCAGCTCGTGGCCTCGATGAGGTCCAAACCTCACCGATCTGACAGCCTCCGTTCCACATCTCCTGAGGGTTATAGTTGGAAGACAGCAGACGATGACCAGATGGGTAGATCCTGCTCAGCTGGTGGCAGTTGTGTCGCACAAACTCCGTCCCTGAAGAAACAGGATGATTTTAAAGAGCCTTTCTGAGCTCCAGTAGAAGAACCCCTCCCCCCTCCTCCTCCTCCTCCTTCGTACCTGATTCTTTCACCAGTTTAAGGGCCTCCGTCTCACTGAAGGAGGACATCTCACTGGACGGCCTTCTGGAAGCTTCTTCAAAGCTTTTAAAGTGAACGCTGGACGTGTAGACCACCAAGTCTGACAGCTCCTCACTCAGCTCGGACACACCTGTCTGGTCACACACACACACACACACGTTATCTAAAGAGCCTGCTCTCCTCGTTCTGACCACCACGCCCCTGACAGACCAACCTTCTTCTCCAGTTTACTTCCTTTCTGTTTTTTCTCGGACTCTTCGTCTGAGAAGTAACCGTCTGGGGAACCGTAAGAGGAACCCTCCTGTAACTTCTTTGCCTTCACCAGAATCTTCCACTTCAAATCCTGTAGTGGGCACAAACGGAGAGAATCACTGAGATGGCAGAGCTCCACCCTCATTCATGATAACCAATGAGTGGTTTCCAGTTGGTCCACAGACCAATCAGACTCTACCTACCTGTGGAGACGGCAGCCGGCTGGAATCCTGACCTTCCAGGGGTTTGGTGAGCAGTTTGTTCCCCAGGATGGAGCGCATATGTCGGGCCATGACCGTCTGCTGCTCCACGGAGCAATGGTTCTCCAGGGATAGGATCAGAGGGTACGGAGACACCTGGATGAGGAAGAGAGGTTGAGCAGTGAATGAGATAAACACACAGATTTCTGTTAAAGGAAGTGATGTCACTTCCTGTTGAATAACTCACCTTAAAGGCATACTCGTTAATTGTTTTGATGACGTCAACAAATAGAACCGGAGAGGTGACAGAGTGTCCATGTGTGATTATGGGTTCTCCTTTATCCCCATCCCAGCAGTCCAACTCCACGCAGCGACAGCCATGAATCAGAGCTCTGAAAAGAAAGTGGTGAGAGCTTGTAAAGATTGGTTTAATTTTAACAGAACTCCTGACATCGTGATGAAGAAAGAGATGAGCCAAAAGTGTTTGAGTTACCAGTATATCTACGTTCCTACCCTCACCATGGTAACCAGGACCTACGTTCCTACCCTCACCATGGTAACCAGGACCTACGTTCCTACCCTCACCATGGTAACCAGGATCTACGTTCCTACCCTCACCATGGTAACCAGGACCTACGTTCCTACTCACACCATGGTAACCAGGATCTACGTTCCTACCCTCACCATGGTAACCAGGACCTACGTTCCTACTCACACCATGGTAACCAGGATCTACGTTCCTACCCTCACCATGGTAACCAGGACCTACGTTCCTACCCTCACCATGGTAACCAGGACCTACGTTCCTACTCACACCATGGTAACCAGGATCTACGCTCCTACCCTCACCATGGTAACCAGGATCTACATTCCTACCCTCACCATGGTAACCAAGATCTACGTTCAGACCCTCACCGTGGTAACCAGGATCTACGTTCCTACCCTCACCATGGTTACCAGGGTCTACGTTCCTTCCCTCACCATGGTAACCAGGATCTACGTTCCTACCCTCACCATGGTAACCAGGATCTACGTTCCTACCCTCACCATGGTAACCAGGACCTACGTTCCTACCCTCACCATGGTAACCAGGATCTACATTCCTACCCTCACCATGGTTACCAGGACCTACGTTCCTACCCAGACCATGGTAACCAGGACCTACGTTCCTACCCTCACCACGGTAACCAGGATCTACGTTCCTACCCTCACCATGGTAACCAGGATCTACGTTCCTAGCCTCACCATGGTAACCAGGATTTACGTTCCTACCTTCACCATGGTAACCAGGATTTACGTTCCTACCCTCACCATGGTAACCAGGATCTACGTTCAGACCCTCACCGTGGTAACCAGGATCTACGTTCAGATCCTCACCATGGTAACCAGGATCTACGTTCCTACCCTCACCATGGTAACCAGGATCTACGTTCCTACCCTCACCATGGTAACCAGGATCTACGTTCCTACCCTCACCATGGTAACCAGGATCTAAGTTCCACCCCGAGATGGATTGATTACCGTATGAAGGGCTCCGTGCTGCTCTCTCCTCCCACCTGGTTCCTGGACAGGTAGGTGTTGTGTGAGGAGGAGATGAAGTAGTGAGTGAGCGGTTGTGTCATGTCTTGATAAACTTGACCGTGTTTCGGATTGAACACACAGTTCTCATCAGACACCATGTACATGGTGAACCCGTTTTGGGTCATCTGGTTCTTCTTGACTGAAAACAAACACGTTGGTAACGTTTGAATAAAATCAGTGAACGTGCCAGGTTGAGGGTTCTGGTCGGTCGTACCTTGCTCAGTCAGCTCGTAGGTCTGGATGAGTTTTTTAACATGAGCATCTGAAGCTTCTCCTCCTTGGTCCTTCAGGAAGTTCTTCAGGTCCTTGGTGGACAACACGTGCCTTTTCGTAGCGTAGTGGATGAAGATCTCCCCCAGCTCAGGTCGGTACAACAGCTTTCTGCAGAAGGTCTCAATCTCTTTCCGGTCGAGGTAATCCGTTTCTGACCGATCACATTCCTGTTGGAGAGAAGATGCATTTTTATGACCATAAAACTCACTGAAAAGTCTTCTCAGCACCACCTAGCCCAGGGGTGGGAAAACCTTTTGGTTCATGGGCCACATTGAGTTCTAACATTCGACCAGGTGGCTGGAACAGGAGCAGATGGATGGCATGCTTTGGTAACCTCTAGATTAGACGTTCCGAGCTCTCTCTCTTGAACTGCTTGGAGCCACCGGGCACATGAATTTACCCAGCAGGGGATTCATAAATTATTCTAAATCTCAATTCTATTATTGATCTAATTTTAATCTCCAATCACGGCTCAAATCAGGTTATTAATTCAATAAAATATTGTATCTGTTGTGATTCCATCTCCAGCCAACAGAGAGAGCTCTGGACCTTCCTGCTTCTGTATTCCTCCCATGTCCTACCAGCCCTGCCCAGGTCGCCTCAAGCCCTGCCCATGTCAAGCCCTGCCTATGTCAAGCCCTGCCCATGTCAAGCCCTGCCCATGGATCCTTGACCACCTTGAGGGAGGGGTGCTGTCATGACTCCCTCGCCTGCCCTCAGAAGGAGCCCTGGACCTTCCTCCGTCTCCCGGATTCCAACCGGATACTAAACACCTGTAGTCATTGATGTCATGCTGACTACTTGTGGGTCATATTTAGCTGCTCCCTGACTTCATGGTCGGGTCATTACCCCTTCCGGCCAGGTCTTCCTGGCTGCCCGACCTAGAGACATTCCTTGTTCTAACCCTGTGCCTCGCTGGACCCTTTTTTGTCCTGCAGTCGGGTCCTCCTCCTCCTTCCACACCCTCACCATGACAGCATCATTCTCTCACGTACGACAGTTAAAGATTTTTACAGCTCCAGATTAAGTTGGGAGATTTTGAACATACCGTGAAAAGAGAGCGAGTACATTTTTCGCCCAGGTCGATGTTGATCATCTGCAGCAGCTTCTGGACCTCCTGGTAGCTCATCTGATAGTCTTTGTTCTGGTCGGCCTCGTTCAGCTTTGCATTAATCCAAGTATAACAGAACAGGGTCAAGAAAGCAGTGAGTGAATACATGGAGGAATTAGACAGAGATGGAGTTGTAGAAAAGTGTAGACGTGTGGTGAAGAAAGAGCTGAGCCGAAAAGTAAAGCTCTAGATTTACAAGTCGATCTACGTTCCTACCCTCACCATGGTAACCAGGATCTACATTCCTACCCTCACCATGGTAACCAGGATCTACGTTCCTACCCTCACCATGGTAACCAGGATCTACATTCCTACCCTCACCATGGTAACCAGGATCTACGTTCCTACCCTCACCATGGTAACCAGAATCTACGTTCCTACCCTCACCATGGTAACCAGGATCTACGTTCCTACCCTCACCATGGTAACCAGAATCTACGTTCCTACCCTCACCATGGTAACCAGAATCTACGTTCCTACCCTCACCATGGTAACCAGGATCTACGTTCCTACCCTCACCATGGTAACCAGGATCTACGTTCCTACCCTCACCATGGTAACCAGGATCTACGTTCCTACCCTCACCTTGGTAACCAGGATCTGCGTTCCTACCCTCACCGTGGTAACCAGGATCTACGTTCCTACCCTCACCATGGTAACCAGGATCTATGTTCCTACCCTCACCGTGGTAACCAGGATCTATGTTCCTACCCTCACCTTGGTAACCAGGATCTGCGTTCCTACCCTCACCGTGGTAACCAGGATCTACGTTCCTACCCTCACCATGGTAACCAGGATCTACATTCCTACCCTCACCTTGGTAACCAGGATCTACGTTCCTACCCTCACCACGGTAACCAGGATCTACGTTCCTACCCTCACCATGGTAACCAGGATCCACGTTCCTACCCACACCATGGTAACCAGCTGTGAGTGCCAACCTTACAAACGAGTCCGCGGATTCAAACGGCCAAAAGGAGCTCCCTCCGCAGGGTGGCCGGCCTCTCACTCAGAGACAAGGTGAGGAGCTCTGCCATCCGTGAGGAGCTCGGAGTAAACCCACTCCTCCTCCAGGCCGAAAGAAGCCAGATGGGGTGGTTCAGGGATCTGGTCCGGATGCCTCCCGAGCACCTGCTGGTGAGGTGTTTCCGGCACGTCCCACCAGGAGGAGATCAAGAGGCAGACCCCGGACCTGCTGGGAAGACTATGTCTCTCAGCTGGACAGGGAACACCTCAGGATCCTCATGGGTGAGATGGAGGATGCAGCCGGGGTGAGAGAAGCCTGGGTTTCCTGCCTGAGCCTGTTGCCCCCGCGACCTGGCCCTGGATAAGCGGAAGACGACGGAACAGAAATGAAAGGATATTGGTCAAGTTTCTCTTTGTGGGTCATGTTGTCCACCCTGTCCTTCAGGGTGCGGATTCCTTGGACCCAGTGCTTGGCCTCCTTTTCACTCTGACAGTAGAGATTGAGGCTCCGACGGCGTGTGTTGAAGACCACTGTTAGGCAATGAGCGTCTGGTACCGAACCAGCAACCTTCTTCAGAGTCTCGGTTTGACAGCCTTCTTTAACACAATCGATGTCCGTCACTCTGACTGAGAAACAAAGATCAACAACAGGAAAGGATTAGGGCGACATGAGGGAGAGAAGTATCAGGAAGATATTCAAGCAGAAAAAATGACCAAATGTGTCATGGTCCCCCTCTCTTCTGGAACACCCCTTCCCTCCTATCCTGCTCTCAGCCCTAATTTGGCACACCTAGTCCTATTCCCAAGTGGTGCCTTGTTTCCCTCAGGACTATTTAAGCCCCTCATTTCCCTGCAGGGGTTATTCCCCTCATCCCTCTCTTGCTGCTTCCCTTTCAATGCACTGCTCCACTGGCCTGCAGTCCTACCTCCATGCAGCCTTCCCATTGAGCTCCATAGCTCTGGTCCTCATCCTGCTGAGCTCATATCCGTGGTTCCAGTTGAGCTCCTACGTCTAGTCCCTCATCACCCAGTCGAGCTCCATCCCTCGCACTCAACCACAGTGATAGGTTCTCCTCTCTGTCAGTCTGTTAAATGAACCAATCAATTAGCTATGAGCTGACCTATAATCCCGCCCACGACTCTCCCACTGTTTAAGATCTACAGCAAGGAGGATCCAAGAAACAGTCATGAAGCAACTGATCCGGACTTTAATGAGAAGGTCGGTCAGTCAGCTTCTTACCCGTCTATCCCTTACGAGGTTGTGGGGGGGTCCCAAACCCCGGAGCCCATCGCGGCTGATTTGAGGGGCATGGTAAAGCCCAAATAGGTTGCCACTCTGTCGCGGGGCCACACACATACAACCATTCACACACACTCATTACTAGGAGCAATCATGTGGTGACCAATCAACCTAACATGCATGTTTTTGGAGGGTGGGAGAAAACCACCCCATACACAGGGAGAACATGCAAACTCCACATAGAAAGGGCAGTGTTCCAAACCTCGTGACCAACCAGAACTTGAGCCCACAACATTCTTACTGTGAGGCCACTGTGCAACTCCCTGCGCCACCGTGCCGTCCTAAACAGAAGGTGATTGAAAACTTTGTGAAATAAAGAAGTTGTGTGGATCATAAACATGAGAAAATAAAACTTTTAAATATTCATGTCCTGGCATGTGATATTAACCACCAGCTGCAACTGTTACCACCCATCTGTAAGAGCGCCAGTCAGATCACACGACACGTTACATAGAAAGATCAGAGAATTTCCAAGTAAACCGTTCTGTTTCTTCCGTGTGTCACCTTCAGGCAGATTGGCTGACACCTTCTAGTTTCTAAAGAAATTAGTTTGACTATTTGCTCGAGGCGATTGGAGCAGGTTTTATGACAACGGCAGGTTTCAAATGTTCCCTCGGATTATAGAACAGAATTTAATACCTACGTTCCTACCCTCACCATGGTAACTAGGATCTACGTTTCTACCCTCACCATGGTAACCAGGATCTACATTCCTACCCTCACCATGGTAACCAGGATCTACGTTCCTACCCTCACCATGGTAACCAGGATCTACATTCCTACCCTCACCATGGTAACCAGGATCTACGTTCCTACCTTCACCATGGTAACCAGGATCTATGTTCCTACCCTCACCATGGTAACCAGGATCTACGTTCCTACTCTCACCATGGTAACCAGGATCTACGTTCCTACCCTCACCATGGTAACCAGGATCTACGTTCCTACCCTCACCGTGGTAACCAGGATCTACGTTCCTACCTTCACCATGGTAACCAGGATCTATGTTCCTACCCTCACCATGGTAACCAGGATCTACGTTCCTACCCTCACCGTGGTAACCAGGATCTACGTTCCTACCTTCACCATGGTAACCAGGATCTATGTTCCTACCCTCACCATGGTAACCAGGATCTACGTTCCTACTCTCACCATGGTAACCAGGATCTACGTTCCTACCCTCACCATGGTAACCAGGATCTACGTTCCTACCCTCACCGTGGTAACCAGGATCTACGTTCCTACCCTCACCGTGGTAACCAGGATCTACGTTCCTACCCTCACCACGGTAACCAGGATCTACGTTCCTACTCTCACCATGGTAACCAGGATCTACGTTCCTACTCTCACCATGGTAACCAGGATCTACGTTCCTACTCTCACCGTGGTAACCAGGATCTACGTTCCTACCTTCACCGTGGTAACCAGGATCTACGTTCCTACCCTCACCGTGGTAACCAGGATCTACGTTCCTACCCTCACCATGGTAACCAGGATCTACGTTCCTACTCTCACCATGGTAACCAGGATCTACGTTCCTACCTTCACCGTGGTAACCAGGATCTACGTTCCTACCTTCACCGTGGTAACCAGGATCTACGTTCCTACTCTCACCGTGGTAACCAGGATCTACGTTCCTACCTTCACCGTGGTAACCAGGATCTACGTTCCTACTCTCACCATGGTAACCAGGATCTACGTTCCTACTCTCACCATGGTAACCAGGATCTACGTTCCTACCTTCACCATGGTAACCAGGATCTACGTTCCTACTCTCACCATGGTAACCAGGATCTACGTTCCTACCCTCACCATGGTAACCAGGATCTACGTTCCTACTCTCACCATGGTAACCAGGATCTACATTCCTACCCTCACCATGGTAACCAGGATCTACGTTCCTACCTTCACCATGGTAACCAGGATCTACGTTCCTACCTTCACCATGGTAACCAGGATCTACGTTCCTACCCTCACCATGGTAACCAGGATCTACGTTCCTACTCTCACCGTGGTAACCAGGATCTACGTTCCTACTCTCACCGTGGTAACCAGGATCTACGTTCCTACCTTCACCATGGTAACCAGGATCTACGTTCCTACCCTCACCATGGTAACCAGGATCTACGTTCCTACTCTCACCGTGGTAACCAGGATCTACGTTCCTACTCTCACCGTGGTAACCAGGATCTACGTTCCTACCCTCACCATGGTAACCAGGATCTACGTTCCTACTCTCACCGTGGTAACCAGGATCTACGTTCCTACCTTCACCATGGTAACCAGGATCTACGTTCCTACCCTCACCATGGTAACCAGGATCTACGTTCCTACCCTCACCATGGTAACCAGGATCTATGTTCCTACCCTCACCATGGTAACCAGGATCTACGTTCCTACCCTCACCATGGTAACCAGGATCTACGTTCCTACCCTCACCATGGTAACCAGGATCTACGTTCCTACCCTCACCATGGTAACCAGGATCTACGTTCCTACCCTCACCATGGTAACCAGGATCTATGTTCCTACCCTCACCATGGTAACCAGGATCTACGTTCCTACTCTCACCGTGGTAACCAGGATCTATGTTCCTACCCTCACCATGGTAACCAGGATCTACGTTCCTACCTTCATCATGGTAACCAGGATCTACATTACTACCCTCACCATGGTAACCAGGATCTACATTCCTACCCTCACCATGGTAACCAGGATCTACGTTCCTATGCTCACCATGGTAACCAGGATCTACGTTCCTACTCTCACCATGGTAACCAGGATCTACGTTCCTACCCTCACCATGGTAACCAGGATCTACGTTCCTACCCTCACCATGGTAACCAGGATCTACGTTCCTACCCTCACCGTGGTAACCAGGATCTACGTTCCTACTCTCACCATGGTAACCAGGATCTATGTTCCTACCCTCACCATGGTAACCAGGATCTACGTTCCTACCTTCACCATGGTAACCAGGATCTACGTTCCTACCCTCACCATGGTAACCAGGATCTACGTTCCTACCTTCACCATGGTAACCAGGATCTATGTTCCTACCCTCACCATGGTAACCAGGATCTACGTTCCTACTCTCACCATGGTAACCAGGATCTACGTTCCTACCCTCACCATGGTAACCAGGATCTACGTTCCTACCCTCACCGTGGTAACCAGGATCTACGTTCCTACCTTCACCATGGTAACCAGGATCTATGTTCCTACCCTCACCATGGTAACCAGGATCTACGTTCCTACCCTCACCGTGGTAACCAGGATCTACGTTCCTACCTTCACCATGGTAACCAGGATCTATGTTCCTACCCTCACCATGGTAACCAGGATCTACGTTCCTACTCTCACCATGGTAACCAGGATCTACGTTCCTACCCTCACCATGGTAACCAGGATCTACGTTCCTACCCTCACCGTGGTAACCAGGATCTACGTTCCTACCCTCACCGTGGTAACCAGGATCTACGTTCCTACCCTCACCACGGTAACCAGGATCTACGTTCCTACTCTCACCATGGTAACCAGGATCTACGTTCCTACTCTCACCATGGTAACCAGGATCTACGTTCCTACTCTCACCGTGGTAACCAGGATCTACGTTCCTACCTTCACCGTGGTAACCAGGATCTACGTTCCTACCCTCACCGTGGTAACCAGGATCTACGTTCCTACCCTCACCATGGTAACCAGGATCTACGTTCCTACTCTCACCATGGTAACCAGGATCTACGTTCCTACCTTCACCGTGGTAACCAGGATCTACGTTCCTACCTTCACCGTGGTAACCAGGATCTACGTTCCTACTCTCACCATGGTAACCAGGATCTACGTTCCTACCCTCACCATGGTAACCAGGATCTACGTTCCTACCCTCACCATGGTAACCAGGATCTACGTTCCTACTCTCACCATGGTAACCAGGATCTACGTTCCTACCTTCACCGTGGTAACCAGGATCTACGTTCCTACTCTCACCATGGTAACCAGGATCTACGTTCCTACTCTCACCGTGGTAACCAGGATCTACGTTCCTACCTTCACCATGGTAACCAGGATCTACGTTCCTACTCTCACCATGGTAACCAGGATCTACGTTCCTACTCTCACCGTGGTAACCAGGATCTACGTTCCTACCCTCACCATGGTAACCAGGATCTACGTTCCTACTCTCACCGTGGTAACCAGGATCTACGTTCCTACTCTCACCATGGTAACCAGGATCTACGTTCCTACCCTCACCATGGTAACCAGGATCTACGTTCCTACTCTCACCGTGGTAACCAGGATCTACGTTCCTACCCTCACCATGGTAACCAGGATCTACGTTCCTACCTTCACCATGGTAACCAGGATCTACGTTCCTACCCTCACCATGGTAACCAGGATCTACGTTCCTACTCTCACCATGGTAACCAGGATCTACGTTCCTACCCTCACCGTGGTAACCAGGATCTACGTTCCTACTCTCACCGTGGTAACCAGGATCTACGTTCCTACCTTCACCATGGTAACCAGGATCTACGTTCCTACCCTCACCATGGTAACCAGGATCTACGTTCCTACCCTCACCATGGTAACCAGGATCTATGTTCCTACCCTCACCATGGTAACCAGGATCTACGTTCCTACCCTCACCATGGTAACCAGGATCTACGTTCCTACCCTCACCATGGTAACCAGGATCTACGTTCCTACCCTCACCATGGTAACCAGGATCTATGTTCCTACCCTCACCATGGTAACCAGGATCTACGTTCCTACTCTCACCGTGGTAACCAGGATCTATGTTCCTACCCTCACCATGGTAACCAGGATCTACGTTCCTACCTTCATCATGGTAACCAGGATCTACGTTCCTACCCTCACCGTGGTAACCAGGATCTACGTTCCTACTCTCACCATGGTAACCAGGATCTACGTTCCTACCTTCACCATGGTAACCAGGATCTACGTTCCTACCCTCACCATGGTAACCAGGATCTACGTTCCTACCCTCACCATGGTAACCAGGATCTATGTTCCTACCCTCACCATGGTAACCAGGATCTACGTTCCTACCCTCACCATGGTAACCAGGATCTACGTTCCTACTCTCACCGTGGTAACCAGGATCTACGTTCCTACTCTCACCGTGGTAACCAGGATCTACGTTCCTACCCTCACCATGGTAACCAGGATCTATGTTCCTACCCTCACCATGGTAACCAGGATCTACGTTCCTACCCTCACCATGGTAACCAGGATCTACGTTCCTACCCTCACCGTGGTAACCAGGATCTACGTTCCTACCCTCACCGTGGTAACCAGGATCTACGTTCCTACCTTCACCATGGTAACCAGGATCTACGTTCCTACTCTCACCATGGTAACCAGGATCTACGTTCCTACCTTCACCATGGTAACCAGTATCTACGTTCCTACCCTCACCGTGGTAACCAGGATCTACGTTCCTACCCTCACCGTGGTAACCAGGATCTACGTTCCTACCCTCACCATGGTAACCAGGATCTACGTTCCTACCCTCACCATGGTAACCAGGATCTACGTTCCTACTCTCACCGTGGTAACCAGGATCTACGTTCCTACCTTCACCATGGTAACCAGGATCTACGTTCCTACCCTCACCATGGTAACCAGGATCTACGTTCCTACTCTCAGCGTGGTAACCAGGATCTATGTTCCTACCCTCACCATGGTAACCAGGATCTACGTTCCTACTCTCACCGTGGTAACCATGATCTACGTTCCTACCCTCACCATGGTAACCAGGATCTACGTTCCTACCTTCACCATGGTAACCAGGATTTACGTTCCTACCTTCGCCATGGTAACCAGGATCTACGTTCCTACCTTCACCATGGTAACCAGGATCTACGTTCCTACCTTCGCCATGGTAACCAGGATCTACGTTCCTACCCTCACCATGATAACCAGGATCTACGTTCCTACCCTCACCATGGTAACCAGGATCTACATTCCTACCCTCACCATGGTAACCAGGATCTACGTTCCTACTCTCACCATGGTAACCAGGATCTACGTTCCTACCCTCACCATGGTAACCGGGATCCACGTTCCTACCCTCACCATGGTAACCAGGATCTACGTTCCTACCCTCACCATGGTAACCAGGATCTACGTTCCTACCCTCACCATGGTAACCAGGATCTACATTCCGACACCTCCTGGTCTCGCCTGCTGTCGTGAGGAACAGTTGGCAAGTCTGCCCCCTAGTCCGGGATATGAGCCAAAGAACCCAAATACTCGACACCAAAAAGGAGGTTTTTCCCCACACATCGTCCTGTTTCTCACTAAAGAGATTTAGAGTGAGGACTAGGACTCCTGGTTCTGGTCCAGGAAGGAGACGTGTGTGTGTGTGATCAGTCAAACTAAATCTGAACTAGAACTCACAGGAGCGGTGAGAGCCACAGGCAGACAACTTCTTGGACGGGTACGAGATCTTGACACCATCCTCACGGAGGGACAGGGTTCGTTGTCTCTGCCACCGGGTCGAGCGTACCTTCAAATAAAAACCATGAAACTCATTCAGTCTCCAACCGGTCGTTTATCTCAGGTTTAGGACCATCATACCTTCGTCATGTCAGAGCCTTTTATCATTTGCTTCACGTCGTCGTCCTCATGGACCCCTGGAAGACAAACACGGACAGGATGGATGCTGAAGCCGAGACGAGGTGGTGAGACGGCTTCTCAAATCAAGGAGTTAAGAGTTTTAGAACCGGTGGGATCTTTACAGTTACGTCTGCATTCTGAAATATCAGACTGCTTCTCTCTCTTTGTGAAAACAGTCTGACCTCGCAGCATCGGGGTTCTCTCGCCCACAGTGGGCGGGAACTTTTTATCTGCTCTTCCTCTTCAGGGTGGCTGGGCTCTCACTCAGAGATTGGGTGAAGAGCTCTGCCATCCGGGAGGAGGTCGGTTACGAGCCGGTCCTCCTCCAGGTTGAGAGAAGCTGGATGGGGTGGACCAGATGCCCCCCGACCGCCTCGCTGGTGAGGTGTTTCGGGGACGTCCCACCAGGAGGAGACCTAGAGGCAGACCCCGGACCTGCTGGAGAGACCATGTCTCACAGCTGGACAGGGAACACCTCAGGATCCTCCTGGGTGAGATGGAAGATGCAGCCGGGGTGAGAGAAACCTGGGCTTCCCGTCTGAGGCTGTTGCCCCGGCGACCCGGCCCCGGATGAGCGGAAGATGACGAACCGGACACACTCATTCCTAGCGGCCAACCAACCTAACATATTTGTTTTTGGAGGGTGGGAGAAAACCATGATGCAGCCCAATTGTTGTTTGTTTTTCCCACATGTTGGTTGAAGACGATCTCGTCACTTTGTCCCCCTCTTGGATCCCCTGGTTCAAGGACAGACACTCCTCCTCTTCCTCACTCCTTCCCCTCACCCTCCCCTCTGTATTCCTTGTCCGCTCCAGCGACTCAAGCCACAGGAAACACAGACATTAAGGATGTAAATCATTAAGAATAAACAAAGGGGGAGGCGGTAGCTCAGTGGTGAAGTGTCTGCCCTAGGACCGGGAGGAGCTGGTTTGAATCCCACTGAGCTCATGCCTAGGTGTCCTTAAGGAAGACACTGAACCCCCCATTTCTCCCACCATTGGTGCTGTTATGGCAGCCTGCTGCGGTGCAATGCAGTTGCACCTTCCTCATTGTGAGACTAATAAAGGTTTGAATTCCGTTCCGTCATCTTCCGGTTGTTCCTCCCGGATGGCAGAGCTCCTCACCCTATTTCTGAGTGAGAGCACAGCAACCCTGCGGAGAAGGCTCTATTCGGCCGCTTGTATCCGCAATCTCATTCTTTCGGTCGCCACCCAAAGCTGGTTACCATGGTGAGGGTAGGAACGTAGACCCTGGTTACCATGGTGAGGGTAGGAACGTAGATCCTGGTTACCATGGTGAGGGTAGGAACGTAGACCCTGGTTACCATGGTGAGGGTAGGAACGTAGATCCTGGTTACCATGGTGAGGGTAGGAACGTAGATCCTGGTTACCATGGAGAGGGTAGGAACGTAGATCCTGGTTACCATGGAGAGGGTAGGAACGTAGATCCTGGTTACCATGGTGAGGGTAGGAACGTAGATCCTGGTTACCATGGTGAGGGTAGGAACGTAGATCCTGGTTACCATGGTGAGGGTAGGAACGTAGATCCTGGTTACCATGGTGAGGGTAGGAACGTAGATCCTTGTTACCATGGTGAGGGTAGGAACGTAGATCCTTGTTACCATGGTGAGGGTAGGAACGTAGATCCTGGTTACCATGGTGAGGGTAGGAATGTAGATCCTGGTTACCATGGTGAGGGTAGGAACGTAGATCCTGGTTACCATGGTGAGGGTAGGAACGTAGATCCTGGTTACCATGGTGAGGGTAGGAACGTAGATCCTTGTTACCATGGTGAGGGTAGGAACGTAGATCCTGGTTACCATGGTGAGGGTAGGAACGTAGATCCTGGTTACCATGGTGAGGGTAGGAACGTAGATCCTGGTTACCATGGTGAGGGTAGGAACGTAGATCCTGGTTACCATGGTGAGGGTAGGAACGTAGATCGACTTCTAAATCCAGAGCTTTACTTTTCGGCTCAGCTCTCTCTTTACTACGACGAACCGATGCAGCGTCCTAGTTAAATAAATCAGCAAGGTTTGAATTATTATTATTATTAATCAGGGTTTGCAATCTGCCGACCCTGGTAGGTCAAATCTGTCCTGTAATACTCGACATGCAGGTCATTATTCTGCTTGTCACCACCCGGACAGGACAGGGTGATGACGTTAAACCCACATCTGGATGTTATGAAGTAGGTTAAAGATATTCTCCTTAGCCAACATTTCAAAGTGCTCCTTCAAGAAAAAACTCATTCTAAAGACTCACCCAGGTCTTTGAGAGGATCCATGGTGGTAGATATGAACTTTTTCCTGCTTCTCAACATGATGTTTTGCAGATGGATCTTTAATCCTTCTCCCAGTGAGCTGGATTCTACAGAAACCTGGACCTGCTGCTTCTGGTTTAACGAAAATAATCTACAACAAAGAAAAACAAGCTCCTGATGTTTTTCTTTTTAATCTGTGTGACTCTGATTCGTTCTGTGATTAGCAGGAAGAATGTGACGGGGTTGTCAGACTGGATCTACCTGGCACCTGGCCCCACGTGGAGCAGCCTCAGACAGAAAGCCCAGGCTCTTTTGATGATTTCCTCTGACTTAAATAAAAAACAAAGTGTTCTAACTTTTTTAAAAAATCTATCCACATGTTTCTGTTTTGTTTTTACATCCTGGTTAGGAGTGCAGCGGCACGATGAAGGACTGGGTAACACAGTAGCCTCACAGCAAGAAGGTCGTGGGTTCAAGTCCCGGGGTGGGGATGGGGCTTGAAACACTGGCCTTTCTGTGTGGAGTTTGCATGTTCTCCCGTGTTTGTGTGGGTTTTCTCCAGGTACTCCTTTTCCCTCGCACCCTCCAAAAATACTGTATGCATGCTAAGTTGATTGGCCGGTGCCAAAATTGCCACAATGAGTGTGTGGCCCCACGTTAGACTGGCGACCTGTTCAGGGTGTACCCGGTCCCTTGCCTTGGACTCCTTCCTTCTTATTTACAGACCCATATTACAAGTCCGTGTAGTCCCTCATTCATCCAGGAGTGATCCATAGTAGAAAAAGTTTCTAAAAAGTCTTCTGGACAGTTTAATTCTTGATCGAGACGTTTCAACTTCCATCTGGAAATCATTTTCAATCTGAATGAAATGGACTGAAAACTGGATCTATTTATACTAACCTGAGTAAAAGGTAAAAAAAATAGTAAGAAGGGCTCGACCAATGAGCCTGTGTTACCTATGATGGCCGTGAATGGCTCCTATTGTAGCCACAGACCAGTAAACAAAACCTATTATAAAAATGCTAAAAGCCTAGTGAATAGAAATTCCTGCTAACGAGAGGCGTGAAACTGGGTCACGAGGTGTCATCTTTAGTCCATGGCTTCAAAAGGCTGCTGTAAATACCGGGCAGAATGTATCTAATGCCTCCACTCCGATTCAGTGAGGGATTTTCTTTCATCACAAAGATGGCTTCCTTCACCCCTCTTTCAAACCATCCTTTCTCTCTACTTAGAATCTTCACCTCACTGTCCTCAAAAGTGTGTTTGGTGGATTTAAGATGCAGATGTACGGCAGACTGTGGACCACTTGAGGCTTCTCTTCTGTGTTGGTAAAGTCTTTTGTGGAGTGGTTGCTTTGTTTTTGAAACTTTTTCTACTATGACCCATATTACACTTAAACAGAATGCCAGCTACAGGCTACCATCTCAGGACCACTATCTTTTGTCAGAGTTTGAACTGAGATGGAGAAAAAAGCCTTTCAAATGACTGGAACCATCTGTCTGTGGGAGCTGGTCTCTCTAAACTCTTTTGGAGAATAGTCCATGTGGTTGGAAATGTTTTGATTGAATCTTTTATTGTGATATTTTTAATTTGAAATGTTTGTTTGGTCCTGGAGGCCGGTGCCTCTTGGTCAGGTCACTCTTGTAAAAGAGATTTTTAATCTCAATGAGCCTAAACCTGGTTAAATAAAGGTCAAATAAAATAAATAAATCAGCCGGGATGGGCTCCGGGACCCCCATAACCTCGAAAAGGATGGACGGATAAGAAGGTGAGTGACTGATTAAAGCTTACTTTGGTTGTCAGAGGGTACACAGGTAAACATTCTTCTTCTTCTTTAGTTTGCGGCATGAAGCACCAACCTGGGTGCATTACCGCCACCTACTGACTGTCACGGACCTTAAATCCTCCTCAATAACCCTGTACACCTCAAAAAAGTGTACAGGGCACCAAAACCCTTCCCCTGACGTCCATACAAAAACACCTCCTTCAAGCTCACTTGTCTCATCCCAACACTCCTCAGCACCTCCATCACTCCTCAGCACCACCATCACTCCTCAGCACCACCATCACTCCTCAGCACCACCATCACTCCTCAGCACCACCATCACTCCTCAGCACCACCATCACTCCTCAGCACCACCATCACTCCTCAGCACCACCATCACTCCTCAGCACCACCATCACTCCTCAGCACCACCATCACTCCTCAGCACCACCATCACTCCTCAGCACCTCTATCACTCCTCAGCACCACCATCACTCCTCAGCACCACCATCACTCCTCAGCACCACCATCACTCCTCAGCACCACCATCACTCCTCAGCACCTCCATCACTCCTCAGCACCTCCATCACTCCTCAGCACCACCATCACTCCTCAGCACCACCATCACTCCTCAGCACCACCATCACTCCTCAGCACCACCATCACTCCTCAGCACCTCCATCACTCCTCAGCACCACCATCACTCCTCAGCACCACCATCATAGCCTCTCTTTCTTCCTCATACTTTCTACACGCTAACACCACGTGACTAACCCCTTCCAACTCCCCACAGAAATCACAACACCCATCCAAATGTTTACCCAGAATCTTGAGCGTTTCATTCAATCCCGTGTGCCCAATACGTAACCTGCTAAAAACCACCTGCCCCCGCCTTCCACCACCCACCGGATCCACAGTCACCCCCACCGTCCTCTGTACTTCATACAAGTGTCGTCCCTTCACCTCTAACTCCCACTCCATCTGCCACTGCTGCATTATCCCCTTCACCTCGCATCGGGACAGAGCCACGACCCTCTCCACCACCACCTGATCCGCAGCCCTCTTTGCCACCTCATCCACCCGCTCATTCCCCCCAATTCCAGAATGGCCCGGAACCCACATAAACACCAACGACCCTCCTACCACCCCGACACCATATTCAAAACATCCCAAAACAACAGGTAAACATTCTGCCCATGGGTGCTGCTCTTATGGGACTGAATATCATGAAGCGGTGTGCAGACGGAAAGAGGAGGACCCAATTACAGACAAGGTCTGCACAGATGTGTGCAATCAGGAATCAATCTCAGGTGACCCTAATCAGGGTGATGAGGAACATCCAGGCTCCCTCTGACAGTGACGTATGGTTCAGTGGGTAAGGGGATCGTCCTATGATCGCAGGGTCGCCGGTTTGACCCTCCGTCTCCAGTTCATGTGGAGGTGTCCCCGAGCAAGACACTGAACCCCCGAATGTCTCCTGATGGTGGTTTCCAGCTTCCACCATCAGGTATGAATGTGTGTGTGTGATTCCATCCAGCAGACGGACATCTCTAATGGGTGATTTTCAAAATAAGAGTCACTCTGGAAACAAACTGATTGGATAAATTATTTTATTATAGATTTTGTTTTAAACTTACACGTGCACGTTAAAGCTGGTTCGTCCAATGAGAGCTACCGTAGGTTCTGAGATTAAAAACAGGATTATAGGTGACATCCCAGCTTACTGAGGGACCAGGTAGAGGGAGAAGAGAGTCTGAGTTACAGGTAGAAGGAAGAGGATTCAGTCACCAGGTCTATATGAGGCGTACACACACACACACACACACACACATCTCCTGGATTAATGTGCAGATCAAGAAGAAATATGACAGAAAATAAAACAGAACTTTCTCTGCTTGAGGACAGGCGGCTCGGGGACAATAAGGACTTCAATCATGGACGTTTGGAGAGGTTAGGTCTGCTCTTGATGAAGCCACAGGGCGGGGGCGACATGCCCAGGACCCAGGGTACACTACAGTTTGATTCTCTCACCCTGGCTGCATCCTCCATCTCACCCAGGAGGATCCTGAGGTGTTCCCTGTCCAGATGTGAGACATAGTCTCTCCAGCAGGTCTGGGGTTTGGCCTCTAGGTCACCTCCTGGTGGGATGTACCCAAGGTGAGATGTTCCGTCCCACCAGGAGGAGCATGCCCCTCCTTCCGGTGGGATGTCTTCTTCTTTACCGTTTAAAGGTGCGAAGCACCTATAAACATGCATTAGCTCCACCTACTGGTTCCCATGGAGCTCACATCCTCCTAACCAACCCTGTACCCCTCAGGAAAGAGTACGAAGCTCCAAAACCCCGCTCCCCGACGACCAAACAGAAACACCTCCCTCAAACAAGCACCTAGCGGTGAATTAGTGGGTTAATTTGAGAGGGAAGGACCCTGACCACCCTGACAGGGAGTCCTGGGAGAGGGGTGGGAGGGAAACTTTGAGCTTTGGGTGGGTAGAGGTGGCTGTGGGCTGGACGGACGTCCCTCCTTCCGATGGGACGTCCCTCTTTCCAGTCGGACGTCTCTCCTTCTGGTGGGACGTCCATCCTTCCGGTGGGACGTCTATCCTTCCGGTGGGACGTCTATCCTTCCGGTCGGACGTCCATCCTTCCGGTGGGACGTCTATCCTTCCGGTCGGACGTCTCTCCTTCCGGTGGGACGTCTATCCTTCCGGTCGGACGTCCCTCTTCCCGGTGGTACGTCCATCCTTCCGGTGGGACGTCTATCCTTCCGGTGGGATGTCCCTCCTTCCGGTCGGACGTCCATCCTTCCGGTCGGACGTCCATCCTTCCGGTCGGACGTCCATCCTTCCGGTGGGACGTCTATCCTTCCGGTTGGACGTCCCTCCTTCCGGTGGGATGTCCCTCCTTCCAGTCGGACGTCCATCCTTCCGGTCGGACGTCCATCCTTCCGGTCGGACGTCCCTCTTCCCGGTGGTACGTCCATCCTTCCGGTGGGACGTCTATCCTTCCGGTGGGACGTCTATCCTTCCGGTCGGACGTCCCTCTTCCCGGTGGTACGTCCATCCTTCCGGTCGGACGTCTCTCCTTCTGGTGGGACATCCATCCTTCCGGTCGGACGTCCCTCTTCCCGGTGGTACGTCCATCCTTCCGGTCGGACGTCTCTCCTTCTGGTGGGACATCCATCCTTCCAGTCGGACGTCCCTCTTTCTGGTGTAATTGCCTGATTGTGTTTTTATTGATTTAGTTTGATGTTTTAAGACGGATTGTTTTATCAAAGTGTGGGCAGCAGGTCGTCCGACATTTTCTTTGGGATCAAGTTTTTAACCATCTATCTGCCTGTCCATCTGTCTGTCTGTCCGTCCACCCGTCTGTCTGCCTGTCGTCTTTTTTTTTTTTCCTCTATCTTTTGTTTTCTCTAGTTAGCTGGCCCCAGGGACGGCTTGGGCCCAGCGGGAATCAAACCAGGGGAAATTCTACCACTGAGCCACCGCCTCCTGGGACCGGTCTGTCTGTCCGTCCGTCCACCTGTCTGTCAGAGAACATGGAGGAAAGATATTCAGAAAAAAACAGAAGAAAAAAAAGGAATCAAAGATTCATCGATCAAAAAAATTCATATAAAATTCATCTTTTTTTTATCTTCAAACTTAAAGTTTGACATTTTTGAGGTAAAATGTTTTAAAGAAACAATTCAGTCTTTTTTTTTTTTTTGAAAGAGACATTAATACTTTTTATAGATTGTCTAAAAACTTTCATGAAGTTTCTACGTTTCTAAAAAATTCTACTGATATGATTAAATGATTTAAAGTGGGGGCGGCGCCCACGTGTGGGCGGGGCTTCAATGATCCACAATGGAGTAATTAAGGGTTAAATGTTTACAAACAAATGTTGAGAAGATGAGTCAATAAATCATCAACGTGTCGATCCAGTGTCCTCGTTTCGATATGTGACCCCAAACACAGAGAGTCCAGGAGTCATGCTGGTGGTGGTTAGATGGTCCTGGTGGGGGTCGCACACGGCAAACAGCTGCTCCGAAACCTTAAAGCACAAACGGGAAATACCCCTGCCCGTCTTCAGGATACGCTCCTGGAATCAGATGTAGAACCAGCTGCATGTCTTTAACATTTGGGTGAAAAGTAACCGTGTTACCGTCCGTACAATGTCAGGGTGTTACCCTCTGTACCCTGTCACGTTGTGTCACGGTGTCCCGGTGTGACCGGTGCCTGAGTGTGATCTGTATTTACAGCAGTAGGTTGATTCCTTTTCCAGTGAGAGTCAGAGGAGCTGAGGCGGTGGTAGGATCTGATTCGGTCTCCTCTGGAGGTTCTGTTGGCTTTACTGAGAAGTAGCCACGGTGGGAATCAGAGCCTCTAATTCAGAGACCAAGGTCCATGGCTGGAAATGGGTAGAATGCCCTCCTGTGGGTGAGGAACAGGGTCCTTCCCTGGATATTATGGGCTGTGAGGTCTTTAAAAACTTGGATACATCGATGCGAACAGTCTTATTGGAATTAAAGACGTCTGAAAAACTGTAAATATCTTGTTCTATTCATCTTCAGAGCCGTTCATTTTTAACATGCAGGGGTGATGAAGCCCATCCCGGCTGATTCATCCCGGCAAGATGCAGGATACTCCGAACAGGTTGCCAGTCTGTGACGGACACACACACACACACACACACACACACACACACACACACACACACACACACACACTCTCATTTCTAGGATTATCTATATGTTAAACCAGGCATGGACAAACTACGGCCCGTGGGCCACATGCGGCCCGTTAAACGTTTTAATCCGGCCCGCTGGGACTTGAAAAAATTTAATAAATAAACCTTGTTAATGTTTTATTTTTCCTGTAATTCTGATGTTTCAACACCAGATGGCGCCAAAGATACAACAAAACTGCTCCCATTAAAATGTGTGTGTCTCCGTGATGCCCACAAAATAAACAGTGTACACAGATATGGAAAGCCATCGGGGCCAATACACGCACGTAAACAAGCGTGTTAGATGTTAAAACAAATAAAATGTTACATCAGGTGCTTAGATTTAAAACCTAGCGCCGCTAGATTTAAAATTTAACGCTCTTGATGTAACATTTAGCGCTTGTTTAAAATCTAGCGTCATTCTATCGGTCTAATCTAGAGGTTACCAAAGCATGTCATCCATCTGATCCTGTTCTGACCCCCTGGTCAAATGGTAGAACTCAATGTGGCCCACCTGTTGTGGTTCCCTCAACCACCACCAGAGGGAGCCAGGGACCATCTCACCTTTCCCCCAATTCTGGCTGACTGGAACACCTGCATCTGATTGGAAAACCTGCACCTACTCTCCCAGCTGCCTATTTGATGAATGAATGATGGATGAATAGAGTAATTCAAAATAAACAAAATAAAAAAAATAAATATTTAAAGGCAGCCTTACCAGCCTTTCTTGTCAGGTCTTACTATCACCTTTCCCAGCCAGGTCACCCTGGTTGCCTGACCATGTTTTGTATTTTTATTTTTGTTGGGACTTTTGAAATCTTTAGTTAGTCATGTTTTCTTTACAGACATTCCTGCATTAAGTTAAATAAATCATGTTCAAAGTCCTACATTTGGATCCTCCTCTTTCCACCATTCCTTCCACACCACGACACCACCCCTGTGTTAAACCCTCTAAAGAACACTCTGGGTATTTTCTATTAATACTGTAACTTGTGTCCAAGACTCTACGTTGTTTGTTTTCAACCTCCTTCATTCAGGAATTCTAAATACTGTCCAGACCTACAGTTTTTAGATGTTTCATGATTCTATTGAAACACAACTAAACACAAGTCTTTAGGTTTCTGACACTCTGCAGAGGTAGAGGGCACCTTTCTACCAGGTTTACACCAGCTTCTGTTGGCATGAAACAGGGGTTTTCGTGTGCCAAGATATACCGTAATTTCACGGCTATAAGGCGCATTTAAACCTCTTAGATTTTCTTCAAAATATGCGGTGCGCCTTTTGTGTGAGAAAAGGCGGACCTAAAAGAAAACGCGGTGCCCGCGAGGCGGACCTGAAAGAAAAGGCATGAGAACGTTAAAGAGTGAAGTGTGAGCGGCGTGGGAGCGATGGATGACCGAAGGGTGGAAGGCAGCGCCGGGCGAGTTACGCTACAGTTTGCCAATGGATTGTAGATGCTTGGACTAACGTGTCTGCTGGTACTGTTATCCGAGCTTTCTCAAAAGCTGGTATCCTTTCTGAGGAGCCGCACAGTACAGACAGTGACTTTGACAGCGAGGAGCGAAGTGGACCTGCTCTGAAACAGAGGATGAGGACTTTGATGGATTTGAATAAAGACTATTACCGGTAATGTGTTTGTTTAGTATCGTTTCTACTTACAACCGGATTCCAAAAAAGTTGGGACACTTTAGAAATTGTGAATAAAAACTGAATGCAATGATGTGGAGGTGCCAACTTCTAATATTTTATTCAGAATACAACATAAATCACAGGTCAATAGTTTAAACTGAGAAATTGTATGATATTAAGGAAAAATATGCTCATTCAAAATTTCATGGTGTCAACAAATCCCAAAAAAGTTGGGACAAGAACCTATTAGAGGCTGGAAAAAGTCATTTGAGCATACAACAAACACCTGGAAGACCAATCAGCACTAATCAGGTCAATTGGCAATATGATGGGTATAAAAAGTGCTTCTCAGATTGGCAGTGTCTCTCAGAAGCCAAGATGGGTAGAGGATCACCAACTCCCACAATGTTGCGTAAAAAGATAGTGGAACAGTATCAGAGAGGTGTTACCCAGCGAAAAATTGCAAAGAGTTTGCAGTTGTCATCATCAACTGTGAATAATATCATCAGAAGATTCAGAGAATCTGGAAAAATCTCTGTGCGTAAAGGTCAAGGCCGGAGAACCATACTGAATGCCCGTGATCTCCGGGCCCTTAAACGACACTGCATCAAAAACAGGAGTGCTACTGTGAAGGAAATCACAGCATGGGCTCAGGAGTACTTCCAGAAACCATTGTCAGTGAACACAATCCACCGTGCCATCCGCCGTTGCCAGCTGAAACTCTATTCTGCAAAGAAGAAGCCATTTCTAACAAAGATCCACAAGCGAAGACGTTTTCACTGGGCCAGGAGTCATTTAAAATGGAGTGTGGCAAAATGGAAGACTGTTCTGTGGTCAGACGAATCACGTTTTGAGGTTCTTTTTGGAAATCTGGGGCGCCATGTCATCAGGACCAAAGAGGACAGTGACAACCCAAGTTGCTATCAACGCTCTGTTCAGAAGCCTGCATCTCTGATGGTATGGGGTTGCATGAATGCGTGTGGCATGGGCAGCTTGCACATCTGGAAAGGCACCATCAATGCAGAAAAATATATTCAGGTTCTAGAGCAACATATGCTCCCATCCAAACGTCGTCTCTTTCATGGAAGACCCTGCATTTTTCAACAAGATAATGCCAGACCACATTCTGCATCAATCACAACATCATGGCTGCGTGGGAGAAGGATTCGGGTACTGACCTGGCCAGCCAACAGTCCAGATCTTTCACCTATAGAAAACATTTGGCGCATCATTAAGAGGAAGGTCAGACAAAGAAGACCCAAGACGATTGAACACTTAGAGGCCTGTATTAGACAAGAATGGGAGAACATTCCTATGTCTACACTTGAGAAGCTGGTCTCCTCAATGCCCAGACGTCTGTTGAGTGTTCTAAGAAGAAGGGGGGGGTGTCACACAGTGGTGAAAATGGCCTTGTCCCAACTTTTTTGGGATTTGTTGACACCATGAAATTTTGAATGAGTATATTTTTCCTTAATATCATACAATTTCTCAGTTTAAACTATTGACCTGTGATTTATGTTGTATTCTGAATAAAATATTAGAAGTTGGCACCTCCACATCATTGCATTCAGTTTTTATTCACAATTTCTAAAGTGTCCCAACTTTTTCGGAATCCGGTTTGTAAATAAAACACAACCAAACTCAGTTTTGCTCCTGATCTATTTTTTAATACACACATTTGCATGCTTGTGTGTGTGTTGTTGTAAGGCGGTGTGTGACTGAGACTGCGCCTTTTCGTACAATGCGCCTAATGGTCGTGAAATTACGGTATTTTTCAAATATCAAACCTCCTGAGATCTACTCGTCTGGCCTTACCATCGCAAACCACCAGAGATCGTTTCTAAGCAGCCTCTCTCAAACACACACACACGCAGCGCTGTGGGAGGGGATAGCGGCCACACTGCTCATTCATTTCAGACTTAACAACGTGCTTTCATGTCACAGACTTCAAAATTCTCAAGTAATTCTAGAAAAAAGCTGCCAGAGTGAAGCTTTTTGGTGGAAAAAAAGTCTCTAAACTTTGACGACTCCAGCGACTCGAGGGTCTGAATTCTTCCTAAAAATAGTGTCAAAGTCTCTGAGTTGATTTCGCTGACTTCATTTTTTTCCCGACACACCTGGCGGTCGACTTGGAACTGGTTGGGAATCCTCGGCATAAAATTTTCTGACAGTTTAAGCCATCGTTTTGTCAGAAATGGGCTTCCATTGGTGGAAGTGGAACCTTGTGATGAAGAAAGAGCTGAGCCAATAAGATCAGAGGAGCTTCCTCTGCAGGGCGGCTGGGCTCGCTCTCAGAGAGAGAGGGAGGAGCTCGGAGTAGAGCTGTTGCTCTTCTGGGAAGAGAGGAATGATTCAGGGCGGCTCGGGCATCTGGTTGGGATTGTTCGCTGGTGAGGTGTTCTGAAGAAGCAGAGCCCGGACCGGACGGAGAGAACATGTCTGAGACCCGGACGGAACGCTTTGGAATTTTTCCGTTAAATGAAGGGATGAAGGAAATCTGGATTGATCTGGACCCTGGATTATTGGAGGAACTGGTCCAGAACTCCAAGCATGAGTCCTAATGTTCCTGAGGAGGCTCCTAAGACACCTTAACATGGATGAAGATGGAGGAAGGAGACAGGCTGGATCCGTCCAGCTTCAGCAGCCGAACATGACGGTAACCTGGACAGAAAAGAAGACGAGTAAACCCAGTGAAACCAGTTTGAGGATCAGCAGTTTGTAACCACACACACCTGTAAGCAGACTGGTGAAAGGCAGGGTGTACTGTCCCAGGAAGTCATCCTCAGAGGTGTAGTCATGATCCATCACCAGGAAGCGGACCAGAGCCAGGTCAGGGGCGTGGATGTTAAAGGTGAAGGTGCAATCCCACCGAGGGTTGAACCCTGAAACAGAGAGGGGACCTTGTATCTCCGTCTGGATGACATCATGTAGGGGTCTAGATGTGACAGGACAGGATGCCTGATCTGTCCCGGATCAGAAGCAGTGAGACCGTACCGTTGTTGTCCACGTGAGGAGTCTCCTTGCTGTCGTTGTCGATCGGGACCCCGTGAATCTCCACCCGTACGTAAGGGTCCACGATGGAGCTGGGCTTCTCCCACTCCACTTTAGGAAGCTGCTGAGCTGAAATGACCTGAAACAGAAGGAAACAATCCTGAAAAAATAAGTCTTTAATTCAGTGGTGGAACGTAATGAAGTAAATGTACTTTGTTATTGTACTTAAGTAAAAAACTTGTGTATCTGTACTTTACTTAAGTAAAATTTAAGACCGGTACTTTTACTTCACTACTTTTTAAAAGTGTGTTTTACATTTTTTGTTACATTTTCGTTCAGGAATTTGAAAAATACACAGTTTTTTTTTTTTTTTAGGGGATCTTGAATCAAAAGAAGCAGTTGATCAGGAGAAGAAGTCATGAATCGAGAAACATTTTAGTACAAATTAAAAAGAGTCAGAAGATCGTTGTTTGTTGTGTTTACTTCTAAATAAAAAGTTGAGCCATCATTACACAGAGCAGGGGCGGATCTAGAATTTTCCAAAAGGGGGGCGAGGCTTTGACAAAACCAGTATATAGTGACTGGGGGGCCGCCCCTTCCCCCCCAAAACATTTAAAAAAATAAGTGTCATTTTCCTCCATTTTGGCGGCTGCTGGCCCTTTAAGAGGATAACTTGACTTGTCCCCTTTACTTTATTTATTTATTTTTTTTTTTTTATGGACCAAAAGAGGTGGGAGAGGGGGGGTCACACCCCTGCAGAGTATTTATCCTGGTTACCATGGTGACACCCTATAGCACAAAAAATAACATTTGAATTATGATCGAATACTTTTACTTTTTACTTAAAAAGTACAATTTACACCAAATACTTTTGTACTTTTACTTAAGTTCATTTTCTGCCTAATTATCTGTACTTTTTTACTTAAGTACAAAAAGTGAGTACTTCATCCACCACTGCTTAAATTAGAAAAAAAAACCTTTTATTCCGTCGTCTTCCGTTTATCCGGGCCCCGGTTGCCGGGGTAACAGCCTCAGACGGGAAGCCCAGGCTTCTCTCACCCCGTCTGCATCCTCCAGCTCACCCAGGAGGATCCTGAGGTGTTCCCTGTCCAGCTGGGAGACATAGTCTCTCCAGCAGATCCAGGGTCTGCCTCTGGGTCTCCTCCTGGTGGGACGGATCACCTCAGTAGCGTGGCGCTCGGTAGATTTTAATGTCAGTTTTAACCAGAAAACCTTTTAGAAAAAAAAGTAACTTTTAAACGGGTTCTTAAGGCTGGTGGCAGGTGCTGTAGCGCCACCTGGTGTCTGCTTGTAGACATCATCGCTCATTAACAGGCTGTGTTTAATTCAGTAGGAACGTGTGGACGTCGTACCTGGACGGTGAGGAGAACCGGTTTGTGAGCAGGTCCTCCTCCAACGTTCTGGGGGTTAAAGGTGGTGTCCGGTCGGCACATGAAGGGTGGCTTCAGGACGTATCCGCTCAGACCGTTCTGGAGGAAACGACCCTGGTTCAGATCCATCTGCTCGCCGGGTGTCTGGAAGTTCAGAGCCACTGTGGAAGAACGGAGACAATGTGGAACCGGAAGGCTGGAAAACCAGGATCAACTAAAACAGGAAGATGATAGTCTTCAAATGAGTCAGTGACGCCTGAAAATATGAGATTGGTCCTCCGTGGTGACGCCTCCCAAAAGCAAGAAAGTAGGAGGCGGTCACCATGGCAACTCTGACTGACACATTGACCTGTCGGAGAATTAAAACTAAATGTTCCAAATGATAAAAAAATAGAGTGACCGCACACCAGGAATCCATGTCAGCGTCTGGAGGCGGAGCTTTCTGTGCCACCCTGCAGTCTGGATAACTCACCAGGGGTTGTTATGGGATGTTTCACTATGGGAGTTTGGGTTTCTGTGGATTCTAGGTCATTCAGGGATCAGGGAGAAGGAACGGGTGGATGTGGTGGTGAAGAACGCCGCGGATGGGTGGAGAAGGTCATGGCTGTCCTGAGGTGAGGTGAAGGTGGTGGTGAGGAAGGGAGTCAGGAGTTGGGAGTCGGAGGTGAAGGAAGGTGTGATGTGTAGAGGGAGATGGGAGTGAGTGTAGGTGGAGGCGGAGCAGGTGGTTCTGAGGTTAAGAATTGGGCATATAGGATTAAATGAAACACTCAGGGTTCTGGGTAAACATTTGGATGGGTGCTGTGATCCCTGTGAGGAGGTGGAGCGGGTGGAACACGTTATGTTGCATTGTTGGATTTATGGGGTGAAGCGGGGGGTCATGATGGGGTCTGAGGGGTGCTGGGCTTAAGGGAAGTGTTCATGTTTGGTCAGCAGGGGAGGAGCTTTGGTTCTGAGGTGTACAGGGTCGCTGAGCAGGATCTGAATGTGGGTACTCAGTAGGTGGCAGAAAGGCACCGTGGTTGGTGTTCACTAAACCAGAAAAAGAAGAAGAAGGAGGTGACGTCCCTCATCAAACCATCACTGAGAAGCAGAATGAATTCTGATTAAGTTAGATTTGATTATTAACTCAGTTAAATCTTTCAGAACTCACGTCCCGTCTAGATCGGACATGAGCAAACTACGGCCTGTGGGCCACATGCAGGTAGGAACGTAGATCCTGGTTACCATGGTGAGGGTAGGAACGTAGATCCTGGTTACCATGGTGAGGGTAGGAATGTAGATCCTGGTTACCATGGTGAGGGTAGGAACGTAGATCCTGGTTACCATGATTAGGGTAGGAACGTAGATCCTGGTTACCATGGTGAGGGTAGGAACGTAGATCCTGGTTACCATGGTGAGGGTAGGAACGTAGATCCTGGTTACCATGGTGAGGGTAGGAATGTAGATCCTGGTTACCATGGTGAAGGTAGGAACGTAGATCCTGGTTACCATGGTGAGGGTAGGAACGTAGATCCTGGTTACCATGGTGAGGGTAGGAATGTAGATCCTGGTTACCATGGTGAGGGTAGGAACGTAGATCCTGGTTACCATGGTGAGGGTAGGAATGTAGATCCTGGTTACCATGGTGAGGGTAGGAACGTAGATCCTGGTTACCATGGTGAGGGTAGGAATGTAGATCCTGGTTACCATGGTGAGGGTAGGAATGTAGATCCTGGTTACCATGGTGAGGGTAGGAACGTAGATCCTGGTTACCATGGTGAGGGTAGGAATGTAGATCCTGGTTACCATGGTGAGGGTAGGAACGTAGATCCTGGTTATCATGGTGAGGGTAGGAACGTAGATCCTGGTTACCATGGTGAGGGTAGGAACGTAGATCCTGGTTACCATGGTGAGGGTAGGAATGTAGATCCTGGTTATCATGGTGAGGGTAGGAACGTAGATCCTGGTTACCATGGTGAGGGTAGGAACGTAGATCCTGGTTACCATGGTGAGGGTAGGAACGTAGATCCTGGTTACCATGGTGAGGGTAGGAACGTAGATCCTGGTTACCATGGTGAGGGTAGGAACGTAGATCCTGGTTACCATGGTGAGGGTAGGAATGTAGATCCTGGTTACCATGGTGAGGGTAGGAACGTAGATCCTGGTTACCATGGTGAGGGTAGGAACGTAGATCCTGGTTACCATGGTGAGGGTAGGAACATAGATCGGCTTGTAAATCGAGAGCTTTGTTTTTCGGCTCAGCTCTCTCTTCACCACAACGGACCGATGCAGCGTCCTAGTTATTGTTGATGCCGCACCGATCCGCCTGTCGATCTCCCGCTCAAACCGTACACCAACACTGCTCCTATTAAAATGTGTGTGTCACTGTGATGCCCACAAAATAAACAGTGTGCACAGATATGGAAAGCCATCAGGGCCAATACACGCATGTAAACAAACGTGTTAGATGTTAAAACAAACAAAATGTTACATCAAGAGCTTAGATTTCAAACCTAGCGCCGCTAGATTTAAATTTAACTCTCTTGA